>JANIJI010000059.1:3002500-4202500 GCA_024500535.1 Leptonema lineaticorne | reverse complement strand
AATATATGAATAAATCAACATTTTTCATTCGAGATATATAATCATTTTCTATATGAATAGAATGAAAAGTTGATATAATTAGATTAAAAAAAAAATAAGCACGCAATTTTGAAGAGAAATTTATTTCATTTTGATACCGGCTCTATTATTATTACATTAGATTTTCTTATCAATCACTCTCGTATTATATATTGAAGAAAATGTAAAGATTTAACCCGCCTTTGTGTGCGCCGAAGGTTAAATAACACGTAATAATTCGCATGAGCATAGACAAAATACTTTGATTCTTATTACTACACACATCTTATATATATATATATATATATATATATATATATATATATATATATAATTCTGAATTATTTTATACGCGATGTAACGGTTAATTAATTTTAATAAGCTCATCAAGTCCTGTAAGCGGCGCGCGTTCTTCGAAGCGTACGGGGTGTGAAACATGGCGTGTCTTAAAATTCACTGAAAATATTTATGTAACTCTTATTTTACCTAATTAATTATTGAGGAAAATAAATTAACACGTCTCACACGGGTGGGTGTGTATTAAAATATTACACGGATGCGTGATAATATGAATGGGATTCACATTCGGCCGTGTCGGTTAATAACTTAACGTTCAACGGGTAATATTCGTCGATGTGACGCGCCTAAAAACCATCCCCTAATATTCGACTAAACCGTGCTCGATTTATTTGCGACAAAGTAAACGGAATTCATAAATAGGAAAAAGAAACGTTTGTATATGGAATATACATAAACGGAATGCTTTAAGAGTTCAAAAGAAAGAGCACAAAGTTTTTCGCTCACAATAAGATGCGGCTCCACAACGTATGCGGCCCGCGCGAGCCGACCCGGAATATTTATGTCTCAATTCAATAAAACGCTATTATTTCATTTTGAACCCGTTTTTACGTGGTCGAGTAGTGGAATCTCGCATCGTTTTCTTCCCTCCGTCCCGCTCTGGTGGTTTCTTTTATTTAGCGATTGGCCTTATCACTTTCTTGCCGCTCGCTGGTCTTCGACGAACCTCATCCGGCTCTGACCAGCTCGGCTTCTGTTTAATTTACCTCAAATGAACGTCTGTCCACCTTCCGAAAGAGTTCTCTCATTCCTCGGGCGGTACTGCCGATTTACATACCGGACGAGTTGGCTTTTACTAACTCGCGCTCACCAACATCAGACAACTGTCCACTCCTACCTCTTATATCCACTTTTTTTTATTTCTCAATACAAATTCATATTGATATTTTTCAAAAGAAACAAATCAAATTATATATATATATATATATATATATATATATATATTCTTTCTCACATATTTAATTTTCTTTAGTGAAAATATCATTTTATTTCATAAAGTATGATAATATATAACCGGAGAATATGGAATAGAAATTACGTGCAGTTTTTGCGAATGGGTAGGTAACGTTAAGGGTGCCATCACGACGAGGTTACAATTTATATTCGCCGGTATATTGAAACATTTTTCTTGCAAAAGGGATGAAAAGCGTTCTCTGTTTCCACGCCCGTTGGATAGGATGAGAAAAGAGGGAAAAAAACAGGCGAATTGAGAAAACTAGAAGAGATTTTATTTCGGTGGGTTGAGCCGAGGTGGAAAAGGCACTTTTGCGACGCCATCTAAAAACCAAGACTAGATAAATCGATTCATTGGCTGATAATTTATTTTCCACGCTATATATTTATATATTGTTCTTGCATACTATTTGTACAAATTAACTTAAAGAATACTTCGAGTTGCTTTTTCACCGACTGTAACACGCTATATAGACGATCGTAAAAATAACAATCCAATTTAAATATAATTAGTTTTTACTGCGTTTAATATTAGCAGCGTTTAAACTATTCAAAATATCGATGCATGGTAAAATCATCATGTTAACTGCGTTCATCTGTCGTAATTGTCACTCATTTAAATATTATATGCGAAACCTTCGCCGGTTCGAAGACGGTTAAGAGGACAATATTTTTTTTTATTGTCGCAAATTCTCTCGTTATTTTAATTAAAGCGAAGCGAAAACGAAATAAATTTAATAATAATATTGAGAAAGAAAAGCATTGCTCGCATATAATAATCGTATTTTTCAAAATGCGCCTTTTATAATTACATATTGGCAAAAACGCAATCGCGACCCGAGTATTTATAAAACCCGTTTCCAACTGAAAGTGCGCCGCGCATGAAATGAAATAATTTAAAAATTAGCCGTTTAATCGTCGCGAAACGCACTGGTTTTTTTTCTTCGCCTATAAACCCTCCTTCCTTTCCACGTGAACAAAGAAAATAATTCTCTATGCAACCAGGCAATAATATCCGCAGTGGAATTCAAAAAGGCGACCAGCGCGAACAAAGGAAGTTGTGCGTCACGCGAAACTTGCAAGCACACACGGTTTATATAAATGTTTATATATATATATATATATATATATATATATATATATATATATATATATATATATACCTTCGCTCGCACGCTCGCAGTCCACATATTTAAATTGAAAGAAGAATAAAAATTCCTCGACGTCCACAATCGATACTGAAACTTAGCGCGAATGGAGGTAGTCTCTTCGTGGACTTTCGTGTTCCAAGTTGGAAATTCGGTTAACGAGAAAAGTTTGGCCATTATATCCGAAACAAACCTTGTCTCTATAAAAGTGCGTTCATTGACACCGTTTTTGTATCGTATGAAGCTAAGTTAGTGTACTTAAAACACATCAGAGAATTCTTCTCTTTTGTATTAAAAGCACTCAAGATATCTTCTTAATTAGTATTTCCAAAATATACTATATATAATATATAATATAAAATTTCAAATATTTTTATATAAAACTTTAGATATCCCTGATCTAAAAGATAGAAATTCCTTTAATGAAAAATTGTTCACGTGTAGGATTGCAATTTTATTTTTTTGTATTAACCAGAATTATGGACGGAACAAACTTTGAAGCCCTGAGGCTTGTTCGAACCCGAGGACCAATACCGCCATTGCGTGCTGGAATAAACGGGTTCACAGCGAAAGCTATCATCTCTTGTAACGCTTTTATGAATAATTAAGCCAATTATGTAAAAGGAATTTCGTTATAACGGCTTTTTTTGTATTGACAGATTACCATCCCAAAGACTGAATATTAATGAGAACCTTTTTCTTCCTTTCAGTTTCCTGGATGCCAAGAGGCGTGTCGCTTCCATGCTGAAGCTTCGACAAGACCCCAGCAATCTCAACCTGTCATTCATACTAAAGGAGAGGGTGTTGTCAGGGTATCCGGTGCTTTAGCACGTTGGCCACCACCGACTACTCAACCTGGAGCGCCTTTGGTATACGTTGTCATGAGACGTTCCGCCAATGGACCCTGGCGGCAAATTATTCAAACGATCGACCTGGCAACAAGGGTTCCAATTAATAATGGGGGCGCTCTCCTCAGAGTTCTTGTAGTGGATCCACAAGGACTGGTCACTATTTATAGTCCTGACGAATCTTATAACAAACAAGATTTGTCTCTGAAAAAGAAGAAGAAAATCAACACCGAAATTAAAGCCACTACTCCCGAATCGATGATAACGGATCCAGCCGATCAAATATGGACACTTAAAGAGGTATCGCTCATCCATCAAAAAGTACTCGTCATCGGCGAGATAGCTTGGGAGCCAAGAACGAGTAAAGGTGTGTATTTAGTTACGTGGGAGGTCGATGGCGGCGGATTGAAGGGGAATCTTTTCACTGATTCCACTTGTGTGACCCTATCATTGTGGCCCGACACCATTTACCACATTCAAGTGGAACTCGTTTCAAGGAGGCCTGGAATCGATAACGAAAAGTCAGAAATGATGACACTAGATACAGGAAGAGCGTTAAAAGTGTCCACCGAAAGTATGGAAGACATTAAGATATTACCGGATTCGAATAAAAGATCGACCGAAGAACAAGCTGAATCTTTGGACCATCTGTATTCAGTATTTGTAAGTTCGATGAGAGGAGAGCATATGTCTAATGGAAGACAAAATATGGAACTAATTCTTGGATGTGCAACCGCTGTAATTATGTTTGTAGCAGTCTTGGTGATTCTGATTTGGCGTTTCAGACGCCAAGGCACGTTCCCAGGTACGAATGTGTATGTGGGCGATTCCAGTATTAGAAGTAAGAAGTTGGTAGAGGACTTTTTACCGGTCCATGGTTTTCAACCAATATTGACCATGGTCTCTGACACTCCTATGAAGTCTTCTCGAGGAGTTTGCTCCGCTTCGACAAGTCCTGCTCATCCGGCGCGACCAGAGCGTCGTCCCGAAGTTCAGGTCTGACGTCATAGCCAGGGATCTCTCATGCTCTTCGATGACAAGGATGTGACGGTTTAAAGTGAAAAGTTCCTAAAGGATATTTTTAATTTCAATTCGTTTTATTTTATTTCTAACTAAGAATGGTTCTAGCATTATTTACGACAAATTTATATTGGACCATCTCACTCGATTTAAAAAAGTGATGCGTCTCGATAATATTCAAAGCTGAAATTAAATCGTTCAACTAAATTATTCTAACAGTGTACTTGGTGTGTAAAAAAAAAGAAAAAATGCCAAAATATTTAGTGTTTTTGACTGTTGATTAGGACCAATTATATATCACGTCTCTGTAAACGTGTGATCTGTCCAATTTAAGTTTGTGTAAAGTTTATCTCTTGTAAAGAGATTCATGTATATCTAGACTATTAATAATAAATAAATAAATAAATACCAAATAAGACGAGTATAATCACAATCTTGTGTTTTATATAGAATATATATATTTAAATTAAATTTTGTATGAACTTGGATAACAACACAGTGGGTGTATGATATTTACATGAACTTTGTCCTGCGACGAAGTGATCGATTTTTTTATATATATATATTTTTCTTTTTTTCTAATAACAACCAAAATGTAATCTAATTTTCTAATTACTCGTATTTACGATATTATTATGTGTAAATTTATAACTTTTTCATCGTAAATATTATATATATATATATATATATATATATATATATATATATATATATATATATATATATATATATATACCATATATGTGGTCACGATCATTTCTCGTAAAACCGTCCCTTTAAAAACGTTTTCTCCGATACATTTTTTCGCTTTGTTTATCCACGACGACGCCGATTATCGAACAATCGAAGACGGTTGTCATTTTTCACGTGTCTATTATACCTGAATAAAGCTCAAGTCATGTATGAAAAAAAAAAAGTAAAGTTATAAATAATCATATCTCTGAATTTATAGGCCTATACGTATTTAATCAGTGTCTCTTGAGTGCGCGCGAGAGCCTAAAAAAATATTAATTAATATGAAACATGTGTATTTTACAAAGTAAAACAATCTGTTAATAAATAATAAGTTTTTTGCAATTTCAAACGACATGATTTAATTACTATTCCCTAAGTATTTAACAAAATATTTATGAAAAGATTAAAAAAAACGTAAAGCGATTTTACCTGCTTGCTTTTGTGAATGAATTTAGTAATCATAGTTAATAAGAAGCATTGTATGTTTTTACACTTGTATGATTTTTTATATATATATATTATTCTTTTATAATTGTAAAATTTCAATATTTCCACGGAAATATCAAAAATATTTATGAATTTATTTATCGAGAATGAATGGTATATTATAAATGTATAATTATTATATTATATATATTTTTTCATGTAAAATTAAAATATATTTGCATGTAAATGCGTTGACACACCAATGATTGAGAAAACGCAATCGCTAAAACTAATTGTAAATCGCGCTTTATTAAAGCCTTGTCCACACGTTACATCAGTCTAATGAAATATTCGATATATTTTATCTTTTTAATTTTCCAGCGCGGTAAATTATTATAGATATTATTATAGTGTTGAATATTTCACGATGTGGATGACGCTTTAAAGTGCGATAAATTTCCGATATACGAAAACGCGATTGATAATGTATATAAATAGGATCATTTCTTACCATTATCTTAAATTAAATTATAATTGAATTTTTTTTAATGATTTGTTTGTGTTGAATAATAATCTCACGAGACAATTGTAAATGTTTTGTATAAAAGAACTAGTCTTTTGAAGATAAATTGAATGTTTGAAACGATGAAAATTTTCGTCGATTATTATTTTCTATATACTGTTTTCTTGTGAAATAATTGATTTTTATTTGTATAAAAAATGTGCCTAAAATACAGAAATAATAGACCATTGTCCGTCTGTCAAATTTATTATTATTATTTATTTAATTCAACGTAATTCAGTGAAAAAAAATGGAAAAATAATAATCTTATTATTGCATACGTAGACTTGCTATGAGTCTTTTAGTGAAATTCTCTTGAAATTAGATTCATGTTTTATTTTTCAGATAATTAATGTATAGTGTAGTCTAAAAAAGCATATACATATTATAAATAATTGTACCTAACTTACCACTAAAGTGTGAATGTTGACTGGTTTATTTTTATAATTATTGCGTTTATATAAAAAAAGTATATATATATATATATATATATATATATATATATATATATATATATATATATACATTGTATTTATGCAAGTATACTTGTACAGTTATTAAAATTAACAATATTCCAATCTTCATATATATATACATACTTATGGGTTTATTATTATTCTTATTATTATTATTATTATTATTACGTATTTATTTATGAAAATAGTTAATTTCTTATCTTCAGCATACGTTCAATAATTAGTAAAACAATAGTAGTAATTAAAATTTAATTATTTTGTACATATTTAAAAAAAACTAATAATTGTGTATTTCTGTCTTTTATCGAGTGATGAAATAAAAATGTGAACATTTTTCGTGCTGAAGATGAGAAACGAAAGTGATGTATTCGATATTTTTTAATTGTACGATGGTTTTTGAAAAACACGAGTATGATGATGAAGATATATTAAAAAAATATATATATGAATAGTGAAAAAAAAACATTAAGTGTAATTTGTAAACAGATTAAAAAAAGAGAATGTATCATTGTAAATATAGTTGTAACATTGGATGAACGAAGATGCTGCAAATAAAGTAATGCATTATGAATAAATTAAATATATCAGTGGTATCGAGATGTTTTATTCTTTTTTCCCCTTCATTTAACCCATTCTAGTTTTAACTATAAAATTTTAAATTTATATTATGATAAAAAAATTTTAGACACTTATTTGTACAGCGTACTGAGCTCTTTGAAGGAATTAATTGCTGGAGTTCTCTTCTTTTTTTTTGCTTTCTATATAAATTCAAGATATAATTTTAAAAGAAAAAAGGATTTTTCACTCTTGACCTAAATCACTGAGGTCAGTTACGTTGTGTCCCTCTTAAAGTTGAATAAAGATATATTTGGCCAGATAAAAAAGGTTAAGTACCGCTGCTTTAAAAGAACCAGTAATAAAATGAATGTTAGTTTAGTTCTCGACCGAGTTTTAATCATAGTGAAAAAAAATATTAGGCTTGATTTTAAATTAAAATATTATTTTAAAATAATATATTATAAATTTAACTAATTAAAAAGATGATTTATTTTTAATTATGTATTTCTTTAAGATTTTAATCGAAAACAAATTAACAATAAATTAAGAAACATTATTAATAATAATAGATCAACATTTGAAAATTTCAATAACTAACGTAGATTTATAAATTTAAGGTGACCAACCGTTCTTTTTTGAAGAGGACAGTCTTCCTTTTCTGAATTACGTCCTCTTCTAAAAAGTATCCACCTAAACGTCCTTTTTATTTATTTATTTTTGGAATACCAAAATCTGATATTTTAATTGTAAATAAATTTTATATTACAACTCATTTATATTATACATTTAATTAAATCAAATAGTAATTTATTATATTATTGTGTCAGATTTTTTTTTTCAAATAAATTACAACCGACAATTTCAATATTTATAAACTAAAACGCGAACGATTTTATTATTATTTTTAAAAACCGACTCCAAACTGCAAAATCATTATCGTACGTCGTCCAAAAACCGCATTAAGCCAATAATAATCGTAAAACACATCTCGATAGATAGCGAACAATTCATTCGCACCTGACAAAAAAAAAAAAAAAAAAAAATAACCGAGCATAAATTCATATTTGACAAGACGAAACAATTAGCAATTAAACACATTGAAGAATGGACGGCAATAACATAAATTGTAAACTTTCAACGCTCGTAAAGAATGCGAACGTTTTAGATTCCCCCGGCTCGGACCATTTATTTCTAAACAAAAGTAATTATAAACAAACAAGGTTTATGTAAATCGGACACGTCGTAAAAGCAACAAACCACCTAAGCTTTTCGGATACATTTATTTATTTAACCGTTTCATTTTTGTTTGTTTCTGATGTTGTTGTTGTTGTTGTTTTTTTTTTGTATTTTGGTTTTTACGTGAATCCGAGACAATAATGACCCCATAAATTTTAATGACCCGTCAGCATCAGGCGAATAATTTAGAGCCCCCTCGCCCCTGTTTATTTTTTTCCTATACGGCGGTGTATAAATATGTTTCAAAATGGACAGGATCATTTATAATGATCGTAATTTATGCACCGATATTCGTTTTCTACTTACGATTCTCGATAATGAGCGTGTGGAAAGTTTTTTTTTTTTTTTTTTTGAAAAATTCGCACCTTTACAAAGTTCATAGTCTGTACGAGATGCCGTTTATTATTGAAAATATGATAAATCGAATACACATATATCAAATATAATATAATCAATAATTCAACGATTACATTATGCCATATACAATAAATCAATATTAAAAAAATATATTTATGATATAAATGACATAAATACTACGATTAAACTATTGATTTTAAGAATTATATATAATATTGTACCGCATATAAAATGTGAAGTGTTCTTTTTAAGATACAAAAAAATTAAACCCAAACCGAGTCTTAATTCCTTTTATATATCATATATAATCCGAAATCTAAACTTTTAACAATTGTTCATTATAAGAATATACGTACACGAAAAACCCTTTATTCACGTTTTCCCTTCCTGTTTTCCATTTTTTTATTATTATTATTTTTTTCTCATAACGAGTTATGTTGAGTTTTAAAACAAAGTTTTTCCATTATGTACTTCTAATGCGAACTCCAATTTTCGTGACTATATGTAGTACATAATGTTTTTTTATTAAGTCAACAAATAATATAGAAGTATAAAATTTCGGCTATATTTTTCAATTATTTCAATAAAAATTAATTACATAAATTATAGTTCATATATAATTAAACTTTATTTTCAATTTAATATACAAAAATATTTTTAATATCTTTTATATCTCATAAAATTTAAATTATTTATTTATCTTTTCATTATGCATATGTAAGAGTTAATTTTTAATACTGTATTCTCCGGTAATAAAATATCCATATAATCTATTATAAACGTAAACAATGGAAATGAATCGTTCATTAAATATGTCAAAAAATCCATAACCATTATTTTAAACGAAGGCACATTTCACAATTGAGTATTTAAATAGGCGAACGCCTCAGGACACGAGAAAAAAAAATATTAAAAAGGGTGCTCTAAAGCGCTTTGTCAAAGGACCTGCTACGAAAGCCGATGGAATGCGATCGACTATTTTTTTTTTTAATTAAGGTGCAGGATTTCACCTAATCATCATAAACTATATTCGTAAATATCGAAAAAGGGACGCCGTGGGCTCACAGGACGTCTATTTGCTTTGTCCGAGGTCCGCAGTACGTGAGCTCACATTAATGGATCCATGGCGTGGAACCCTTTTCAAAACAAAACGTTTCCCCGGAATACAAATGGGCGCCAGTGCCCCATTATAAGTCGGGACCTGGCCATTTGTTTGTCCACCATATTATTGACATACTTTATTAATTGTCGACCCTTGGACCTCGGATGAAATCGACCTGCAAGAATAACCACATTTAGTTGCAACCGGCCGTGCACTTTTGTAAGTGTGACGTCCGTTTTTGACTTCAATATAAAATAATTGAATTGTTCGAGTAATTTTAAATATTAAATTTTAAGTACAGATAGAAAGATTGAGGCGACTAATCGAATTTTCTACGTATATATTCGTGTTTCTATATTGAATCGCAACCCTCTATTATAATGTAAACTCTTTAGAAGGGTTGCAAAATTCCGGAATTCTAAAATACAACTGGGCTTGTCTTCACAAACTAAAATAATCGCAATTTTTTTTCCATTATTTAAATATATTTAATTTTCTGCTTGAAATTGTAAATTATTATATATTATATCATATTTTAATGTAATATAAAATGAATTTTAATGCTTTGATACTATTTTACATTATTATATATCAACACAAATCACATTTTTCCTTACATTAACAATTTATACTTTTTATTATTTATATTATGAAAATTTAAAAATTTTGACTAGAATTAATCTGACATTTCTATATCATATCTCACATATTTATAATCGTTGCATATTTTAAATATACGCATTGAACAATATATATAAAATAAAGTTAAAAATATAATATAATCTACCAAGGCCCAGTTCCTAAGAGATTAAAAAAAAGGAAAAGAGCCACCACAGCAATCATCCATAAATTCATCGATAAGCCATTGTTCGACGATATGGTAAAAGAAACAATATATATATATATATATATATATATATATATATTTTTTTTTTTTTTTTTTTCATTTCAACGTTTCGACTTCTTCAAGTCTGCGACGATTTTTTTTTCAGCTGGCGGATTTTTATCGGTCGTTTAATTCCGATTTTTATTGCTGTCCCGAGAGCCGAGCGGTTCCTTTTTTTCCGAACTAATTTGAGAAATGGAATCGATTAAGGGACCCTCGCAGGATCGCGACGTTGCTCTCGCAGGACTAGAGAGAGGACCCGACACATAAATTTCAAGGGATGAAGGATCAAAGAGAGCGCCGTTCTGAAGGGCCAGCCTGTATATATATATGTGTGTGCGAATAAGGGAAACCCATTCGTTATAAAGCAACCGGTGCACCCCCCCCCCTTAGCAAAACTCATCCCTCTTCCCCCGAGGCGTCGAATATGGGCACAAAGCACTTTGGGGTTTATTGGATATTTTTATTCAATAATAAATTCCGCTGAGACGATCGCGAAGAAATTGAAAAATTCAAAAAAAGCCCCGAGGATTCTGAGAAAATTTCGCGTTCGCACTTCCCTATATAGTACACATGTTATACGGGAAGGGGAAGATGCGTGTGTCGGATGCGAGATCGCAACCCTTATCTTGTTTCTTTAGCGACGAGTGTGAGATTAAAAAAAGGAAAAAAAAAAGAAAATGAAATGCACCCACGTACACCTCTTTCTTTAGCTACCGCCATTATCGATCAATTTATGAGGCTTTGTTTTTGAATAGAATGAATATTGAACTGAAATTCGTTTCATTTCAATAAAATTTTTCATATATATTTATTTACATATAAAATAATTCAATATGAAAATAATAATATTTATAAAAAATTTGTCAATCGCTTATTGAAAATTTGATATATCCACCTGGAGTCGATCTGAAGTCAGAAATTATCCGAAAGCTCGGCCGCTGCATAAAAATACCTTAAATTAATGCAAACGCCGTCGGGTACAATTTCAATTTTGCATAATTGTAAAATAAACTTCAGTGCACTCAATGCAAACCGCCTCCGATTATTTGAAGCTTCTCAAATGTTTCCAACATTATTTTCTTTTTCATTTGTTCGATCCAAAATCAAAAAGTATAACCATTGTTTTTTTTTTGGTTTTATCAAAAAAACATCATAAATTAATAATTTATTATTTATTATTATTATATTTAAAATTATATACCTATCATAGTATAATAATACGTACAAGAATTGTGTTTGTATATATGCATTACAAAATATTTTATTTAAAAATGTACGAGAATCTTTGACACATCGAAAGGAGATAAATGCAAATTTAACATCTTCGAAACCGTTGACAAAAAAAAGGAAGACATTATAATTATAAAGAATTTTTTCTTGAAAAACAACGGTTAATTCAGTACAAAGGTTTACACTTTATACACTAATAGTATTATATATGTATTATATAAATATATATATTACATATATATATTAATTTTACTTAATAATATATATAAAAACAAAATATTTTTTTTGTAATTCAGTGTTATTAGACTGAATAGAAAGATTACTATAGGAGAAATTTTGCAGAATAACCCATCAACTTAATAAGTAATAAAAACAAACAGACCATTTTAATGGACATATTTAAACATTCCCTTTCGTACAAAGCCTTACTGAAAAGGAAAACAATGCGGACCTAAAATTTTCATCCGTAGAAGGATGTAGAGGGTTAGCGTCGTAATTCTGCGCTTCTCAAACTTTTTCAAAATATTATAGTTTATTTTTTAAAATAAACAAAATATTCATAATATAAATTTTCAAATATATACATACACATGTTGTAATATTTGTTATATATATATCGCATGTTGCAAAAAGCAACGGAAGTACGGCTGAAAAAAAAATATGCAACACATGAAATCCTCTTGTGATACATAATTGGGAAATAAATAAAGCATCGCCGGAAATAAACGGCGAAATTTGTTGATTAAAATATTCGCTTCAAAAGGCTTTCGAAATCCGTGTACCGTAAAATGTAAATAAAGGGTACGCGAAATTAAGCGCAATATCAATCATGTGATTTATTCGGCGACCATATTTGCTCGTTTGCGGTTTTACGGCATGCTGAAAGTAATTTACGATTTATTTTCTTTATTATTTTCGTTTCATGCGATTAATATAAAACGGTACCTGGTGGAAAAAAAAATGTATATCGTATAATGCATATTTTCTTTTTTCGTTCATTTTTATTGCGAAGATTATGAAAAAATATGATATGTAAATAATTCTTGGAAGTATCGCTGCGTGGTAATTGCAAAATATTATTTACTCTACTATAAATTTCTTTTTAATTTAAAACGTATATATCATATATATATATATATATATATATATATATATATATATATATATATATATATATATATATATATATATATATATATATATATATATATATATATATATATATATATACTTGTTTTCATTTCCCTCATAATAAAATTCAATTCATCCAAAAAAACATCGTTCATAATAAATATTAAATTAAAATAAGAATCTCTTTATGGTGTAAAATCTCAAATATTTTTATTCTAAAACGAAAACATTCTACTGTTACAATTATATATAGAAAATATTGTAAAATTCTAACGATATAATATATTTATAAATCATATCAAAGTTTTGTTAAAACTACATAATTATTTAATATTAGTCGATTGAGTTGAATTCGCTTTATTTAAGTTATTATCGCTTTTCCCACCGAAATCATGAATTTAAAATGAAAACATAAAACTATCAGTTTATGATTTTTATATATACTCGTAGTTTTTGTTATGCTTTAAGTCATTTATATGTTTTTTAGTTGATTTTGGAAAAAGTCTATGTCAATTCTTGCTTTGCAAGCTATAAGTAAAATTTTTTATTCATGATAAATTTTCATTAATCACGACTAATGAAATTTAAAATTAAATTGTTGCATTGTATAAAAATATTTCTTATTTTATTTAAATGCAAACCATTAAATTCTTGATACCAAAAACTTGCCATTTCAATCACTTTCATAATTTTGAGCATATATATATATATATATATATATATATATATATATATATATATATATATATATATATATATATATATATATATATATATATATATATAGTCGACACATAGTTTTTTCCGTATCTCACCCCTATTTACAAATTGTATAATTAAATTTGTATCATTGTCATTACCGATAAATCGACTTTAGCAAACAAAATTAAATTGACAAATATGCGTTATTATGACCGAGTCTCGCACGAGAGCCTAATGAATACTTTTACCTTATCTGAATTACAAAACGAGCTACGCGACTCTTCGCCGTTTCGAGAACGGAAATAAAATAAAATAAAAATAAAACGCAGTATTAAACAGAACAAAAACTAAATAAGAAGAAAAAAAAATACTACACCGCGGGGGGTTATTCGAATAAATGCGAGGTAGCATCGGGCGTTTGTTCCGCATCCTGGAACCGGGACTTTGAGGGTTTGAGGTCTGGAAAAAGAGATACTGGATATTCATTCATTGTCGCTCTGTACAAGGTTGCGAACTTAATTCATTGTTTTTCTTTTAAATTGATTCCATTTCCAATTTAGACTTGAATACATTACGAAGATTTTCGAAATGATTGTTATTTTTCATTTATACGTATCCGTTATATATGTTAAAATTCTCAAAATCAAATTTTTTATTTTGTTTTTTAAGAATGATATGCAACATGATATTTTAGTTTGAGTGTGTTTTTATTAATATTTATAATATCAATAAACTAACAAAAGGATAAAATGTTATAAAGTGCTGCCCACATAACATATAAAACATGTGTAATGTGATCTGTCAATAAGAAGGTTAAGTATTACTGTTTTAAAATATACTCTATTCTTATATATATTATAATTTTATAATATATAATTTAAAGCTTTCGTATTTTTGACGATTATATAAATATAAAAAAGGTAATCATTCGCAGCCCTGAATTTAAGGCCAAGTGTCTGTGTATTGAGGGTATAAGGGTCTGAATAAGGTTTATCTGCATACGCAGTTTTACTGCGAGGCCTACGCTTTAACGGGCGCACGTGTTTATGTATTTTTGTAATTAGGTACGCTCTTTTGTACGATCGTAAAAAGGAAACCATAATTTTCCATGGCAGCGACTAAACGGCGACCCCGGGGAAAAACTGCGACTTGGAAAATTCACACACGCTCGCACAAAAGAACTAGATGAGAGGAAAAATGGAGATATATTCGACGGGAAACATTTCTTTTTCGTATACTCGACCGTTTTTTTTTTTTTTTTTTGGTACCGCACTGTACTCGAGTGACATACTTTTTTTTCGTTGGTGTTTAATTAAATCTCGGTTATGACTCGTTTACGAATTCGCAAATCGTCACTTTGCGCAATGGGCGCAATGGGCATTACGAATAAAGTTTAATATACGTGTTCACAATTCGAATTAAATATCGTCTTATAATTTATATTAATAATGTTTTCTTTTTGCAGTGTTGACATATCAACACATGATATTTATAGTTTATGAGCATTCCAATAATCGATAATAAAATTACACATTTTGATTAATAAGTGAATAGAGCGTGTTGGAATGTCGTTTGTTTACTTGACATATGTTGGAATGTCAAACCATTGCTCCAATCGTTATTAT
This sequence comes from Leptonema lineaticorne, assembly GCA_024500535.1. Lineage (NCBI taxonomy): Eukaryota > Metazoa > Arthropoda > Insecta > Trichoptera > Hydropsychidae > Leptonema > Leptonema lineaticorne. The sequence goes on along the minus strand of JANIJI010000059.1, from coordinate 4,187,126 downwards.
ATTCAACCATTTTATTTATCTGTCAAATAAATTCCAAATCCAAAAAATTTTCAATATAAATGTATTAATTCTTTCATGTTTTTCTAACTTCATTAACAAAATTAACTCGCAGTATCAAAATTTATATTTATACCGCAATAATATTATTATATAATATAAAGTAAACCGTACTTTGACTCCAAAATAATTGGGGAATTTACTTGTTTAAACACATACGTACAACGAACTAATTCGTGATGTTCAACAAACTCCGTTTTAATTACTAGTCTGTTAATTAGTTTATTTACTAATCGTTTATAATGCGTAATTATTATGTAGTGGGTGGATGAAATTTGCGTGTTTTTTATATATACCATATATATATATATATTTATTATACATAACTTCTGAGAATACGTATGTTTCTTCTGTCGGATACGTTATTAAATTTAATTATTAATATTTTATAATATTAATCTGATTTATTATATGATGTTAATTTTTATTATAGTATAATAAAATATATTACTATTGTTGTATCATTAGTTGATATAATCGATTAATATTTCTAAGGAAGCTAGCTCTCGGCGGCTATTGCAACATTGTTAACGGACATGAACAAACGAACTGAATAAAACTAATTGAGATAACCGAAATTCAATATTGACATACAGTTGAATAATCTGGTTGCAGTTTGATATGCAAATTTGCAATTCTGCAAGTGTCGTACATCAGTACGCTTTCGATGCAATACCTTTGCGGCCAACACAACTATTTATCTTGTTCAAGTGCAGCACTTTCTCGAATTTAAACAAACCAAACTAACGAACTCTACGTGTTTATATAAATATATAGAAATATTCATTAATATACTAAAATATATATTTTTTATTCTAGTTCTATAGTCGACTGTCAATTTAATATATTGAATAAAAAATGTTTGCAATTTTTTTTCTATTGTCACCGCATATTATTGTTTAAAATATATTAATTAAATATGATTATTAATTTGTTAAAAGTGTTAATAAAAAATGATAATGTATTAAATTTTATTATGATTAATATATGACTATTTTAGGCGTAGAGCTAACAACTCAATTTCAATGAATTAAAAATAATTGTTGAAATTGTCACAAATATTCAAGCTTACACTATCAGTTATAACGTTATTGATATAATAAATAAAAAATACTTTAAAGCTGATATCTATATTTTTACTTAAAATATATTAAATTAATATAATATAAAAAAAATAATATCTAATGACTGGACGATGGAAAATAATTGATTGATTCAAAAATAAAATAAATAGAAAACGGTTGACTTAATTCGAATCAAAATTGAAAATATCGTATATTCGAAATCAAATCATGCACGCTGAAAGACGTTCACAGTTCGCGGCATCGCATAAATTTCACGCGCGTGAATACACAGTTAGAACAATTGCACACTTAAAAGCGCGATAAACGACCATAAATATAAAAAAGGGCGGTTTGAATAATCAATTCAGCGTTTCGATTTTGCACAGGTGCGAATTAACTTTTCCATTTAAGCGCGTGAAATATACGAAACGGAAGCGTTTACCTTAAAAGGGTGTGTTTTAGCTACGGTGGTGTAACCGCTAACGGGTTTCAAACCTTGGTTAAAGAGGAGGAGCATAAATATCCTTTCTGAGGATATTTAGGATGTTTAAACTCTTAGGGTCGTCCGCATCGCTAACCTTTTATAAAGTGAAGAGGAGAACGTTTAACTTTTTATTGCGTCATTGTCGATTCTGACGGTGATCTAGAGGCTAAATGCATATAAGACATTAACGTTTGAACCTCTTAAAAATATCTATGCGAATAACTTATTATATAAAATATTTTATGTAAACGTGTGTTAACCCTTTTTAATTTATAATGAATATAAAAAGCTTAAATGTATAAAATGGTATGAAAATTATATACTCGAATAGACAGACTTAACAAAATCACATGTGCTTCATATAATCTGAATCATAAAAAAACCTTTAAGGTGCTTAATATATAAGACAAACAATATATCTATCTATTTTACTATTTTTTTTTTCTACTAATGGTACTACAAATCTTGGAGACCTTTAGTCTATCGCAATAAATACCTCTATCTATCCTTATTTATAGATCCTACTATAAAAACTTCTTAATTCGTAATCCATTGCCATATTGTTTAATTTTTATCATCTTTGTTGTCAATCATAATTAAAGTTTCTTTAGATGAATAGATTATTGATTATTACATCAAGTTTTGAAAATCCATCCTTTTACTTCAATAAAAATTGATATTGATTAAGACTGAAAAAAAATCCAATCAAATATTCCATAATATAAATTAATATTTTAATAATTTTATTATATATATTTTATTAATATATATATATATATATATTTTATTAATGAACACCAGACAAAATGCTATCTTCGAATATTGTAAATTTGTAACGTTAACCAAAAGCCAAACGTGAACAAACAATGCTCACCTGTGCACCAATGAATATCGCCAGTAATGCACACCTCGATATTGATGTGACCGCCATTGAACAAAAATGTCTGCGTTGTGTTGATCCACCATTATATTTCACGTTAACCGACCGCCATTTTGTGCTTAAAAACAATGGCAGCACATACTACATTTTTTTTCCAAGTATATACTGTTTAATCCTTTTACATGATAAAATTTTGTTATCTTTTATGACTAATATATATATATATATATATATATATATATATATATATATATATATATATATATATATATATATATATATATATATATATTTATTTATATAATGATTTTTTTTGTAGACGGTTAAATGCTGTTAGATTAAAATTATATTTATTTACGTCAATAAAAAAAAATTACTCTCGTAGATTTAAAGTGATTTTTATAACCGGAGTCATGTTAGTTTGTGATTTATATCATTTCAAGTTTATTGTGTCGCAGTTTTGGGCGCCATATTTTATTGTAACAAAGTATGTTTCAATTATGATTATTAAGAATATTTATCTCTTTGGTAAAAATGTTACATCATATTTTAAATTATAAAATCTAACCATACTAATATTATCTGTTGCTACATACACTTTGTGTTTTGAGCGTATGAGGCTCATGATTAGTATTATCTATTATTTTTTATGTATATAAAAAAAATGTATATAAAAAAACTCCTTTTGGAATTCTGTATAAGGCTAAAAAAATACTTTTTTTTAAATTTTTTTATTCATAAACTTTAATTTAACCGGGAAAAGATTGAATAAGTCACCACTGCCAAAAAGCTTCTTTATTACCGAACGACCGAAAATATAATTTGAAACGTTCGACATAATAATTCATTTAATAATCCGACCTTTATTCGTCGTGATTATTAACATGGGCATAAAGAGGAAAAACACCACCCTCACAAGGGCCGAAGGGGTTCGTGGATCGTTTCGCCGGAATAGTACGGTAGCTTACGCGGCGCGTTTATAATAACAAAACATTTTTATGAGATTAATAATATTCGTATATACGACGACGCGGAAAAGGGGCCTCTAAGCAAAGGTAAAGCTTTGATGGCTAATAAAATTGCGAGCCTATTTCCATTTATTCCGCTTCTTTTTTTTTCTCTCTTTGCCGTCTCGCTTTTATAAAAGCTCCCTCCTTCTCGATTATATTGGCGCATTACCTTGCGGAAGCTTTCGCCCAATCTCAAACTTGCTCTAATGCGATTTTCATGCTCGTCTCATACCATTCGATCGACTGTTAAACACCACCCCCAAAAACCACCCCTTTCATCCGTCGTATATTTGCAACGAGATCAACATGTCAAATTAGCAATGTTCAATCTATCAAATCATACGTTAAACGTTCTAATTATCTATAATATTGATATGTATACTAAGTTATTTCTATATATTTTTAAATTAAATACCTTGGCCACATCTTGAGAAATGATAAATACAGAATAAGGAAGGATAAGTTCAGAGGAAAAGATCAGTAGAAAGACGGCAAAACTCACCACTTAAAGATCTTCATCGTTGTCTCAACTGTTCGTTAATAGAACTCTTTTAAATGGCTGTATCAAAGGTTTCGTTAGTTGTATGAATTACCAACCTTCTTAAGGAGACGACGTAAGGAAGAAGAAATTGATAATATTATTTCAAAAATTCAAAGTTAAATACTAAAAAATTTGAGAAAACTAAGAACATATTTCAAAATCTACTTTGATAACATTCATTTTTGAAAGTATCTGTAAAATATCTTATCTAAATTATATACTAGACAAAGTATCAACATATTGTTATATTGACTGAATATTTAATATGTAATAATTTTAAATCATAAAAAAATTAATAACGTTTCCCCTTGTCTATATAAGAGGCAAATTGAAACTTTTTTCATTCACTTATATTATATAAATTAAATTACAAAATTTAATCTAGCTCGAATGTATCCATTATCCGCATATATTTTCAGTGAGATCGGCGAGCTAAACGTTTCGTTAAATTTCATCTCGGATTCCCCATTGGATAATTAAAGATGTTGTTCTTAATTTGTGCACGCCGTACACCTTTACCGTGTACTTTATCCGAACAACCCCTTTGTCCCTCCCGTACAAAACCCACCCTTCCGTGTAATCGAGTTCAAATTAAACTTTACGATCGCTCGTGTAATAATACCTTCGCAATACCACCCAGCAGGTCGTTAATTATAATATTTAATATTGTATTATCGCGCCCGTAGCCAATAATTACCAGATGGTGTTTGGCGCGTTTGTAAATTGCCAACAGACATTTCGCAGAAACATACTACATCTGTATCTATTTCTCAGGGAAACAATTGTACGTAAATTCAAATATGATACCACCGCGGATTACGGTTGAAATATTATACCCTCTTGTCCGTATGGGTTGTTTCAAAATGGCTTTTTGTACGTCTGAATGTGTCCCGTCCAAATTTGTGCCGCCCAAGTGTCAATAGGTTAAATCTCGATATTTTTGCCACATTCATAGGGAAACGAGACACATCTGTTTAAAATGGATTATCTATCTTAAGTGAAAACCAGTGATTCTATATTAAAATATTTATTTTTTCTAATAAAATATTCTATATTGTTATGACTTAACTCAATAGTGTGCCTGAAAATATAAATCAGAACATGATAAAATATTTTAATTTTTAAACAATTTAAAAATATTTTTTTTATATAATTTTGAAATATATGAGCTGTTAATATAGAAAATTACCGCAAAAATATATTGAAAATATAGTTGGAAATTTGTACAATCGAACACACGTGGACATAAAAAGCAGTTAGAAGAAGCACTTCCGCATGGGTAATGGCACCATATGGCAAAAGCTCATGCTTTTATTATTTATAGGTTTTGGGGTAAACCATAATCTCCAAAGACCAAGAAGGTTAACGTTTGCCTTATGGGGAAATATAAAATATATTCGAAATGGAATTACCTTACATTTTCCCTCAACGCCGCGGATTTATTATACATCCACCGCTAAGCGGGATGAAAAGAAAAAAAAACTAGGCAAAAATCCGATATATTATTATATATTTTTCCGACGTTATTAAGTAAACATTCGACGTCACAAATTAACGCCGCATAACTGTGCTACGAAATAAATTGAGCATCATAATACCCCCCAGAACAAACTGTTGTGCACCATAACAGCCTTTTTCAAAGCAATAAAAATTATTTAATGTCAAAAATCGAAATAAAACCCCCTGAACAGCACTAATTAACTTTTATTGCCAGAACTTAACCGGGCCGTTATTTATTAACGATACCAAATACTTGTGCCCACGACAAACTAAGGCAATGTCTATGACAGTATTTATAATTAATTTTACTTAGCTTCATATATATATTATTTTTATATTTTAAAGCGAGAATTAACTAATTGATTTATATATATATATATATATATATATATATATATATATATATATATATATATTATAAACATTTTTTTATGTTCGTATTTAGTTAATTTAAAATTTAACGACAGTAGATATAAAAATTAAACGTAACGGTGAATTTATGTTATACAATATATCGAAATATTTTTAGAAATTTTTAGTACGTTTTTATGAAGGAGTGCATTTATAAGTTTTCAACGATATCGTTAAAAATGAAAATGGTTGAGTTTTATAATATGACCGTAAACGTAAAAACTAACGGGGATGAAATCAGTGAGTGAACTCTGCATATACTGAGAATATTCCATTACAACCCTTTTTATCTTTACGACTGCATTTATTTGAACACATGAATGGATAGATATATGTTCTGGATATTTTTTTATATTTAAAATATATTTATAAATGAAAATTATAACATATATATATATATATATATATATATATATATATATATATATATATATATATATATATATATATATTATTCAATTATTTGACAATGTAAAAAACCATATCTATCACATAAAACTCGTAATATAAAATCGAAATCAAAATATTTTATGTGTTTCCTATTTACTTTATTTTTTTTTCTTCAATAAATTTATATAAAATTATTGTATATTTTCTATCGAATAATTAAGTTAATAGCCATGTAAGAATTAAAATCTATCTTAGAAATTTTTATCACTAATTACTTTTTATATGAGATCAAGTCGCCAGCCCTATTAAAATTTTTAAAAAAATAATCAAATTACAACTTTAATCAAATTACAAAAGAATACTGCTAACTAGGTAATAGGTAAATACTTAAAAATTTAAATAATTTTAACAACATATAAATCGATATTCTCCATACAATATATATTATAACTTACGATTGTTAACGGAATCAATACAATCCTTATTTATATAAAAAAAACACACACACACACACATACATTCATACGTGAACATTTGTCGTAATTCTAAATATTCTCAACGCACAAACGTGTCACATATCAAATAACGTCTCGGCTTTCTACTTAATTTATTCGCCGCAAGTGTACATCGAAGCAGTGACACCCCGGGGATGTAATTGATCATTGTAAACCGCACGGTGCGATTGTGTAACGGCAACACTATCGTCTCACAAATCCCGAGATATGTATCGATGATTCACACGATGATAATTTACATTTCAATTAGCATAGGTGCGCCCTTTTACACGCCCTTAACGAGGGGTCGACAAGTTCCGATTTGCTTATTCGACGACTTCATGAATATCCAAGTAATAATATACACGTGACACGTGAAACCTGAACGATTTATATTTTATATAAACACTTAAATTAAAATCGTTTCGTAATATCTAAATTCAATATTTATTAATCCTTTGTACTGGAAAGGTTTCGTTTGTACTATTTATATTAATTTATTTGTAACGAATTCCACATAACACATTCTGTATTATGAGGTGTAAAATGATACTCTTTTAAATAGATATAATATTTTCTTATCTTAAATTAATTCGTAACTACGTAAACACAAACTGAACTGCATTTTAGATATTGAAACTTCTTTTTGGTTTATATTTGACGGTCTTGGCAGAAGGATTACTAAAATTAAAATGTTTAATCCTTATAAACATAGAAAGATAAAATGATTGTGTAGATCAATATACCTCAATATACTGTTTTTTTTAAGAAAAAATCTGAATTATTAGCGAAAACTATTTTTTAAAACTAAAAACCACTAAACAGTAGAAATATAAAATCTTTATACATTAATTTATATGTATAATAACGTAAAGAATTCGCTAAAAACGTTGTGAAAGTCTCGGATGCAAAGAGATAATTTTACTAATTATCATCAACAAAAGTCCATCCATTACCGGACAAAAGCTTTTCTTCTTTTGTAATACTTTGTAGGTCAAAGACCTTCTAGTTCTATTTTGCTAAGATAACCTTCCAATTTTGTGTCTTTAAGTAAGATCTATCACGTTTCTGTTTATATAGTAAGTTACTTGTTAGGGCTCAAGTTTTACTACCACATTTTAGTACATTTAGAAGACCTTTCTTTTTAGGATCAGAGAACTATATACTTTTGGTACTATATCATGCGCCAATTTCATGTTTAATATTTAATTATTTAGAAATTGATCGATTTTAATATTGTAAAAGCTCTTCATTAAAATAAAAATAATTTCTATAATGTTCGATAAATATTTTAATTTTAATAATAAAAACAATATTCATTATTCATTACTCAAATTATAATAAAAAAAAATGTGCAATATTTTACTGGAAAATAAAATATCGCCGAAGAAACAATTCCATAATGGATTTTTCGCTTTTATACAAATATAATATATATTTTGAGTTTTATATATATATACATATATATGATTTCATTTTGTTGAAAAGCCTTTTTATTTCGGTCGTCGCCTCGCGTATAAATTGCACGTCGTCTTGCTCATTTCCACTTTTCAGATAATAAGACAAGACATCTGTTCTTGTGATGAAACTATTAACTCGGCCGGGAAAATTTCGAGATTGAAAGGAAGAGGTGTTTCTGCTGAAATTTGTCTTAACTCACGGCCAGAACTGTGCGATATCCGGTCTGAAATTGTGTTCAGCCCCAGTGTGACGGGCGTTTTGCAATTTCTGAAATTGCCTGCGAGCACGCGAAAGCCCTTCGTCAACGTTTTCAGCCAAATATCTCATACATATATTATATATTACGCAAACGATTGTTTTGTTCCACATTTCACTATATGCATATATATAAAAAAAAATCATATTATTATTTAAATAACAATCAACAAAGTAAAAGTCGTATACGTATGTCATCAATTACCCGATACTATATATGTATATTCATTCATAGAACAACTTTAACACGTGCAAGCTCTCATTGCCCACACCTCGATGAGCTTTTTCGAAATCGAATCGTTGCACTTATATGTAAATAAACACGGCAAATAAAAGACTACATTATTATTTATACGTCGGCACAATCACCACAAAGTCTCGGACAACAAAAGTCGTCTCGAAGACTTCGTTATAATAATGCCTCCCATATACGCATTCATATACAAATATATATATATTTATATGTATAAAATAAACATAAAGTTTGATAGCAATTTATAGCACGCACGCGTTACACGCAGTACATCATTCACGCACAATGGATGTTGTTTCACTACTATCTTGTCCCATTTCATAAGAGGATCTAAATTAACAATAACAAACTCGACTTTCGCCTTTCGGAATGTTTTTTTTTTCGGAATTTCATCCCGACGGCTCGTTTCGCTTGTATTTTTTTTTCGTTGTCGATTGTTTAAGCAGCCGAACGGTTGTCGAGACCACCGAGTGAAATCAGTGTACGACTAAAAATTACTAGGTGTCCTTTTATGGTGATCATTGTTCGGTTTTGTACAACATCACCTGGGATTGTGACGTACGCCCTGTTCATAATTCCCTCGCTAATGAGAACACCTGGTTTTCTTTTTATCTAACCCTATTAAGACCGTCATATTATATATAATGTAACTATTTTATATATAATACATAGTTCATATTGTAGTTTTATTTGTATAATTTATCATCAAAATTATTAATTGTATCGTTGTAAAATGAATACTTTCGGATTACATATTTAATCGACAATACACGTGCAAGAGGCGAATGAATTGACTCAACGCACGACCGGTATATAAAGTATGGGTCAATTTGACCGAGACGAGTCAAATCCGGCGATCGTTACAATAAAATCAAATAAAAATTACCACGTATGCCGAGAGTCAAATTCGTGACCCCTCGGTGCATAAATTCATAATTCCACACAAACTGTATCTTCTCTCGTCCTCTTTCATAAAATAACAGATATTCGATGGCGTGGAGCAGTTTACCTGCACCGTGAGATTCCCACACACGACGATTCTTCGAAACCGGGACATATTTACAACTAAATATATTTATTGCCGTTATTTGTAAGAAGTCGTATTGTTTAAGAAACAAAACGATTTCGGTCCTCCGTTCGACTTGGATATTTTTTTCAATTGTTATTTATCGGTTACGCACGTTATAAACTTTTACGTTTGATTGACTACGAAGATTTCTCTCGATGTCGTTCGATGATCTTGCAGTCTATTTTTTTATTTATCAAAAAAAATTGTTATATTATAAATAAAATCAATTATTTCTCTTTTCATATAAAAAATAAGTGACCAAGATATTGTATTATCTGTACGAATACAGACGACACTCTTAATTATCCAATACCAAAAAAAATTTAGAGAATTCTGAATATAAATCTTAAACTTCTCGTACATTTAGCTAAAAACAGAAATAAGTGTTTGAAAATAATGAAATAAAGTATATGATAAAAAATGTTAAAATATTATAACAGATGCCTTCTATTTTTTTATCGTTTCTCATAATAAATTTTGTTCAAAAAAAACGATGAGATTTGATCTTGGAAAAAAATAAAAATCAATTTAAAATAGATGAAATGAAATATTATGTAATAAATTACACGAATTCGACATTTTGCTGATTGATTTCTTTAATTATGATAAAATTTCAAACACCTTTTTATATAAAATTTATAATTCTTCCATAATTTTATTATATAAATTACAATTATGGAATTTCATTTTTTGTTGACTCGCTTAATTTCTAAATTACTGCATAAAAAATTATAATTATGATTATAATTTATATAATGTAACATTACAAATAACGAATCCGAAAATATACATTTTTAATCTACACAAAACCCGCTCTCACTGTTTTAATATTATAATAAAAACTTTTACCCGATTACATTTTATTAACTCGTAACAATTTAACGTCAAATATTTTCATAAAATCTTCGACTAAAACTTTTAGAATAGCAATATAAAAAAAAACACACACACACACACACAAATAGCACAAAATTTTTAAAGGGGTGGGGAGATGAGTACACTTTAATCTGTTTTGCGCTGCGACGATTCGGTCGTCGCAGGGTTAAATCGTTCGACTCTCAAAAAAAACTGCATATAGACGAATATCGTTTCGTAGTTAAATGCTAATTTTCTCCCACGAAAATGACAGAACTACACGTCCGACAATTATATACGATTATGAAATTACCATTTTCAACCGTCGCCCACGGGAATCGTTGAAACGTGTATGGGTGACACCGATAACGCGGCAATTTTAAATTTACGACTGCACAATTTCCAACAAAATCGCAATTGAAACAATCACCATTCGCTAAACAAATAAGACAAATTTAAATTACATTTATATGAATAAATATAAACGACTCATTTATATATGTAAAGCGTATGCGTCGTATGCAATAATATCGAATTATATTTAACGACGACGTTCTGCTTAAATATTCGTGAATATATCTGATTGTAACTTGTATAAATTTTGTGTTAGTTTGATATATTTGCGTTATAAAAATAGATTAACCCTTTTAGGGCCGAATAATTTTTCTTTCTAAGAATCGAAACTTTGATGTATTTTTGACGGTTAAATAAACAGTTCTTTCCTCTTATTTTTAATATTTATTTTGCATTTCAAAAATTTGTGATATTTTAAAAATATTCTCTTGATGTATTATATATAAGTTTGTAGTGCGTATTTTGATATAAAGATCTTTATCCGCTTAAAAAGTACAATATATGTATATTGTAATCAATGTAAAATTTTTAATATAAAAATACTTTTTAACTTTTAATGAAATTGAATCACCAATTCAACATCTGTTTCTTTTAATACATCTGAATAACTAAGTAATTAAATTTGCTCTCCTATATAGAATTGTTAAGAGCGCTGAAATTGTTATTTTGTAATTTAAATATAAAATTTATATAATTTTGAAGTTTAACGAGACACATGACAAATCTTTCAATATCTCGTAAAAAAACCCTTGTATCCTATTGAATTTAAATTTGGATTTTCTTCTCATATTATTATTTAATATTTTATATTTAAAACTACAACTTTTTGTGTGATTAGTTAAAGTGTGACAAATATTTTCATCTTCTTAATTACAAAAATTACTCGTTTTAAACCAAAATAAATTATAATTTTATGATGAAAAGACAAACTAAATTATTTCATACCGCCAAACTATTTACTAATTCTACACGACTATGCGTATATAACCTGTTGCTTTACTACTCAACTCCGACAACATATTACACTCTATATTTTCAAAAAAAAAAAAAAAAAAAATACCAGGATTAATAACGCCATACGAACAACAAAGAAAAACCATCTCGTTTTTTTTTCAGCATCTGAAAAAAAAATACATATGGGTCACGATACTGAATCATGAATACAAACGACGAGATATGGCGCATACGCGATACCCACTCTCTTATACATAATGAAAATTTGCAACATAATTTTGCTCGTTAAGCGTGCGAGGCGCAAATGAACAGTTCACGCGCGTATCAAACCCCCCCCCCCTACCACCACCACCACCCTTTCGTGAAACGAAACAACAAAAAAAGTATAATACAACTCGTATACGTGCGTGAAAATAAACAGGCGTACGTGCGAAATGAGAATTTTCATCGGTGTGACGACTCCGTGTGTGGGACGTCTAAAATGAAACGTACCCCCTTTATAATATATATGTATATATATATATATATATATATATATATATATATATGTGTGTGTGTGTGTGTGTGTGTAATGCTGATTATATACAGTCGTTATTCTCGACTTTCATTTGTGTCTGCTTGTGTGTTTATATATATAGGACTGAAGGCGGCGTTATAATACTTCAAAATACTGAAATTTCCTTATATATATAATATAGTATGTAATATTATTTTAAATAAATATTGTTATATTCATCAATATGTAATATATAAATTTTATTTAAAATATATACATAAAATCTAAATAATGTATATCATAGAAAATAATGTTTTATTAATGATAATTTCTATATTTTCGCAAAATAATTTTTATTCACAGTTAATAGATTTATCTCTGAAATATATATAAAAAAATCTAATTTATGATGTAAATTTGTTTGGTTTTTAAATTACTCCTGTAGTTCACGTGAAATTCAAAGTGATCAGTTCTCGACTTACGACGAAAAATTATTTTTTTAAATGTATCAATTTTCTATAATTTTCATCACATATCTTGCACGCTTCTGACGATCGAATATATTATTTATTTTTGTATAAAATTTGACTTATGTGCGAACCTACATTTTTTCGTACATTTTAATTTACACATTTTTACATAGAAATTGAAAATATCTGATTCATACTATTGAATATCGATTCAATTCATAAAATAAATAAAATACGGATTACAAGCGGAAATAAAAATGCAAATACGACACAACATAAAGCCGTACGAAAGTCGAGGACGTCGGAAGCGAACCGCCAAGCGTTTTGAGTAAACGTCGTTCATTCTATTTTACAACGTTTTCTCGCGGCGTATTTATGGTGTACCGATTCGGTTATTCGATACGTTTTTCGAAACGTATTGTAAATCTGTTGTTTTTTTTATACGTCTAAAGAATTTTTATATGACAATTTTCCTTAAAAGAGAAAAAAATTTAACGAAACGAGCGCACGCACAAATTCACGCACGCTCGAGAAACGCTTATATAATATAAAAAAATATTAAGGATACGTTTCATCTTTCGCTCGGCTTATTTATACGTTTTTTATTTAAACAACTTTTTTTTCACCCTGTCGTTTTCTCTTTTATAGGCCAATAAATAAAATTCGATCGAATTCGCTGTACGCGCATAAATTATATACACAAAATGGAATTAATGCTCGCAAATCTTCCACCCTCCACCCCATTTCAACTACCGTAAAAAGATTATTGCATATTATAAATTATATCGCGATTAAAAGTAATATATTGTGTGATGCGTTTATTCGTACATAAATTTTATATGTTGCACTTGAATGTGAATAACATCACAAGTGATAAAAATATTTTTAAAACTATATCACAATTTTTTTTTTTGATACATATGACTTAAAAATTTCAATCAAAGTAATAATATTATAACTTATGATATAAAATGATCAAATTTTTAGAAATATTCTATAAAAAGTGTTATTTCAAAAACTAATAAATCACTTACTTAAATTGATCTATTCCAAACGTAGGAGTTTAAACTCGTATTGCTGCCGCAAATTATAAAATGTTGTAATTATAAAATTAATTTGATATTTTTAATACAGCAAAAAATTAAGTCTGTTTTTTCAAATCTAGGAAACTTTGATAATTTATAAATTTATAACTATTTAAATTAAAGTAATGACATTCTTCATATTGAAATGCAATAATATAAATCGTTAAATTTCATAAATTTAAATTAACATTTTTTTTTTATATACAAGTTTATTATTTATTTTAATTTAACAACCCATATTTTTTCCTAATATTTTTTCACGCATAGTTTGTCGAAATTGCAAACAAATTTTATGCCAACTTTTAACATGAAAAAAAATATATTGAGATCAAATATCAAAAAAATGAGCATTCAAAATTCCACCATTCGTTAATCAATTATGTAAATATTGAAATAAAAACAAATGGCGGCTATTTATTTGACCGTATAAAAAGCTTAATTAAATCGAACAATCAATATGTACACACACACACACACACATGCAATAATTCCAAAATTAAAATGAATATAAAAAAGGTGGAACATATTATTTTTTTCTAGATTAAAACAATTCGCGCATCAAAATTTTATATTTTTTATTAATGAATTAAAACTTTTGACCTTTATAAATTAATAACTTTATTTAAAGACATATATAAAAACGAAAAAGAATCTTAAAAGTTAACAAAATTGTCTTATATATAGAAAAATAATAATTTTTCAGATTATATGAAATTTTTTAAGATCGGTGTTAAAAATATTTAACCCTTTTCTGCCCTACTTTGCTAATATATATATCAATAAATTTCATATATAAAATTTACCATTACATTCTCTCATCAACTTTGTTGCAATCGTTCTCAAATATTTGCATATCAAATTCACCGAAAAAAAACAAACTTCGCGTGTCGCAGTCGTTCTCGTCATTATTCCATTTATGCTAATATTCGATATTTTTCATATACATTAAACACTACAGGGATATCCAATCTAAATTTTGCGTTCCGATTTCATTTAAAAAATTTCACAAAATATGATCGAATCAAATTTTAATACTGATTAATGCAAAATATATTGTACACAATGTTCATTTATAACCAATATGCTTTATTTTTTAGTTTTTATAGTATAACGTTTAAAATCAAAACGTGGGCGTGACGAAGAACTGAAACGAATGACATATCGAATTTCGAATACAATGCTTTTTCATTTATTTAATTTTAAATTTTCAAATGAAAATAAACCGCATTGAAATTCCTCAGTTTTATAACGAAAATAAAAAATACCCCCCATAAAAACAACATCATAAATCCTCATCTTAATTCGGACTGGATCGTCGTAAAATGAAAGAATTTTTATAAATTTTTATAAAACGAAATTTAAACTTCTACACACACATACACACACACACACATATATATATATATATATATATATATATATATATATATATATATATATATATATATATATATATATATATATATATATATATATATATATATATATATGACTATCTAATATAATATTGATGGATTTAAATTACGAAAATTGATTCTGTTCGTTTTGTCCATAATTTCTATATAATAAAAATTTAAAAACGATCTAGTAACGACACTGCAAACACGTATTATCGAATAGAATAATAACAATAAACTATAGAAACAAACAACAATAGAACAAATCAAATATTTAACTCACCAAATATTGACACGTCTACACATCTAAACTTTACTATTTGTCCACCTCTCACTTATGACTAGCTATGCCTTATTTTATTATTTTCACTTTATATATATATATATATATATATATATATATATATATATATATATATATATATATATATATATATATATATATATATATATATATATATATATTTACGATCGCCTTCTTTAGTCCTCAGGATTTTTTACGGAGAATTTCACGATCGGGGTCGGGTCAAATCAATAAAATAATTGAAATAAACCCCCGGATATGTCTCGAAATAAGGGACAATTCGCGGCAAACGGTTCAATAGATACCCAAAGGGATTCTGGACGCGTGGATTCTCTCGACCACAAATCAAAATTGCTTTGACTCTTGACGATTATGTATCAATTCAAGTATCGTAAAAGTGTACTCGATATATGTATGTAATATATAATAATAATAAAAAAAATCGTTCAAATGCAAGAATGATATATTTGTAAGAGATTGTATTCAAAGATTATTATTTCACATCAAATATATGAAGTTAATATAAAAATATTGTGATAAAATAAATTTATAATATAATAAAAACCGTAAAAAATTGATTGTATATGTTAAAATTTTTAAAGCTTTAGAAAGTATAAGTCAAGAAATTAAACATACTTTAACTTTCTAATATAATTTTCTATCATCATAAAAACGAATTAAATTAATTGATTTCAAATAATAGAATGCCTTTTTTAAATAAAAATTGAACTTCCTAGTTAAAAAAAAATATGAAATATTATATAAATAGAATTAGAAAGAAAATATACAGTAAATATATTTAATTGAATATAATAATTTAATATTAAAAATAAACTACATATTTTTACACGCATTCCATGTCATCGGAAATTTTATCGATCTTGTTTTAAACACATAAATACAAAACGTTTATTAGCACAACTCCATAAATAAAACATTATTTTATTTATTTATTGTAAGAAAAAAATAACATAAAACAATAAATATTTACATTTAAATAAAACAAATCGCCACACATAAATTGAAATCATCTAATATAAAATATAAAATATATTACCTGCATCGGACGTAAATAAAATCGCAATAAATTGTCCAATAAGCATTAACTTCACATATATTTATATAAATATATATATATATATATATATATATATTTTTTTTTGTTTCTGTTCGATTGAATAAAATATAAGTGGTCGATGGTATATAGCAAATATCCAGTCATATTTATTAGTCTGTCATTTTATTCAATACTCGATGAATTCTAATTGAACATAAGTATCTCTTTAGAAATTACACGGCATGAAGAATGCGTGACTCGAACGATGCAGAAGGTTTAATTCTGTGCTCAATTTGTGAGCAATCGAAATAAATGCACTCGTTCAATTCTTATACAGTAGGACTTCGCTTAAATTTAAAAAAATAATAATAATATTAATATAAATAATATATTTGTAAATATTTTTTTTTTGTATGTTATAAATCGTAGATTTTGTATGAATGTTGAAAGAAAATTTTAATTAATCCCGACGAATGTTTGATGTTAACTTGAAAAAGCCTCTCCCTAAAGTCCTTTGGGTTAAAATCGATCCGATCGTTTGACCGCATCAGTCAAGAGTTGACATTAGTCAAGAGGTCAAGTGATGGCAAATAGACAGATGGAGAAAGACATCAAACACGTAGAATGGAAAAAAAACATTGAAATGAGTTCGAGAAAATGAGAAAAAAATATATAATGGTTACCATATAAATATTTAATTACGAATATGTTATATATCTATTATTTATGAAAAATTGAATTTCAGTTATAAATAAATGTATATCAATTACGAAAGAATGAATTCATAATTGTATATTAAGTCGTTCACTGTATTCAAAACAGACGATTTAATCATCCTAGAATTTAAGCAACGTTTAACAAACAATTAACATTGAAAAGTATTTTCGAGTTCTATCAATTCATTTTTATCACAATAATTACTCTAAGCGTCATTATGAATTATACAAATGACACGCGCGCAATTTTCTCTCGATTCGGTTCAACGGGAGCGTATTCCTTTTTTTTTTCGAATATACCGAAAATACATTCGAAAGCCGCTTTTCCCAGAATCTAAAACGGTGAAAATCGAAATATATACACGTTTTGTAAATACGGGCGGGGAGCTTTTAACAAACATCGTGTCAGTTGTGTATATCATTATAGTGATTTATTAAGGCGAACGTGTTCCCCATTTTGTCGAAATGCACCTCGCCAGTTTGCATCGGAGGCAACATCCTGTTGAGTAAATTATCCATAATAAAAATGTCCATATGTCTTGTTTATAAATTATGCACACATACACATACCTGGATGCATAACAATGGCACAGGTCATATTTTCAGCTAATTAGACCTCATTGTGCTCAATTTAGACATTTAGCTATTAAATTTATGTAGAACTACGCCCGTAAAGTAATAACGACGACTTCATCATATTGTATATATATATATATATAAAAGGGCAATCGTAAATATTTCGTTACTCATGAACGAATTGGAATAATAAAATGAACGCCGTTTATACAGCGTATATAAACGTAATTGTAATCGAAATATTTATCGATTTACGATATTATCATAATTCACTATAAATTAATACGCGAATTTCACTAATGACGAATCCGTTCAAAATAAATAAATATACTCGTGATTTTTAATAATAAAATACGCATATAAAAAATAAATCATTTATTTGTTTGTACGGGACGATTTGAATAAATAAAAATTCGACGATAATTAAACGGAATTTTTATTGAAAATTAAATATAATATTTTTTTTTTGTACGTCATATTTCGAATGCACTGTGAATGTTTGTTTATTCAATAAAACAAAACGAAATGCTTTATTATTAAGCCGAGTTGAAATACACAAAAAAAAAAAAAAAAATAGTCATAACACAAACTTTTTCATTTACATAAGCCGCATAAAATCGTCAGATAAACAAATGGACTCATTAAAAATATATATAAACATTATTATTTCAGTCTTTTTTTTATCGTTTCATATATGGTATACCTGAGGTCCTAAATCGATATTTCAGCGAAGCGTTCGTTGCGTGAGGTCAAAAATTCCGAAATGATACAAAGTATGCGGCCGATATAAAAATTGGGGTATCGTTTAAAATGATAATAAGCTTCGTTCTCATCTTATAAAAACGATATTTGTTCATATATATTTGAAATAATTATAAAATTTCAAAGGATACACTATTTAAATATTCAAATTAATAATACAATAAACTCGTCTTAATTTAGAATTCAATTTATTTTTTATAAAATTTTAAAGATATAAATTCTTCTAAAATTATACAAATGTAATATAAGCAGAAATAATATCATAGATGTATGTAATATAATAAAATTAAAACTATTTTTTTTTTTAGAAATTTATAGCAATAAACGTAAAAAATATTCCTTTTACAATACATCGGGACGTTGCTTTATAATATAATCTCTCTAAAAGGAATACTTTATTACGATAATATTAATAAAACGGCTTCGCAATATAAAATTGTCAGATTTCCTGCGGAGAAAAAGTCATTTATGCGTACGCATGCAGAAAGTAATTCTCGCCGTATGATCTTTTAATTTTAAATATAGTTATTCATCCATTACTTTAACAGGTATATTGTATATATATGTTACAGGCAACACCTCGATTTTTTTTTAATATAAATATAATGCAACGAAATTTCACGTTTTAAAATTCAAGCAATATTATAAATTATGAACATGTCTACATTTTAATAAGTATTTTTAATATATATGTGTACTCGTTTAATATGATCTCGACATTGAATACGCAGTACTAAAATTACGCATTCAAGTCATAAAAGCAAATCTCGTAGGAAAAACCCCTTCACTATGCCGTTGAAAATAAATATCTTCGATTAGTTTTGTTGACAAACAAGCACTTCACAGTTAAAGAGACAAAATGAAAAGTCGGAAAGAAAAATACGAAGAAATATATATTACACCCACTGAAAAACATCAGTCTGCGGTCAGAGTGAAATCGGTGCATAATTATAACTACGAAAATAATATATTTTTTTTTAATATTTAATCAGTCCATTTGTATACGTTTAATTTTTTTTATCGTTTAAACAATAAAAACAGCGACGAAAACCTTGTAATAAAATAAATAAGAACGACGTTGTTTTTTTTTTTGGTTCAGTTCGATATTTAGACCTTTCGATTCCGTGAAACTGAACCGAAGACTTCCATTAATTCGGCGCGGAACAAGATATTTGACACCCCATCGGGTAAAATGTTAATTTTACCAGTAGGACGCTTATTTATTTTTATTTTATTTTTTCTTCTGCTTTTTTCTCGACACGGTCCCCCCTTCTTGCGTTTTCAATCATAAATCATTCGATAATTTATTCAGGCATCGAAGAAGTCCACGAAGTCGAGACGTAGACGAAGAACGCACACGATCTCACCCCGAAGAACGTGGCTTTTTTTTTCTTTTTTGTACCCGATGAAAATAATTTATTTTACGTCAGCAAAGGTCCACACGGTACACACGTACGTAGAGAGGAAAAAAAATAAATAAATAAAAGGTGAAGTGAACCCTAAGTTAACTGGACTATTTACTGAACCTTATAAGGGTTAATCGACTAGGTGGACTTTGAAATTGCTCGTTTAACTGATACGTTCACTTTCCAACGGTTCGATTCGAAGGGACTTCCATTTGAATAATTCATCATGGCGGAAAATGGGAAGGAAGAGTGGAAAAAAAAACTAACATGACTTTAAATAACGTTTCTAACGTGACCTAACTAACGTACGATAAATTAAATTTAACAAAACAACCTGGCAATAAATCATTTGAATAATTTAAAGAACTTTCTTTTACGTGAAACATATAAATTACGCGTTTGTGGCGTGTCGTTTATGGGGAGGAATTATTCAATATTAAATGGTCGTAATCTAAAAAAATACTATTTTATTATTAAAAATTGTAAGTTTGATATTTTCATATATATATATATATATATATATATATATATATATATATATATATATATATATATATATATATATATATATATATATATATATATATATATATATATATATGAAATTTGGCTCATTTTCTCTCATTTTTCGTAAAAATTTAGATCATCTTTCAACAAATACATACAATTTAAATGAAAATTTTTAAAAAATATATTTTTATAGGCAAAAAAATTACAGCTCAAAATCGTAATATAGTTTAAATAATATTTCCATTTGTAATATACAAACAGCAATATTTTTGAACGAAATATACATGTTATTTTTTAATTAAAAAATAACACCCTAAGGTTGTGTCCAAAATTGGAAATTTGACCTTGTAAAAAATGTTCATAATACATATATATTAATAAATTATTTAATAATATATAGCAAATATCTTGAAATAAAATTATTATTTTTATTTTCATATTATATAAATATATGTGAAAGAAGATTGATTAAATCTAATAATCATAAATAAAAAAACGAAATTATTTATGTACTTATAATTAATTCGTACATGCATGTATGATTAATGATAATTTCAAATTTAAAAAAAATATATCAACCCACAAAAATTTCATCAACAAACACGATTAACCTTAAAAAAATGCAAAAGAGAATTCCATCAGAAAACTTACACGAGAAGAAAAAAAAAGCTCGAAAGGCAAACATTCGTTCAATTCTCCCCCGCGCGTCCCCCGTTCCGATTTCATTTTGAATTTTAACAAGCTGTAAAATCAATTAAGAAGTTAAAATATGTTTGTTGAACGTTCATTTGTGAAGAAGAGCCTCGACGTTTCGACGACGTCCGAACGAGCCTGAGAAGTAAAGTGCCTTTAGGGGGAGATGAAAACGAAATTTTTATACGAAATCGAAATCCTCAACAGTTCGATTAAAATTGTTATTAAATTGAAGTTGGCGATGGAGAATAGCTGCCGCGATCCGATTTCGCGTTATATACTTTATTTTTATATTTTTTTTTTGCTTTTACTTCTTCTTTTATCGAAATCGAATTGCGAAATTCGAATTTTCGCTCCCCCGTGAAAATATTGCAATTTCGTGAAAACGATATCGAACGTGTATCGGTGATCGTGTTCGAAATGTTCGACAAGCATAAAATGCGTCATTATCGTCGATTTATATATTATTGTATATTATATATATATATAATATATATATATATATATATATATATATATATATATATATATATATATTGCCATTTATGCGAACGTCGTTATATTTATTCATCATGACCGAAATGTGTATCTTGTCGTGTGTGAGAAATTCGACGTAAAAGATGACTTTTCTTTTATAAATATATAATATATATATATATATATATATATATATATATATATATATATATATATATAATTTAATATAAAAATATTTTCATATATATAATATTAAAACTGATCAATAAAAAATTTAATTGAATATAAATTTCTGTATATAAAAAAATAATTTATATTAAAAAATAATGCAATTATTTATATTATAAAAAAATAATAATAATTAAATGTATAACAGAATTTCTTGCAACGATTAATTACAAAATAAAAATAAATCTCACATTTCTCAGTAATCGACATACGAAAGAATGAGAATTGAAAAAAAAAATAATAGAAAAAAAAGAAAAAAATGGGGGGACGTTTGAAAAACTAAATTGCACCAATTTCGTCGGACTTTTTAACAACGTCGAAAAAAACGTTCTCGCACGCGAACAACGCGCATTAAAAACAATTAAACTGGAACGCGTCTCGAAAATAGAGACGTCTCCCGGATCCTGGAGTTATGTCGGGAATTCGACGAGTTAAGTAAACTGCTTCGTACTCGTGGATTGTCTTAAAAATTCAAAAATCGCATATATATATATATATATATATATATATATATATATATATACGTATATTCGAAAAAAATATATATATAGTATATAAAGAGCTTTTTAAACTTTTGAAACGGGCCGCCTCGAAGCCTCACCTGGTCGAAGAAAAAAATAATGTGACAGCCCATTGACACTAAAGAGGCGGTTAAATCGGCGATTTCGAAACGGAAAAAATATTCGGAATCTCTTTTCGTTTTTGTTTTTTGCCGTTCGTTCGTTTGTTTGTTTGTTTGTTTGCTTATTTCGGTTTGTTTTGTTGTGCTGTTGTTTGCGGAGATCGGTTGCTTCGACGGCGATGATATTCAAAATATTTAAATACCGATAAGGTAATATTAAACTTATTTTAAAGTATGAATAATAAAAAAAAATTATATAAATATTTTTAACATATTTAATAAAAATATGTCAATTTAAAAATCTATGTAAGCATTTGATATTGTTTTACTATGAAAATACTCGGAATCCATTATTAATTGAAATGCGCCTTAAACATTTAACGTTCTAGGAAATAAATAATTAACTTCTTCTTCCAGTTTTTAAACAGAATTATTAAAAAAATATATAAAACTATGTTCTGATAGCGTATTTTTATAACATTTATATTAATGATAGCCACAAAAAATATATATTTAAATATCATTCTTCTCTCTCCTTAACTCTAAATGGTGAAAAAATATGTAGTAAACATGTCGATTTTTGTATTCTTTTCAAATTTATTATAATATTGAGATAAAGTAATTTTATTCCAAATTTAATGTAAATTATAACCGATACTATGATAAATATTAAACATTAAAGTAGTATAAATAGTGAAAAGTTTAAAATTCACCCGCATTTCTATGACAATATCCTTAAGTGATTCAAAAAGTTATAAGTAGCGTAGAATACATTAAACTTTTAAACCCTATTTATTATTACTTTTGAAACCTCTTAGTGCTTAAAGTAATAAAGGTTACTTATTGCAATAAATATAGTAGTGTAAACGTTTAACACTATTTTATATAATATTATTAAAATTTCTATAATAGAAATTCAAATAGTTTCAGATTTCAACATTGAGTGCATTATTTTCATGTAAAATTACAAACGTTTATAAACGCGTTTTTTGAAACGTAAAGATCTCGTTTTTAATACCATGTAGGGCACTATCGTTCATTTACAATAAATCTACATACATTGTATGAGGCTTTTAAACTGGTTTCGGTTCATGTTGAAAGCAAAAATATAATCGGACATCATAAAATAAACCTTTTTCTTCCATATTACAGTGGCGCCACTAGGGTTGTTATCGTTCAATATGATAACTCACAATGTCATTCTATACTATATACCACAATTTATAGTATAAACCGCATATTTAATATTTTCAAATATCAACATGGAAAAAAAATCGATATGTGCACTTATTCCTTTTGACCTCTGCACTTATATTATAATATATTTATATGTGCGAGTAATCTTGTTAAATAAATTTTCAAAGCGTTGAAGTTAATATGTTTTACAGACCTCTCCTATGTTATCTCCCACGCATTTTGCATGCATTTAAACCTCGGTATTTGTTTATTGTGTCGTATTATTATTTTGATTATACAAACAAAATCAGTTTTGTATTACAAAAAGCTCACATTTAATAAACTACATCATAAACAAAAAAAAAACAACACGACCTGTAACCGTATAATTATTTCATTTAATAATGTAAAAACTGATGTAAATATTTTTTTAATTATAATTAAATTTTATATATATAGTACAAATATTTTCAGTGAAAAAAACGTCGACGAAAAATTTAAAAAAATGAAATCATTGGAATTCTTTCGGTTTTTTCGATAAAATAAGCACACCGAGAAAAAATAAGGTGCGTAAACAGCCGAAACGGGCCAGTTTAATTTTATCACTTTAAAAACAAAAGTGACATAATTTAAACGTTTTACACGGCTTATAGTTGTCCGCAAAAGTGTCGACGATCGAAAATTTTTGGTCACACGATACGTTTTTGGGTCATAATAATGTCATCGCATCGCGACTGAAAAGATGACACGTTTACAACGTCGAAAATAAGGTGTGCGTTTTTTTTTTATTATTTTGTTACTTGTATTTGGGCGGTCGAAGTGAGAATGATGTATGTGCATATAAAATGTATGAATGTGTGTGTGTGTGTATTAGATTTAGGGTTTTTGTAAATCGGATCTCAATCCCAATATATTTTCTTTCTATTCATATAAGAGTTTTGCTATATTAGAATGGGTCACAGGTTATGAATCGTATACATGAAAATTCTAGTAAATATTTTTTTGATAAATATATTTATATATTTTATAATTTTGAATATAAATATTTTAATTGTTAGAAATCATATCGGTGATATTTAATTTATTATCATTATAGTTATTTTAGACCCGATAGATCATTTTGTATGATCCACTAACGCATTAGAAAATTAAGGTATATTTTCTGCTTTCGAACAAAAATTTAAAATAATTCAAGTGATATATTTTTCATTCCCATTTTAAATTATTCATATTTTGAACAAATATTGAATCCCATAATTATTTATAATTGAAATATTTATAAAAAAAAATCTGCCATATATATATATATATTAATTGTATGATTACTACCATATCATATAATTTAATTTGATATTTCGAATTATCATTATTTTGTTTAGTATTCATATATTATTCTTATTTCAATAGCACTACAAGTCTTGAAACCCTTTGGATTGATTCAATAAACGCATGTGCAACAAAATTCAATAGTTCATTTATTAAAATCTAAGTTTATACAAATTGACAGATGATCGGTTTTCACATCTTAGTTTTCCAATAGCAATGCTATCTTGATGCTCGAAGCTTCGCTTTATAAGATTTATATTTTTACACTTATTATATATAAATAATATTAAAAAAAAAACATTTGTTTTACATATTTTTTGAATTCTTTGTGTGTTATCCTTATATATAAATATATAAATACATCAGTTTTGGTAGTACTCGAAATCGTCCGGATTATGGTTAGCATGGACATATCACCCACCTTACACAATGCCTCTTTGATATGCCATTCTTAAATAATTCACAGTCAGCTCGTTCTCTTTTCACGGACATCGAATCAAGAACCTGAACTTGCTTACCCGAAAGGGTCCTTCGCCACGTTGTCCAACGTCAATTATAATAAATATACAGATATCATCGACGCACAACACCGTATAATGTACGCAGAATGCACCTTTTTACACCTTTTCAGTAGAATGAATGTTGAATATAAAAATTGATATCGCACACGAACATCTGTATGTGAACATTTTCGTGTAATATCGTCGAAAAGAAAAATATTAAATATTTTTTTTAAATCAATCTTATATATCTAAATATATCGCATATAAGCGTACAATATATATTATCATTAAATCTTTATTTATATTTAATAATTTTATATTGATAATAAAAATATATAAATATATTAATCTTTAGTGAATTAAAATTAAAAATGCAAATGATATCCTGAAACTAAAAACTGATGCCTGCTGCAAACTGAACAAGCATCTTAACGACTAAATTATCGCAGGTGTTTTAAAATCATATTTAAAATATTAAATTTCGTATGCATATTTTTATATCAATTTAAAACTTGAAAACGTTATATTTTTAATTTCAATATAAGATTAAAATAAACATTTGATTTAACTTCCAATTATGTAAACCATATAGAATTTGAAAATAGTACATTAAAAATTGTTCTAATTCACTTTCGCCATCAATACATTGATTGAACACGTCAATTATTATATATTGACATAGCGATTTGATTGAAATATTCGTGTAGTGAAAGTGCAAAAAATGGGATCTGTTATTATTTTTCAATCATCTATAAATATGAATAGATCACCAACAATTGGTTTAAAATATTTTTTTCCATTTCATAATATTATTATAACTTTATACAAGATAATAGTTGAAAATTATTTTTTTATTTCTATAATATTATTAAATTCTCTATAAAATTTATCTATCATTTTGCTATTCAAATTGTATATAAAAAAAGAACCGGCAATAAAATGTGGGAAAACGTTCGAAGTAATAATTTTTTGTATAGTTTTTACCCATACATTTGTTGATATTTTATTAACATTATGTTGATCTTGACGATATTCAAAACCAAACGTCACAGTTAAGTCATTGAAAAAAAATCTTGATATCAATAAAAATAAAGTTAGATCAACATCGGTTACAAACACGAAATATAGCTTTCTCGATAAACGCTATAACCGAGATTTAATGTATAGAAAAATCTACTCAAATTACATTTTATGCGTTTTTTTTTCATAATATACACATAAATTTCTATTTTAAATTCAAATCGACTTCACAAGAAATACTTGAAATCGATAAAACAAATTTATGATAACCTATAATTTTTAATAGTTTTAATTGATCTCATATATATAGTAAATAAGTCTATAAAATATATGATATACTAAATATCACAAACAATCCAAATAAGAACATTGAATATATTAAGAATTAAAATCGAAAAAAAAAATATTTTATGTATATTAAGATAATAAAAATGTGCAAAAATATAGAAGAAAAATTGATATACCACACTTATTGTTCATTACATAATACTATACAATATTCGATATAAAAAAATATAATAATAAAAAATACATTAAAAACCAAAAAAGGTTTAACCACAATGTTGAAGTGGGACCCCCGCTGAGTTAGTAAATAATAATTCAAAGTTGTTTCGTTCGTTGTTTGTTATAACGCGTTTTTTATGTTCAATTTTTTCATTGTTTTTTTTTTATTAAATAAACCTATGCAGAGGTTTGCAATCAACGTTTCGCGCTAATGTTTTTTAAATGTTAAAAAAAACATTTACTCTCTTATCTCTCATCTTATTCATTTTGAAATAACACAAATTAAAATTATATAATATTATATATTGACTAAAAAACAAAATATTAATTCTAAAATAATGTGACATTAAAAGTCTTAAAATTATTTAAGAGTAAAAATAATACATCTTTTAAATTTAACAATATGTGTAAACAAATTAATAACCACTGAATAACGTACGAAAATTGTTTTAAAAAAACCGTAACTCACCTTTAGGCGGTATAAAATAAGGAACGATAATTCTTATTTCTGTTTTTACCGGTATATTGATTTTTTTAAATATGCTGTTAATATATTTTTAGTTATATTATTACACAATAATTAATTATTGTATAACAAATCAATCAATTCGAACACGCCATTGTTTTCTACGAACACTTTCTTTCATAGCTTGAAGTTGATTATATCAACCTGTTGCTTATTGTAAAAAATTCAATACATACATACATATATATATATATATATATATATATATATTATATAACGTAGTAATAATTATATTTAATTTATGTTAAGTAATTTAATATTTTTATTTATATTATTCTAAATAATAATATTAAATTAAAAATTAAATTTCAGTTATATTTTCAAATCAAAAAATCAATTCTACAATCACTATCCACAAACACACCCTTCAAATACCAACTCCGGTAAATGGAAAATTAGAATCAAACTGTACGTGCGATTCGATTTCCGTTCAGAATTAATAAACGAATCGCACATACAATCCTATATATAATATATATATATATATATATATATATATATATATATATATACATATATATATATATATATATATATATATATATATACATATATATATATATATATATATATATATATATATATATATATATATTTAAAAAAATATACATATATGCAATTTCGATAGATCGATTAAAAGTTTTTCGGTAAAATTCGACGCAACAGTTCTACGTTTTAAATTGAATTTTCATAAAAACGTCTGAACGCTCCTCCCCCTCCCCCTCCCCTCCCCCCAGTTTACTTGCATATTCATGAGGTTTAAATGCATGGTAATGAATGCGTCTCGTTGCTTATTCGAAGCCACTATTGCTATTGCTACTATCGCTTATAGCCCGGCTAACTTGTATAATGGCTATGCGGTTCCGGGTGAATTTGAAAATTGGCATAACTTTTCAGTCAAATTCGACACGCGGCCAATTAGCATTATTTCGAATTTTGTCGCAAACTGTGAATATTTATTTATTTAGATTTTGCACATTTCTCATTTGCTGTAAATGTTTTGCTTCATATTTCCATACAATATTATTTATTAAAAATAATAAATTCTAATATTTTTAAATGACGATTATATAAAAAAAAATAAGATCAAGTATAAAAAAAATATATATAATTATAGAGATGAAAAGCAGTTAAAGTTGTAGAGGCGAAAAGTATGATATATAGCCATCGATCTTGAGAAGTTTTCCGTTCCGGGAGCAGTGCAAAAAAACGTATTGAAAATCTTGGACTTAAAAATTAGTTATTATGTTAGTTAAATAAGTCATGTAAAATTCGTTAATAAGTCATCGGTCAAAATCGAAGGAAATCGAAACAATATTGAATCTTATATGCTAAAATATTTTATATGAAGCATATTTAGAGTTGTAATGGTTATTTAATATTAAATTGTAAAAATAAGATTGCATAAAATAAGTGCGATCCCTTTGGCATTATATATATATATATATATATATATATATATATATATATATATATATATATATATATATATATATATATGATTCCGTTAAACTAGTGACTCGGTGTTTAAAAAAAAAATCAGCGCTTCAAATTTAAAAGGGTAATATTTATATAATTGAAATTGATCTATATTCTACCCTAAAGTCAAAATAATACGTACGTGAAAAATTAACACTCACAATTTTGCGAGTACATTCGATTTAAAAGAAGAAGTTTCTTTTATTATTATTTTTTTTTTATCTTCACTAGGCAAGATTGAGCGGTGTTCCCTTTTTTTTCAACCTGGACTCCCTTGCGAAAATCCATTATTTTTCTGTACGAATCGGTTCATTAATCATAGGGGTGCGTTTACCTTTCGCTGGCAGACGCCGCACGTATGAAAGCCAGTTTTCCACCACTTGAATGTTTTATTCATCGTAAAACGGCCCATTAGTCATCGGACGGCTAATGAGCTCTCATTCTACCGAGATTTCATCCCTTGCAGCTTTATTAAACAACGGACAACGTCTTCAATTTTGAAATTTTAAAGCGATTCTAATCGGACGCTTTTACCATAAAATTTCAATGAAATAATAACCATATAAAAATCAATTTTCATTGAAAAATAAAAGTATATTTAGACGACTTAATCGTTTTATCCTGGTATAACCCAATTTTTTTTTACTGCCATTTAAGAATTTGACCTTAAAAAATAAGGGCACACCATTCATAAAGTATACATGAACTAGCCTTATCCTCAATTGATTGATGATGGTCGAGCACTTAACCTCAGGATAATATAATATTATCGATAAGGACTTTTCATATAATTAAAACTCCCATGTCGCGATGAAAAATGGCACGTTTCCTTTTATATCGAAACGGAACGAAAAGTTTCATAAATATTGATACGCGCCGCCGAACCATAATTCATATTATATTAGCATAATACAAAGATATGTTTCAATTTTTGATATGTTAACGTTTTAATGCCTCCACGATCTCGGCTAAATTCGACATTAACGATCGTAACGATATATATTTTATGCAAAAATATTAATGTACCGTTTTTTTTTCTGTTACATTTACATATTTTCACGTAAGGGTCTGCTTGAAAATTCCGGTAGTTGAAATCCCGATTTGTTCGAATATATATAAAAATAATGATTTTTTTTATGAATATTGTATCTAAAAATTACCTTATATGATTTTCAATATTGCAATAATTTTTCTAAATTATGTCTCCTTTCCGATTTTCAAAAAACTAATTTATTTTTGATATAAAGCCAACACATTATTATCATTATTTTTTAAATAAATTATAATTCTGATTTAACTCTTTTTTTTAAATCTCATGTTAAACCCTTGAAAAATTCAATGAAAAATAAATTTAAATTGAAATAGAATAATAAAGAAATTAATATAAATTTTAAAATATATTTTTAAAATGAAATAAATGATATTTTCTAAGAAGAAACAAGAAGACCATTGAAAAAATTTGAAGGACGTTCCAAGGGTAAAATAAGACATTATTGCAACAAAGATACGATAAAAACATTCATTAAAATTATTTTTTTCTATTATCTCTATTTATTAAAAAGATATTAAAATGTGTTATATTCGAATTTTAAAGGTCATTGTTATGATTCTAAATAATAGAATAAAAATACACATGCTATTAGATTAATATAACAATTTATATTTAATTTGAATTATTTTATATTTTGTTGTAAAATAAAATATTTATTATCAGGATTTATATCAACCCTAGTAACATTACTGAAACGATAATAATATTAAAAATGTGACTTAATAAACGTTATTTACAGACATTTCATTACAATCTATATTGAGAGTGTTTATATAACATGCCATGTATAAATATTAAAAAATAAACATATAAATACACTTATGGTATATACGTAGAAGTATATTTATTTTAAAAATATTTAGTAACGGCGATTGCATTTTATACGTGCAGTAAAATTTATGACGCATCGTATTTTTTCAGAACGATGACACTAATGTTCACATTAATACAGTCTGGATCAAAAAAATAAATAAAAAAAATAAATAAATACTGGTCTCGCGCATAAAAAACCAAGAGAATAACTTCAAACAATGCGATATTGAAAAATATTCAACACCGAAGGAAGACATTACTATAGAAAGATTTAAAATTCTCAAAAACGACTCACATTTAATATAAATATTTATCGAATACATTTTCACTAGTTAATTAGTTCGCGCCTTTTTATTATATATCGTTTATTTGTTTATTTATTTATTTTTATTTTATTTTTAATTATGCGGTGTCCGAACGAGCGACCGCATGAGCTCACTTTCGCATATGCAAATTATCAATTGTGCAGGACGCGCAGGTGGGCGCCCGATGATGCCGGCGAGAACGGGTTAATTACGCTGTCCATTCGAAACAACTGCGCAAAACTGACCGGTGGACATAACACAAAATAAAAACGTATAGAAAACACGGAATGTTGCAGCAAGCAACGCGACCGAAAACGTCAAAAACGGCAACGATTAAAAATAAAAATGTTCACTTTTACGCGTGAAAAACGCGCGAACGCGGCCGACAACGGGTTAAACGTCTATTTGTTATAATTTAATGTGATTTATTGACCATTTCTATTTTAAAAATTGGCAATAAAATTACATATAGAAATTGGTCGTGAAGACCTTAAAATATGATAGATAACTCGAAAAAATATATAAATTTAATATAAAAATATCGATTTGACATTATAAAAATGAGTTTCAATAGTTAAAAAAAAATTATATCACCAGTCGATTTTAATAATTGAGTTATTAATTATGTTTTATATACAAATTTTATTATTAATTATGGTTATTCGCTACGCGACGCATTTTAATACTATCGATAATTCAATTAATTAAAAATACTTCAATGAAATTTTAAAATCACATTATATTAAAAGCAAGTTATTGCTATTTATATTTCATAACTATGATTATATCGTAGTCAATAATATAAAATATATATTTTATAATTAAAATATTCAATTTGAACAATTATTTTCATACGAATAATTTATGAAAATTAAATTATTTTAAGTGCCTTGATATATTAAAAAATATATATATTTATAATTTAATATATCGTATTATTATAAATAATCTTCAATTTACAGTACGAAAATAATAATTACTAAAATTATTAATAATTATTATATTAATTGAAACTACATTTTATATTAATATGCTAGTTGATGTATCATTTCGCATTGATTAAATATCATATGTAATTTAACCGAAGCACATTATTGATATTTAATTATAAAATATAATTTAATGAACGTTAATAAAAATTTTAATTAAATATTTCAGTTAGATAATTGAAATCTGATTTTCAACTTTCATATATTTTATTTAAAAAAATCTAATCTTCATTATTTCAAATATACAAAAATTCCGATTTATTCAATTATATATAGATGAAAAAAAATCGATAAAAAATATTTCAACATTCGAAACATGATTTTTTTCCATTGAAATTTCATTACTTTTTTATCAAATTTTTACACTAATTTCAATTAATGCCATTAAAATTTTTCATTGCGCGCAATAAATTTCGATTTTACATCCATTCCACTTTCGATCGGTGCTCGTATATACAGCGTGATACGTAATTATAGTATATGTTTTTAAAGCTTAACGAAAAAAAAATCGAATCAACGCTCTCAAAAGTTACGATCGGTTCGAAGCCAACATGTAATTTGATTAGATTGTATACATTTCAGTTTTTTTTTCAATTTTTTTTTTTGTATATTATATATATTGGAAAATTTTCGATTTCGTATCCAAAGATCCGGGTTACAAATTAGATCGCGTAACTGTATTTAAATCGATTTTTTTTTCACATTCGACTTAGCAATTTACTTAACGAGTAATTAATTTAGTTCTCGCCTCATTATCGTTCAAGGTGCGGTGTAAACACAAAAAAAAAATCTTATATTCTATTACATGAAAAAAAATATGCACCAAATTGCTGTAATTTATTACTAAAATCAATTAAACTTTTCCAACTGAAATATAACATTAACATGTTACATATATATAATTCAAAACTTTAACAAACTCCAATACACATCTAAGAAAACTTTATAAAATGGATAAATCTATTATATTATAAATAGTACGTACTTTTTTTTTTTTTGAATAAAAATATAATATAACTCGTTAGGAGAAACGAGCGCGTTATTTCTTGAACTTAGCCGGTGATTTATTATGTGACGTATAATTGATTTTCCATCGGGGAAAAACGTTTGAAAATTTTCCCTCGTTAATTTATTCCATTAAATGAATAATTATTGACGCTTGACGTGAAATGTCGAATTTTCAACCGGTTACAAACGCCGAACGTTTCCTTTTGAAACGTTTATTATTTTATTAATTTACGTGTACAGAGAGCGGCGTGAAAATGACTCGTTTGTACGCTCGTTTAATATTGATAATTAATTTTTGTAAAAGGTCATTTTATAAATTATATAATAAAGAGCGCTTTTAATATAAAAAAAAATCTGAATATTTTCAATGTAAAATTTTATATTATATTGCAATTTGTATTCATTAGATTCAATCAATTTCTACTGTAATAAATATATTTTTAATTAATATATTATAAATGTATATAAAATGTCAGATATTTTAGTAACACGCTATACTTTAAAATTATATTCAAAGATGGATGAATTTGGACGACCGTTTATTTACAAAGCGACATTGGAAATCGTTTGCCGTGAATCGAAATTAATTGCGACCGCATTATTTCTGCTTCGACTATTATAATAAATATATAACGAAATCAAACGAATCGTGACAGGTTCGATTTCTTCTATCTTCGTCTTCATAGTCGTCGACTTCCTCGTCTTTATCCATTTTTTAACAATAATGAAAGTCAAATTTCGCGTCTATTGAACGCCGTCGGAAAACTTTTTAATTACCTTTTTCGCTCGATTTTGCGCCCGCGGCGAAGCAATTACGCTTAAATTATACAATTATTTACATTGACAGAATTTCGACGTGGAAAACGAACAGAATCCATTCAAAGGGAAGTCGCGATGATTTCACGGACATTTTGCCCTCTGGCTTTTACAGTCTGTCCTAAATAATAAGGTCGGATCCGATCGAAACGCGGGCAATATTTATTTATTTTTTTTTATAATAATAATACCATCAGTAGTTGAAGAATGCAAGTGCTCAAATAAGGACTTTTATTTGTTAAATTCAATATTTATAGTATGCATAATTCAATGTTACAATGTAAAAACAAGTATTGTGTATTCTCATGGTTCATGTCATAGACATAAATCATTTTATCAGAACCTGTTCTATTTATATAAGCAGTTATATCATAGTATTGAGAAGTTTGATTCATAATTAAAATACCAAATATTTATTTAAAAATGAAAATATTTATAAAGATCAATAGTTATTTTCAATTTTAGACTAAATTTAATGGTTATTAAAAAATATAAAAAAAAAAAATTTAATGACCGCATGCACATATATCTTTTGATTTTCGATCGTCTCAAATAACTCTTCCTGACCAGTTTTCTTTTACAATTCGATGTCTTTCAATTTATGAATATTGAATTTTTTATTTCGACGAATTATATAAAATTTTATTATTATTACACGCCATTTGCTTCGACTTTAACGTTTCGAATTTCGATGAACGACCTTAAGAAAACTGCGGTTGTTACCCAATAATTTTTTATCGACACGCAACGAAATTGATTTATAATGATTTATACGATATATATTTTTCAAGGATTCTATAAATAAAAATAAATAAATAAAATTAAAAAAATATATATATATATATCAAATGTTCATAGATTTATTATATATTATGTATTGTAAATAATAAACTTCTTTTGTTCTTCAATTATAAGGACAAGCGGGGAGAAAATTAAGGATATTTTTTTATTTTTTGCTCAGGTGAATCGTCGCATCGTTGAATAAGCTTTCACTCTATCAACGTCCAACCATATTATCAATCTTCTGAAGGCATTAAATCAATCAAACCTTTTCATCGAGGGCCGATAGCTGTCTGCGGGAATCGAACCGTGGTCGACTTTATTACTTACTGTGAGCAACGCGCTCGTAAATACGTCGAAGGTTAACGACGATTTTTTTTAATGGTTTTTTTTTTCACATCTAACGAACCAGAGCTTTTAACAAAATATACCGAAACACGTTCGATAAATTTTTTCAGCTTTCATCCAAAAAATATCGATTTATTACATATATATATATATATATATATATATATATATATATATATATATATATATAAAAGATCATCAATAATATCATAAATTGTAATAAAAGTAAAAACGACGATTTCGAACTAATCGGTTAAATCATAAACACGTTTGTTCAATATTCGTTTCGAATTACGAAGATTAAACCGTACGTTTAATTATGTGAACTTATCTGGTGAAAGTTGAGGACCCGGCGTATATTTCGATTTGTGTTCCCGTGATGACCCTATCGTTCGATCTTTGAAAAGATTCGTAGGAATAGTCTCGACTACATCGATTTTTACTCTCTGAATAATTTGTTCGTGTTTGATAGTCGTGGCTTTTGTTGATATTCGTAAGACGATTATTACTAATCAGATAATCGTGTGTCGCTTTATAAAATATCGTATAGATGGTGATTCGACGATTTCTATCGTTAACAAAATGAAAGTTATAGCTGCATATCTAAATCGATAATGTAACAGGAAAATACGGTTAAGAATTTTTATTAAATTAAATTTATATATTATACAAATTAAAGTTTAAAATTTTATGAGTTTTTAATATACATTTCTTTATTTGATTGACTTATTCTTGAAAGCAAACATTTTCTATGTAAATAAATAAATTTAATTTGAAATTAATAGTAATGAATGCCAATATTCATATTATATATTTAATTGATTTCAATTTTAAGTCAAACAATAAGAAAAAAATATGATAGATCGTCCTCTTTTCCTTAGTTACGTTCTGCTTTGAGAAATGTTTTCTGAATATCCTCCTTTTCGTATTTTTTTTTATATTTGATCATAAAATTACCATTTTTTTAGAATCGTCAGAATTTTGATGATTTTTTTTTATGTACAATTTGAAAATTTATTTCACTGATTTAATTGTGTCCTCGTTTTTATTGCAAAAATTTGTCACAGTATCATCTCCCTATTTTATTTCCCAAAATAGACTGGTAAATTGAATTAAATAAATTTTAATGAAAAAACAAAATTATATATCGAGTGATAAATAAGACGCTTGCTTCGGGCGGCACCTTTTAAAAATACGAGATCAATTTCGTGAAGAATACGACACTGGAAAAACTATCGTGAATAAATTATGAACGTGCCTTCATTGGTGGTCCAGAAGCATTTCTCATTTTATCCAAATACGACACGAAAATATCGATCTGAAAGAAGCTCACAGAGAATTAAATAACAAAAATCGAAAAAAAAACAATAAAACAAAATGAAAACGCAAAAACGATAAAAGCAACCGGTAGCTTTAAAGCCTGCAGCGGAAAACAATACTGCGAAAGTTATGGGATTTTGACCGGCGGTCCGTTGACGACGAGACCTCTGGCCTGGGCCCCCCTTTTTTCCAGTTTGTGACCGTCGACAGTGTATATTTTCGAAATTAATTATCAATGAAAGATACCGAGGCGTGTTTTATTGCGAATGATGCGTGTAAAGTGAACGGAACCGATTTTTATGCGATTTTTACGACGACATGGCCGTTTATGTCGAATCATCGCCGTTACGCTCGATCTTACTTTTCGTAATATCATAAAAAGCACGGCGATGAACGACGAGCTTTCCGAGTGTTCGACGAGTGCATATCAAAATTTTTCAAAATTTTATTGACTTGATATGATCAAACATGCTTTTAGAGTGAATTACGATTCAGAATATAATGGTTTTTAGCGATCAAAAATCAAAAAATAAATATTTATAACGACTCATAATTTTTCCAAAATTGTATATTGGTATATTTAAAAAAGCGATTATTATAAATTTTTTGATGCTAATCAAGATATTTTTATAAACAATATAACTTGAAATTACAATAAAAAATAATATCATAATCGTTTTTTTTACCTAAATTCAATTTGATAAAATTGTTGATTTATTTTATTCAATTAGTTTATTAAGTTTAATCATAATTTAAATTAATTTTAAAATAATTTATTCGGTCATAATAAATTTAGAAGGATTACAAAATACTTTATCCATTATATGTATGTATTTTATTTAGACCCTTTAAGAGCTTTAACCACATTCTCTCATCTCTTAATTCTGATCACGTTTCAAATTCTTCAACATTACGAAAAATTTAATATAAATTCTGTTCCAAACTCGGAAAATATTTAATATAGCACAATATCAAATTTAACTCTGAATTCGTTCAATTTTATTCCCGTTATATGCATATCGGTATACATTATTTTAAATGCGTTTCATAATAATAAATACGACGTTATATATATATATATATATATATATATATATATATATATATATATATATATATATCAACAATTATATAATATAACACTCAAGCATTCCATTAATATAATTACTCAATAATTGACGTGTATAATTAACTACGATCATTTGTAGATTGTATAAACTAATTGAACAACAAGGCAATACAAAGCCGATGTATGGACCATGCACTTCATATAAACCACCGATTTGCAAATTGCTTCCCATACGATTATTTTATTTAATTGCAAAAAAAAATTGACAATACTGCTAATGAAAATTGAATACACACACACACACTAATAAATATAAAATCATTACATTTTTAAATTTATAATAAGATATTGTATTAAATTAGGCATCATAGTATAAAAATAAAAAGCTACGCCATATTGAAATTTATTTCAAGCATCAAAAAAATAAAAAAAAATAAGGTATAAAATTAAACGGCATGTTGAAGAGGCAGCCACGGAACATTTTCGGAACATCTTCGAGGATTGTTGTTTATTTATCGGTACATTTCGTACTTTTCGAACGATAAATCTTCAGCGTGCAAGCCTTGACAGCCTTCATCAGTAATTGTGGGTCCGTCCGTGCGTATGAATGACGAGGTAAGTGAATATGGTTAACAATCCTGGCCTCCTTGTTTGGGCAGGAACCATTTTATTTACGCCTCCTCTTTTCCCTTCGTTACGACACATCTTGTTTGGATTAAATATATATTTTTAACCCGTTGATCTATATAGGGTGTTTTTTTTATT
This sequence comes from Leptonema lineaticorne, assembly GCA_024500535.1. Classification (NCBI taxonomy): domain Eukaryota; kingdom Metazoa; phylum Arthropoda; class Insecta; order Trichoptera; family Hydropsychidae; genus Leptonema; species Leptonema lineaticorne. The sequence continues at coordinate 4,148,497 of JANIJI010000059.1, read as the reverse complement.
TATAAAGGTATAAAATTTTATGTTGACAACACTTTTTTAATGTGTGCACTATTTTGGCGGCCATTACTTGTTTTGTATTTGGTTTAATATGCTTAACAGAGCAATTAATTCTAATAGCCGTGGATCGATTGTGCACTAATTTTACTCTACAGGATAACAGGTTTCGTCAAAGATGTTATATATAATGCAAATTAAAGAAAGAAATTGTTGAACGTAATATTGAAGAAGACCTAAATTACTGCATTCAGCATGGTGTTCGACAATTAGAGCTGTGACCATCTACTTTATGAAAGATTTGGGTTTTGAGGACTTTTAAAATTTAATTCGTCCAAGAATTAGAACCATACAATCATCGGGACATCGTACATTTGATGAATAGGTTCAAAACAAAATTGTTGGTTAAAATGAACCTGTATGAACTTATAATCTAAGCTAAGCCGATAAACCATTAAATGATTGACATCTTGGAAGACAATATTTGCCACGTTATCACTGACATACGGATGCTGCAAAATGTGATCAAAAATTGGATTTTTCATTTAGACTTCCTCCAAACCAACAGAGGTAGCCACATCTCAGAAATCATATTTAAGTAAAAATATAATCTTTTTTTGATCAAAATTAAATTTATGACAAATTACACCAAAAAACATTATATTTCGATACGTTTAATCAGATTTATTATTATTTTTATATGCAAAAAATATCATAAAATTATGATAATCCATAAACTGCTGATTTGTAAACAAGCAATATAATATTGAAACGTTATAGCCTAATAGCGAAACAATTTCACTTTTATCCCAGTACCATTCAGTCAAAGCTACATCCCTGAATTCGAATTGCCAAAACTAGGTTTTTTTGTCGACTTGTTATTTTCAAAGTAAATGACTCATAAGGATAACGATACCAGTATAAACCAGAACAATCATAAAACCCGGTGTGAGCTCATCATATATGGTTATGCCACTGTTAACCTTTGTTAAGTTGCCAAAGTTTGATAGCTACTTAACACTTTTGAGTGTTTGCTACGAAAACAGGCATTAAAATGAACTCGTTTTACTATATTTTATTCTCCATATAAAGCGCAGCTCAAAACTCTATCGTTGTCGCAATATTGCTTTTAATAAACCTAGAAAAGCTATATAAAATCTTTAAAGATATATGAATCGTATTAAATAGTTGATTTTATAGTATAATATTTTAAACGTTGTAATCATCCTCGCGTTTCTAACCTTGAAGATGTTTTCGAGTGAACTGGTATATTTTAGAGTAAAAAGGGATTTCGTTTAATTGAGCGTTGTTTAAGAAAAATTGGACTCAAAAGTGATCCCCGAGGCCTTCATGATCCACGATCGAGGCACATGTTTCAGTTTTTTTGATTTTTTGCTAATGAAACGTTTGCTCGGTGAAAAATGACGGGTTTTGATCGACGACGACGCTTATTTATTTTTCGCGAATTCCGCACAAAAATTCCCAAAAGGCTTACTTTATTTTTTTTTATCGAAATTTTTAATAACCACCAGGAGTGTATTCACTTTTTTAAATTCATATTAAAAAAATAACTTTAAAATGCACGAAGTATTCTCAGAACAAACAGATTCCTTTTTCAGATATGTATCATAGATTTTTACAATAAATTTCAAATTTTCATTTGAATATCTTTTTTTTCTTTAAAATATTGTACAAGTAATTGATTATTTTAGGTTATTACAAAATATCAAGACTCCTTAAATCCGAAAATTTTTAAATTTTCAAAAATCATTTATTAAAAAAAAAGATTTCACAATTGATTTAAATTACATACGAATAGTTATTTTATAAATTACCTAAAATAAATCTAGCGTTTTAAAAATATACAAATAGTATTGAGCTTTCAATTCAAATATAAAATATACGATTTTGTAAATTATGAAAAATCGTATTTATTTTGCATTATTTGAAGTCTCAATACGAAAGATATTCAGATCAAGAGAAAATAGCATGCCATAAAGGATGTATAATAGTTAAACTTTGTGCACAATCGTTTAAAATGAATATATGCATATACACACACACATATATATATATGTATATATACACTTTGATCCTCTTAACGTTTATATGAATAATATGATAAACAACAACTTTGCAAAAATACTCTTTGGAAAAAAAAAGTCGAAAAAGTCGATAAGCTTTCCTCCACTTCGGTGGCGCATACGCGATAAATCTTCATTTGTGCTAACATGAAAAATTGCACGTTTTCGATAATGTCAGCACGATCCTAATACAGAAATAGTGCGCCAAACCTGCAGGAATTTCATTCGTAAAATATATGGCTTATAATTAAATATGGGGGGTTCAGACCCCGTGATATATGACGCGGATTTTTGCCACGTGTGCAATCTCTAAAACACACGTATATTATGTATATATATATGAAACGCGACGCGAACACAACAAAACAAAAATACCACAAAACGGAACAAATAAATAAAAGAACGGTTCGAGTTAAATAATTGCAGTCCGTTCCCGCTCGTAAGGCAGCGGTCATATTGACGACGAGCTCTGATTTTGTACCGAACTGACAATTTGTCCCTCGATACTTAATATAACGTAAAAACGTTATATTAAAAGATGATTAATAATATCGATCAGTCTCATTTTTATTATTATGATATTAATTTGCAACGATAACGAACAAATTGTCGTAAAATATTTTGTTTATTTTACTATGGACATTTTATAAAATTTGAATGTTCTATAATATTTTTTTTTAATAATTCACTGTGACCTCGACCTGAACTGAATCTATATTAGGCCGCAACTAAATGATGTATGGATTATATTTTGCTTGAGCTTGCACCAAAGTAAAATATTATTTTCTGTATTCATATACACATATATTATATATGACCATACTGAATGTTTCGCAAATATGTTACACTGAATTTAAAAAAAAAACAATTTCATGATTTCGTACATCATTTAGTTAATTTAAAATATATTATATCATACGACTTTCTAAAATGATCTAACAAATAAAACAGAAAAAACTTTTAACATATCGTTCTAAAACATAACGTTGCATTGTTACGATATAAAATTATATATATATATAATATATATAATGTCAAATTATTTATAGTGTTATTAAATTTTAAATTCAATATTAAAATGTTGCGGCCTTTAATGAAAGGTCAAATATAACATATTTTTTAATATAAAATATATTTCTTCACTGCGATAACAGTATATGTTTGGAGTGAAGTTTCCTAATTAAATTTGACTGAGTTGCTCTCGAAACTTGATCTAAAATGTTATAAAATCATTTTTTTACATAGAAATTTAATTATAAATCTGTCTGTAAAAACGAATGATCATTTTACATATCCGTTGTTTGCACTGATTTTTTTATTTATTATTTACCATATTATTAAAGAATATTTATTCATTCTAAATATTAGTCTTCATAATTTTCATCGTAAAAATATTATGTTGAAACTCAAACGAAGCTTGTCAATATTTACACACTTATTATTTCGCCTTGAAAAATATTAAATATTGTATTATTATTTTTAATAATATTAAAAATATTTTACTTTGGCAAAACAAAAAATTTAATTACATAAAGTCAGGTTTGATAATAAACTTCAGCTTTCGTTTGCATAAACAAGTATGCGCGAAAATATTCTATTACATTTGGTTTACGTAAAACTGAAATTACTTTCAGTGGGATTTCTTAGAATTGCCACAGTTTTCATCAAAAGCGGTAAATAAAAAACAGGAAATATTACTTTTTTTCTTTAACATTCTACAAATGAAATAACGTTACCGTAACCAAGAATTTTTAATTTACATCGTGATAAAATATTTCAGCAGAACCGCTTCTGCAAATTCATTTTTCCGCAGTTTATTTGAAAATCGGAATTGGAATAAAATTAAGTTTTCTTGTCTTAATAAAATTGACTTTATTATTCTTCTTTCTTTAATTGATATCTATGATTATAACCATTTATATGAATAAATAATAATCAATCAAAATGATATTAAATAATATATTATATTCTTTAAAAATATATAAAATTTATTCAATAGTTTACATTTTAGTTATAAACATGAATAAATGTGGAAATTATAATATTTGTCGATCTAAAATTTTATAGAATATTAAATATGACTTTTCATACAAAATTTCATATATTATATATGGAGTTGAAATTCGCAAATAATTCCAACAATATTTACTGATTCAATTACCTCAAATTTCGCAGTATACATGAAAGCGCTATAAACGACTAGATAATCAATCAGAAAAAGCCTTTTCTTTATATATTATACATACATATATATATATATATTTTTTTTTTCATCCCATAATAGATACCAACCGCCGGTTTTTATTCGTGCCGAAGTTAATGATATATTTTATCAGAGTCCTTTTTTTTCCGGGTTACGACGTTCCACGGAGACAGAGGGGTCGTTATAAATTACGTTGACATTTTCATTTACTTAAGAATGTGGCCGACGTCTCGAAAATTTTCCTCGTTTTATTCTCTCGCCGACTGCTATTTTGCGATCGTTTTTCCGCGCGGTCTCGAAGTTTTCCGCCGCCCCTAACCCCTCACGCCTTCGCCTTTTCACCCTTCGATTTTTATTCGGTCGCACACGTGTAGAATTTTCCTCTAAGGTAAATTTCCTAATCGGAAAATTCCTCGCTGTAACTTATCAGCCACTATTATTAGTTTCCTGATGGAAATCGTTCTCATTTTCCGCCGCCGATATTCATTACGTTCCATACTTATATATATCGCAATAAAGTTAGAATTTTTGCTAATATTCCATTATTACAAAAAAAATTATAAGAAAATTCGTAATTAATGATAGGTTAATAATATAATATCGTATAATACTAATCACTGTCTTATAAGTCTTCTAAAATACGGATATCACGTTTTACATTTAATAATATATAATTATATACTAACTATAGGACGAATTCGAATAAACCATGAATCATTATTTAAATGTATTGTAACTTTTTAAAACAATTTAAATACATATTCATACGTATATACATTTTAAATTTGATTACTATGTTTTAATGTAAACAGTAAATCTATATAAAATAATTGTAATATAAAGAATTCCTTGAAATATTTTAATATAAAACAAGAAAAACTTTTAATATAAACCACACATATTCTTAGAAAGAATAAAGATGAATCGATAAATGATCATTTTCTGCGCAAACTGTAGATAGAAATAAAATGAGGTTAAAAACAAAATGCATCATAAAAACGAAGAGTATCAATCGAAAAATATATACTTGAAACCAGCGATGGTCAACCTGTTTTTTGATACTGAAATTAGTCAGACTTGTCATACATTACTTCATATAACAATGATCATCGTTCGAGTAAGTTAAAGAATCACATCGATTTACAAGTGGAATCATTTAAAAATATTCGTATTGATTATGAAATGATAATATATAAAATTTCATAGGAAAAATTTTAAAGTAGACGATATATACAACATAATCGCATAAATCCACCTAAAACGCACTTGTAAATATTATAATAGACATTAACAATACAAAAAGGACACACGAAACAAATATATAAAATGCCTAATTTGAACAAATACGACACATAAATAATGCTCAAATGCCCGAAGCGGTTACTTTACATCTCACGGATTAGCAGAACCTCTGAGCATATTCCGAGCAAACCTCCATTAAATTCCATTCTTTTTTTTTTCTTCTTGTTCGCTGAAAAGCACTCACGAAATTTAAACGTTCAATTTGAAAATGACCATTTCCTCATATAAACGCACTTATATGTATATAAAAATATATTTCAGCGTGACGCACGTGTGTGATCACACACAAATACATCCGATAGTAGCTAAAGGCTCGAGGCGACCGTGCGCGATAAATTTGCAATAATTCTTACATTATTATTATTTATTCGCCATTTAGCCGAACGTGCATACAATAATTTATGAAAGCGTGCGTACATACGTTATTATATGGAGTCGCGTTATTTGCGTTAGTTTTCTTCTCGTATCAAAAAATAATACAACGCAACAACACAACAACAACAACAGCTGTTTCGCCACGTTTGATTTATGCGAGAGCCGTTTCTCAGTAAAAATATATATATATATATATATATATATATATATATATATATATATATATATATATGTGTGTGTGTAAATAAATAAAATAAAATAAAATTCGCAGTAAATCACGAACGAGCCGAATCGGACTCGCTCAATTATATTTCAATTTTCGCACGTGAGAATTGAACGCGTTTCACGTGTAATTATTTAATTGGCGTCGACAAATATTTGCCTGAATAGGTGAGGCGTTCGCCTAATATATATATATATATATATATATATATATATATATATATATATATAAAATAGACGAGTCGACAGGTTGACGCACGTGGGCGCATCGATTTCAGCATGCGAGAATGAATATCCGTGAATAATTATCGTAACGTGATGAAAAGTCATATATGCAATTGTATGGAGTTAATTGAATCTAATCGTATTGTGATTTGTGAACGAATCGTCTGAAAATGCAGCATGATTCTTGAAAGCTTGTAAATGTTTGCCGTGTCATATTCTTTGAAAGTGATTTATTTGTTTTCTCTTTATTTGAATTGATCTTTTGAATAGTGTTTATTCTTGTTTTGCTTTTATATCAATCTACAAGATTTATAACATGTTCACTGCAATATTTTTGAATTAACTATGGTTCCAGCGTTAATACTAGGAATATTTGAAAATATGTGGAATATGTCTGAAAAATATAGAAATTCATTTTCATTGGTCATTTTATTTTTCGTTCATACAATATTTTAAATAATATAATTAAAGTCGATTTTTCCAAAATATAGATTAGTTTCTAAAAAGTTGATTTCTGCAAAAATAAATTAATAATATAAAATATTAAATTTTACGAAAATTTTGATTCTTCTCTTGAAATCACTAATTTATTTTAACATTCAATATTTTCAAAATACTTCATTTATCATGTATTTCAAATAACACATTAAAAAAGACCGATCTATAATATCTCATATATTAAAAATTTAAAACAAAACATTGAGTCATCATTTTTTTCATATTTTCACAACTCTAATATTTGTATATATATATATACATATATAAGCCAAACTTAAATAAATCTTGAACATTTTTTTCCCGCTTTACAAAAAAAAAAAAATAATAATAAAAGCAGTCACGACAAGCGCAATTTTGAACGTTATTATTAATTTTAAAATTTTCATTTTAATGTGACATAAAGAACGCAAAAATTTACATAATATTATAAATGTTTTTATACATTAACAATATTAATTAATATCCGGACAAGCGTAGTGAACGCCTAAGGGCACCAAGTCGTCAAGTTTCAGAACTCGAAATAAATTCCATTAATAATAATATTCCGTATTTTTCAACATCATAATATTAACACATATTATTTTTTTTTCAATCCAAACAAAATCAATTTAATACTCGGAAAATATTTATATTTATTTTTTTCCTACTATTATATATATATATATATATATATATATATATATATATATATATATATATATATATATATATATGTATGTATAAATATGCGGCGTGCGAATTCGTTAACGAAATTTCATTTATTTTTATTGCGATGCCTTCGAAATTTATATTAACAATACGTCGTCGTTTTCCAATATATAGGTTAATTAATTTTAAACGCTACAACTTGTAAGAAGTTATTTTAATTATCATAATAAATCTTTATCGTTTTAATTTATGTTCGAACGGTGCTGGGAAATCGAGTTACTCTCACTTTCACGACGAATTTATTTATTATGACGATACAAATTCATAAATCAAAACATATTCAAATTACAGTCTCACGATGCTGCCAATTTTTATTGCGGCCATTTTTTGTATAAAAATCATTATCGGCTGCCAGGATTCGTTTCAATTTCAACTCTATATATTTCAATTTTACTATGCGCGCGATTTTATTAATTTTAAACACACACTTTTCAAAGTGTTTACATGTGTTACAGTTAATTTATCTATTCAATTATCGGCAATTTTTCATGGTTGACTTTTAATTTTCTTTAAGTGCATTTTGTAAGCTTGCATCATTACAATTTTAAACTACGTTCTTACATATGCTTTAAAGCACACAGTTTCTAAAACATTTTCATAACTTTGAACTAAATTGATAATTATATAAACAAAATTAACCAATAATAAATATATTTTTCATATAAAATATTCAATCTTTTTAAATAACACTTAATTTTATATAATTATAAAATATAATGCACATTCACATTTTGAGAATCTTTATACTATTTAAAAAAAAAACATACGATGAAAAAAAACAAGCTCGTTTTTCATACGTACTCAAGAGTGTAATTCTCTCAAGATGTTATTCAATTAATATTCACTTAACGCATTTCCTTTTTGAAACTTTGCGCGACTTTAAACTCGTTACATTTGTGAATACGAATGCACCTTATAAGGGTAATGCTTGTATATAATAGGGTTAACCCAATAGTATTATTCATTATCAGATGGAATATATATATATATATATATATATATATATATATATATATATATATATATATATATATATATATGTATCGATAAAACGCGATAGAATATAATTTTGCTTATTAAATATTATACATATACATATAAATTATAATATATTTTTTTATTTTCATATATTAAAAATAATCGTGAATCTCCTTCAGAATTTAAAATTGTTTTTAAACAAAATATTTTCGATATCTAAATGGTTCAATAATTTATATAAAGTCGTATAGAAAAAACCGCAATAATAAATCATAAGGTACAATCGAATAACAAAAGATTTTCCGATCGATCCCGCATCCCTGGCGATTAACAATATTGCACATGCGTATGTAATATGTATATATATATATATATATATATATATATATATATATATATATATATATATATATATATATATATATATATATAAAAGATAAATGATGGCTTTTAAGCTGAACGCGGTCCACCGCAAGAAATCGCAATTGGCTTTCTCATTAAAACCTAGAGAATGTTCCCATAATGAACGTCTATGAGTTGTCGGTTACCTGAAAAGTAATTAATTAACCGGTGCGATGCGGTGTTCGCTCTTTGCTAGTTACATAAATTAAACTTTCGCCTGTTAAGAACCATAACTCTCGAAAGCTGCACTAATTTGTTGCTCTGGCGATGATGGTTAATCGAAGGTTTCGTCTTTTTGCTAGAAAGTTTTCGTTGAATTTAAAACTCTAATTGATCAAAAATCGATTTTTACCTATCAAATATGTTATATGAAACCGACATATAAAGAAAATAGTTCTTAAAAAAAAACAATATTTAGTTCATAATAATAAACCACAGCACTTAAATATTAATCATATATTATTAATTCAAAAAAAAGTTAAAGAATATATTATAATTAAGTTGTCTATTCATTTTGAATATAAGTAATCATTTTGGAATTTTAAATTTATCAGAAACATTGATGTATCATTCTAATAACTCCCAAACCGGGAAGTTTTATTTTGATCCAAACCTCTCGTATTTATAATATAATCATAACCGTATAATAAGATGTTTAAAAATATATTTTACTAAAGTTTTCATAATGTGAACAAAATGTTCATATTAATTCAACAGTTTTATTTAATCCTTAAAGAATCTATATTCATTTTATATACATCTGTTTCCGGTAAATCCACATTTCAAATACCTCGATCATTTTTGAAAGTCTTTTTAAGCTTCATAATGCTGAATTCCTCAATATTTTTAAAAAGATAAATTTAGAAACTCGAGCATAAATGGTATAATAATAATTAGAAAATATAATAGATGACTGCAAATGAATAGAAAAAAAAAATTTAAGGGCGGATACCGCGAGTCGTCCGCATATGTCTTAAAGACGATTTCCGCATTTTGTCAACGACAAAAATAAAACAAATAAAAGGGAAATCTAAAAATGACGACCGAAAAACCCCTCGAAGATTCATCGGAATGAAATATGGTTCAACCACTTTACGCGATGACAAACGACAACCAGTTTCAACTTAGTAAATAATTATTACACGTTTAAATTTCTAACGTTCATTGCCAGAATGAACACTAATCATATCGCGTGCCGATTATAATAAATACCGTTTCGATATTATAATCACCATTACTATTATTACGAAGACGTACAATATAAATTTACACTCAATCGCTGAATCCGATTCGTGCATAGTATTTAACAACAATAAAGTCGAGTTTAAATCTTACAATTTTTCGATTAAAAATTGTCATAATATTTTTTTTTAATTAATATTTTATTATTGCTAAACTTTTTATCATTTGATTAATATTGAAAAAAAAAAATAATAATAACAATGATAACACGTTGAAGAATGATATATTATAACGGTTTAGTATTTTAATACAAAACTAGTTTTACAAACATTAAAAGGTCAGACGAGTAAAATATAGCTATTATTTTATAATGCATTTCTATTGTAAACGACATACTTAATATTTATAATAATATAAAAAAAAATCGACAACATATTCAAATATTTCGTTCGAAAAGTGAAAGTAATATTGACGATGCGAGATCGTGAAATACAAATTATTATCGAAAAAATACGAACGAAAAACCTGAATGACTAAAAATATGTCATGGTTAATATTTTATTTTTATTTTTAAAATATATATTGAAAATATATATATATTATTAAAAATTATATTTACATAAAATAAAAACGATGTAATAAAAATGCACAAATCGTGTTGAACGCATTGTAGTGCGTTTATTTGAACGTCAGATGAGCCAGAGGGTGATTCAAGAATGCTTAAGAAATACATCTTAAGATGGGATCAAAAACATTTTTTATCAAAAAAAAAATATATATATATTTATCAATAATTAAATTTTTAATAAACTAAAAAAATAAAATATATTAATGAATAATATTATATTTTTTTACTAAAAAAAAAATAATTATACATATAAAAATTCCGATTTTTCAACTGGGAATTTTACAGAACAACCGAATAATCTTATGGAAGAGTCAAAATTGTTCAATACAGATAAAAATATCTTCGAAATCACAGAATTCAAAACACTAACACTATATACGCTATAAAATAGAACCGCAATTGTTCATATTGAACACCGCTGACCGACCGAACGAATATATAACGTCCGCGGCAAAACAAACATCGGTTTCGGTTGAAAAGCCCTGAACACGGCCGCAGTCATAACAAATACACGAACGCTCTGGGCTGTCCGTTCAAGTTTGACATCGCCCTTTCTCGTATATATGTGCACACAAAATGCACACCCCGTCATACGTACACATTCACGAATTCTTCTTTTTACCCTTAAAGGGCTAGCCCTGTTTTATCTTCGGCAGTGTAAATATTATTGTATCTTTAATCTTCGTCCGGTTTTTTTTTTTTTTTGTATTGTTTAATAATATACAGACCGCGCCATGAGTCGCCATCGTTTTTTGTTTTGCACGTTTTCCTTTTATTTATGTATATGTATGTGCTGCTGAAAATAATGAAATTCCGATGGCGGAGTTCATCTTTTATGAATGAATCTCATTGTAGCGTTTTTTGTACGAAATATAACTGGCAAAAGCAACGATGTTTTTTTTTTAAATATCCACCCTAACTCTGTGTACAACAAAATTAAATTACAACCATTATATTCAATCTTTAATTTTTTAATCTAGTATATATATTCAGACTGTCTGTTAACTAGAATAAATATATATTAGATTCATATATAAAATAAAACATCAATACTTGGTAGACGTACTATGATTGTTTGTTTAAGGTCAATCATTATGGTAGAGCGAGCGATGATCCGAGTCGAGAGCAACCACTCGAACTGCGACATGCGAGCAGCTCGTCTCAAAAAAAAAAAAAAAATAAAAAAAAACCTATTTTTCTATAATATTTGAAGAGAAAGCATCTTTGGCTTTGGTGTAGTGTTTTGGTTCGTGATCAACAAGTCTTCGCTTTGTTTGCTCGACGTTGACCACTCGTGTCATCGGGCGATTTAGAGTTCGTCAATCTGGTCGACCGAAAGTAAACACGTCCAGATGATAATAATAATAATAATAATTGTAATAACACTGCGACGATAATGACGGCGATTGTCGTTATTCTAACTATGATAATAAAATAACAACGACGCACCATTATTTGCATACGGGTAACGTGTTGTTAATTTTCAAAATAGACACCGGAATGCAATCTTTGAAAAGAGGCAGTCATGACTTTCACTATTTATTTTCTAATATTTACTGCATTTTTTGTGTTATTTATCATTTACTATATATATGTTATATATATATTTAATACAATTTACAAAAATATGTTATAAATATTAGTGATGCAAAAAGATGATTATAGATATCTAAAACATTTGAAAAAATTAAATGTTATACTTCTTTCTAATTACAATTGCATCCTGATAAACCGGATGTAAGTATACTAAATTAATCGCTCAACTGTTACATATATAGATACTCGTTAGTCTTGAAGGATCTTAATTTATCCTGGAAGCTTACTCGACAATCCATGTATAATAAATAACCCTTCTAGCTTTATTTTTTTAAATATCACAAATCTTTCATTTACATCATTATCAACAACAAAGTCTATTGCATATATTTAATATTAAAATGACTATACCAGATTTAATAATAATATTAATAAAAATCGACCTTTGATTTATACTCTCATTAATATTGCACTATATATACAATGTATGTCTTGTGAAGAATACGTTTATGTTTTGATAGTACGTTTTGATAAAAGTACTAAAATAATAGAATACCGTTGAAAGACATTCATGACAAATGTGTCACTGTGCTATAGGGATCCACTTCGGCGATTAATCCACCTGCACTTCCAGAGACAGTTCTACGTGGTTGCTGATCATCAGAAGATAACATCGGCAGCAACATCATACCAACGAAGCAAAGTCATTAAGCCCTGCACCAAAAATTATGACTTCAATTAATAATCAGATACGATTCATCCATTGGCGTGGTTATTTCTATCTTCCGTTGTCGACCTTAATTAAAAACAATATTTTTATAAAAAGGAAAAGCATCGCTCTGATCGAATGAATACTTTAGAATTTCTAAGAAAACACTCGTATTAAATATTTGCAGAAATAATAAACATGAATAGTCATCGAAGACACTGAAGATCATCGTCAAATTATAAATAATTGAGACTTGTAAATACAGTCAGTTTTATCAAAACGTTGAAGCATCATACAAATCGGACATCAGAATGCTTTACTAATTAAAAACAAAACTTTAAAACACGTATGACCCTAACGTAATAGTATTGTTAGTAAAATTCGATTTTTTTTAAATTGTATATATATTTTTAAAAGAATTTTGATTGAGATCAATTTCCAGTATATGTTTATCAAAAATTCAATCTTGAATCAATAGCTACTTATCGATATATCGATTCAACATCGAGACACCTTCTATTTTAATAATTCAACAACTTTCATCATTCGGTAAGCATTTTTTTTTTTGTATCACAAGACTCACGATAGCAAATGTCGTTGTAGACGCGTACCCGCTTCGAACTTTTCATCCATAATACGTCGTATCGATGAAGAGGATAACGATCGTATTTCGACATATATAAAAATCGCTAAAACTACGCCACTGGACGAACACAAGTGGACAACGGCAAACATCATTCGGTTGTGTAACTAACTGCACAGAGGACGGATAAGATCTGTTCGGTCTCCTTGAATCTAATTGAATAAAATCCGACCGGTGTTCCCTCGTGGTGAAAAAGCGAACGGGTTCAACTCCCCGTGGGCGTTCGGACCCGAGACATAATTTTTCGATTAATACGTGTCGTATTCGTCGCGTTTTAAAACGCCGATGCGTACGAAACGATAACGAAAAAGCCCTTTCACGCTCACGCATCGCACATTGAATGCGTAAGCGTGAAATAATACAAATAATAATACTATGGGAATCCTTAATTTTCATTTAAAATAATTCTACAAAATACATAGGGTGTTTTTTTTTATGAATGTATAAAATTTTGGTAGCCATTGTTTGTTTTGTATTTAGTTTGATATGTCATTATATCATGTATCGACTAACACTTGAACAACAAAAATCGTGATTTAGTTGGAGAAACTCGTCGCGCTCTTCGCACATTTTACGGTTGAAATAATAATAGTCCATCAGAGCAATTAATTCGAATAACCATAGATCAATTTTACTCTACAAAATAATCGACAGCCTGGATGTCAATATTTGCCACGTTATCACTGATATAAGGACTCAATTACTGCAAAAAATGATCAAAAATTCGACTTTCTTCGAGCCAATCGAGATAGCCACTTACTAGAAATCATATTCAAGTGAAATGACAGAATTATCTTTCAAATAAAGTCAAATACAAAAACTATTTATTTAAATTTTAAGTTCATTGAAAAAAAATACAAACTATTTTAAATATAGCATAAAATAAAATATTGCCTTAGTTTACCAAATAAAATATTACGACAAAAAAAATCATCGTCCACACACTAAAACGCATTAGAAGACACAAAATTCTATATCCAACATATGGTCCAAAACAAACACAATATTTTTAGGAAAAATATACAAAAAAAACGTATCCAATATCTTATTCTTCATGTGAAAAATCACGATCGGATAAGAAAAATTACGACGCACACTCAAGACGGGACATAAATCCGAAGCGAAATTTATTTCGGTTGATGATGCATAAAAAATGCAGCAGTAGGACACCGGGCGATAATAATGTCACCCGTGTCTTATATGAATAAATAATAATAACCAAGAAGAAAATGAAAAAAAAAATAAGAGAAGAAAAAGAGAAGCGAGGTATATCTGGACTTCCTGCTGGTTCCTCATTTCTCACCCTCGAATTCTGCTCGGAATACTCAAGTTCCCTCGAAATATTTCTAGCATGTTGACCTTCTACCACTCGAACGTGAGCTTGTTGACTTATAAAATATTTTCATAAATGATTAAGCGTTAAGTAGGATTATCCACAGTATCGCGATTTAGGAAACACAATGAAGGACTTGGTGAATTTTCTTCAATTGAAGATGTATTATATTAGAAAGCGTGAAAGTGTTACGTTTCATATAAATGTGTACGTTTTGAATCATCGCCTACTAAGTATGCGTTATTAATATATTTTATTTATGTATACGGCATATGAGAAATATCCATTTCATAAATCAAACTTATTAAAGTATAAAATATTGAATCGTTTCCAAGTGCTATAATATGTTATGTAATAAAATTGTATAAAGTATTACTTCAGAACAGACATTCTCAACATTTCAATAATCATAACCCATTATTAAATATTTATATTTATAAAAAAATATATATATTATTCTCTTAATTGTATTGATAAATACATAAAAAAATATTTTTTAATTAATTTTCGATATTTTTCAAAATTAAATCATAACTTAAAAATTGTTTATTGTAAAATTATTTGAATTTAAATCCGATTCCTTTCAATTAAAGCTGCGAACAATTTTAATACATAGTCACACAATAGAAGCACTCATCTGCGATTCATATTAAAAACATTCATAAAAATAAAAATAAAATCGACAACAACAAAAACACTAACATACATAAATAAATTAAGTTTTTACAAAAAAAAAAAAAAATATTAATAATAATAATAAAATAAAATAAAAGGGCAACGTATCGAAAAATTTTAACGTGAACAATGGCTTTTTATTAGTAAACACGGTTAATCTTTCGACACCATCTTTCGACAATTAAACACATCGCAAAACGCCACTCGCGGGAAAAATCGTTAGGAATTAAAAAAAAACCGCGTTTAACGAGCGTAAAATGGTGGACCCCTCGCTCTTTCGTCTTTGAAATTTGAATTATAAAACAAAAGACGCGCGTTCTCCTCTATCCCACCCCCTCCCATCCCTACCCTCGCGACACGTGAAATGATGCGTTCCGATTGGTTTGACGTTGTCCAATCGCGCGCGAGTTAAGTGCGTTGAAAAAAAAAAAAAGAAGAACATCGCCTATCGAATTACGCGCGGTTTGCATAAAGTCTGCGGGTTGACGTTGAAAATTTATACGATCGACTTTTGGTAATTTTTTAAAACGGACGCCATTTTGAATTCGCATTGTTGTGCGGAACGTCCATTGTGTAATACGATAATGTGAATTTTTATATTATACCATATATAATATATTTTATACGACGGTATACTATGTGTTTTTAGTATATTTTATATAATAAAAAATAATCGTAAATTGAACGAAGAATATATATAAATCTAAAAATACGACTGTGCAATAATTAATTAAAATTTCACCATAGTATAAAAAAAATATTCTAATATAAATAGATAATAAAATTTGAATATAAATCGATTTATAAATATTCTAAAAAAAACAGTATTTTTAAAATTTTCTAATCATATTTTTACTAACAGGCACTAATTCTACATCACAAATCATAATAAATATTAACTTATATTTTAGAATATATTATTTTAAATAATTTACATAAAAATTATACAAATATAAAATCAAAACATATTATATATATATGATACATATATTCCATAAATAGGGGGAATCACAATATAAAATGTAAACGACGCATTAAAGTCAATGTTTCCACGCGTCGATCGACCATTTCATCTTTTATACAATCTCCATTTGGGTCATTGTGGCATTTTGTTGTTGTAGCAATATAACTGTCCAATATATCCTTGACTGAATTGTGCAGCATCAGCTCCGGCCGCTAGTTTTTTTTTTTTTTTTTTTACAAAAGAATCACCGGGGGGTCCGAGACTCGGATGCCGCGATCTCCGCACCAGTCATAAGCTAATACAATCAAGTATTATAAATATACGAAAAATATGACGCTTTTGCCCCGGAAAATTTATCGCTCATTAATGTCAAACTTTTTTTTTTATACGAATTCAATTGTACATTATTACATGCCGTATTGACACATACGAAGTTTTAAATGCGTCATAATATGATGTAATATACGTTAAATGTTTATATTTATTATTCGCTTACGAATAAAAATGTATGTATTTATTCAAATTTTACATATTTCTTTTTTAAATTTATTTCGTAATGTGCTTTTTATACATAAATGAAAATAAACAAAAAAAAATAAAAATACGTATACATTATTTAATTCGAAAAAAATATATGAATTAAATTAGTAAATATTCAAATCTCATTTATAAAAAAGTAGATATTCAATTTTTTTAATAAAATTTATTTGCTTTATTATTTCTTTTATATAATTTTAATTTTAATTTTAAAAGAAATTGAAAAAAAAATCATTATATTATATAAATTTTGACATATGTTGTTTATACGACATCTTTTGAAAATCTTATCACTTAATTTTAAATATAGTTTTCATTTTTTAAATTTTGACTAAATTCCTAGATGTCACTGTAATATTTTTTAAAACATTATTAATTTTATATAGTTATAAAATACAAAAAAAAAAAAGAAAATTTTACAATTAAAACAATATTAAACAGTGCCTTTAAAATATATTTATTATTTTGTAAATACGACAGAAATTAAATCGAGTATTTTATATACATTTTATTATATTATTTTTCACTTCATATATTTTTCATTTTCCATCTATTGAATAATCTCAAATTTATTTTATGATTATGATAGCAATTTAAAATTACGAATAAAATTATTATTATTAATACTTTATAAATTATTATATAAAATATAATAATTTGCAAAGTGTATCCTTAACTATAATTTATTATATAAAGAAAAGTCGTTAAAATCACAAAATATTTATAAAATTATAAATATCTTTATAGTTTTTTTTCAGTAATTATTTTATAATATACTATTTTTTAAAAGAAAAACAGAAAATATTGACCTCATATTAAACATTAACTTAAATACAAAAATATTTAATTACTATTAAAAATACTTATTATTTATAAAATATGTTTAATCCAAACTTCATAAAAAATATTTTACCTATACAGAAGTGTGTGTGTGTGTGTAAAAATATGTATTTTTTACAATTTTTATAATTAAAATTGAATTTTTAATGAGATTTTTAATTCGTTCCGCAAAACATATTTCCGGTAAATGATAACTACGTTTAATACACAGAAATCTAACATTTATGTTTAATATTCAGAATATTAAAGCAATCAACTCTTAGGCAAACAAAAGGAGGACGCAATTGAAAAACATTGTTTTAAAAAGGAGAACAAAAAAACATATTTTCTAATTGTAAAGAAAAGATTGTCAAAACTAAGACGACTCAAAAAATGCGCTGTTATTTATTTATTTCAAAAGTCATCGAATTAATTTGGAATCGATCAAATACAAAAAATATGAAGGACAAATACCAAAAAGGAGGACATTTAGGAGGACACTTTCCAGAAAAGACGATTGATCACTTTATAAATATAAAATAATAAATTCTCCATAAATATTTCAATCTTCTACTTTTACGTGATATAATTTAATATCACATTTAAAAAACACAAAAAGTTTAATTAAAATTTAGACAACTCTATAAATTCGTACACGTATCAATTATTTATAAAATATAATATATTATTTATTTTTAATGTGTTTGTGCTAAATAATTTAATTTTGCTTCCTAAATGTAAAGTGAGTTATATTATATAATAATATTTTTTTAATGTTATTTTTTATATTTATCTTACTAACGATTAACTTGAACATCACTGAACTTTTAATTTTAATTGAAATTCATTTGTCTTCATCAAAAACCAATGACCTTTCACGTACTTTCTTTATAAATCTTTAATGAAAGTTGAATCGAAGTCGCAACAAAAATTTACCTATTCGTTCTGAAACATTCCCACTCGGAATCTGAAGCCGAAAAGTTCTCCGCATTTCAATTGTTCTTATAAAATATTATTTAAAGTTCAATATGCATCAATACAATAACAGAATGAACGAGGATTGGAAAGTCGAGGAGATTCCCGGTTCCATTCAAACAGATAAAGATGCAGGATTCCTTGAACAAGATCTAAAATCACTGAGATTAGCTGATGAACTTATTCCAAAGGGAGAAAGGGAAGAAGCCCGACGACAGAGAGCTCGTTTATCATCTTGGGATGGTGATACTGCTGAAGAACATGATCAGTTCTATCGAGACCACAAATTGCTTCTGGTTCTTTTCAGAGCTTTGGCCGTCATGCCTATAACTCGAAGCTCGCCAGGTAAAAATATACTGTCGCAACGCGATTCGCAAAATTTTGATTAAATTCTAACAGAAATATCATTTTTAAATGCATCTTTCGCAAAATTAAATCTACCGAGTGGCTGAAATTTATTTTCCTAATGATTCAATGGGTATTTTATGAGACATTCGCATAATCAAATTCAAATTGAATCACAACGGTCACAAAATATCATACCGTAAATTACACGAAATCCGCGAATATATTTGCTCGGCAATCTAATCAACAATGTTCACCTGACGTTATATAATCTAATATACATATTGCATAGCACTCGACGACGACGAAATACACTTTGTGTAATCTAAAAATTATGCCACATTTAGTATATCTAACAGATATATGAATTTGATTTTTTTTCTCTGCAATTCGATTTTTAGGCAGGGTGACGTTCAAATGGAAGTCATCGGCTACATTCTACGCCGTATTCTTTTATCTAGTATCTACGATAATTGTACTCATTGTGGGCTACGAGCGTATAAAAGTGCTATCGACTACGAAAAAATTCGACGACTACATTTACGCGATCATTTTTATCGTATTTTTGGTGCCACATTTTTGGATACCGTTTGTAGGATGGGGCGTGGCACCTCAAGTCGCTGTTTATAAAACGTCATGGGGACGATTCCAGGTACTTACACAATTTTATGCGTTAATATTTTTTATATGAATATTTACATTCATTAGAATGCAATGTTTTTTGTTCGCATGCCAATAAATTTTATTGTCCGTCCGTCCCCCCGCTATGATATAATCGCTTTTTGATTTTTATTATTCAATTATACGCAAAATTGAATTATGATAGATTCTTCGAATTAATTGCTCTTTTATTGTTTTTCTCGATATGAAATTAATTCGATACATTTTTAGGTGCGGTATTACAAAGTGACCGGAGAATCCTTGCAATTTCCCTATTTGCAAGTGATGATAGTCATCATCAGTGTGGGATGTTTGATTTTAGCGGTGATGTTTTTGCTCAGTTTGTGCGCATTGATGGACGGATTCCTCCTTTGGCATACATCGGCTTATTATCATATTATCACCATGATTAATATGAACTGTGCCTTATGGTATATTAACTGTAAGGGTATTAAAATCGCGTCCGACAGTCTTTCGGATTGCTTTAGAAGGGTTTGAAATGCCACTACAAAATTGCATATTTTATTTATTATATATTTTTATGAGTGAAATATTTTAGGATGTGGCACTAGAATGTACTGCATCAATGATATCTGCCTATAGATTCTTATGGTTACTCTTGAGTGAAATGTTGCAATCTTTAGGCAATGCTTATGCAAGAACTTATTCAACGTACAGCCTTTTCATGTAAGTTTAAAACATTCAATTTGTTTCTTTCATCAAATAAAAAGATTTTGAAATAAAATATATATATTTCAGGTTTATTAACATAACCGTGTCCGTATACGGAGCCCTATCTGAAATTATAGAGCACGGTCTGAACTTCAGTTTCAAAGAATTCGGCTTATTCGTGGATACCATTTATTGTTCAACTTTATATTATATATTCTGCGATTGCTCTCATCAAACTACGATGAAGGTAATTTTCAATATTTTGATTTCTCATAAGGTATACCGATTTCCTATTCACAGTCGCACCGAAAGTGACTCTTCAATTATTCAATCGGTTAAACATTCACGAGACTCGTTTCACGCTAAGGGCGATCAATCACATTCGAAACACCTTGTAATTTCAATGATTTCACATTAACACAAAAAAAATGATTTATGAAATTTCAAGGACGTCCTCGATGTTAATGAATTATATTGATTTTTTTTTCTCCTATTACGAAGGTCGCTCAAGGTGTTCAAGATACGTTGCTCTCTATTAACACTATGAAAGTCGATTTGCCGACGCAAAAAGAGGTAATTAATCATCTTCATTCATAATTAATCTAATTAAATAATTGTATAATTTCATGAAAACTTTATATTTCAGATTGATCATTTTATTCAAGCTATCGAAATGAATCCTGCTACTGTAAGTTTAAAAGGATTTGCAGATGTGAACCGAGAATTACTAACATCTGTAAATATATTAATTTAATTATACGCGTTATCTTTAAGAATTAATATATAATTAATTAATTTTTTTCTAAATTAATTAATTTTAAAATAATAAAATACACACTTTTTAATATCAACAGATTTAAAAAAAATTGAAATAATTTCGAATGCTACATTAATAGACATTTTTTCCTTTGGAATATTAATTGAACATTTTCAAATGAATATAAGAACGCTTTCTAATTAAATTCTTTTCATTTCTTTCAGGCTTGTACCACTATTGCGATATATCTAATTGTACTGTTGCAATTCAAGATATCACTGATGCAATTAAAATAAAGGATTTACATTTTCCCTGTAGATATTTTATAGTTTCATCGGTTTAATGCGATTCAGTCATCTGTTGGAAAATATATCGAACGAACTAACCGGATGAAAGCTTTTAATGATAACGAAAACAGAATAAAGTTTGATTGGAAACGAGTAAAAAGTGTGTATTTCTTTGTTTTCAGATAATTTATGAAACTCTATTTTTCTTTTCTTCAAAGAATTTTACGATATGCTATTAGAATAAAATATTCTTGACATTTCTTAAATTGGCTTTGTTTTCATTTCATATGAAAATGTTGGTATTTAGAAATGGAATGTAATTCAGTATTATATAGTATTTCATTTGAAAATATCTTACATTCGTCAAATTTGTAAAACTCATATTTATTTATGCATAAATTATATTCGTTATTATTTACATATAAAGGCAATATTTTTCCGAAAATATATTAACATCTTTTGTAATAAATAAATTTTAGATAAAATTCGTTATCTGACATTTCATCATGCATGTGCATCATATTAAATATACACTTATATATTTACTCTAATTATTATATCACTGAATCAAAGTTGTTCAAACATTTATTATAGCAATATAGATAATTTATTAAATCTATATGAAGTATAATATATTCCCAGAATACATGTTGTGACAAAATATAGTTGCGTTTTATAATCATGATAAGATATACGTATTTTAGTACTCAGATTACTTAATGTCATTAATAATCGACGTTATTTTTCAGCTAAAATATAAATTAACATACTGTTAAAAATATGTTTTAATCTTAAACTAAGATATATTATTCAATTATAAGATACGTATTAAATAATAAATGTAAAGTTGAAAAATGCTATATATATATATATATATATATATATATATATTATTTTTTTAACCTAAATTTGGTTAACTTATATAAATAAATTATTTAATAAAGATGATATATTATTGTGACTTAATATTCTTATTTATTATATAGATTATTACAAAGTAGCAGTAAATCATACTGTTATCGTAATTCCAATATTTACGATTATAAATAAATTAATATTATTATATGTATTACTAATTAAAAGAAATTATTTTAATATATTTTTTAAAAATTATTTATAAATATATATATATATATATATATATATATATATATATATATATATATATATATATATATATATTATAAAATTCTACAACACTGATATTATATATATTTATATATAGAAAATTGAAAAATTCTCGCACACATTAGTTAACGACAAATTAATATGAAAGCGGAATGTCGTCGAAGAGAATTCTATCAAACAAAAAAAAAAATAGAGAAAAATAGAAAACCTCCCCTTGAAATCCTCAAGAGAACTAAATGCGCAGTAATTTTATTTATTATCAACGCATAAATGAGGATTTTATTTTATAGAAGGAAGAAACGCAACAAACGATAAACGGAACTCTTCTAGCGAAAAACTCGGTTCTCTTTGAACGACGAGAATCTTTCGGTTGTCCTTTATAACTCGCTCATCTATTTGCATATAAATTAAAACTATAATGAATATTTTGAACACGTCTTTTTTTTCTAATAATATAAATGACAATTATGATCTGATAATATGCGAAATGTAAAGTCGATGCGATATACATTTTCAATGCGCTTAAAGGTTAAAGTTCGATATTCATCGATGAAGGTTTCACAAATGAATATAGATAAAATTCTATTATGATACAAAATCTATATAAATATATAAAAAAATAATTAATTACTAACCTAATAAAAAAAAAGATATATATTGAAAACTTTGATTTTCAGTGCATATTAAAAATTATTATTCCGTTAATTATTAATACGGATAAATAAAATTTTATCACAACTTATATATCAAAAGTATATAATAAAAGCAATTTAAACATTGCTTAAGGCATTCAACTTTCAGAGTCCTCAGATTTTAACATAGATGTTCAAAACATTATTTTCAATATGAGATCCGAAGTCCTATCAAAGGCATTTATTATTTTAATTATACGGCTACTTTAAAGTTAAAACCTAATAAATATTATACAATAAATCTACTAAGACAAAAAAAAATTAATAAGATATACTTTGTTAAATTATAATTTTTATTTATAACCTTATCATATTATTTTACATTTAATAATATTGTTGATGTTTGTAAAATCAGATTTTTTTCCAAAAAGCCGATTAATTTTTAATTTTCTAAACTAGTAAATAATCAAATTATGCTATTTTCTATACATAATATAAAAAATAATAAATATTTCTGCATTATATATAAATCATTTGTTATATCTACTATATTATTAATAATAATTGCGTAACTTTCGCAACCTTTTGATGTTCAGATCACGCGGATATATCTCTGAAATCTTTTGATTTTTTCGGATTATCCTAAACTCACTCGCTTTGTTTTCGCATGAAACAAAAAAAAAAGCACATTTAATTAATATTCGTTTTATATAATGCGTCCTCGACGCTCGGATATCGTCGATTTCAGCTGAAAAAAAAACACCTGAAACGGAACACGTCGTTTACCTCGATATGAAAAAAAAAATAGTGGTTTAGCAAACTATATATATTTGTCTTATCGGTTAAATGGATTCGCCGAAGTGTGTTTACAAAAGATCAATTGATAAGCGGAGATTGAATTGAATTAACTCAATATTGAGTGGTTTGTCAGTGACGCAAACGGAACCAAATGCCATTATTGACTATCATCACAACTGCCGAATTGTTGCTACCTGTTTTTAGAAATATGCACTTCAAAGTTAACTGCATATATAATAAAATACCATCAGATATTAATTAATTAATACGCATCAATGTTCATTAATCCCCAATACATTCATCACACAAATAATTTAAATTACAAGAAAAAAAAATCTTTTTCATTTATTATATAATCAGAAAAATTTATAAAAATATATATTATAACTCAATAATCATTCAAAAATGTATTCTTAGTGAATAGTATAATTTATGTTCTCACAAAAAAAATATTTTTTAATTTTATATTTTACATGAAAATATATATTTAATATGTTCTGAATTGAAAATGTTCGTATTTGGTATGCAACAGGTTCCTAATTTGAATTACTTGTTTGTCCATTTTCATTTAAGAAAGACATCTTTCCATTTAAAATAAATATAATAAAATGTCAAAACCTTCAATTCCAAAAATAAACCGCAGATTGTTAGTGACTCAAAAATAAGATTCAAAAAGCCATCTACTTTTAAGGGTTGTAAAGCTATATATATATAGTTATTTTTGTTAATACGCAATAAAATATTTTTAGTTTTTTTCTTTTCAGTTATCGTGATATTAAATTGTACTTTTCTGAAATTTATGAAAATAATTATAAAATATAACACGAATATAAAAATATTTTTTTATTAAAGAAAAAAAATAATTAATACTAAAAATATTTAATAATTTTATATATCTTTAATAATCTCGATATTTATATAAATATAATAATTCATCAAATAGAAATAAAAATATGCGCGCATCGCCTATTATTTATTCTTAATCAACATCTGATTTCATTAAATCGGCGATGATAAACGAGAAAATAAATAATGTGAAGTGTTTTGCTTCAAATTTTACATAATTAATACGGTAAGATTCGCTTTATATAATTTTATTATATAAAATATGCACGTTTGTATCTCAAATACAATTTCTTCTTTTTTACGCAAACATAAGCACGCTGCGAAATTATGCAAAATTATTTTATAATAAAATCTGAAAATATATTTTTCAAAACGAGATTAAAACGAATTAATTTATAAAAAAAAAATAAACGTGACAATCATATTATTAATATTATTATTTATTCTATTTCAACGGAATTTTTTTCCTCGAATTTTCATGCGATTTTCGACTCGACTCTGAAAAGTTTTTCTATTCTACTAATTAATCGTCCGCTTAAATGGATCGATTTTGAGAAAATTCATCTCGTTTTTTTTTTTTACTTCCTCTCTTTCTAGTCAAAATCGACGATTATTTTTACATTGAAATCAATTTCAGGACCACTTTTATAAATATTGAAAATCAGTCTGAAGACCATCTCGCGTTGAATGTAATCGGTTCCAGTAATGAAAAGCATCTAATGAAAATTGTTCCCAAATATTAAATATAAGACGATCCCTTTTATATTTATATGTATTGAAATAAAAAAGGATTAAATTTAGATATGGTCTAATTAATATATAAAATAAATTATTTTTATTATTTTAAAATTTTATACTATTTCCATATAAATGTGTTTTTTTAATTTTTTTATTCGTATTATATAATGAAACATATAACTTACAGTAACGTAATTAACTTTAAAATGGGTTAAATGTTCTTACTATAAGATGCAATTCAATACTTAGCATTACAGTTATATTTAACACAATGTTCTGATAGGTTTCTTTTAACTATTTGTAGTATCCCAGTTTTTCAATTCTTTATAATTTTATTTATTATTAGCACAATGAATATGAAGCTATTTCAGTTATATATTATACTTCGAGAAATCTTATAACAATAAGTTTTTTTATAGAATTAAACTTTAATATCTATTTTTATCTTGTGACCGGATATTAAAATACAATATAATATCTTAGAATTCAAATTCATAAATTGAATTTTATATAATGAATATAAATATAATCAAGATCACATTTGTTTAATAATATTTTATTTTTATTATTAGTAATTTAAATTATCGATTTTATAATAAATTTAATTCCGGTTATATTTTATAATATTTTAGATATTTATTACGACTTTTATGATATATTTCAACAATGACGTCAATAGGTTTTTGACGCACGACATGTGCTCAATATGTTAACCAACCCCAATTATAAACACTGTAAATGATATCAAAAACGACCGAAATTAAAACAATTTGTCCTGCGACATTAATGAGTACTTAATTATTTCGATATAGTCATTTTACAAATCAAGGAAACGAACGAATAAGGCCATCCGCGAAAACATATTATAGTTTCAAAAGCTTAAATAGAGAGTCGTAGAGTAATTTGCGAAATTACACGTCAAAATTTCCGAGTAATTATTTAAGTATTCATCCCCTACGTGTATAATTATCTAGTACGCGTTCGATAATCACGTAAAATGACTCGACTATCCACAACCATGAATATTATTCAAATTAACGAGAATTAATTAATTTCATTCAACAGTTCGAAACAGGTTCGATTCAGCGCCAGCATTTTTCAATGTCTGAAAATAAAAACGAGAAATTATCCAAAAAAGTACACTAATTAACCGGTATCGATGGCGATTTTGACATAATACTAAGTTCATGAGGGCTACATATAATATATATATATATATATATATATATATATATATATATACATTGATTATTACTGATTATTCTAAATTTGTTATTCGGAATTATATAACATATTTATATTAAAATAATTGAAATCTTTATGCTATGATAAATTTTAAATATATTTCAAATATAAATATTGATGCGCTCTATAAATTAAAAGCAAAAACAATTTCAAATTTAAGCATGATAAATTAATTCCTTAAAATTCGCATTTAGATCTATAAAATCTACATTGTCGTTGATTTATTATTTAATTATAATATAAATATACTTCTAAACATAAAAAAAATATTGTTTAAATCAAATAACCTTAAAATATTAATATGACAATCGTCGAAAAAGTTTTAATGAAACGACTCGTATAAATTTTTACAACTGTAAAAATCGCTTGATTGAATACGACATTCGTATTAAATTACAGTCTAATTTCATAACAATCGTAATTCTCGGGAAAACTGTGCGAAAAATTTAGAAATTGGAATGAATTATTTCATGTCGAGATCGTATATTGACATACGGTTATCATAATCTAATTAAATTCTATTACCGGCACGAGTACAAATTGAATTTTAAAATTTCATACGCATTCATGATTCAATTAAAATCGACCGTATTTATTGTGAATTTTTCATGTACATGATTTGATATTTCAACATAACATAAAAAAAAGAAATATTCCGTCAAATCCATTTATAAAATTCTATTATGTATAGTTAATAATTTTTCATTTTCAGTTGTTATCACACGATTCCATTTCCATTCGTCAAAGTTCAATTTGTTTCCTATCAAATAATTGTAATATACATTTATTTAATTTAAACTATTAAAAAATATAATTTTAAATAAAATTTCACCGTTGATTTGATTTATACATATTAATTTTCGAATTTAATATTTTTACTGATATTATTTAATTTAACGTCAATCAAAAAAAATATTAATACTTTTTTCTATCACATAAATACATAAGAATAATAATAAGATATACCTGTAAAATCTATATAAAATATTCTAAAAATTAAATTTGCAATATTTCTTTTGAATTTAATGTGTATTTCTTTTAGAATTTACGATTTTTCAATAGATTAACAATTTAATAAAAAAATATATTTACCTATATATAATATTAAAATTCATTTTTTAATAATACATCATTCATTAAAAAATATATGGATATAAAAAATAAGAGTGATCATTGACTTTAAATTAATACAATTAACATAATTATTATTAAAAATAGTTAAAAGTGTGATTTAAATTCATTTGAATTAGATAGATATATCTCAGAATGGATGATAAAAATGTTAAAAAGGTAAATAGTAATCATTTAAAAAAGGTTAATCCAACAATTTATGAATGAAGTGGTTGAAGTAATATTTCTCTTATGATCAAAATTTGATCTCTGATATATTTAAATGTTATGAAATAAAATAAAATTCATTCTTTGTTTAACCATATTGAATAAAAAAAAATAAAATAATTATATTTATCAATGGTTATTTGATTAAAAATTTTGTCTGAATGATAAATTTCAATATGCAAATATATTAAAAATTCAATAATACATTTTTATATTAAAAAATATGGACAAATTGAGAAAAAGAAAAAATACGATATCAAATTGAAATAGAAATAAATGCATCGTTCATTGTGTTATGCATAAATGCGGGCGGTCAACAATTCACCCTCCACCATTTTTTTTTTCGTATCTACGAACGATACTCTTCACGAGTGGCGAGTGGGTGGTGAGTGGGCGGTTAGTGGGTGGATGGGTGATTTTGGCTATATAACGGGAATGTCTCGTCGACTGCTTCATTCGAACGAGCACCACTAACGATTGCTCATCATTTAACGGAACCATTGTAAGTTTTGTTGATTTCAGAATACGAAAATTATTTTTTTTTTAATTCATATATCGAAAGGAAAAAATTTGTGATAATTTATATTTATATATTTTTTTTCATATTTGAAAGTTTGTGCTCTTGTGAATTTGCAGACTGTTTAATAACATCATCATGAGGTCGTCTCCAATATGTCACGTCTTGTTTGTATTCTCCGCGTTGATGATCTTAGTTCAAGCTATGCCACCTAGAGTAAGTAATTTTATTTTAGTAATATTCAATTACCATATATATTTTCATTTATTGATTAATTTCCAAGAAATATAAACGACAACATTCTATTAAAGTAATATAAATAATACATCCTCATCAAATAAAAATTTGTTTCATTCCGTTATCTCTCATATATTTCTCATATACTCGTCAGAATATTATATTATTATTCAAATTTTCAAATCGTCTCGTTTTAGTAATAACATTACTTTAATAATGTAATAATTAAAATTTTTTAATTATTTATAAGACAAAATCATGAAATCATTGCTGAAAATTTATTCGTCGAGCTTCATATAAAATAGGTTTTAGTCCATTATTTTTGTTATTTATGATCGTTAAAACCATTAATAAATTTATCCCTATAATATAAACCAATCTTTAGTCTTTTAGCCCCTTTTTCATAACACACTCTATGATCAAATATCAAATAATTACAACATTGATAACTCATTTTTATAGCTTCCTCTTTATCTATAATATTCTCTAAACACATATGTGTTATAAAATACAATTTAATTTCAAGATAGTTCTTTTTACAAAGAACGTATTTTTTTATCATTATTATTAATTACACTATTATTAAAAATATTCATGTCAATTAAAAAATATAATTTCATGGAAAAATTTGAAATTTAATGGCAATAAAATTATAAATAATTAGTTTGAAATAATATATTTATGACTAAAACTAAAGTAATGAGAATTAATAGACTTTTGTTAACATTTTATTATTGAAGATAAAAATTAAAAAAAAGGAAGAGCTTTTTTATATATTAATAATTAATAACATATATTCAAACAATAATTCATATAAAAATTTGAACTTTACTCTGATTTTATCTATTTTTATAATTATTCAATTTCATAAAATCAATCAGATTATTTTAATATCTGTAATAAATATTTTATGTTAAATTTATTTTTAGTATCATAAAATTGAAAATTTTCCGCAAAATTTCATTTTATAATTCAATTTACATAAATAATATTTTAATGTAGCTCAAAATCGTGTAATTTGATCGAATAAAATGTTATGTCATATTTTTAATACCATTTTTCAACCATCAAAAATACACATCACAAAATAATCGCTATCTAAAAATTAGTTCAACTTTATAAATATATATATATATATAAAATAAAATAAAATTTACATTTATATGACTGATACCGTTATTTCAGTTTTTTTTTAAACATGTTCCCATCGGATTTCGATTGTATTCCACGTGTTGAATTTACATAAAAATCGAATGATATACATGATTCTAATTTGCTACGAAAAATGTTCGGATAATAAAATCACCCGCATCAAACTGTCCGATTATGAGATAGACCAACTTTTACAATATCGTAAAAAAGTTTCATGAATAACGCTGAAAAAAATCGCGATATTAAAATATTCCTCAAACTAATCTTCAAAGCAATAGCCCTTGTAATCGATCATACGCTCAATAGGATGTAAATATTAGTATATATACGTATATAATAATAAATATTACCGTGTGTGATTATTTTTCTATGATTTATTATAACTTTTAGAGTCTTATGACTTCGAAAACTTTCATATAATTTTTATCTCTTCAATATAATATTAAAGATGAGAAGCATTCGACCTCTGGTTGAAGTTTTTTTTCACGTAAAATATTATGAAAAATATGTCGTCGTGCTGAAAACTAAATTAACTCTCCATCGCATTCCTTGCATTAATTTCCTTTTGAATGCAAGCAGTTTATTATTTTTCTTGTAGACGTTTCACGATTTTACTTTCATATCTACATTTTAATTAAAATATATTAGAAAATTTTAAATTTTCGGTTAGTCTCCATGTATAATAAAATTCATTATAAATTATTCCAATATTAATATGTTTATATTTAATAAATCAAAAAATTAAATTACAAACAATAAAGGTAATTGAAAATTTAATACATTGTTAATCAATTTTATAATATATATCATAAAATAAATATTTTTGACGTTATCAGATATAATTTGAAAATCTTTGTTAAATATAGTTTTTTTAATACAATTAAATAAAATCATAAATTATTAGCATCAATCAAAATTCTGAAATAAAATCGTGTAACATTTTAATTTCTTTATTCATTAATGTCTCATTTAATTATTTCGATTTCATTTTACTTAATGAAAATACATCTCAACATTCGGTACGAATAACAATAATAATACAATTATTCCATATCTGAAATAAGCTGTACATATTAAATATATTTTATCTTTTTATTATTATTAATCAACAATTATTATTTGCGATATCATGAATTGCCATCGAAGATAATTTTCTTTTTTTTTTTAGTATTAATTGTAAATATTTCATTATATTTATTCAAATATAAGAATCGCGAGATCGATTGATATTTACTTTTAATCATGGAAAATTTTGCTCGAACGAATTCGCCTTCGTTTTTTTTAGTTTCGAAACGAATGAAAATACGAATCGACGACAAAAATTTCCCGTCACGTCGAAGTAAAGAATTTCTCAGGGGGTTGAAAAGAAAAATCCCATCGTTTATTTTTTCGCACCCTTACTCAATTACCTTCCATCGACAATTTATATTTACATTAAAATTCAAACAGACACGTGTTTTAAGTATAAAACGAAACGGACACGACCGCCATAGGACATTTATGTACACGTTAAATTTTTAATTAACAAAGCTTACGTTTCGAACGCCATTAATTATTCAATATTTGTTCGCGCCGTATAACATTTTAGGCGCGTTTTGCATTGGCTATATCAAAAACAAACGAACAAAAATCATAGGAATTTCACGGAATTACTAGTATTACGTATATATTTCAATGTCGCAAAAGAAAGAACCCCCCACAGTGTTTGAGAATGCGTAGGTAATGGGGCGTAGAACAAATCTTAACAGTTTCGTCTTATGACTTATGAAAAAAATATTTTATTCATCCAATAAATTATTCAGAATGACAAAACTCGTGCTATTTCGTGTGTTTGAATATAATAAATCTGGAAGCAACCGCCGTAACTTGAGTCACCGACTAATTTTCATTGCGGTCTTCGACCGAATAGATGAAATAGTTAATTGAGGTTCAGTCGGGAAAATATGAATGGGGACAAAATATTACTCTATCAAACGTTCGGTGAATGCCTTCTGAGAAAATCGAAAACGACTACAAATCAACTCTTTTTCACTTTATATTAATGAATACTAGTCAATCTTTCTATACGTTCAATCTTCGTTTACGAATATCAAAAAATAATGACCCCTATTTTTTTTTGTTATACAATACAACGAACGAATCAGAGTGCGATAAAAATATATAATTCATTTCCATATGATTTTTTTTATATAAAAAAAAATATTCTCAAATTTTTCACGAAGCAATCCAAATGCGTAAAGAAAAATATTCTCCGTCGTGAATTGCACTTTTGCCATTTTCGAGTATTACGAATAATCACTGAAAAAAAAAATACTTAAACACATTTCGGCTCTAAAGCGTAATTCTGCACCGGATTTCACGAGAGCTTTCATCCTTTCACAGAATTCACAATTCTTGATATATTTTATATACAGACGTACGCCTTGTCGTATTGTTATATACGCGTGTACATATTTTCGTTATTATTTTCAGTCTTTTCTCTGGAATATATAGAAAAAAAACAGATTTTATGCTTGAAAAAAAATTATCATAACCACTCGAGCTCGTGCCTTCAACTTTATTAACAATAGAAACGATATTTGTATTTCGAATAACGCAACGTATTCTACGTATGCGAACGTTTCTAACGTACTTGTTTTATATTACGAAAACGACAATAAAAAAATATACAATATATATTTAAAAGTCAGCTTATGTAATATGTGAATATAAAAAAAAATATAATATATGTATTAAAATTAAATATTTTGATCCTTTACATCGTTTTCATAGTAGCATTCATATCAATGCAAATATTATATAAGAAAAATAATAATATGAAATTTATATATATATATATATATATATATATATATATATATATATATATATTATAATTCTATAGTATTTCTAATACTTTAAGTAAAAGATTAAAAGCTTCCTATAATGTTTTCATTTCACAAATAGAATGTTAACTCTTTCGATAAAACTAATATTTGAAAATTAAATATAAAATTAACTCTATGACTGCAATAATTAATTAATCAATTGTACTTGAATATATTGCTCGTATAAAGATAATTTATTCAATATAATATTTATTATATATGCGAGAATTATTCGAATTCGATTTCCAGAACATTATTAAAGAATATTTCCAGAACACTTATTTAAAATATTTATAATATAAAAAATATATTTTAGTATTTCAAAATTCAATATTTCAATTCATCACCCTTGACCCGTTTATAGAAGTTCAGAATAAAACTGACCTATTTTACTATAAATTCATTTGAGCTTCATCAAAGATGTGTAGTATTTTCATTTATTATATTATTAATTTATATGCATATTTTTTCATTATATATATATATATATATATATATATATATATATATATATATATATATATATATATATATATATATATATATAAATCGATATTTTACGCTATTCTTATCATAAGATTAAAAATTTTATATAGAATAATACAAAAAGTCGACCATGCAATTTCGAGAACATCTCGAAAATTTTCAATTGATTTTCCAAAAATTAAACATTGTTCGTTGAAATTTAAAACAATCAAAAATTAATTAATGAAAAATATTATTTTATTTTTACAGGAAGACATGGATCGGTTACTAAACAGATTACGACAGCGCGAAGAAGGAGGCCGCTACGACGAATTCGGTAAGAAAAACCGTCCCCCCTTTCAAATATAATATAATTATATATTTCTTACATACTATATAATATAAAGCACATATTATAAAGTCTTTGTGCGCAATTCCACCAGAACGTGTATGTAAATTTATGTTTGTAATTCGACATGAGTATATTCTATTACTTGACACACGTTATCCTTTCACGTGAGTCTCGTGATTGTGAATCAGCTTCTTCATTAAGATGAAGATTAAACTAGCTTTCGTCATGTGAAAGAATGTGCTGCGAAATCGTGAATACACTCAACAAGTGTTCTTTAGTTGTATATGTCTATCGTTACACGTCTTTTGGTATATAATATACAAACATACTGTTAAAAAAATAAAAAACATACACTATAATACTGGCGATAATTTTATATAATATTGTATAATATATGTTGTGACAAAATTTCCACGTATAAATAATAATATGAACATTTTTGACGAAAGATGATTCTCTCTTCATATAGTACTTACTTTTTGTAGAGGTATTTTCTGTTTTATCAGCTTTGAAAAAGACGCTTGAATGCTTAATATATTTTTAAATACATTTAAGCACTTAAAAAAATAATAATTAAAACATATTATAAAATTATTTATATTTTCATTCGTCATAAAATGTAATATAAAATCAACGAATCGAAAACAATTTTAAACTAACATATATTATATATATATCAAAATAATATTGTGCGGTTAAATCTTTTAAATAATATTTTTTTACGTTATATATTTAGGTTTAAAGGGTCGGACTTTGATAACTATTATCAAATATTCACGCTGTTGACTTTCGACTCTTCACCTGGAGAATTGTTCTCGACCTTAGCTTTCATATTTTATGCATTTCGCATGAAATATTTACGTATATCTATTAAAAGTTATCGCGCAAAATCTAAGGCCCTTCGAACAAAATCAAATAACAGAGTTGATCACGTCTACCGTAAAAGCCTTCGCGTAACCACCTTTCCTTTGATTTAACGTCAAATATGTGAAAATATCATATAAAAGCTCTTCATTTGAAAGGTGCGCTTGGTAACATAATAAATAAATTTATCCATATCACGACTTTGAAAGCGAAAAATGGGAGAAAAGTGTCGAATATCTACCTCTTTTTTTCTAAATTTTATAAAATTTTACTTGATATAAGTTATATAACTTCGCGAGTCCATTTCTTAATGCAATTTCAAAAATCGTGCCAAAAATTTCGGAAAATGTATGAATATTTATGATTCAAGTTTCATTCTTAAATGCAATCTTTGAATATTAAAGTATATATAATGTGATGAATCACGTTTTCGTCTTTCTCCGAATTTAAATTTAAGTCCATCAAAAAATCGTAAGAATATTTTTTATACTACAAACCATTAGCATTAATTCTGCTACTTTATAAGAATTTCTTACGGGTTTATACACATCAGATGAAATTATTTCATTATATATACGAGAAATATTTTGACTTATTTACTTACTGTCAGATATTCCCTCTTTTTATAGAATTTATAAAGTTTATTTATGATAAATTTTTATTACCATATAAATATATTATCATTTACTTAATACCATTACTAAATAGCGATATCAAAATATATATTATTTTTTTAAAAACTCTTAATGTTATTTCTACAATTTATAAAACATATATTGAATTCCTCCTATAAAATATTGTGAATCCATATCAGGTGTTCTTTATTGATAAAGTTAACCCATAACTATTAAATAAATTTATTTAACTTCAATTTCAAATAACTAAAATAAATATATTTTATTTTACATTTTTTTTAAGTTATCATAAATAAAATAAATATTTATTTCATTAAATAATTATACGATCAACATTTAATACCTCAATTAAGTGCTTATATATATAGTTTATATTCTCTCATTTTAACCGTACGTTAAAATACGTTCACAATGAAACTAATTAAAATGCTAATTAACAATAGATAAATAAAGGTATTATTATCATTTATATTTAACAATAGAATTGTGAACGTTAGAAAATCCTGCAATTAAAATAAATCATTATCGTGATTGAAAATCGCAATCTACGTACGAACAAGTTAAACGATCGTTATAAACGATTAACCGTGAAAAACAAAAAAGATAAGTTACTATAGACATTCCGTTAACTCCAAGCTTTATATTTAATTAATAATTTATATGTTCGTATTTACTATATATTATATATTTTTTTCACAGTATAAATTTAACAAATTTATATATAGTTCAAACGTTTTATATGTCAAATTTTCAATGTATATATATATATATATATATATATATATATATATATATATATATATATATATAACACAATTAAATGTTATGCTTTCGACAGTTGACAGCGTCAATATTATTGATAAACTCAGAAAGTCGATTGATTGACGCTTTTGTTGTATTGCTTTAAATTGTGAAATGCCGGATAAACGGCAAGTTTTCACGAGTTGTCTTATCTTCGGACATCTTGTCACATGTTTAATAAGATACTTTTTATCCTAAAACATTCCGGAAGTGAATAGCGTAATTCAATATTCTAATAAAACTCAGTATTAAGTGACCTTTGAAATCTTAAATATTTCTTCTCAACTCGATCTGAAATAAGCATTAATTATTGTTTTCAACGTGTATTGTGTTTGTTCTATTGTATTAAACTTATAATTTATCGAGAAATTGTGTACTATATAATAAATGTACTTTAATTATATGCCTTCCAAATGAATTTCAAATTTATATGAATGTTTTGTCAACGATTTAACGTCTATTTTCTGTTTTTGACGCGTGTCTAGTATTCGTCACAAATTTTGTGTTTATATGTGATTTAAATATGTTTCGTGAAATGTTTGAATGTGAACGGTAAGTTTAATTTGTTACGTGTTTATTCGTAATCGTGTTGCACTTAAATCACAATATTATAATAATTATTATTATGTAAATGCTAAGTAATTGTTATATTACGATTTCAGGAAATCCAGAAGAGAAACAAATTAAATATTTTAAACACAATTATGGATTTTATAATTTAGATGGTTTAGGTGGAGGTAATCTTCCTCATAATCTAGATCAGCTCGGCGGTGGAAATCTTGCCAGAAACTTAGATCAGTTGGGCGGAGGAAATCTTTTGCGTAATTTAGACCATTTGGGCGGCGGAAATTTGGCAAAAAATTTGGATCAACTCGGAGGTGGAAATCTTATACGAAATCTTGACCAACTTGGAGGTGGTCATCTTTTGCGTAACTTGGATCAGTTGGGTGGAGGAAATCTTGGTCGTAATTTGGATCAATTGGGTGGTGGAAATCTTGGTCGCAATTTGGATCAATTGGGTGGTGGAAATCTTGGTCGTAATTTGGATCAATTAGGAGGCGGAAATCTTGTACGTAATTTAGATCAATTGGGCGGTGGAAATTTGTTACGTAATTTGGATCACTTGGGCGGTGGACATTTATTGCGTAATCTGGATCAATTGGGTGGTGGAAATCTATTGCGTAATTTAGATCAGTTGGGTGGAGGAAATCTTGTCCGTCATATGAATTAATTTAATATAATTTTCTCTAACGTTGGTTCGACAATAAATGACTTCATATCAAATAAAATCGCTTTATTTATTAAAAAAAAATATTTTACAATTATAGTATTAATATTATTTTATATTTAATATATTATAATCAAGAAATGTTCCTGAATATGAAAATTTCATAACTTATAAATAATTTTAGAAATATGTGTATGTATTTAAATATATATAAATTATTTAAGAATTAAATATTTTCTTAAGAAAAAAATTGTTTTCCTAATAACTTACATATAAAATATTTCAGCAAAATTAATAAAATAAAAAAGGTAAGCCAAAAGCTCTTTTTAATATACTTTTACATATAAACAATAAAGGCTTTGTACAAAAATAATTTATTCACTTTAATAGTATTATACACAAAACACTCGCATCTTTTCCTTATCCCGAAAATTCTCCCACTTTGAACATTTTTCATCCCCTATGGGAAAATTAAAGCGTATCGAATAAAAGGATACATTTGTAATTTTTCTTCGCAATGACAGGTTCGTTTCTATTGTATTTTTTATATCCCCGAGGTTCAAGTTGAATTTCTCAAATATTCCTTTTTTCTCCTTCAATTCACAATATATTCTTAACATGAATTATTTAAGGTCAACTCTTTTTTTTTATTCTATTTTTCAACTCGAATTTACCATATATCAATAATGCATTCATGAATTTTACAATAAAGGTTACAACGTTCGCAACTTGGATGCTCTTGGTGGTGGAAATCTTCTGAGGGAAATTCGTCCAAAGTTCACATATAGAAACAAAGGGTAAGAGATCTTTTTATTACAAAAAAAAAAAAATTTTTGTTCATAATATAATACATTTTACTATATCATATGTAATTGAAATCAGTGACAACCTTTTATATGGTAATATCGCATTTATTATATTTGTACCTATATTCATAATATAATAGACACGTTTTATTATAGTATGATAAATTACATAAAGCATTAAAAATTTATATATTATATAATAATACTGGGAATGCAAATTTCAATTCCAGGTATATATTAAATTAATAATCATTCATATATAAAATATTTTTTCACGTACCGTCATTGATTAAAACCGAATTTCTCAATATTTGCGCCCGCTAGCGAATGACAAGTTCAAATATTCTATACATAATTTATCAGTATCACATGTTTAAAAAAACGATCAAGAAATATCTTATATATCGCAAACAAAATCGATATTTGAATACGGCAAATATTTGTTCAAATCAAAATCCCATGCAAATAAATAGATATAAATTCGTTCCTTTGATTTTTTTTTCCAACCCTCTTGAATAAAGTAATATTCGTGCACTTATAAATACGAACTTGAATAATTTACAATATTTCGTCGAACGATGAAAAAAAATGTCCGCTCCCATTTTATTTTTCTTCAAAGACCAAATTAATATTTAATCGGCGGTATGGCTTAACGATGCCATCGTTTTTATAAAATTTTCATTTCAATTTAAATTTTAACATTTTCCACAAAACATTTTTAAAATCGTAAAATTAGTACCGAAATATTTTAAATAATTAATCCGCATTTTAATACGGCCGACTGAAAATCAGAAGTTCTATTAAAATAACTAATCATATACAAAATAACGTGATATAAATATCGATAAACAATTCTATTATAATCTTTATTGTCTTATGGCATTTTTTTGAACCGATAGTTGATTATATTTATAATCTTTAGTTTATTTTAAAATGCTGTATATTTTAGATGAAAAATTAAAATATTCATCAAATATAAATCTTTAACTTTAGCGATGAGATTTATTAAAAAAAAACTTATTACCAACTGTCGCAAGAATTAATTATAATATTAATATAAATTTTATTTTAATAATTCCACCGCCTATTTATAAACTCTACACTAGTATATATTGTATAAAAATATTTTTTTCAGTCGTCATGATAAACCAAATCGTTATCGTTTCTTTCATCGCTTCGCCCATCGTCTTTTTTGTTTTTTTCTTTTTCTATTTTTTCGTCTTTTTTTTCTGTTCAACACATTTAATAAATGCTACTCATCAATCTTCTTGAGCTTACATTGTCATCGACTTCTTCTATTTCACTCAAATGACAAGTGACACTGTTTCAATGTCACAGATCGGTTGTCTTCGCACTCGGATACATAAATGCCAAAAATAATAATGACGTATATCCCGAATCGTACGCTCATTTTCATGCTAAATCTCTATATTATATTGAATTTTTTTTTTAAATAATAATTCATTTTAATGCTAAAATAAATAGTGAAAATTTATATCTTATTATAAAAGAGTATCATAGATGAATTCACGACGGGATCTATCATTAGGGAATGTAATTTTGGAGCTCAGCGAGATGTAGAGAGAAAATTCGTGTTTTCGGAGATTCGTCTTTTGTGATATTTTCATTTCGGTTTTTTTTTTCGTATCAGAATTATACCTGATTTTGCTTAAAAAAAACTAATATAACCAATTAGTAATACGATAAAATTAATAAAACATTATAACATTAAATGACTCATTATGATTTGTAGTAAATTTTCACGTTTTCTTTTAAATAATATTACAAATGAACAATTTCTTTTATAAACGATGTATTTACTTATCATTTGCAATCTATTAAAAAATGTCATAGATATTTATTCTTAAAAATGTATTAGTATTTTATATATGCTAATATGAATGAAGCCATTCTTATTACTGCATTCTTCATTAAATTGTTGAATGTTCTAGAGTCTTTTTTCATTTCTAGAGTACTCATCGATGATTATCATATAAAATGTGTTACTAATAATAATGAAATGATATAAACGATTTGTTTTCATGATTATACAGAGGTATTCCACTCGGTAACCAAAAACGCATTCCACCTGATACTATACCACAATACCAGAGCTACTTCAAACCATCTTTAGTTCCATCCATCAAGAGAAACAACTTCGATGAGATCGATCATTCCGGCTTCATCGGCTTCCAGAAGAAGAACTTTGACGAGATCGACCATTCGGACTTCGGCGGCTTCCAAAAGAAAAACTTCGACGAGATTGACCATTCAAGCTTTGGCGGCTTCCAAAAGAAGAACTTCGACGAGATCGACCATTCCGACTTTGGAGGCTTCCAAAAGAAGAACGACGAGGATTTCGACGGTCTACAGAAGCAATTTGACGAAATCGATTTCACCGGCGGCTTCGGAGGCTTGGGCCGCTTCCATAAGAGGAACATAGACGAAATCGATCATGCCAGTTTCAACGGTTTCCAGAAAAAGAACTTTGACGAGATAGACCATTCGACCTTCAGCGGTTTCTCGAAGAAGAGCAATGTTCAACCGCAGCGACTCCGATATTGAATCGCCTCTAACGACCCATTCAATCATAATTCCCCCCATCAATAATCATGTGTGTGTGTATTACATTAAAAAGATATATATATATATATATTTAAAAAAAATATATTCCGAAGAACAAACCGTCGAAATAAAATCGTTCAATTGGTGCGAGCCTTTAACGAGATGAATATATTTTACAAAACGATTTTGTTCAATATTTTGATATACATAAAATATATATATTCTATCTGTTACTGATATATTTAAAAAAAAATCGTTATTATACTATATATGTATAAAATATTTATGCAAACACGTACAAATTTGATTATTATCTTATTTTGTATGCGTGTGTGTTTATATGTATTTTATGTAATTAAGTGATTATTAATAAATATTGTTGTATATTGTGAACATCATATTGATTAATTCCGTAATATTTTATTGTATAAAAATATTATTACATAAAATGAAGTGCATATATATGGTTTCAATAAATAGTTATTAAAATTATTGATGTTAAATGAAAAACATTTTATTTATTTATTTATACATCACATACACTGACATTTTATTGAATGATTATCAATAATTAATTTAAAAATTATCATTCTAAACATGATTATATTACTAATATACTCATAAATTAGTGACGTCAATAAAAATACATGATGTAAAAGTTGTGAAAATTACAATAAAAAAATATATATGTTCGACTTTGTACACAAGTTTACCTGTAATGACATTATAAAATTCTGATTGGAACGTGAACTTGCTTAAAATATTATTTTTAATCTTATATAAATTAAAAATTAAAATAACCTTTATTTGTATTCTTATAATCCAAAAATTATATTTTATGTAGCAAACACCATTGAAATAAATTATAAAATATTATCCCTAATGACGTCATTGCTACAATTATACGATATATGTAAATTATTTTAATTATTTTAAGTGCATAAAATATTAATGTGATTGATATTAATAATATATATCTTTTCGATCAAATTGGCTTTCTTTCTTGGATGTCAAAACAAGTTAAATAAAACTGCATTTGATTCCTTCGTCTTTTACATTCGTAAAATAATCCTAATATCTT
Organism: Leptonema lineaticorne; assembly: GCA_024500535.1. NCBI lineage: Eukaryota > Metazoa > Arthropoda > Insecta > Trichoptera > Hydropsychidae > Leptonema > Leptonema lineaticorne. Next base: position 4,106,489 of record JANIJI010000059.1, on the reverse strand, counting down.
TGTATGAAATATATATATATATATATATATATATATATATATATATATATATATAATAACAAAAATTAATAATTAAACGAAAAATTAGAGAGAAAACATTCACGAGACTTTTTTTTAAATTGCCAAAAGATTTCGAAACAGAGCATTTTATAGTATAATTTAATGGTACCATTAAAAGTTTTCCAAAGTTTACGTTAAATTTAATTAAATATCTTCAATTTTTAATGTTTGATTCAAAACGATATGCCACGCAATGCTTATTCTTAGTTTTCAAACAAAATCTCCCTTAAATAAATTACACACATTAACATAAAATATTAGTGAATAATATCATCCCTTTATGTTTTATTCATGAGCAGATTCTAAGATGTAATATAATTTTTGAATCATATAACATTTTTACATTTTGAAATTTATTATAATTACTAACACATTTAAAATTTAAATAATTATGTAATATTAGTGAACAATGTGTGTGTGTGCGCGTGTGTGTTAAATCATTGTACACACACTAACTTTATACATTTAGTTAAAAAATCGTAAATGTTACGCAATTTGATATTAAAATTTAAGTTATATGAAACATTAAAAATAATAAGACGATATAAAATATTCATTTTTCTTAATAAATCTGATATCCTTCTTTTTTAAATAAATACTATCATCAATTTTTAGAGAATATATATATATATATATATATATATATATATATATATATATATATATATATATATATATATATATATATATATATATTAAATATAAAAAAAGTTTAATAACATATTAAGTCAAGAAAATCTAAATTTTATAATTGAGTTATTCATGAATAAATCATAGGAATTTAATATCTTTCTAATTCCAAAAGCGAAACGCTTCAATTTCATATTCTTTAGAAATGAATAAATATTCATATCGATACTCTTACTTTAACAATGAAAATACTTCGTATTTGTTATATAAATGTCACGAATGAATAATAAATATGACATCGAAAAACCAATAATAACTTTTAATCCGTCATTAATACGAAAAAAATATTATAGAAATATTTCTATTACATTTATTTTAATTTAAATAAACTTTACATTATATATAAATATACGCGTGTATAAGATTCGCAAAAAAAAAAATAATTAGATGTCGCATATAATTTGTAAATTCGTAAGCTTTTAGGAAAATAATTTACATTATTTGATATGCGTGAATCTTTCTCAAATGACATAAATCTTGTTAAAAATAAACAGTAAAATAAATTATACAGGAAGAATTATATACATAATTAATTTTAAATCATTATCGAGTTCTTAAATAACAAATTAATAAAAGTAAATATAATGTTCGCGACTTTTAATAATATGTAAAATAATTTTATTTTATTTTATCGAATATTTTTCATTTTTCATTGAGGAAATATTATTGTTACACGCATTATCTTTGCGACGAAAAAAAATCTTACCGAGACCCCCTAATTTTATATTGTATAAAAATAATATATCCGGTATGTTGAACTTGTAATGCGCGGATAGTATGTTTTAAATTTAAATTAATCATAAATAGCTAATTATATAGATATAAATAAAAAAAGTAATATTTTTTACAAGGCAGGTTTAAAAGTTAAAAATCTAAGTATTATTAGAATATAATTCAACGGGTAATAGAAAAAAATAAACTGGTTCCATTTTTCTTTGATTACCTAACGTATTATAATTTAATTATATAAAATTTGCCAATATATATATATATATATATATATATATATATATATATATATATATATATATATATATATATATATATATATATATGTATATATTAATCTTATTTTTTATCTAATTTATAAAAATAATGCAATACAACTGGTAGTCGAAGAAAAATAAGCCCGATCCATTTTTCTTTGATTACCTAAAGTATTATATTTTAATTGTATTACATTTCTATTAATATGTATATATTATATTATATTAAGACTCGGCGTTTATATATATCTATATAACAGTTATAAATAATATGCGGTCTTCGGTTACTAACGGTTTTAATGAACTCGCCATTGTTTGTCACTTTTTAATATAGATTTCGTCAATCTTCTTATAGCTATTATAATATTTGAATGCCGGTATTTTAAAATAAATAAGTTATTTAAATAGTTTAAAAAAAATTATTTTTTTTAATAATTTTTAAAATCTTTTTCTTAAAGTGACAATTTTGAAACATTTTTTTTTTTTATAATTAAATTAATCGAATAAATATTATAATATTCGACACTTTCTACTAAATAAATAATGCGAATTAATCGTAAATTTTTACGGTTGGCAGCCGTGCGTCGGTCGGACGTGTCGGTTGGCAGCAGCGGTTGTCGCTCGGCGTTCGGCGTTCGTCGAGGATGGCGTCCGCGTGCCCCCGTTCGACCGCCGTCGGCCGCCGTCGTCGCTTCGCATGAGTCTGTCGAGCGGCGGAGGCGTCGCCGGAGGGGCTCCGCAGCGGGCCCCTTCGGCGGCGGACCGCTTCCGCATGGAGCTGCTCATGGAGAGGCTTCGAACCAAGAACTCGCACCACAAGACGCTGCACGACGTCTCCAAAGCCGTCCGCATGACGATGCTCGTTCGTTTCCATTTTTTTTTTTTTTTATATATATTTATATAAATCTATCGATTCGTTTCGGTCTCGCTTTAGATAACGAACGATTGCCGAGCGATTGTCAGATTGCCATATTTCACGTATTATTTCGCTTTAGCAGCTTAACGCTCGCGCGAGTTACGCGTGTCAAATCGCACCAACCCGAGTGCCGTTTTCCTCCTTATTTACTGTTATAAAACATTCCAAGAAAGCAACTTATTCATTTTTTTCAATATTTTTATTAATTAAGAGTCTATTGTAGTCTTTTACTGTTTTTTTTTTTAATTTAATTTTTAATAAAAAATATCCCGATATTTTCGCGAAAATAATCCAACAATTAAGCGGTTAACGAGCGTTTAAACTAAATTTACCGACGCTCGTCACCATTGTAAACGGGTCGCTTTTTTATAAATTTTAAATATAATAGCGTTAATCGGATAACGTTATATAATATTCCACATTTTATTGCGTGAACTTTACGATTTCCAAATCGTGTCGTCGTTTATACTATCTTAAATGTAAATGCGAATTCAACTATATGCACTTTTATAATTTGACTTTTTGGCGATTTTTAAAATGATATTTTTGTCTTGAAAGATTTTCATATATTAAATATCTAAAATTTCGTTATACGATATATTTTATTTTCTCGACGCTTACGACTCTATAAAACCGTTTTCTTCTGATAATTCGTATTGGAAATTACGACGTCATTTTTTTTTTATCGATTTCGTAATTTCAATAATATGACCGATGTCGTTCTTTCAGGATAAACGATGGGCTTTAGATAGTGCGGATCGTGCCGTTTTACAAAAGTGTCTCGATAGTTTACAACATCGCATTAAAGTATGCTCGCTTCAAAGTTTAGTCGAACGATTAGAATGCCTGTCTCGTCAATTAGGGTATGTCGTATATTCTGTTAATACATTATGTATAAATTATTAATTTCTATTTGAAATGAATTTTATATAATTATTTTTTTTTACTAAAATATTAATAATTCCGCTTTTATTTTATGAGTATTTTTCGATTTTACATTTTTTTTTCTCCAAATTTAGATTAAAATTCGTGGTCGGCGGTTCCGGTGTTGACCTATTTATATCATCTGACATGTTCTACCTAGAAATTATTTTAGATCCATCCGGTGCAGTTAAAGATGTAAAAATTCACCACGAAGGAAAGGTAATAAATTAATATTTTATATATTTTGAATAATACAAAAAAAAATACTAAATAAAAATATAATAATGACATTAAATCGACGATATAGCGTGAATAGAATTAAGTTGTTTAATTATATTAAAACAAATTTCAAATAATTATAAAGATATTTGAATATATTGAAAGTAAACTAAAAATCTTTTTTTTGACTTCTCAGAATCGTTCTGCTCCTCTACAATGACTTATCATTTTAAATAACATCAATAATTGAAAATAGTTTTTATTTGTACTCTTAAATGAATTTTATAATTTTAATTATTCTGTTGATTATTATTATTTTAGATTGAACAGCAGTCATGCGAAGAATTAGTGTCTTGTATAAGTCGTGGAGATTTTCATGATTTCACTGTGCAATTGGAAGGACTCACGGCTGTATATCAGTTGAATGCTCAAAAAAATATCAAGTCAAAAGCATTCACAGCCTTAACGGCGCTCGAAACTGATCTTGGCACATTATCTCAATTACAAGCATGTCTTAAAGAACCGTGGAGTCAAGTTCATAAAAGTCCCATAGGTTTCGTACAAAAAAGAAGAGGAGGTTAAATATTTTATATTTATTTTAAGTAAATTAATATCATTCTATGTAACTTAAACGTATCTTATTTATAGGACATGCCTTGAAATTAATTTATTTTGTATCACCTTATGAAATTGCGCGTCTGCCCGGTGGGGTACTAACATTAGAGGCGTTAACAAATGGAACGGGACAATCTGCTCTTTTACTACTTGAATCTGCTGCAGCACATCGCTTGCAGCTTGCACCATTAGTAACGTTACCTCAACGATTACAGTCTAATGTGTTAGTAATTGACAGAGAAAAAATAGTAATTCGTATTATAATTGAATTATACTAAGAGATTTAATATCTTAATCCTTTTTTTACAGTGGTCCTACATATACTCCTTTAGGTCCAAATAATAGTGCTACTCTGCCTGCACGGTTCATACTAAAACTCTCCCAACCTATGCCTATATGTGGAGCTCTACTTAAAATGATTGTTGCTGCTGGTGATTCAGAAAATTCATCTGCACCGTCTGTGAATGTACAATCCCCACTATTATCTGATATGAAACCATTGTTATCTTTGGTCGCATCTCATTCAGCAGGATCTGAAATCAATCCCAAAAAGGGACTTTTCGTTGTTAGTTTTAAATATACATTTATAAATAAATACATTATATATATATATATATATATATATATATATATATATAATTTTAATTATAAAACCGAATTTTAGAGTTTGCCAGATCAAATCCAGTGTTATTTTCTGACTGAAACACAAGGTTTGGACGGTAATATTGTAGAATCGATTCCTTTTACACACCCAAGTCAAGTGCCTGCTTTGATTGCATGCCTTCGGCAACAAGCGTTATTTAATACATTAATAGCCAGCTGCGTACGACCCAATAGTAAACAAGGTTAGTAGAAACGTTTATGTATATCAACAAAAAATATTTAAAATAATTCTAACAATCTAACGCTAAAATAACTTTTTTTTTTAATGAACACAGATGTTGAGTCATCGTTTATGATAGAAATAACAGCTTTATCGTGGCAACATATAAGTATAGCCTTAGAACAACCTGGGGAAGGTGGTATGGCTACATTAGAATTAGAATTACCGGAAGGTGGCGGAATGCCGCGAGTATCCGTTTTGGGAGGAGTTGGAAACAACTCAACATATGAAGAATATCTAGGACGAGTGTTACAGCGTACCTTATCAATACCATTGACTGTCCGTGCATTATTAGCACGCTGGGAAAAGGACTCTCGGCCGGGTTTTAGTGGGGGCGCGGGGGGGATTGATTCTGGTGGGCCACCTACCTCTCCGCGCCCACATTACAATAACCACTCACACCAAAGTAATTTTTTATTAAATTTTATAATACTAATATTAAACTACATGTCTCAAAACTCTCAACTATTCCTTTTTTTTTAATTTCATATATCATTATTATGCAATAATTTGATTTCAAAATGTCAATATAAATATTAAATGTTAACTTATCCATTTTTAATTAATTTGAGACTTGTTTTTATATTGTTAATCGAAATTCAATATATTTTTATTAGTTAAAATCTAATGTTTATTTTATGTATTTTAGATAATTTTATAAATGATTCCCATCAAAATATATTTGGAAGTCAGGATGGGAACATTAATTCTATGTTAGGAAATGGTAATAGCATGAGTAATGGAAATCAAAACAATCAAATTCCACTAAATATACAGCAACCTTCATTTGATGAAAACAAAATAACGAAAAAGAGAAAATCAGATTATGACTCTAGTAGTCCTAGTAAACGGAGTAAACCTCAAGTTCTTTGTGAAGTTTTACTTGAAAGTTCCTCGAGTAATTGTGATAGTGCGGATGAATCTGAAGCTGAGGAAGAAAATATACAATCAAATTCCTCAAACGACGATGAAGAACAACCAACATCACCAACGTCTCAAACTGGATTTACATCTGATTTAGAATTATCGGGCTTAGATCCTACTGAATTAATTGGTGGTTCATCAAATGATAATAAGACTAGTTGTTCAGAATTTTCTAATTCCGGTGATGGTGATATACATGATATACAAGAGATGGATGAAATGATTCGGTGAGTTAGATTTTGTTTAATTTTTTACTTTTTTATTTTATTTTATTTTTACTAAAAATTGAACTTTTAATTGTTACGTTTTTAAAACTGACTTTGTTTTTATTTTATTATTATTAAAATAAAAAATTGTTGACAAAAAACTTGAATTGTGATAAATGAATATTGTTTTTTAATATATTTACGCATTTAATAAAAATGCATAAATATATATAAATATTGCAAAATTTGATGTTACCACTTAACATTTATATGTAACTTTTAAAATAAATTTTGTAAAAACATGATTTTTTTTCTTCTTCAGAACTAGCTCCACATCCACATTTGAAACCAAAAAAACCAAACAAAAATCTCGAGAAAATCGAGAACATCGCAGTAATAAAATTAACACATCGTCATTGCTGATGGAACTAGAAGGAGCAGGCTACATGCCACCATCAGTCAGCATTACTCCTATTACTTCTTCAGTTCCTCCGACTACCAGTCCTAATACATCGCCTAATTTTTCTTCTGCGTTAACCGGTATGGGTCTCGAAAGAAGACCTGGTATTGAAATTATACCTATTTCTACAAGTCAACAAACGTCCTTGTCTAGTTCTGTTACAATTATTCCAATTCCATCCACTCAAAGCAAATCTCTTGATGATAGACGTAAAAGTGAGAAAAAATCTTCATCATCCAGTAAATCCAATAGATCTGATAGTACTGATCGTAGTAAAGAGAAAAAGAAGAAAAGACGTCGTGAAGATCCTATGGGTCCACCTGATAAATTACCACCTAAGCAGGATCCCCTTACAAAACCAGTTTCAGTCAGTATTAAACCAACAGACAGATCCAATTCTCCTTTATCTATGAGATCTACATCTCCAAATTCTTTAATAAGAAAATTTAGTCCTAGTCCAACACATGGAAAGTCTGTTACTGTAACGAAATCCTCTTCAGGAAGTCCTAATAATTTAAAGAGTATTGGTAAACCTTCAGGATCGTCAAGTCATCATAATAGTCCTAGACATTCACCTGTTCAATGCAGTCCCAAACATTCACTATCTGGATATTCTAGTCCCAAAAATCATGGCACATCTTCACCTAAACATAGTTCTAGTTCAGGAAGTTCTGGCAAACCTAGTATGTCTACTTTAAAATCTGCTACTAGTGGCTCACCATCAAGTAAAAGTAGTAGTAGTAGTAGTTACGATATTTCTAAGCTGTCAAAAATATCTACTTCAAAAGAAGGCATGACTTCGTCAGGTTCAAGTTCTAAAGATAAAGAAAAAAAATCCAGCAGTGTTTCTTATTCGAGTAGTTCTGGCAGCAGTAGTCCTAAATTAAAATCATCCAGTGTAAAATTGAAACAATTAGAAGTTTCCGTTACTTTAACGGATGCACAAAATCTATCTTCAAGTGGAGATAACACAGCATCTCCAATTGTTGACCTAGGTAAATCCACTACTACAAACCAAGTTAGAAACAGAAAAGGTTCTCTTAGTGCTGTAATCGATAAACTTAAATCAGCGCAACATTGTGGTTCAGAAATAGATATGACAGTAAAGTCATCTGGTAGTTCAAAAGATAGGACAAATACTAGTTCAAATAGAATGACAGATTCTAAAACAAGCAGTAATAGTAACAATTCAAAATTAAGTGATAGTAAAACTCAAGAATATATGGTTAAGCCTAGTTCAGATGGCATGAAAATAACGATCAATAAAACTAGAACAAAAGATACTTCAAGTTCCAACAGTACAAAAACATTAAATTTTAGTAGCAGCTCGGGTATTAGTTCTAGTGGTTCATCAACTCTGAAACAGTTTAATACAAATATTCATTCAATTAGTGGTACAGGATCTCCTAAAACACATACTGGACTCAAACCTGGAGTTATTAGTGGTCCTGCTTCGAAAAAGACCCAAGTGTTACAATCGTGTAAATCTGGAAGTACATTTAGTTCTGGCAGTATTACCATTTCATCACCTACTAGTTCAAATATGAGTAACAAATCAAATTCACCAAATACTTTGTCATCAAGTAACAAAATCCCATTTACCAAATCTAACTCTAGTTCATGTTTGTCAGGCTCTTCTATTTCTAAATCATCCTCTAAATCTACGGGTTCACCAAAAATGTCCACATCTGCGACTGATTTGTCGAAACTCAGTAGAGATAGAGATAGAGAAAAAATACGATCGAATAAGAGTACTTCAAGTAGCAGTGAAAAATCTATTTTTGGTGCAAATAAAAGTAACGAAAGAAGACTGAGTCCTGCACCTTCGAAAGACGATATAGATGGTGAAAGAACTTTCAAATCTTTAACTCAGCATAAAGATCAAAATTTCATCGTGGAAAGCCTTACAAAGTCTTTAGATACAAGTAAATACCAAATTCCAAAACTATCAGCTAGAATAAGTGATGATTCTAAACTTAGAAATTCTGTAAATACAGAAAAAACCAGTGTACTATCATCACCTCAGAATGATTCGTCTGTATTATCTAGTAGGAGTTCTAGCAATGAGAATAGTCCTAAAATTTTGGATTATATGGGCCGTTCCCAAGAAATGTTAGGAAATAAATACTCATTTCAACATTTAAGTAATACTAAAGCTTCTGATCAAATGCAGAAATCGCAGACATCCATGGTTTCTTCAAAACCGCTTGTAAGTCTAAGTTCTACTAGTCCTAAATCGCAAAGTAATCCACCTTCTTTATTTTCTTCCTTGAAATCTAATGATTCTACTAGCAATTTGCAATCATCTTCATTTAGTTTTGGTGATTTATCGAAATCTCAAGCAGATAATTCTAAAGAAATGAAAAATTTAGATAATAGTAGATTGAATTCAAGTCAACAACAAAGCAATATTATGAGAGAAGAAATAGTTACATCAAAAGGAGATTATTCAAAAGTTTTTCCAGCTATTTCTATTTGTAGTGCAGATTCTATTAATCAATCACTTAGCAAACAACTAGATTCAAATATTTCAACACCATTTTCCATGTCTCAAGTAAAAACATCCCCTGAAGAATCGAGAAAAAATTTATCGGCAGATATTAATATGAAACCACCAAATACGTCCAAGTCTACACCGACAACGCCACATGAATCTTCTGATATACTTTTAGATTTTTCATCTACATCTAAATCAAACGAAATAAAAAGCAAAATGACCTCAACTGCGGACAGAAATGTTTGTGTAAATACAGGAAACACTTCGTTAATGAAACACGCACCTCCTATGTCTAATATTACACAAACACCCTCACTTTCTGTACGCATAGTAAAATCTCCAGCTCCATCTCCACTTGTCATTTTGTCCCCACATTCCAATTCTCCTTGTATCACTGATGATGAATTAATGGATGAAGCTGTTGTTGGTCCTGGTAAATAAAACATTTATTTAAATATAATAAAAAATATTACAAATCAATATGTTCAATTTTTTTATATAATATATGAACATTCTATTGCAATTTAAATGCATTGTGCCCTTCTATTTAGTATTATAATATCATGACATGTGCCTGTAATATTATATGTATAGCTTAATTTAGTTATTTTTTAATAAAAATTGTTTTCATTCTATAAAAAATAGTTACTTATCCATGGATAAGAATATTCAATTTATAAAACAATTTTGTATTATTTATTTCATTTTTTTAGAAAGTGAGATTATTTTTCATATTAATTTGTGTTCAACTCATGCATACCTTTAAAAATATCATAATTCTTATCATCTGAACAAAAATGCATCGAAAAAGTACAGTAATCATAAATTTAGGGTCCTTATGTTAACATTCTCATTGTTGTGTAATATTTTATAATATATTCTCAATATGAGTGTAATAGTGAAGACTAATGTGGAGCAAAGATTTTTTCTTGTTCCCCTCCCTTTTTATAACCTAATTAAAATATGTGACTTATAAAGTAGATATATGGCTTATTTAGGGCACATTTTACCCCCTTTTCGTTTAAATTTTAAACGCTTTTCGATGAAAAATAATATTCAATTGTTTTTTTCTATGTCATTGTTTGTTTGTTTATTAATATAAATTTTTTAACGAAAAACATGGAGTGTCTACTGAAATTGTGCTTCAAGAAGTAGAATCCTTTCATAATTTTGCAATAATGCCACTTAATAATCTTTACATTGCATTAACATGTTTATTTCAAAATAATATATAAAAAAACACAACAGTGATACTTCAACTTTTTTCTAAGATCTACTAATTTTCAACTTTTTAATATGATAATATATTTCATAACAATAAAATGATTTTTTATTGACGATGAATTTCTCATTTTAATTCTATTCGATCAAAGGATTAAAGTTGGAGTATCTCTAATATAATACTAAATATTTTACAAAACTGTTCATTTCAGAAACTTCAATTCTATTATTGGATAATGATAAAAAACTAAGAAACAATCAATTTTTATTCATTTCCCATATTAAATTGATATATTATGCTGATGATGGATATTGATAATATAGTGAAATATAGTTTTTATTGGGAAAAAATAATACTAATGTTACCATGGAGGCCTATTAATTTTGTTTCGATCAAGTGTATATATATATATATATATATATATATATATATATATATATATATATATATATATATATATATATATATATATATATATATATACACTTGCAAAGATTGAGATAATGCCATATTGATTATCAGGGTTAGATTAAATGGTTAGTTTGCAAATTACTAAGACTAAAATTGTATAAAAAAATATTAATTATGAATATCTGAATGTTCATCCAAATTTTGTTTCAAAAATTTCAATTATATCAATATTTTTTAGCAGTTTGTATATAATATATAAATTTATGTTAAAATTATTTTTGCACGCATATATAAAATATGCCTTACTTTTGATTCATTTTATTCAAATTTCATTAGAATGAATTATCTATTATTATTATTATTATTATCCAATGTAAATTAAAAGTATTTTAAGATATATTTGAAAATTATATATTTAGTATAAGTATTACAAATTGTTAATAAACTTATATCTTGTCTACATTAAGTAAACTTTTCTCATTTTATGCATCCAAAAATGCTTATATATAATAATCATTAAGCATTTTTAAAGAATGTTTACTGATAATGTGCAAGACTTAGTGAGCTAAATTTAATTTAATTTTCATAAATTATGCTCATTTATATTGTATATATGTATTGTTTTAAGTGGAAACTTATTACATTATATTATGGTGTGTGATAATATATTTAAAAAGTAATTAATAAAATATTACTGAATTGGCTTTATATAACTTGCAACTCATTAAATTTACACTTGATTGTCAATAGTGTTATTTTATTATAGTCGCAACAAATATAAATTGCTTTTGAAAACAAATTAATTGTTGCTGGTGATGTCACCAAAATTTATATACCATCCCCAATATCAAAGTATATAAATATTTAATTGAAAAAATATAGTACCAAGATTTTGACGATATTTCGAATTATTAGTTTTACTGTATTCAATATATATTTTTGAAAAATAATAGGTACATCATAAAAATCTTAAAACCATTAACACTGAAATTTTTAATTTAATCAATTCACTGACTTCTACCAATATAATTTACATTCTCTTCTTGAATCCGCTGTTAATATTTTTTCTTGTAAAATATATAAATATTTATAATACAAGCACAATCTGAATATATAAAATTTACTTATTTCAACTTTAGACTTTACGAGAACACAGATTGCAATGTTATATAATTTAAAAATAATATGAAAAGATACTCCATAGAGAAAAAAAAACTTAATATGTTACGATTATTTCCTAAGAATTGAACCGATATTGTTTAGAATTAATATAAAAATGTTGTATTGTACAATGTTTACAATGTACCAACAAGGACTGCCTATGTAAAATTTTGTGAGACGTGTACTGTAAGAAATAAAAAAAATTTGTAGTATTTTGTAATATCTGTAAACAGAAACGTCATCTAATGATGTCGATTTGAAGAATTAATTTTTTTTGGAGAAAAATGTTTGCCATTTTTTTAATAAATGCAAAAAGAGAATTATTGTAATATACTATTTAACAAAGAAAAAATAAATTTACAAAATGTATATTGATTTTCATCAAGTTAATAATAAATATATTTTTTTCTGCAAAATATTGCATTATATGAATATTTTAATCAATATTTATATAAATTATTTTTTTAATCTTAAATTTATTTTTAATGAAAATGCATGCATGCATAAATGTACATTGTATTGTTACGGTATTACTATCCAAAATATCGTTTTTTGTAAATATTTAGTTTTTATTATTTTAGATATTTAATTTATAAACGCTAGAAAGAAACGATGAAATGTAAAAAAAGTTAAGAAACCATTATATTTATTTCTTTATTTTGTTTTCATTTCTAATTTGTAATTTCATCGATTGTTAATTAATAAATATTTTATATAAGTATTCTGTAAGATTAAATAGTAAATCTTCATAATTGCTCATTGGTAAAATAATTTACTTTGGCGTTTAAGTTATCAAAGAATGTTTTCTACAAATTAACTGCCAATTTATGAGTACATGTGATTTTTTAGTTGTAAATGTCTATATTATAATAATATATTATGTTATAAACAAACAATTAAAATAAAGAAATATTTTTATATCAAAAAAATTGTTTGCTGATGTTTTACATACGTATCGAATATTTTGTATGATTTGTAATTAATCTCATTAATATGAATAAATAAATCATACTTTTAGTCTTCAGGTATTAAATAATAAATACGATATGATTGAATAATATTATAACTATTATAGGAGTAGATCAAAGAAATAATATCAGACATAGTATATTTAAATATTAAAATACGAAATATATACAATGATATTTAACATTTTTCATATAAAATAATTATAATATTAATGCTAAAATGTTGTGCAAATTCTAGTAAAAGGTAGTATATATATATATATATATATATATATATATATATATATATATATATATATATATATATATATATATAAATGTGTGTATAACTAAGTTTGAGATCTGGAACAAATATAACATTTATATGGATAAAATATGTGAAAAAAAATAAATACATAACCAAATATAAGATGAAAACTTAAATTGAATTAATTAAATTTTGTAAAAATTATATTTCAACTATTAGAAGTTTCAAAAATCAAGTATGTTAAATAAAATAAAACAGACAATTAAAAAAAAATAAGGCCAAGAAAATTATTAAAAAATATTTTTATTAACATAGAACAATAAAGCATGAAAGGACATTTTACTGTTTCGATCGCATAGCAAAAGAAAATATGAATAAATATGAGAAGTTAGATATGATAAGTAAAGTAAAAATAATAAGACCTATGCAGGCAATCATCTTCCTAATAAACTAACCGAATGAGAAATCTTACAAGTTCCCTTATCACAGCCGTCTTCATACAAGTGAATGGAAGCATTATACAAAAAAAAAAAAACATCAATTATCAAGATATATATCGCGTTCATAAATATATAAATTGGATGAATAATTAAAAAAATATTTATATTTAAATATATCTAGTTTCAATAAAATTTTAATAATTAAAAATTAGTAACGTTATTATTACGTTTAAAGTTTATTTTTGTATAAAACAATATCGAGAGAAAAATTGTTATTTATACTTAATATATGTAAAGCTTCTAGATAATACCCGGTATACTTCTGAAAATAATTAAAATTACATTTTATTATTTTAGACGTCATTCACATACGTAAAGCAATACGAATAACAATTTTTATTCTATATAAACTTTAATTAAGACGAAAATATTACCAAAGTTTACATAAATAAATACAAAAATAAAAATATTTCAATCAACAAAACGAATATCTTGATAATTTATTTGACGTCTGTTCGTTATCATCATTCATATTTAGACAATGAAACCGCTATGCATTTGTTGAATTAGGCTTCATTCTTTTTGGTCGGTTTCTAAAATTTGAAGATTCCTGTAAAGTGTTTGAACACAAATCATTGCAATATATTTATAAATATTTAAAGTAGTTTATAAAAGAATAATAATAACATTTCACCTTTGTGATACTGCCTTTATCATTATTTAATATGTTGTATAGAATTTTATTAGATTCCATATTATCTCTATCGTTATTTTCGTTACTTTTTCCAATTTTATCATCAACTAAATATTTCGTATCGATATCGAAATTATTCATTTCCATATTAATATTTTCTTCAATATAATTATCGAGTTCCATTTTTTTTATAGACATAGCATTTTCACGTTTTAATTTCCCTGCATCTTCTAATATAGATTTTGCATCTTTTAATATATTAGATTGGTCGTCGATATCTTCGTTGTTTGATTTTTTCAATTTTTTTTTACTTTTCTTTTTCACGTACGAGGCGTCAGAGTCCGAGCCGTCGTCTACATATTGAGGATTGTTCTTCAACAAACGCCCGCTTCGACTTTGACGTATACTCATCTTACTATTAATAACTTTTTTCGTTTTAGTTAACGGTATACTAAATACACAATCCCATTCTGCAAAATTTAAAGAAGTTTTCGCTTTACGATATCTACATACGCTCTGTTGTTCTTTATAAGCTGCCAACACGCGAGCTTTTTGTTCAAATGATAATTGTTCTGGTACTGGAAATAAGCTCCACGGTAAACGGCGTTCTACCACAGTAATATAATGTCTTTTCATACCCATTATTACTTCTAATTACTATAAATATAAACGGCAAAAAATATTATATAATACAAAATATTTATTTAAATTAAATATTAATCTACTATTCAAAAATACGAATAAAGAAAACAATGTTAACTTTCATTCCTTGATTCCTAAGATTATTACTAAAAACTATATTTATTATCGTAATTGAAATAATTAGTATGATTTTTTAACCATCATAACTAACAAAAAAAACTGCTATACAAACTCTTGATTAAATTTAATTTCAAATTTTTGTATAAAAATTATACTTTAAGTAAAACTATTAAAAGTAATACAAACAAATTTCAATAGTCACTAATAGTATATATATATACAATAAAGTTGTATATTTTTAATTATTATTCAATCTTTTTATTATTAATATATTAATTATAATATCAAAGTATCGTTCGTCTATTTGAAACAAAAATATTATTGATCGCGATCAAAGTTTAAAAAATCAAAATTGTTTGCGAAAATTTTAGAAGTTATAAAAAATTGAACGGAAGCAAAAACGTAAATAATCGTACATTGATACGACGACAATTTTGATCATGTAAAACCATTGTCTGTGAATAATATGCACTTTCTATTTACTAAACGGCGACAACTCGAAAAGACGCCATAAAAGCCAACAGAAACGTCAAATACAAATTACAATTCTGTTTATCAGACGCGCCAACATTCAGTAACACTCGTGATCAATTTTTCAATACTGTTTATTTTACAAATAATATAATTTATGAGTTTTTTTTCTTCTAACTATATGTAAATAATTAATATTTTTGTTATTTACATTCATTATAAATTGTAGAAAATTTAATATTTAAAATAAAAAAATTGGAAAAAAAATTTTATACTAATACTTTTATAAAAATATAATACAATTTTAAAAGTTATATTTTTTACAAATTTTTCAAATATGTTTAATATTCGTTTACTATTAAATAAATAATTATTAATTAATATTAATATTTATATATTTTCATCAATTTTTAACTTCTGTAAAAAAAACAAAATAAATTATATTTAGACTTCTTTTTCTAAAAAAAAGAGATAATATTTAAATCCTATTTTTTTATATCAAAAATAATATTTTTGGTATTTAAAACTAAACTTAAACTGATTTAAAAGAATCTCTACGGTATGATTTTCTGAGATTTAAAACGTTTTCAATATATGGTAATAAAAATCGTTATTAGGATTTAAAAAAATATAATATAAATTAATGTCAAAGTGACAATGTCAGTTGTAAGTTTTGTTATTTTGTTTATAGTTTTTCTAAAAAGTTTTGTCATGTAATTATAATTTAACTCATTTTAACTAAATATTTATGTTTTTTTTTTATTTTTTTTAGTATTACGCTTCTATATTAAATCCTTCAAAAAAAAAGACATCGAATTGTTTTTAAATTATAAAATATCATCACGCTATTAATAGCTTTATTTCACCATTTTTATTATGTTTAAACCCAATAAAAATATGACGTACAAATTTTAAGCACAAAATTTCAGATGAATTTTGGATTAAGTTTTGAAAACTTCGTAAAGTATGCGGAGGATATTGAAAGAAAATCTAACATTATTAACGATTGTTGGGAACTTTTGGGTGATAAAAAATGCCCTTCAAGTTTCTATCTACAATATCGATGTATGAGCAAATGTACTAAACTTAATAAAATACTGAAATGGGAATACCACGTGTGCTACAGCTTATCATACGCGGTTCCTGTTTTATATTTTAACGTTTGGTATGAAAACGGCAGTTTGCTTCCTTTAACTGAAATTTGGGAATATTGTAATTCTAATTTCAAGTATGCAACATATTTAATTTTTTTGTTTCATTATATTGTATTTTGTACATTGTTATTTAAAATTGAGATTTCATTTTTACTTTTGCAGGTCAAACATTTCAAATGAAATGTATTCTGTAATAAGTCAACAAGAACATCCAATTTTATTGAAACCATATTTTACAATTCATCCTTGTAAAACTTACGAATTTTTATGTATTGCCAAAGAAGATGTCAATATTTTAATTAAATATATTACAAGTATAGGACCATTAGTTAACTTAAAGTTAGATTTTATGTATGGTTGTTAAATATTCAGTAATTTTAATGTATATATACATATTAGCGTAATTTTGAGGTAATAAAATAAAATTACAAATTCATATAATTTATTAAAAGCAATTCTAAAGAATCGCATAATTATATAAATATAAATGTAAAATAGATGTTTTTTTTATTTTGAAATTGTATATATATATATATATATATATATATATATATATATATATATATATATATATATATATACGCAATCATTTTAATATTTTAACAATATTAGTATAAAAAATTGATCACAACTGTTTTAAACACTATATAAACAAATATCAAAATAATGCCAATAATAAATAAGAATAAAAATGCTTATATATAAAAATGTATGCTTTTAGAATATATCTAAAATGTATTTTAATATATTTTACTATCTAAATTGGAATGATATTTTATATACATCCCCTTAGAATTTTACATTAAGATAAAAGTTTTTTAGCAAATCTAGGTAAAACGAAAGAAGCTTTATGTATATCTGGTGAATAATATCTGAGATTCATTTGCTCCATTTCAGATTCTTTAAATATCATTTTTGGTTCTTTAAAATTATAGTTTGCATCCAGAGAACCAATGATGAAACCAATTTGTCCTGTTGGATAAGTAGGTACAGATGCTATAGCATATGCAACAGTTTTAAATTGTTTACGACAGTGATTCATAGTGTCTTTAACTTGTTCCAAACTCGACCAAATTGTACTTCCCTGCGAACATATTATACCACCATCTCTAAGTGCCTGCTTCAATAATTTAAAGTAGCCTTCTTGAAAAAGACTAACAGCAGGTCCAACGGGATCGCTGCTGTCTGTTATTATGACATCGAATTCATTCATATGATTTTTCATATATTCAAAACCATCTCCAATATGTAATGTTAATTTTTTACTTGAAAAACCTTGTGCCATAAATGGCAAGTATTTTTTAGATAATTCAACCACTCTGTCATCAATTTCTACCTGAAAATATATAATAATATATTAACGAACACGTAAAATATATCAATATGCTTGTAAAATTATATTTAACAACGTTAATTGAAAAAAAATCTTATTAAAATAATGGATTTACAGTTATATTTAAATTTACCTGATGAACCTCTTCCACCAATGGATGCTTTACTACTTCTCGTGCTACGCCACCATCACCACCTCCTACTATTAAAACCTTTTTTGGACTTTTATGAGAGCATAAAGGCAAAAATGATATCATTTCCTAAAATACAATAATAAATATTAAAAACGCTATATTTAAAAAGAAATAAACGACATACATTTCAAACTTAATTAACCTGATAAGCAAACTCATCTTTCTCTGAGCATTGTATTAATCCATCAAGCACAAGAACTGTTCCGTGATGTTTCGTTTTCATCACCAATATATCTTGATATTTAGAACGTTCAGTGTGTAGTACTTCTTCCACTTCGAGTGACATAGATTCTCCTGGCCATAATTCAGAAATTTCACTGAACCAACCTTTATTTATACGATCCATTATTACTAAATCTAAATTTGTAAAAAAGATTAATAAAAATTAGTAAAAATATTCTTAAATAGCATATCAAAATGTTTTTATGTTAAAAAAATCATGAAAAGACAATAAAATTAAAAAATATATATTTATGTAAAATAACAAGAATATACGATAACCATTGTTAATCACACTATACTTATAAGATAACAAAAAAAAAACAATTCTACAATACCACATTAATATTTTCTGTATAAAACTCAATATTAAATATAATAAGTCGTATTATTTGTTATTCCTCTAACTGGGTTAAAAAGCAGAGATTGTTAATCAATTCTTTAATATTGTAAACTTTTTTCTTTAAATCTTTAAAAAATATATATAAATAAATAAACTAAAATATGATATATATATATATATATATATATATATATATATATATATAAGTCAAAACAACTTAAACTGATACATGTATAAAAAGGTCAAAAGTTTATAAGATAAAACATTTTCAATGTACAGTACAATGATAATTTAAAATATATATATTACGTTATAATTATGAGCAATATTCTAAGATTCAAAGATTTTATATAATAATCAAAGGTTTTTGGACAAAAACATCAATTGAAATTAAATAATTATTTATGAAGTCAAGACGTAAAAAAAGGAACTTACAATAATAATATTAAATAAAATGAAAATAATTTAGAAAATCAACTGCCATTAGTAAATATCTAAAGTAATTAAAACTTTTTGTTAATGCAATTTTTCTACATATTTTTCTTAATATATTTATATATATTGTACGTCTTATAAAAATTTATATAATATGAATATAATTACACATAAATATGCGCAATCAGCATATATAATGTATTTACTATATAATATCTGCAGATTTTTAAAAGGGTATATTATCTATCTCAAATTAACGAATCATTTTCAAAATTGACGCCATTATTCTCTTTAAAAAAATGTTTGCAACTTACAAAAAATGAACGACAAGCAACAAACATTCAAACGAAACACGTGCACTTCGTACGCTTGTCAACTGACAATGAATCAATCGCCAACTTTAAACATTTACGTTTTATATATATAAACTTTTTATAACGTAAACTGATCCCCCCAAAAAAAAGAAAAAATAAAAAAAATCACAAACGAGAAATAATAAAATAATAATAATATAACGAATCACAACATTCTATAAATAATTTAGTAATTGACATCGCGATATTTGTGACAATTATTAACGCGTATTAATTTTAGTTCGATTATAATTTTTCGAGAGCTCACTTCGTAAATCGTTCAGTAAAAGAAAACGAGTTCATAAAATGGACGAAAACAGACATAGACAGATAAACGTTCTTCATAGCGTGACAAAGTAATAATTTAAAAATATTTTTTCGCTTTATTCGATCGTTATTTTTTTTAATTCGTAAACGATTATAATAATTAATATCGAATCAAACAAAATACATTTTTTGAAATTCAGCTCAATCTAAAAAAGATATATTAAAAATTAGATTTACTTTTATGTTGTTGTACATTTATATCGATATCACTATAAAGACTAATAAAATAAAACAATATATAATTTTTCGTTATTATTTTTGTAACAATAATTGAAAATTTTGAAAACAATAAAATGAATTATAAAATTATATATTATAATAAAACATAAAAAAACGTGAAATGTTTTAAAAAATACTTTTCTACAAATACATGAGAAGTATATACTTGTAATCAATTTTCTCTAGATGCAAAAGAATAAATTTAATTAAAAATATATCTAGAATTAAAAATAATAGTCTTCTTTTTACATCATTTTTTGTTTTTCAATAATATATTTAAAATAAAGTAAAATGTGTTATTAATATTATTATTCGCGTTTAATATTAGTAGATAAACGGTGTATGGATCGATAATCGATAATCGATAAAAAATAAATTACATAAGGATCGATGTGCGTAATGGCGGTCGTTTAACTCGTTTAGGTTGATTTTTACGGAAAGGTTGTCAGTATTGATGCGTCGATGTTATCTGCGGCGTGAGGTTGTCGTCCGTGCGGTTGTCGGTGGCAGTGTTTTGCACCGAAGATGTCCGGCGGAGGCGCGGCTCTTGCGCCTCTGCCCCCTCATGGGGCGCATCCGCCTCACCCCGCACACCCGGCCGCCCCCGCCAAGCGCAAGGAGATTTACAAGTGCGACTTTTTAATACACGTTCAGTTGTTTCGGCGAGATCACGCTTTCGAACCTAGATCTTGTCGCTCTTAGAATGTCGTCGAAACGCGTTTATTTACCGGATTCGTATTCGAAAGAATTTCACTTAAATACATCTCAAAAGTTACCACTCACCGTTAAAATGTTGCGATCTGACTCTGATCTGCAAGTTAAAACAAAACAGATCACTCCGAGCGGTCTTTTTCAAAAAAAAAAAAAAAAAAACGTAGAAGATGACCGTAATCAAACACTTACTTTGTGAAAAGTTTGTACGACGACGTTTATCCAATTATAATAATTAACTAATATTTGTGTGTATGTAATACTTCGACGTTTCGTTTGTATTTTATATCGGCATGCAGACATATTTATAGAGAAATAGTCTATTACAAACGAACGAAAAATTTTAAACTCGTCATTAAAGTAGTTTCACAATTTTCGGGCTTTCGTATTACGAAATATTTCTTGCATTGCTATCGAAAATTCAAATCCGTTTCGTCGTAGTTTATTAAAATAATGAATATTCTTAACGAGTTTCGAAAATTATACATTCTTTATAATTTACAAAATTTTCGGTCGCCAAATATAAAATTAAGAAATGTAAAAGTCTATAGTAACACTTCGCTACAAGATTTGACATTTTCTCCAGTATACAAATAAAAATTAGCGATTCAATTGAGCTCTGAATAAACAGTTTCAGAGTTTCAAATCGTATTGAGAATTTGCCGCGCGCATCTATTACTAATTATAAAGTTTCGAATCAAAGCTTTTAGTGCTTATTTTTATCTTTGTATATAAATCTAAATAAAATTACTTTCAAAGTTTAACATGTTTAAAACGATTTTTCAAACTCTATACCTTTTCATATTCGATATAAAGTTGTATTTAATAGTAATTTAAAAAAATATATGAATCAAAATCATTCCTGAATTCTTTTTAGAAATTATTAGTTGTAAAATTTGTTTTTTAGAATTAAAAATTTCAAATTTTTATAATAAAATTTATAGCTACATATGTATAATTTTTAGTGATGAAAATTATACAAATTGTTAAAAAATGTGGACCATTAATTAATAAATTAAAGTTTTATTGTAATCTATGAGATGGTAACATTTATTCTTAACGGAAGATCCAAATATTCAAGGTTTATAAATATATTTATATTTGTTTCTTTTCAATATACCTTAAATAAAGTTAGACAATACACCGGAAAAAAACATGAAATTTTAAAGATTGACAGTTATAAAATAGTTATCTTAGATATAAATTGAGAACCCTTGGACTATACGTATATATATGTGACCCAGATCTTATTTCGTACACTGTACTACTTTCATTTTCACTCAGACTTTGTGACGATTCGCACATAACATGTCTGTTTGATTTTGTTCATGTTACTGAAAAAAAAAACAGTGCAAGTGCCAAACTATCTGTCGTATTTTTTTCTATTTTTATGATTACCGGAAATAATGTAAATCTTCATAAATGATTATAACGGATATGGGCGCTGAACATTTTCTTTCTCTCACACAATTCAGGTCTGGCGTATATTCGATAATCTATTCATTTATTTTAAGATTGAAAAAAAAATCTATATCTGTTTGGTGTTTATATGTATTTCGTTTTCTCGTTTTTTGTATGGAAATGAAAAATTATCTGAAATTATGATGGTGATAACAATTTCATTATTTTTCAGATATTTAGCGCCATGGCCATTATATTCTATGAATTGGAGTGTCAGACCGGATAAAAGATTTCGTCTCGCTTTAGGAAGCTTTGTTGAAGAATACAATAATAAAGTATGAATGCCGATTATATTAAAATCATAAAACTATTTGTTATTATGTAGATCATTTTTTTATATTTTCTTTATTCATCTTAAGGTTCAAATTGTATCACTAGATGAAGATACCAGTGAATTTAGTGCAAAAAGGTATTTATAGATTATTCACATTGCTGATATTTAATTTTGTGTACAACCGCTCAGTATTATTTTTAGTAAAAACTAAATATAAATAACTGTTTTCAATGAAGACGATAACATTTTAATTGTGATATGTATCTATTTTATAGTACTTTTGATCATCCATATCCGACTACAAAAATTATGTGGATACCTGATAGTAAAGGAATTCTTCCGGATTTATTAGCAACGAGTGGTTAGTAAAATATTAATTATGTTTTTATCTCAGATCATTAAATTATTAAATTAAATATTTACGAATTTTCTTAGGTGATTATCTAAGAGTGTGGCGTGCGGGCGAACCTGATACAAGATTAGAATGTGTTTTAAATAATAATAAGAATTCAGATTTTTGTGCTCCTTTGACTTCTTTTGATTGGAATGAAGTAGATCCTAATTTGATTGGAACATCCAGTATTGATACCACTTGTACAATATGGGGCTTAGAAACAGGACAGGTATAAAAATACTTAAAAACTATAAATTTGAAATAACTATAAAAAAATCGGCAAAACATTCAAATTTTTACTTTCAGCTCCTTGGACGAGTAAATCTTGTTACTGGTCACGTTAAAACTCAACTAATCGCTCATGATAAAGTAAGCAAAATAATTTCTAATTATTTATGACAATTTTTATTTAAATAATATATGTATATTATTTATTTCTCAGGAAGTATATGATATAGCATTTTCACGAGCAGGAGGTGGACGAGATATGTTTGCATCTGTAGGAGCAGATGGTTCAGTGAGAATGTTTGATCTTCGACATTTAGAACATTCAACAATTATATACGAGGTTTTTAAGAATATTTAGTTATAATTACAATATTAATTTTAAAAAATGCTAATTTTTTTTAATATTTAGGATCCAACTCACACACCTTTGTTACGGCTTGCTTGGAATAAACAAGATCCAAATTATTTAGCCACTGTTGCGATGGATGCTTGTGAAGTTATTATATTAGATGTCAGAGTTCCTTGTACACCTGTAGCCCGATTAAATAATCACAGAGCATGCGTTAATGGAATAGCATGGGCGCCGCATAGGTTTAATAACGTTTATTTATCTATTACTTTTTTTTTTTACATATTTGACGATATACAATTCTTATTAAAATAAAAATTTTAGTTCTTGTCATATATGTACAGCTGGTGATGATCACCAGGCTCTTATATGGGATATACAACAAATGCCACGAGCAATAGAAGATCCAATACTAGCTTATACAGCTGCAGAAGGAGAAGTCAATCAAATACAATGGGGTGCCACCCAACCTGACTGGATAGCTATATGTTATAATAAGCACACTGAAATCTTAAGGGTGTAATAGATACTGTATTTTCGTATCTTTGTAACTATTTTAATTAACAATTAAGTATTTTTTTTAATAGTTAAATTATATTTATATGTAAATTATTACATATTATCCGAAAATTAATTTCTAACTCTTATTTTCATATATATTAATGAGTCAAGATGCTGTAATAGTGTATATCATCTCAAATTTCATTGTATGTATATACTAGCAATAATATTTCACTTTTTTACTATGAAACGCATTAGATAAGTCACTCAACATTAGATTTTTATTATTATTGAAGTGAGTACTTTGTTTAGTGTTTAGTTTATTGCAAAAAAAGTTTTTTATAACTGTGGTCGGAGTAAATATGGACCAAATTCATTACATTAATTATATAATAGAATTGAAATAAAAATATTAGATATGGAATTACTTATAATAATTATGCTGTCTGAATCTTTTGTGACAATGAAAATTTCATGTGATTTGTATTTAAATTGTGTTGAGAATTTAGTTTATATCATTAAATTTGTACTTATTAAACTGCATGTGAACGTGACGTTTGATAATTAGTAATAACGATGTTTTGCTCTTTAAGAGAAAGATAAACGCTGTTTATTGCGCTATTTGCGTAATCAGTCAGAAATATGCAATATCAGTATTTGTCACATATTTTAAAATAAACATTTACATGGACTAAGAATATTTCTGTGCAATTTGATAAATGTTTTATTCCATATTATAAATTTATCCCTTGTTCTACTAGTAACCAATGATTCCCAATTAAAATATACACCTCGTTAGAGTATACTATCTGTTCATTCCTATTTAAATTATTATTGAATCAATGAATTTTCATTTGATAATTATCGTTTGTATTGAAATTTACGAATCAAATTTCAACTACTTGTTGAAAAATACCTTAAAATACAATACACTATAATTTTGCAATAATTAAAATTATATTTGTTTACATATAAAATGTTTGTTTGTAACTGTAAATAGATAAGACAATGATTAGATCACTAAAAGGTTATAATTATGATGAATTAGCAGCTAATTTTTATAATTTATCTTATATAAAAATTATATGTTAATTTTTAACAAACAATTAAAATCCACCAAATAATAGTGCAGACAGAATAAAAAAAAATAAGAATGAGAATAAAATTGGTATAACCTAGATCATATATATTGATCTTCATTTTTTATTAACTGTAGGAAATTTTACATATTTTGTTTTATATATTTCAACCATATCTGTTGGGGAATTTGTCAAAAATGAAATCTTTTCCTTAACTAAACATTGGTAAAGTTGATGTAAATGGTGGCTATTTTATGGAATAAATATTTATGTTCAATAATAATTTTATTCCCACCATTAAATAAAACATTTCATACGTAAACACATATATGAAATTATAAACATTTTATTTATTTTCTTTTTTTTATTTGTATAGAAATACATATATAAAATATCATTTATAATATTAAATAGGTTGTAGAAATTATGCGTTAAATTAATGTAGAATAATATTTAATTATTCAATCAGTAGTTAGATATAACGAATAGACAGGTGCATCTATATAAAATATTTTTTAAAACTAATAGAAATAAATTTGGAAAAATATTTTTTTTTTTGAATTATCATAATATATGTCGCAGTTGTATTATGAACAGTTTAGGAACCACACATCAAACAATCGTCTTTGTTTTGTAGTGAACAAGCTATCATTTCCATTTTACCATTTGTTTCCTCCATTTTACCATTTATTTCTGCCTTTTTGCCATTTACAATTTGTTCTTTGGCTCTAATTTTGTCTACTGTAAATTGAATAGCGTTGGCAGCCGGTTTTGTTCTTAAATAATACATACCTGTTTTTAACCCCATTTTCCAGCCGTAGAAGTGTATAGACGTCAATTTTCCATAATTTGGTTCGGCGACGTGAATATTAAAAGATTGACTTTGATCAATAAATGCGCCTCTATCTGCAGCCATTTTTATTAAAACTTTATTGGAGATTTCCCAAACAGTTTTATAAAGATTTCTTATTTCTTTTGGAATAGCCTCTAGATTTTGTATAGAACCGTTATTAGCAATGATCAAATTCTTCATGTCATCATTCCATAGATTCGCTTCACTCAGATCTCTAATCAAATGATGGTTTACTACTTGGAAATCGCCAGAAAGTACTCTACGAGTATATATATTAGATGTAAATGGTTCAAAAGATTCATTGTTACCAAGAATTTGAGCAGTCGAAGCAGTAGGCATAGGAGCTAAGAGTAGAGAATTACGTACTCCATGTTCTGCTATCCTTTGCCTTAATTCATTCCAATTCCATAAATCTGTGGGTTCTTTATTCCACATATCGTGTTGCAAAATTCCTTTACTGACTGGGCACCCGACATAAGTTTCGTACGTGCCATGAATTTTGGCTAACTCACAGCTCGCTTCTAAGGCACCATAGTAAAGCGTTTCGAATATTTTTTGATTCAATATTTGAGCTTCTTCACTGTCAAAGGGTAAACGCATTAAAACAAAAGCGTCTGCCAAACCTTGAATTCCAATACCAATAGGACGATTACGTTTATTTGAGTTCTCAGCTTCAGGCACTGGATAATAATTAACATCTATAATTTTATTGAGATTTCTCGTTACTATCTTAACTACATGTTTTAATTTATGGAAATCGTATGTTTTATCTTCTTTAACAAACATGTTAACAGCGATTGATGCTAAGTTGCACACAGCTATTTCATCATTAGACGTATATTCCACAATTTCGGTGCACAAATTACTGCATTTAATCGTTCCTAGATTCTGTTGATTACTTTTTCTATTACACGCATCTTTATATAACATATATGGGGTACCCGTTTCAACTTGAGATTCTATAATGGCAAACCATAAACTCTGAGCCTTCACTTTACGTTTATAACGACCTTCAGCTTCATATTGAGTATATAATTTTTCAAATTCCTCTCCCCAACAATCATATAATCCGGGTGCATCGTGAGGACACATAAGACTCCAATCTTCATTTTTTTCAACGCGTTTCATGAATAAATCTGGAATCCAAAGGGCATAAAACAGATCGCGAGCACGTACCTCTTCTTTACCTGTATTTTTTTTCAGATCTAAAAATTCAAAAATATCAGCATGCCATGGTTCGACGTAAACGGCAAACGCGCCGGGTCTTTTATTTCCTCCTTGATCAACATATCTAGCTGTATTATTGTACACTCTTAACATTGGAACGATTCCATTAGAGACACCATTTGTACCGGCAATGTAAGTTCCTTTAGCTCTTATACAATGTACATGTAAACCAATACCGCCGGCCGATTTTGAAATCAAAGCGCATTGCTTTAAAGTATCATAAATACCTTCGATACTATCGTCTCTCATTCCAATCAAAAAACAGGATGAAAGCTGCGGTCTCGGAGTCGCAGCCGAAAACAGCGTGGGGCTAGCATGAGTAAAATATTTTTCAGATAATAAATTATAAGTCTCAATCGCACTGTCGATATCTTCTCCGTGAATTCCAACTGCAACCCTCATCAACATATGCTGCGGTCTTTCTACAACTTTACCGTTTATTTTAAGTAAATAAGATCTTTCGAGAGTTTTGAATCCAAAATAATTATAATTAAAATCTCTATCATATATAATCGACGAATCTAGACGTTCTGCATTTTCTGTTATAATTTTGTAATGAAAATCAGACAACATGGGAGATTTTCTTTTTGTGTGAGGGCAAATAATGTTATAAAGATCGGTCATCACCTCTGTAAAATAAAATCAATCATTTCATAAATAATATAAATAATTTGATTTTAAAAAACAATAGAACACAAATAATTACCTGAAAACTGTTTTTTCGTTTCTTTGTGAAGATTAGAGATTGCCAATCTCGCTGCCAAAATCGCATAGTCCGCATGATCCGTTGTCATCGTGGCGGCGGTTTCGGCGGCTAAATTATCTAATTCGACTGTTGTAACTCCGGAATAAATGCCGTTGATCACTTTTAAAGTTATACGGACCTATTTAAAGACGAATTTTGTTAATTACATGTTCATAATTGAAGATATTTGTCTTTAAAGATATAATTACTCACAGGATCAACATAATCCAAATCGAGACTGTAACATAACTTTTGAATTCGAGACGTAATTTTGTCAATATGTACTTCTTCTTTTCTTCCTCCTGATTAATAAATATAATTAATGCCTTTTTAAATATATACAAACGAAAAATTAATATATAATATATTAATATTAGAGATAGAAAAAATAAACAATTATAACTTAAAATATAAAATTCAAAAAAATATTACTAGTTAGCCGACCCTGCAAAAAAATTAACAGCTTTAAATAACCCACAAGTAGTTTCTTATAAGACCATTGAGCTTTCAATTATATTAATATAAATAAAAAAAAATATATAAAAAAAAGATACACAAAATCTTATATTGTATTATATATTTTTATAATCAAAAACGTTTCAATCCACTTTCCATTCTCAGAATGTCCAACATAATGTATTATTATTACAACCATACAAATATAATCACATTTACGATTAGATTATTTTTGCTTATTCTACAACATCCATTCAATATTTTCTCGCTACAAGCGTAGTCTTTGTTAAATCCTACCCCGCTAAAGATGTGTTAAGAAAAAATTGAACAATCAACGAAAGAAATATGAAATATACGTTGTCGGTAGTATAAACATTATAAATATATACGTATCAATACCGATGATATATAAAATATTGATCACCGACGACAAAGGTTAATCCGCAACAACTGAACACTGTCAAATAATTCGAACGACTGAGATCGACACTAACTATAAAGTCGGCGATTAAATAACGTTAATTTTGTGTGCAAGAATGAACAGGTTTGCGCTAGTCAAGTAATTTGCGTTAAAAAAAAAATGCGCAACAATTAAAATTGTCGCACACGAAAAAACGAAAGACTAAAAAAAAATAAAAGTAAACTCACCTCTTTTGAGTACGAATAACTTCGAATTGCGACCCACCATCGTCGACACTAGCAACGAGAACAATGATAAACGATGGGACGACGCCCGCCAAAAATGCACCTGTCACAGAACGGGTCTCCCGCCAACTCTCACTACTGCCAATCGACTCAGTAGTGCCAACTATATATATATATATATATCGATATATTATCTTTTTTTCATCAATCATTTACATATGATGCAATATAAATATAATTTTATAATTGTGATATAATCGATTACGCTATATTACGTAATTATTATTTTCAGCTCGATCAAAACAAATATTAAAAAAAAAGAAAATAGATTATGAAATGAAAAAAAAACATCAAATTAAAAATATATAGAAAATTCAAATACAATTTTTAGTACTAGTGAAAGATTTATTGGTTCAGTAAAAAAAAAATATCAAAAAAATATATTTTTCCACAATTCAATACTTTTTTATTTTTTATTGAAATGTAAAAATAGATATTTTTTTTGTTCTACTTTACGTATATTTTTAAAATATGAATTTTAAATTATAAATAAACTAAAATCAATTTATTTTACAATATTTATAATTATATTTGTTTATTTAAATATTTAGAAAGAGTTTATCTTTTCATAATTATTAAAATTATATTATTGCATATTAAATTCATGAACTAATTTGTAAAATTTAATTTTTGGTTAAAATTCTAGTTTTAGTTATTTATATCGTAATATATATATATATATATATATATATATATATATATATATATATATATATATATATATATATATATGTATGTTTAATAAGTTTATTTTTATTTATTACAAAATTTCTAACATTTTTACTACAAACGAAATATTAAATAGATATTTTTCATTTTACAACTAATATCATATGTCAATGTATATATATATATATGAATGTAATTATAATATTTTAATTATTCCAACATTCGGAAATTTTTCTCGATAATCAATATATATGTAAATTGATTGCATAATTTTATCCACAGATTCCAATTGTGATTATTTCATGCGATAAAATTGAATTTATTCAAATCTTAAGCGTGATCTCCACATTACGCATTAACAAATACGATATAGTGACATTTGATTTCGGCATTTTTTATATATATATATATATATATATATATACAATTGACAGTTAAATTTTCAATTTATACTTTAATTAATATTAGAATCGGGATTAAACTAATATCAATAGTAATTTTATACATTTGTTAGTTTGACAAACGGAATAAAAAACGTGTATCGCATCAGATTGAACCACGTATGAGTCGGTTAAAGTTGTGCCGGTTATGTTGACGTTGACCTTTGTTATCGTCGTTTGTCGTGTTAAATGTTCGATTTGACCCTCGAAACGAAAGGTCGAACGTCTGCATGAGGATTCTGATGCTTCACGGACGATTAAAAGACTCGACATTGACGCAATGGAGTCGATGTGGCCGGCTTGGATCGGACTGTCATGTCTTTGCGGAGCCGCAGTATTCGGCACCAGAACACTCTGCAATTCGTTGAAGCCGCAGCTGATTGCTGCAAATCTTTGCGGAAAAGATCTATGTAAACATAATTTACCAGTAGTGTGAGTTTTTAATGGTTTTATTCAACTGTTATATTTACGTTTTTTTTTTAAATTTAATTATTGCAGAATATAAACTAAAATCTAATTTTAATTTTTAGACCTGAAGCTACGGGAGTTATTTCAGGATGTGTCTTCCTTATAACGACCTTTCTATTCATACCGATTCTATTTGGAAACAATATACTTAATGCTGAAAGTTTTCCACATAATGAAGTAAATGCATTTTCATATAAGTATTTTCATATCAAAATATTTCGTTCATCTGCTATGAATTCTCATTACATCACTGATAATTTAGTTAATCTATTATGAATTTTCATTACATCATTGATAATTTTTGCGTTAACAAATCTAAATTCAGATCTTAACATATGACTAATGCTCATTCTAATTGTTTGTTTATTGCAATTTAAAATATTCTAAATGTTAGCTTGTAGAACTGCTAGCGGCACTTTTATCAATTTGCTGTATGCTGCTATTGGGTTTCGCAGACGATGTCTTAAATTTACGTTGGAGACATAAATTGCTGCTGCCTACCGTCGCCTCTCTTCCATTGCTGGTGGTTTACTATGTCAATTTTAATTCAACGACTATTATAGTTCCTCTGCCTTTTCGAGAATGGTTCGGGCAAGCTGTCGATATAGGTAGCCTTCAAAAAATTCATATCATTTTACTTAGATGAGAAAATGTTCAAACAATTTTATTACTTTTCAGGTTTTCTTTATTATATATATATGGGCATGCTGGCCGTGTTCTGTACGAACGCTATTAATATATTAGCCGGCATTAATGGTTTAGAAGTAGGACAATCTCTTATCATAGGAACATCTATAATTATTTTTAATATTATAGAATTATATCGTGAAACTCAAAAAACCCATATTTTCTCATTGTATATAATATTACCATACTTGGCGACTACTGTAGGATTATTTCAGCAAAATTGGTAGATAAATGATGATAATAATAATAATGAAGATGGATCTCAAATTGTTTTTATTAAAAATTTACTAATTATTTTGCAGGTATCCAGCAGAAGTTTTTGTAGGAGATACGTTTTGTTACCTTTCAGGGATGACATTCGCAGTAGTCGGAATATTGGGTCATTTCAGTAAAACTATACTGTTATTTTTTATACCGCAAATATTTAATTTTATCTATTCCTTACCTCAACTATTCCGTTTTGTGCCATGTCCAAGACATCGGATGCCTAAATACGTAGCAAGTGTCGATAAATTAGTCGCAAGCACTTTTAAAGTGGATAAAAATGAATTGAACATGTTGGGTACGATAATTGTACGTATTTTTTCGTGGTTTAAATTAATCAAATGTGATGAAAAAGAAGAACTAGTAATAAATAATTTTACATTAATAAACTTGGTATTGATACATTTAGGTGCGGTTCACGAGAAAAAATTAACAATTATTTTGCTTTGCATTCAAATATTATGTTCCATTGTTGCATTCACTATTAGATATCCTTTAGCATCGTATTTCTATGACAGTTGAAATTTTATCTTATAGTTTATATAAGCATTTATTTTTTGTACCAAAGTTTTGTTAAATATACTGTTTTCAAAAAATGTCTTTTTTTATTGTTTTCCAATAGTCACTTAATATTTATGAGAATTTAAAAATCATCATATATATATATATACATATATTAGAAAAAAATCTTATTAAGTTTGTGTAAGCTTGATTGATACATGTATAAGTTTTTAAATTTCTATGTTAAGTTTCATATAAACGTTGACTAAGTGTTTCTTTAATTATTGCATACGTTTTAACATCAATCACTTATACAGTTTTCATATTTTTACTCAGTTTTAGTAAACTTGTAGTGTTTTATGTTCGACAAAAGATATAAAAAAATAAGCAATGGTTTGATAATTTTTCTTTTATTGACTGCAAATGGAAACAAATTTATTATTATAAATAGAAAAAATTTGTTTCTGTATGTTCCTTCGCAGTCAAAAATAGTGCATAGCGCTGAAATATATACTACATTCTTCTGAATAATTATGATTAATTATATATGTATCATTGTAAAAACCATGAGTGTTAAAAATAAGAACTTTTTGTATTGCGAAGGTTTTTCTTTATAAAAACTGTGTATTAAATGCATTATTCCTACTTTAATTCATGTAATATATAATAAACTAATCACGCCAGTAATGCAAAAATCAATGTAATACTCAATAAAATTATATAAAAAAATCACAGAAAAGTCAAGGAATGTATTCTATATATCAAGTATGAATTAGAAAATTTAATGAGAATTTTTTTGCGTATGGACACACATACATACACGCATTTTTAATACATAAATAGAAATACGACATAATATTAAAATAAAATGTGGGATGCAACAACGTTTGACTTTTTTTTAATACAAAATTTATGCATACGTGAAAGTATATACATACTAAAAAAATGAATACTGAAAAAATAAAGTTCTCAAAGAAAAAAAAACATAATCAACATACTTATATAAATATATACGAAATATATATTAAAAAAAATAGATTGTATACACAAGAATGTAAAAAAAAATTGAAACCACAAGATCAGACTTTTTGGGTATTTAATTAAACCAGTCAATCATAATCATAAGCATAGATACTAAGTCTCCAGTCAATATCATACATACTTGAGTCAAAATTATAAAAAAAAAAAAATAATAAGGTTACAAGCTAATTATTCCATTATATGTAAAATGTCATCATACGTACGTATTAAAAGGAGGGTGCACATGCACGTATGTGCGTGCACACACGCACATAAAAAAGAACATGCGTATGTGTACATACGCAGGTGCATATTCACACACACGAATACCTAACAGTAAAAAATGAAAAATAGTAAAAAAAAGTATATTAGAACTTTTTGTGTGAAATAAGAGAATGAAACTGAATCACAAGACAACAAATATTTATGTGAAAACAGTTTGGCCGATATTTAAAAACTTGTGGAAAACTATACTATTAACTACATGAAAGTAGTCCAATGGAACTCGAGATATATATATATGTATAAATATAAATATAGGTACACTTGTGTCTGTAAATATATCATACAATATAAATATTTACGTACACAAATGCGCACATGTGATGTATGTGCATACATACAAACATGTATATTTAACTATTATGAATGAATTAGATGTATGAATAATATTTTTTAAGGTACAAGCACTATTATTGCAGAACGGGCAATATTTAGGATTATATTTATAATAAATTTAAATAGTCATGATTCAGAAACATATGTGAATACTAATGTCAACACAAAATAAATATTTACGATTGTGTCCAAAGCGCACATTTCATTTCTTACAAAAAACTGACAAGCCGACAGATTAATAGGAAAGCAAGCGATCGTCGCTTGCAGGAATTTTCACTATGCCTTAACATATAAGTAGCAGTAAACGACGTTCAGATCACGAGTGTTTCCCCACAATTACACCGGGGCGGGATTGCGGCTGATGAAAGTGGTGGTAGTTATTCATTTCCGCTCGCAGTCGTCTTTGTTCCGGTTTATTGGTGAGAGCCAAAGGTAAGTCTTGCTCTCGTCCCGGTTGTTCTTCGTCAAACATGTGATCGCCCTCCAAGTGACGTATGGCTTCCACGATCGTTTCCAAATTTTGCCTCGAAGTGCTCGCTATAAACAATCGCGAAGGCTCTCCAGGAGAAACCGATCCGGGTCCGGGCAACACTTCGACCTCGACTTTCGGTTCGGCTTTGATAGCGGCCTCTAATAAAGAACTCTGAATGGCGGGAGAAGAAGAGCGTTCCTCCTCGATAGTCATATTGACCGGACTCAGCGGTCGCGAGCAGGCGTCCGTTTCCGTCACGGCGTGGTGTTCGTCGACGGGTAAGTCGATAGATATTAAATGCATATCGTCGGTCGTATTAATTCTATCGTCCAAAGTATCTTCCGGAACGATCGCAACGGATACCCGCAAACCGTCAGTTTGTTCGATGACTTCGGCGTTATCATACTGTAAAGTGATTTGATGCGATAGATCTCTAATGTTATCCGTATACAATTGAGATTCGATCGTTCGGATTTGTTCTTCAAGCGATATTCGCATTCGTCGTTCTCTTTCTAGTTGCAAGCGAAGATCCGAGAGTTCAGAATTCGCCGAAATGCCGACGCCGCTCGCGACGTTTCCGACGGAGACGATCGTGACCGGATCGGGAGATATGGTTCCCGGAACTTCGTCCGGCGTCTCGGACATGACCGTACATTCCGCCAGCAGCACTTCTCCTTTTCGTTTTTTGAGAGGAACTTCTCCGCCTTCGTGCTGACTGAGTAGCCTTTTCAGTTGACAATTTTGAGACAGAAGTCGCGTCTTTTCCTGTTCAAGTATATATATGTATTCGGCCGTCTGTTGGAGTATCGCGGCCTAATAAAAAATAAACGAAAAGTTTAATAGATCGCTAATCGACAAAATAGCAGAGATCGAATTTATTACAAAACGCGCAAGTTTATCGCATACCTTGCTCAATTTTTCGCCTTCGTGTCGAGGAAGCAGAGTTCGTAAAGATTGGAATCCGGCATTTATGCTTTGCATGCGTCGTCGTTCATTACTGTTGGCTATTTCTCGTCGGATACGTTTTTCGGCCTCCATCTTGAAGAATATCAATTAAACCTGTAAAGAAAAAAACCTAATCAACGAACGCGCTAAAAGCGAAAACGTACATATTTTAAACGCGAAACGTATTTACGAGAAATTAAGATTTTAAATCCGCCGCGCGCGCGCGACTCGGAAATAAACCATAAATAACGACGACCGCGAGTCGCCGACAACTTTTGTAGGAAAACCTCGAGATCGATCGATCATAGTAACTTTGAAAACGAGACGAAGAAGAGCGAGTCGCGCATCGCTTTTCGATCGATCGCGAAACATTCGATAAACAAGCGGAAAAATAGAATTCGTAATCAAAACACGATCGAAAAATAAATAAACAAAAAGAGAAAAACGCGCGAAAACGTAAAGAAAAGTCCGGATATTGGACGGGATTTTGAAATTCAAAAACGTTTAGAGTCGCGTTCGCGTAAACGGAAAACCGAACGGCGCATCCGCGTTTCGCGATTTACGCGCCAAATTACGCGCAGTTTTGACACAAGGCCCGGTGTGGATCCGGCTTTAGGCCGACGTGCCGCCTTCGTGTCGAGGGGCGCCGCCGCCGACAAGGCGAAAACGGGGGCGGCGCGCGCCGGCGGGCGAGCGGGGCGAGACGTCGGCGGGGCAACGAGCGTCGCGAACGGCGGGGTGGCCGCGCCGGCGATTTGGCGGCAAACGACGCTAGGCGGGAAAACGCCTCTGAGGCGGGAAAGGTGGGGCGGAGGGCGGGCCGAGCGCGGTTCGGCGGGAATTCGGCGGAAAAATGGCGCGAAAAGTGCGCGCCGAGTCGGGGGCGGGTCGGGCGGCGACGGAGGTCGACGCAAATGGCGGCGTCGCTGCGCGCCAAAACGGCGTCGGTGTTTCGCGCCTCGGGCGGCCTCTCACCTGCGGGGCGACGTCGGCCGACGGGGGCGGCGCTTCAGGGCGCGCCTTCGTCGCTGACGGGGCGGATTCGCCTTCGGTCGGGCGGCGCGGCTCTCGAATTCTCACCGTCGACGGCGGCGTCAGCGGCGTGCGCGGCGCTGGCGGCGAACCCACGCCATCTCGGAGCGACCATAGACGAGCGCCGATCCGACGCGAGATCGATCCGCGCCGCTCCGACGGAGACGCCTCGCTCGAAATCGATCGACGAACGAACGTTTTCGGTCTTTCGTTTTATCGAAAAATCGAAGGAACGACCGTTTCCGTCTCGTTTTACGCCATAAATAAATTAATTATTAGAAAGTTCACGACTAATTATCACAATTGCGCAAAATATCGATCGCTATATTATAATTTTTTGCGCAAATTTATATATTAAATTTTCAAATTTGATTTACATTTATTTCGTTTTTGTTTTCGCTGAAATCCGTCGTTTTATATTTTTATTCGATTTAATATACAATTTAAGCGTTTCCATATTGTTTAATAACATAATTAACGATTAATTACATAGTTAATCGTTCGACGTGTCGTTTCTAATATTTATTAAATATTATCGTATTCGTTTAAAACGTTTGCCGAATTTCGGTAAACATCGAATAAAAACGAGAGAACGATCGTTCGGTTTAATATGAAAGATTTAGATATATTCGCGTCGCAGAGTATTATGCATATAAAGTTATAAATGATTAAATCGCGATCGCGATTAACGTAACTTTATATTTATTATTAATTTGGAAAAAAGGTGGCGCGTTTCCAAGGATAAAACGAAAATATCGCTCGTTATCGATCGCGACGTCACATTTATATGTATGAAAAAAATGCAAACAAAACTTAACCTAGACCGATGTGTCGCTTCTTTTCGAGACGTCGATCGCCATTTTTTCGTTTGTTTATTTATTTTGCAGCTTGACATTTTAGAAATCGTACGTTTTACGGCGATATTCTTGAAAACTTACATTATTAGCGTTCGTCTAAACGAAGACGCAATAAATAGTAAAGAAAAAGTGACGTGACGTCGACGCAAAGGCGACGCGCACGTGGTCGAGTTTGAGCGTCTTCCGCGATGTCGACGCTGAACAAAATCAAGAGCGGAATGGGGGACGAGGAACGGGCGGCTTTGGCTGCCGAACTAGAAGATAAACTCGATAAATGGGTAGAATCTTTACCCAAAACTAAGTACGAAGACGGATGGCCCGAAGACCGTTGGCAGGTGATTTCTTTTGTTTTTTTTTTATCTTACTTTGATTTGATTTTTTATCATTAGAACTTCAAAAAAAAACTTGAATATTTGAACATTTTGATAATCCTGTAATAATATAATAAAAGTGACGAAAATATTTGTTTCAGATAAAAATATACATTATCAGTATTCTATATTTCTTTTTTTGTACTATTTTTAATATTTGGTTCTGATGTTTGTTTTCGATTTATTCTGTAAATTTAAGTTTGTCATATTATTTTTTTTATAGCTGAATAAACATATTTTTAGATAGAAATGGAAAAGCATCCATTTTTCATGAAAACGGCGCCAGATTTGACCAAAGGTGATCTTCCTCCGCTCATTGAAGGATTAGCGAGTTTAAAATTCGATCCAGATAGTAATACACCCGAAGAATTGGCGGCAAACTATAAAGAAGATGGAAACTATTATTATAAAAACAAAAATTATAGACTTTCCGTTGTGAGGTTAGTATTTAAAAATGACTATATTTTCGTATTCTGACTATATTTTCATAGTTTTTTTTAAATTTAGCTATTCCGAAGGTATTAACATGAATTGTAAAGATGACAAGACAAATATAGCGCTTTATAATAATCGTGCACAAAGTCATTACATGTTGGAGAATTTTCGATCCAGCCTTCAAGACTGTCAACGGGTCCTATCTATGGATCCTAATCATCAAAAGTCTTTAGTAAGAGCTACACGATGCGCCTTTAAACTATCAAAATTCGATACATGCATAAAGTATAGTGAGAAACTGTTATCGATAAGTAAAAATCCAATTGCAGAAAAATTAAAGAACGAATCTGAGAAAATTTTGGCAGATAACGATGTCAAATATAGACAAAAGTCTGAAATTTATGAACATTTAAGATCAAACGGTTTGTTTTCTATTTTTTAATAGCTATAAATTATTTGTATAATCATTCCTGTAACAATTTGTACATTATATATAATTTGTCTTTCATTTTTCAGGTATAAGGGTGCACGATCCCACTGAAGACGAAGAATCGCAGATTGATCTGTTTTTAAGTGATATGCCTATAGTTGAAGCTCACGCTTATGTGAGTGATACGAGAGAAGTAATATGGCCTATAATACTTTTATATCCGTCGTATCAAATTTATGACTATTATCAGGAATTTTCTGAAAATATGCCATTATTATATTTGGTACATGAAGTTTTACGCGAAAAACCGTCTTGGGATGAAAAATATGAATACAAACCTGATAATGTAGAACTGTTTTATATAGGCAAAAATATTAATACGTTGCATAAAGTTGATCTAAAAAAGCCTCTTATAAAAGTAATGCAAGAAAGATATTTCATGTTGAGGAACTTAACCCCTACGTTTATCGTAAAGTTGAAATCTGAAAGTTAATGTTTTGTTTTATTATATTCATCGTTTGACAGTTTGTATTTTGAATTAAGCATTTTATAATTTAAATTCCCATTCTGGTGATAAAATAATATATTAAAATTATATCATCGTACTTTATTTCATTCTTTTGAAAATTCAGTTACAAGTGTTCATCAGTCCAGAAATTATACATTTTCTTTTCATCAATAATGTATAAAAAATAGTCTTTTGATCAGAAAGTATAAAACTGATATACTAGTAAAGTTTATATAGTTTGACTAAGGAAGAAATCTTATATATAGTAAGCAATTACGAGTTTTAATAACTTATTTTATGGGCACTTAACGATTACATTTTAAGTATAAAATCAGCCTTGTTGCATTTAAAAAAAATATAATTTAATACTAGTAACAGCAAAATCATCAGTTTTTTTCTAATAATTAATACATTCTTCACGTAAGTTGATCTACTATTGTAATTTTGTTAAATTAATGAGATGTAAATGTATTATACATTTTGCAATAAAGTAAATCAAAAAAACTATATATATATATATATATATATATATATATATATATATATATATATATATATACATACATATATATATATATATATATATATATATATATATATATACACATATATATATATAAAGTGACTTATATTATTCTAGTGTTAAAATTGTATTTGTAAATTTATATATAATTTTATACATATATGATCAAAAACGATGCACACATGTGAGTAGATATAAATATATGTAAAATAAATAAAATAATACTCATTCTCTTTCTAGTCATAAGCTCACCATATAACATTATTAACTAATAATATCCAGATTTCTATTTTAATTTTCAACATGGAAAACTGTAAATTGTGCGTTTATATTACATTTTTCTTTGTAATATCAAGATAATTATTTGCTTAGAGCGAAAGGAAAATAAATCAATATAAAAATAAATATTAATGGAAACAGCAAAAAAATAAAATAAAATAAAATTTATATATCTTCTAAATCGCTGGGCGGATCTAAAGCAGGACAAAGTGTGACAGCTACACCACGGTTTAAGGAAACAGCTGGATAAAACACTCCATATAAATCTGTGAATGCTATTCCACCCTGAAATAAAAATTATACGATAAAAAAATGATTTAGATGTTTTAAAATTATGTTTATACATATATTTTGTTATACTTGTAATTGACCATCTACAGTAAAACGCAAGGTGTGAGCATCTAAATCTAGTAACACGCCAATAATAGAACCGGTACGTATTCCACCTGTTTGTCTATTGTGATGTACGCCACCATGTTGAAACCAAGAACGAGATCCATCAATATACATAGCCCATCCATTTTTATCTTTTCCTGTTGCAAATAATAAATAAATAAAAAAAGTCACTATTATAAATATAAGAAAAAAAATACATTTTATAACCCCTATACCGAGCATTTTATCTCTTGCTACTTCGGCTCTAGCAATTCCAAAAGCAGGATCAGTATCTGCATCATATCTATCAATACGTAATTGCCAATAATGTAAACCTCTGGATAAACCGACGCCTGCTAAGGCCACCCTGTGTTCCCAACCAGAAACGCGAGCACCAAGACCCTGACCGTATAGTGTTAGACCTTCAGTTCGTCCACCACCTTCCCAACAAAACCATGCCACTAGGGGAAAAATATGAAATTACAAAGATTCAGATATTGATAAGTTAATATTTAATATGTTAACAAAATATACCTGGGGCTGTTTGAAGACCTATCAGTTCACTGTAAGGACCTTCACCTGTAGCATTGAATGCCTTTACTCTTGCATTATATAGTGAATTAAAATGTAGACCATCAACAGTACACATGAGTTCTTTCCCACAATAAACTTCCTAAATTATAAAACTTCAAATAATATAAAATTCGTAATAATTACTTATCAAAAAAGAAATAAAAAAGAGAAAAGTACTCTAAAATCACCACCATGACCATCATCCAATTCTAAAATGTAACCCTCAACATGACTATGTAATGGTGCTGTCCAAGCCACTGTTACCGAATTGTTTTCAGCAGCGCATGCTTCAGGAGCTAACCCAGGTGGTCCTGGAGCTATAAGATTAATAACATTATAGCGACCATAGGATTCATGATTTAAAAAATCGTTAATAACTGATATATCTACATTAAATCTATCATCTTGTAAATCAATTTGTAAAACGAAAATGATTATTTATTTTATGTAATAATTTTGCTACAAACATTTTATAAAATAGTATATTATGTATTTACAAAAAATTAAAAATTTTAGGAAATGATTATAGAGTTGATACCTGATTGTTTTTCATCTCCATTTACGCCAGCTTATCACAAATAATTTAAGATAAGTTATTAAATTTCAAAATACTAAAGTAGTGAGTTAACAGTAAACATATTAAGATATGTGTACAAAATTTTATAGAATTTTGACGTACATTTCATCTGAGTAAAGTTTAAATGGTGAATTGCATTTAGAACGGGTTTGTCATCTAAAGTTAGTTCAGGACTCGAATTTGGAGGACGAGGGGCACCCTGCAAGGCGCGAGCGCAAGTGACTCCAGCGCTAGCCGCTCTTCCTGCCAAGACCCACCCGACCTAAAATTTTAACAACGTTAATTTTTTTATTATAATATTTAGTTAACATCAACCTAATAAAAATGAATACTGACTTGTAGAAAAGCAGCACTATCTGTTTCTTTTAAGGCTTCAATACAAAACTGTAATAAGCCAGTGGCACTTTGAAGATAATTAGTACATGTAGTGGATTGTTCTTTTAAAAGGCGCACTCTATTATCCTTTTCTATCCTAATGTTATCAATTAAGAATTTTCTTCTTTCTTTAATCGCTTCTATTAAAATATCACATTGCGATGAGACAACATCTTCGAAATCAGTGTAAGATTCCTGATAAAATATTTTTTGTTATAAAGTTGTAAAATATATATTTTTTAATACTAAAGTTATATTAAAATTAACAAAAATACAAAGTGTATATCAAATAAATACATACATTGACATTTTCTACTAATTTTTTAATTCTCTGAATATATTCAGTTAGTGCCAAAGCTTTTTCCGAAAGTAATTGTAAATTTTGTGATAATTCAGTCTGAAAACATAAAAAGGTTTAATTTTTAATAAAACGAAAACGTCGATTTTCTTACGACACAATTAATTTGTAACGCGATCACCGAGCGTCAAACCTTTTGAGTTTTGCAGGCAATGGACAATTGTTGTACATCGTGCGACGCGTGTCTTTCTTGGAGGCAACGCGTACACG
Organism: Leptonema lineaticorne; assembly: GCA_024500535.1. Lineage (NCBI taxonomy): Eukaryota > Metazoa > Arthropoda > Insecta > Trichoptera > Hydropsychidae > Leptonema > Leptonema lineaticorne. The sequence continues at coordinate 4,064,187 of JANIJI010000059.1, read as the reverse complement.
CCGGCTGTCGACAAGGAGTACATTGGGCTACTAATGGTGCCCCATTGTGTTCCGAGCAAGTCGTAATCGTACCGCGCTGTCCGGCCGGCGTTAAAGCGTGTCTCGCGAGAGGACCTCGAGGCGGATGACAGGCTTCTCTGCACGCTTCACAGTAAAAAATGGAACACTGTTCACAATGGACGGTCGCCTGTTTCGGGGACGATTCTTCACACATTTGACAGTTCTGTGCGGATTCGCTTTTGTTGCAGACATCTTTATATTTTTCGATGATCGTCTGCATTACTTTATAGGTGGGCAAATTGTTTGCACCGTTTTCGTCAAAATATACGAGCTTTTGACATACGGGACACGATAGGAACAACGCGGTCGTGGGAAACAAGGTGTTGTTGGCGTTATTTAGCGAACCGACGTAACTTCCGGGGCGAGAGCCGCACACGACTCCGCTGTCGGTCTCGCTGACGATCGACAATTTATCGGCTTCCTGATAATCGCCGGAACTGGACGACGCGACGCTGTCGACTTCGCTATTCGAGGTGGACTGCTGCAAGCCGAGGGAGCAAGAAAGACACAACGCGTGACCGCAAGGCAAAAGGACGGGTTTTTCGAAAAAATGTTTGCAAGCGTAACATCTCAATTCCTCTTCCATTTTTGAAATCGTTAAATTTTATCTTCGACACTCGGTAAGTTTAGAATGCGAATAATTCGTTCGAGATAACTGAAATAAATAAAAAAAAAGACGTCAAAATTACGTTCAGTTATATAATCATTATTTTTAAATTAACAAGTCTTCGTAAATAGCACGAATATATCAAATCTTATCAGTTATATAAAATTGGAACGTTTATACTGTTAGTCGTCAAAAATATCTCCGTAAATTTCAAATATTTGCTTCTATACGAAAAAAATGTCTATACTGTCGTTTTTTTTATAGCTTTTTTTATTATAATTGTAAATAGTGCGAAGACTATTTACGTAGCCATATTTATCGCGCGTTTTGCGAATGTTGTGTTTTAATAATATCAACGTAATCATAAGAAACGTCGTTAATTCACTAAAAATTAATTAACGAGAACATCGTTGAATAATCAAAAATACATTACGGAACTGTTAGATTTAAATAAGGCGGCAGAATAGGCTGCGATATTTTCCAAACGTCTCGTTTTTTTCTTTTTCGAAAAGAAAGACGGGTGACATTTTTTTTTTTAAGAACTATATTCATTTTTCGCCTTCTTCGACGACGTTCCGCTTCGCCGTCGTCGAAATCCGGTCGCTTTAAATCAAATATTCTAGAGAACGCGAAACGTCATACGATTTGATAAATACGAGGATCTCACCTTTTAAAGACCGAGACGCGTCTCTCGTCGTCGACGTCTCGTCATCGTTCACTTTTCGACGAAAATAATATTCCAAAATGCCGAACCCCGAAAGCGGACGACGTTCCAATAGAAACGTCTTCGGCGAAAGAGCGAATCGCGCTTCCGACGGAAAATAAGGATCGCTCGACGGACGGGTCTCCGCGTCGAGGATTCAAAGAAAGGACGAAGGAGCGAAGGACGCGACCGGTCGCCGGGCCCGCACCGTCGACGCCGACCGATCGCGGCCGATATTATCCGATCGACCGTCGACTCCGGGTCTCGGCATCGTTTTTGCCGCCCAGTAACCGTGCTAATTTTCTTCGGATCGATTATTATATATATATATATATATATATATATCGCTAAATATGCGCAAAATCGATTATAATTTTTATATCGTTTTCGCGAAATTAAATCTTGCGTAAATACGATCAAAAACGCTTTCTTAAATTGAACGAAATTTATTCTCGTTAAAAGGTAAAAAAGGTTGGTCCCCCTTCGCAGTGAGAAATCGTAACGTTGGCGGCGCCGAGTGTCATCGGTCCGCCGAGTGTCATCGTTCGTTTGCGGCGTCGGCGATGTCGCTCTATCTGCTGGTGTACGCGTTGTGGTGCGCGCTGCTCGTGTGGCCGCCGGCCGTGTTCACGGCGGCCGGTCTCACCCTGGCGCAGCTGGTCTCGGCGCCGCTCGGTCGCGAGGCGGACTCGTTCGTGCTTTATCAGTGTCGACGGGGCGCGCTCACCGCCTTCGTGCACTCGGCGCTGCCGCTCGGCTGCCTCGTCGGGCTGCTCGTGCGGGACGCGTCTCCGCACTTGGACGCGCTGTTCGCGGCCGCGCACTCGCCCTGGAAGGTCGCGTGGACCGTCGCCGTCGTCGCGCCGCTCTGTCTGCTGCTCAAGGTGCTCGAATGGCGCGCCGACGACTGGACCGGACATCCGGCCTGCGTCGACCTCGCGCGCTACTGCGACGCCAACTCGACGCTGCGCGCGCTGAGGTCCAACGTCGATTCCGAATATAAAAGGTGACCGACCGTTCGTAATATTTCGGCGACCGTTCTATAAACGGTACGCAAACGTGTATATCCCGAATCGCGATTCGAATTTTTAAAATATGTCGCCGCCATTGTTTATATAGTCCGCGTTTTAAAACGTTCGATAAAAACGTTTAATTTTCGCATCCTCCGTTTCGAGCGAAACGACGAACCTCTTTCGGTATTGTGCGCGAATTAAATATTTGCCGTTCTATCGTTAGTTTACATTTCGACATGTGTTGACCTCGTCGCGAGACGGCCTCGTCGAAATTATTTGTTTTACCGAAATGCATCTTTTTCATTTTTTTACGCGCTTTTATTTATCTTGCACCGTTTGTCCGTTTGCGAGAGCGGAATCTCGCAATCGACTTTTCGATCGATTTCCTTTTTTTTTGCTTTTTTATTTAATTATTTTTAAAAATATTCGTTTCGTTTTCAGCGTAGATAAAATAGTTATAAGCGTAAACGAGGCCAATAAAGTGATCGTGACCGCCAACTGGATAATCAAAGTCGGCTTTTACGATATGAAATTTGCTCAACAGAACGACGCCATTATGATCGTTAAGACTGTGAGTTTTTTTTCGGTACGTTTTCTTATCGACATTTTGTTTATCGAGCGATTAATTCCGATCTCTTTTTCAGGCCGACACTCTCGAGCTCTCGCCCATTAGCGGCGGAGAACAGTTTATAAATATTGACGTTAAATCCGTTAGAAGAAACTGCGTCCTTTTTAATATAAGAATTAATTCGTTGGATTTTAAAGATTTACAAAGTAAAGTCACTAGACCTATTATAGTTTTACCGAACATAGTTTTTCACAGAACGATCATAGATAAATTTATCGACGTGTTTTTGGACCAGATCAGTCTCAACGATAAATATGAAACCGCTCAGGTTTGTTAAGGTTTCGATTAACGATAGAATAACTAGTATTAAAACCAAATCATATAATCTATATAATCGCTAGACTTTTTTGATACTTTTTTTTAGGAATTAGAACCTTGCATCGGATGCATGCAAACTGTTGCCAATGTTAAACTGTATAAACAATGCGCTAATAATGTACAACATAGAAGGGGCGAAGAGGTTGTTCAATGTCAGTCTTGCGGTTGCAGGTATTGATATATTTCGCAAAATAGATTTTTTTTTGCCTCCATATTTTTAAAGACCTCCATATTTTAAATGTCTCCATATTTTTAAAGACCTATGTGGTGTGCCGATTGTATGGGACGATGGTTTGCGACGCGTCAAGATCCAGAACATCCGGAAACTTGGCTAGGTAATAAATGCACTTGTCCTCTTTGTCGTCAAGTGTTTTGTTTATTGGACGTTCATTATGTGGAAAGTAGACCGTCGTAATTCTGACTGACCAATTAATTATGATTATGAATTTTTTTTACACAAAACATGAAGAAGTTATCGGACATAATAAAATTATGGTGTAATGGACAATTTGAAAGTTTTGGAGATTTAATTATTTTTATATAATATATTTTTCCAATTTTATTTGTGTGATAAATAGAAAAAACACTTGTTTTGTAGTGTTTTTTTAGTTTTAATTTAATATATTTCAATTTGTTTCAAGTTTTGTGCAATTTAAGATCTTATAAATTATAAACTCTAAGTGAACATCCAAAGATGTTTAATTTTATTTAGTTAAATTATATTTATAACATCCACTTATCATTAAATTAAAATATATATATATATATATATATATATATATTTGAGTATATATTTTTTAATTTAATGATAAGTGGATGTTATAAATATAATTTAACTGAAATTTGTCAACATTCTTAAGCCAATTGTAGAAGTTTTAACAGTTCTTTTTTATTTTTATTATGGATTAATATTTTATTCCAACTTTATATTTTATTGTATATTCTTTTTTAAAATTTATATACTATCTTAAGATGTTTTTTATATGTCAAATGCCATTTTTTTAGTTTTTTGTAATGTTTTTTGCTTTTCTCTCTTCTTCATTACATTGTTATTTTGTTTTATCTGTATTGATATTTTGATAATAAAGTGTTGATTTTTATAGATCTGGCAACATATTCTTATATTATCGATGAATACTATGTTTTCGTATTTTATTTAAATATTGTCTTTATTTCTATCAAACACGATTTTTTTTAGATCATGTTTTGTTTCGTTATATATACAGTAGTTTCACTATTTAGAGTTAAGGACAAATATCGACACATCAATTAGGCAAGATTATTTTGCATTTTATAGTAAAACATGATTTGACGAATGTAAACGATGGGAATACGCGATAAATAGTTATTTAACGTGAGTCTAAATATTATTTAAGTCTTGTATTACGAAAACGTCGAGTTATAGAAAATAGATAAAAATAAAATAAAATATCCCAATCTATTAGTTATATAAATCTTGTATTCAGAATAAGTATTACGACTACAAATTGTGTAAAGGGGAAAGATTAAATTTTTATATCAAAAGTTAATCAAAAACTAGTGATAGATTTATGTTTGTTATTCTTTGGTGTGATTTGAATTAAAATATTTATATCTTTCATAGAATAAAAGTGAAAATAATCGAACATAAATATTTGCACATCGTTCTTGGATAATCATATTAATTATAATTATTGATAAGTTTTAATTGAATCATGAATTTTTAGAATTGCAAGTGATCGAAAACATGTTAACATTGAAAATTTGCAGATAGTGATAAAATAATTGCGGTGATATCGAAGATTTTTTTTTTTTTTTTGTGGAGTCAGGTTTTATCATGACAGGGAAACGTTTATGTATAAAAACGTGTAAAATCCGTGTATGAATGTGTGCATTGTGAAAATCGGAAATTAATGGAATTCGTAAAAGAGAAAAGGGTGAGAGAGTGAACAGAACCAATTTACGGTTCCGTGGATTTGCCATTCCCGGTCCCGAACGGAAACCATTTCGAATCGGATTTATCGATCCTGTAGTCTTTTTGAGGCGTGCTGCGAACAAAAGTCGTAATTTTCGAAAAAGTCCGACTCCAGAAACCTACCGTCAAATTATTGTGAAAAACGGAAAAGGGATCGAGAAAGGAAATAGGAAAAATTTGCATTCGTTATATTTTCTATACAATCGACGTTTAGTGCGGTTTCTTTTATTAAGTTTAAAATCAGTTTTCGTCATTCGGATTGTTGATGGAAATATTTTCTTTACTCTATCTATAGAGATTTTACATAAATTTTAAATAATTTAATTTTTACAATAGATTTTTCAGTGTATCGTATTTTTTCATTTTTTTTTAAATGTAAATATATTTTTTTGTGAAACACAATGGTAACATGATTGATAGTCTTGAATTTTAAACTTGAAACTTACTAATGCTAGACGACTGTCATTCCAATTAAATAATTCAATGACCACATTTTCGCTCGTAAAGACCATTTTTCAGCAGTGGTCTTTCATGAAGGCCGCTTTAAACAGACAACAAAATGTGTGATATCGGTTAAATATGATGTCGAAAATATTTAAATATTTTAACTAAGAAGCTGGATCGTGAATATTTTGACAAAAAATATTATAGTTCACGATGAAAAATGATGAAAAGTCACATTTACTAAAAATTAAAGAAAATACTTATACAATATTTGTACAATACCCCTGGTTTTGTATAAATATTATTTTCAATTGTGATACACGAATCATGTATTCAAATTCATTGTTTTTTTTTGTTATGCTTGTAAAGTGATACACGAATTTTTATGGACATTTAAAATTTATGAAAATTGTAGCTGTTTTTCAAAATTTTCATAGTATCTGGTGAAAAATTGTGGGATTTAGCTTAAAATTTATAGAACTCATACACGCACCGTTGGTAGTGTATATATAATAGTATATTAAAAAAAGGAAGGATAAAAAAAAGACGGTTCTCGACGAAGATTTTCTCGTTTGGATCAGTGTCTCGTTTCTCGACGATGACAGGGGATGAGCATGTGGAATTTTGGGCAAATATGTGAGATTAGTCGAGCGATTTGTTAAGGGAAATGGAGGTGCGAGACGCGATGCGACAAACAAAATGTAATCGCAGACATTATTCTCTGGATGAAGACTCATCTGTCATAGATTTAATCCACGTGCGCGGCTTTTACACGGAAGACATTTCGTCGCAAAGCTCGGAATCGTTTCGAATCGTTATAATTCATTTTGCAACGCTCCACCCTTTATTGAAAAGCCATTTTTGGAATATTCAAGTTTTTATGCTTTAATGTTACAAATATGATCAAATGTATGGAAAGATATTTTTTGCCTCATATTCAAGAAAATTATCTATTCGAAAGCTTTTTATATTGTTCATTGAGTTTTAAAATTTATTCTTTAATATTTAGTTGCATATATAATATAATCATTTAATTATCTATTCTATGATGAATATTAATATCACTAAGAGTTAAATTTTTTTACAGAGTTTAACTTTTATGGAGTCACATGGTTAATTCTATAACCAATTTTCAGATAATATTTAATAGTTGAAAATATATATATATAAAGGTTAGTTTGAAATTTTAACTATTTTTTTTTGTTTTGTTATATTTTGTTCTATTATTGAACTTAAAATCAAATGTATTGTACGATACTGATTGAAACTTTATTTCATTTTGTGGTATTCAACATTTACGAAGTTCAACCTTTTATTTGGAAAATGGAGTGAAACGTTCCTTCGATTTCCACTGAATCAGATTCAATTTCTTTTATGCAAACATATTTTAATGTCGACGAAGGGATGCATCTGGCGAATTCAATAGACTTTAGATTAGAGCTTACGAAAGCTGTGCGCTTTTTCAATGGTTCTCAACGTAAATTTTCCGACGTTTTTCTTAAAATATTAGATTAAAATCGAAGAGAAAGAATATTCTTATCGATGTTAGAAAAAAAAATTCAGTATGATGATATACAAAAATGAAATTATTTGTTTATTGATTATAATAATGTGTAAACGGATAGAGTTCACTTAACTCCAATAATGCTATGGAATATAATTTTTTAGATGAAAATAATAATGTAATTAGAGCTTTTGCCGGCACAGATGATATATGTTTTCACATAGCAGCGGTTGTAATCCATTTTAATATTAAGGCCTCCGTGGTTTATTATCATGGCACGTGTTAAAATAGTTGTAACAATAATAGTAACGGTAATAATAACAATGCCAAAGAGAAAGAAGATAGTAAAGAACTTTGATAGCAAAAGGTGGAGAGCGAGCTGGTTATAGTCTGTTCACCGTGCTAATCCGTAAGCGAGTTTTAATTAATAGATAGTTTCGCCGTTCCCCAAACACTAATCAACACCGGCTAATGAGTCCGCAGTAAACGGCCTTAAGTTCCGATAAGTGACTGGGTTCTAAGCCACACGCCTCAACAATTATCGGTCGTTCGTTATTTATTAATGTCGTTTCGTTGTTTTAAGGTTTCGCATTTGAATATTAATTTCATTTCACGGACGATGAGAACTAAAAATATAAATATATTACGATGATGATGCTCGAATAGATAGGCTGGAGGGCAAAAAGAAAGATTCGGAATATGATTAACCATTGTTCGATATTGAATGCTTTGACAAAATAATAATAATAGGGAAATTTGAATTTATGTTGTTTATGTGTATTATATATATATATATATATATATATATATATATATATATATATATATATATATATATATATATATATTTATATATATTCGGAAATTCGAAATTCCATATCCTTTGATGGAAAATAGGTTTTTCTTTCTGCTCAAATTGATTTCGTAAGCTATTTCCTGACTATAATGATTTGAATATTGTAGATCAGTGGCTCTCAACAAATAATTCTGAGAATATGAATTTGAATATGTATGGTATTGGAAGAAGTGCGCAAAAATGATATTTTTTGGAACTATTTTTTTTACACGTAAGATGCATTCTTGATAAATATTTGTAAAGCTATTAATTATATAAAAATGAAGATTATTTTTTAACAAATTATTTATATGAAGTTTATCTGAAAATTTCGTGCTTTTTTATTTTGGATTGAAATGAAGTTAAAAAATATATTTATTTACATAAGAAGCTTTTAAACATTTAAAATCATAATATTTCAAAGAATAAATAATGCTTAAGATATTTTCGTTGATATTATTTTTTTCTTATGAAAAAAAAAATTATTTCAAAATATTATATAATTAAGTTATATTTAATTTTTATTATGTAGGTAAATGGAATGTTCTAGTACAAAGATGGGGAACATGCGGCCTTATGACAAATAAGTGCGGTATTGTGTGATATGATTTTGATGTGTTTTTTAATATTTTATATATGAAATTTGCGATCGAATTTAAGTCAAAATTTTCGTGATCGAATTAATTTATCTAAGTTTAAAATGTCCGAAAAATTTTAGACTTTTCATTAAATTTTATTTAAATGCGGCCTCTACGAAAGACCATTGCTGAAAAGTGGCTTTTACAGGTAAAAATGTTCCTCGCCTCTGTATGTTATGTAATTAACGTATAATAATTTTAATATATATATATATATATATATATATATATATATATATATATATATATATATTCATATATGTAAATATATGAATATAGCTTTCGTATAGGTGAATAACTTTGATTATCGATTTAAACCGCGCCTCGTTTCGCCTCATTCGAAAATTTTCCACCAAAACTCCTCAAATGGAGATTGATGATGTTCTTAAGTACCAAGGTAGCCATTTTTTACGACAAAATCTTATACTTGTCTCACGTTTGCCGCTCTCACATACACACGACCGGTTTAGAAACGACGCGGTGAAAAAATACCACTTCGCCGGATAGAAGATAGCCGAGGAAAAACCGGAAAATGAAAAAAAAAAAACGAGGGACGGAAAAGTCTTGTTTTATCCGAGACCGAGGAGGAATAATGTATGGGTTGAAAAAAAAATATATATATATACATATATGGAGTACGGGAAAAAGGTTATAGTCGAAAAATCCAACGACGTCGGCCAAAGATCACAACTTAACGATGATGTCTAATCGATATTTTTGGTAGGATTCGAATTTTTGCCATACATGTCGATGGAAAGGGTGAAGAAGAAAAGATGTTCAATTTCTGAAATATATAATCGATATGCGTCGTAAGATGGATGAGATCGTCGTTATTGCGACATACTTTTTCGTTTATTAAAATTTATTGCAGAATCATGAACAAATATTAATTAGTTGAGACATGATTTATTATATAACAAAAAAAAAAAACGTCGTGTACGTATTTCGATAATTAAAAATGATTTTAAATTTTGATAATTAAAATAAAAAAAACAATCATTTTTTAGTTTTGAATTATGTTTGATTTTATTATGCTTTTTAAATGTTTTATATAGCATTGAATTGTAAAATATATGTGAAAATTTATGAATTATGTATATAAATATCTAATAATTTAGTCTTTATATTTCAAACATTTTTCTGTTTTTGATTAAAATTATTTAATTTTAGCAATATTTTGTTTTTTTTTTTAGTTTTGATATAATTTTTTTTTGTGTGTTATATAAACATTTTTATTCTGAAAAGTTAAAATAGACGTGTAGTGCAAGTATAATTTTTTTTTCGAGGTATTGAATATTTTTTTTTGTCATTAATAAGGAAATATAAAATAAAAGATTATATAAACCATGTAATATGTAATAACCATGTAATTTTTTTTCTATTTCTTTCGAAATATATAATTCTATTTTATATTTAAAATACTTTCTACATCTTGTTTCATATTTTGTTCTTTTTTCTAAACAAAAATAGGCTTTAGGGCGACTCTTTTGCCACTTTTTTTTTGAAATTATGAAACAGAAACAAAGTTAATAATTGCGGTTTTTTTTTGTCTTATTAAAAGGAAATTACTTTTTCACCTTTACGGACAGAAATACATCAAAAGAAAGACGCGATCATTTTTCAACACCAATTTTCGACTTCTTTTTTATTTTTTTTTTCATCCAAGTTTTTCACTGCGACGCCTCGACACGGCCTTCTTTCGTTTTTCCTCAGCGCGATCGCCTCGGCGTTCTTTCGTTACTTTTCCACTTTCTTCTTTTTTTCTTTCCACCTTCATTTCTTCCCTATCCACTTATAGAACCTTTATTTTCGCCGGCTCGACTACGATAAACGTCAGAAGAAAGGGTTTCATATCTATTTATGGCCGCTTAATGACGTGGTTAAACCGAACGGCCATTTTTTTTTCCACTTCACTTTCCCCCCCCCCCCGTTTTGGACGATTTTCGCGGACGGAAAATCGCGGAAAGTCGTTTGAATCGCCGTAATTGCTTTCGCGATATTGCGTAGCCGCTTTTTGATATAACTGAAAGTCGTATAATGATTCGTGGCGAATAAACAATCTCGATTCGGCGAAAACGTCTGTAATATGATTCATAATGGTATAACGATAAATGTTTTTCGCTCTAAGTGGTCTTTTATGTTTGTGTTTGTTGATTACATAGCATATTTCAGGAAATTTGATCTAGATCATTGATGTCAGTGCTTAAGTTTTTATATAATACTTTATATTTAATTATATAATATTTTTGATGTTGTTTATATAAAAATATAAATTTTTAAATTATGCAATACAACAAATTTGATGAAAAGTAGTAAATATATTTTCAAGAAATCGTAGAGCAATATTTTGTAGTTTCACACTACGAAATTAGAATATATTTATTGAGAAAGCAGCACACAAAGTATTTTGAACTTTGTTGAAAAATATCATAATTGAAACTAAAAGTTTTGATCAGAAACTTTTAACTAAAATAAAAATCATAATTAATCTGATTAAATTATTTAAAAACATTATTGAATACAAAAAAAAAATATTTTTTTAATGTTTTCAAAATATTTATATACGTTAGATTTGCAAAGGATTTCGTTTACATATTTTAAACGATGTATATTTACTAGACTAGTATATATATATATATATATATATATATATATATATATATATATATATATATATATATATATATATATATATATATATATATATATATATATATATATATATATATTATAACATATAATATTTTCTCGAAAGGAAAAATATTGAATATTTTACCAAATATAAAGAAATCTCCAACAGGCGTCGTGCAAGAGAGAAACATCGAAAATGAATCAACAATTTTAGAGGTATAAAAATGAATATTTTTCTGAAGGATACACGCACGTGTAGCTAAATTTCAACGTTCAAAGTGAGAGATAACATTTTGGAAACAGGCGATGTTTTTTTTTCGCAGAGTTTGCACGATCACTTTTCCAGCAAGAAAAAAAAGAGTGGAAAAAGTTAAAGGGAGAGAAAAATTTTTCGAATTGTACAAACCTTCTTATAAAAATGTAATATCACGAGTTCGGAATATAAATAAGTTACGTGATATACTTGAATAATAAATAAATAGTATTATTAATAAATATATTTTTATATAATTTTAGTAATAAAATATTTCTTTTATTTTTTTATGTATAATATCATATATATATATATAAAATAATTACAATATTCTTGATACATAAAAATTTAGTATAATGCTTCAGATATATTTAAAGAATATTTTAGTAAAATTGTTTTCTTTTTTTTTTGTCGAACATATTTCATAAGTGAGTAGTATTATTCCTTTAAAGGCGTTGAAAAGGTTATGGAGTTTGAAGCAGAGGTTAAGAAATGGTGAAAGGTTTCACCGAACTCGTTTTGTTCCCTTGACAATATTTTATAAAAGGCACTCCATTTTTGCTTCACGGTTTAAATATATATATATATATATATATATATATATATATATATATATATATATATATATATATATATATATATATATATATATATATATATATATATATATATATATATATATATATGGAAAAATATGAAAATATTGATTTTGTAAATTTTCATGTGAATATTAAGTATCAAGTTAAACATTTTGAGAATGTATGTTCGAGAGATGTGAAGTTGATGAATAAAGCTTTGTTGTCTATTCTTGAAGTTGGATCGTGCGGTTTATTTTCATTGAATATTATATTGTAATTCATTTGATTAAAAGCTCGAGTAGCAACAGTTTGGTAAATTTAAATATAAAAATTTGTAGAAATTATATAGATTTTACAACTGGGAATTTCTAATTAATGTAATGGACTTGAGCGTTCATTTTAATAAATTAATACAACGAATATATTATAATTATAAATTACGAAAATTAACTAAGTAATTGATATATTATATATTAGATGTCGAATTATTTGTAAATAATTTTGATTATGAAATAAGTATTATAAAATAAAAAATATGCACGTTTTTAAATTGATTATATGTTTTGAAAGTGGAAAAATTTGTTCATCGGCCAACAGCAACGACAACAACATCAACAACAGTCGAAAAAGTTTAACATGTACAAGGGTAACCGACAAGAAAAGTAATGAAAAAACAAATAGGATTTTCTGTCCCTGCTCGGTTATTTTCCTTTATCGATAACGGGCGACATTGAAATGACCCTTGAGATATACAAATATTAAACGTATGTAATCATTATTGAATTTGCGAATTATGCACTATCGGTTATTGATAAAAAAACATGATAATATGTGTATATACTTTATTATAATCTATATATTGTATAATTTTATATACATATATATTGAGTCTAAAACTTTTCCTTATACAAAGCCTATTATCTATAATTGAAATCAAAAGAATTCAATTCCGCACCGCCCTCGATATTGTCGCTGTAAATTATCTTTCACTTATTAGATCTATATGAGGTGTAAAAATATATAGTCTTGTTCTTTAAACCGATTTTTCTATCGGAATCCGATTCTTTTTTTTATTATTAAAATTTTCAAAGTATTGAATTTAACATGAAAAAATACTAAAAAATCTAATCCAATCGTATAGAACGGAAAAAATCTATTACATTTATGATTATAAAATTTTATTGTTATTGTTCTATATATAAATTTAATATTTTTATTACTATGATTATAATGTGTGTACGAAGATTGATAAATATGAACGTTGAAATTTTAACAGATGCATTTGAACAATAAAGTTGATAAATGTTTCAATTTCGTGTAACATATGTAGCGATAATAAAAATCCGATATCCCAAGTGTAAAATAATACACAAAACGCAAAATTGCGGTTAATAAATTAATTAAAAAAAAAAACATGCGAAATTTTCGGTCACCGTTTTGACAAATTGGTTTAATTTATAATATAAAATGTGAAATATATATATCGTATATATGGTATACAGATAATTTTATGTTTCTTATTTAATTACAAAATTGATTTTTATATTAATATTTTAAAATTATAATGAAAATATTATAGATTTTAATTCATATTAAATTTATATTATAACACATATATATATATATATATATATATATATATATATATATATATATATATATATATTGTAATAATATATGTGGATAATTTGAAATCGGAGCTTGTGAAGTTTAAGGATTCACTTTAATCGTTTGTCACGTTTCGGTGTGCGCTTTGTAACCGATATCGAGGACCATTTCCAGGGTTGATAATCCGAATGAATTTTGCAAATCTGGATTTAACAGTTGCATTTGCGAATTCATCGTATACAAAACTATTACGACTCTAGATGTGAACGCGTGTAAACACGACGCGACCGTTTTGAAATGTGCTTATTTTGTCGTCGATGGATTAATTTCGAATTGAAACCACTCGTCAGTGTCCCCTTACGGGTTAACCCTTCGGCGAAAGGGTCAAAGGGTATTGTTTTGCTCATGCAGCCGTCCGTAATGCTGGATAGACCTCACTCGAGAACGAATATCGAGTTTTACATGGCTGAAGTGTTCGCAGCATAAAGTTACAAATCCCCCAGGGGATATATGATACTTGAGAAATCTTACGACGCCAAGACGTGATTTCTCCATACTCATTCTCCTTCAGCATCTACATATTCCTCATCTCCGCGTCTTCGACTTGTTCAGACCGCCTTACGTCTTAGGGTTTCGTCAATTTATCGTGCGTACGTAAGACTCTTCGAAAAGACGTGGACCCTCGCCGGAGAAGCCTAATAAATGTTTTTTTTTTCATACTTGCAGATATTTATAATGTGCTTTATTTGATATACGATACGTGACTTGCGTACTATTTTTATATATTTGAATTTATATGATGAAGTCTGATTGTGCTCTATTTTTATTTAATATATATATCATATATGATTGTTATATTCAATATATTGAATTTTAATAAAAATTTAGAAAATCTGCATTATTTTTGTGGTTAAGCATATTTAATAAATAAAATAGAATGTAAATGTTTGAGCTATCATTTTCGTTGTTAAAAAGACTATCATAGATATAAATGATTAAAAGAAGATATTTTGTATAATTGATGTTTGAATATAGAATTAGAATTTTGATTTTTAAGTAGTACAAGTATATAAAATTAATATTAATAATAATTATGTAGTATTATATTTTTTTTATAAAAAATAAAATGTAATTATATTGTGTTAATATTATATAGTTATAATTTGTAAAAATTGTCAAAAATATTTTACTCGGCGAAAATATGTTATATTTGAGAAAAAAAAACTATAGATTAGATGAACACAAAACTATCGTTTATTACAAAGAAAGAAGTCGGAAAGAAAAAGCAAACTCTTAATAAAAGTTCAAAATAAGGAAGAGAAAAAAAAACGACAAATATTTATATATAATATATATACATATATGATTTCATTTAATATAATATTATATAAATTACAAGTTATAAAAGAAATAATTCATTATACACTTTTAGGATTTAATAAAGAAGTTCGTTTCCATTGTGTTCGGCGAAAAATTCAAACATGCAACATCTGTCCGCGTAAGAAGACGGGGGAGGGGGGGGGGGCAGAAAAAAACCCGGTGTTTTAATTAATTATAGAATAGTGATTAATGAAAATTCGAGCGTTTCCCGACTTCATTACGTCTTCGAAGGACGATGAGGAAAATAAAAAAAAAAAGAAAAGAAAAGTGGAACAATGAGACTTTTCCACCCCTCGTCGCCGACCGCCCTTAGAGAACAAGAGGAGCGAACCGACGAATTTTTATACCTTGTTCGCGATAAGAAAAAGACGGTGAAAAATTTCATTTTCGATCGTCCGCAATGCGGAAAATTCACGGCTCGACATATAACGATTCGACAACGCGGAAAAAAACGCGGTAAAATTTCAAAATGTATATATATATATATATATATATATATATATATATATATATATGTATAAAAAGAATATTGTAAATTAAATAGTTTATATTCCCTGGATTTTCCTTTGATATCGTTCGAATTTGAAATTTCAACGAAATCGTTCGATTTTTTTTTGAAACAAATTTGTGTTTGAAACGTTCTTATCTTTGAAGTGAGATATGATATTTTGAAAATAAATTAATTATGTCGAAGAAAAAATTGTAATATGTCATATTAATTGAAATTATTTAATACAGTTAGTTCTTGAGTTAAAACTATTCATAATTACTACGTATTTTTTTTAAATTTTTCTTTAAATATATATATTTTCATAGTTTTCTAATATAATTTTGCACACTTCCGATTTCATACTTTTATAATCGATTGCTTAGATGATAATCGACTATAAGTCAGAATTGTATTTATATACACTTATTTATGTAACTAACTAAAATAATAATAATTAAAAATCAGAAATAAAATGCTTTTATAATATATATATGTTTATTATATTATATTATTTATTTTTGTATGAAATTCGATTTAGTTCTAAATTGCAGAACTGAATCCTGCCATAGGTCGAAAACTGACTTGATTTTCTTTTTGGAAAATTCAGTGTGAATTATATATTTTTTAATTAATCATAAATACATACACATCCAGTAAATATGTTTAGTTGCAATTTGAAATTCGAATTGGAACCGTCACCGTAGGAGTTTAATCTGGATTAACCACAACGGCACTGCGGGTTTCATGCAAATAAACATCTATCGCATGTAAGCACCGCTATGTGTATTTCGACGGGGTTTGAGGGTTAAAGGGTGGCGCGTATTTGAATGCATCACAGTAATTGAAATTTGACAGGTGCATCGGAATAATGGGTTTAAGGGTGTGAATAATTTCACCGATAGCAAGTCGAACACGAGTAGCAAACTTGTGACACATGGACCAATTACTAAGAGATTACGCTTCGGTTATCTGGGGATAACTAATATGGTAGCAGGTTCACACCATACTCCCGAATGTACCCTTAAAATTAATAATAATCTCATGAATGTCGTCCTTCGCGGTTACATTGCTGAGAAACCAGATAACATTCGGGGGTTAATGTTAGTGAATAATAAATTTTCGATTCGCCACTCACTAATGACTCGATTGAAACACGTGTACTTTCTTTTATCGTAATATATAACATTCTATATTAAAATAATAATGTTCAATTGAATTGAAAAATAATTATATATATATATATATATATATATATATATATATATAAACTATATAATTATTTTATAAACGTTGTATTATTTAATGTATTGAACCAAGATTGATAATATTCATCGTGATGGATTATCCTAGTGTTAAACGCTACATGAAAATTCATTACGACTAATTAATTTTGATGATCTGTTTGATGGATTGTTGTGGAATAATTCAATAATTTATAAAACGTTTTATTCTAAAATTAAATTATATATTATATTAATATGAAGGTGTTTTTCTTTGTTTGTGCTTGAGAATTTTATATATATTTCCGTTGAAAAACATTATATATTATTTCAATAAAAAAAGTGAAATCGTATAATAATATTCTAAGAATCTGAAAATAAGTTCTGACATATATTAAATAACTTTGAATCAAATTGAGGAAATAAATTAAAATATAGAAAGCGACATTTTTGATATTTATTTTTTTTTCAAGAAGAGATGTTAAATAAAAATATGTATATTTTTAAATTAAAGCCATCGTAAATGTTATTTTAGATGAAAAAAAGAATATGAAATAATTTCAGATATTTGTATCAACAATTTTATACTAATATTCACAGGGTTCATAAAGACCCCCTTTGAGTTTATATAGGTAATTCTTTAAAACGAGTTTTTTTTCTATGTATAAATAATAATATAAACTAAATATGTATAAATAATATAAACGATGCAAATTTGAAACGAAATTCCCATCGGATAACAGGTTAGTCGTCGTTCGATATTTGCACGATATTTTACAACGAATTTGTCTTCGGTTCCGCATCCGAGAGCAATTGATTATCGGCGATTAGTTTAAATCCGTTCGCGCCGATTTTAAACATTATTTGTGTATGGCTAGCGTCGATTCCCCGACGGCATTATTATTATACGACGATAACGTCGTATATATGACATTTTCGATTGCTAATTACATTTTCGGTGACCGATTGCGGCGTCGGTTAATGCAAAATTCGACAAAACGGTCCAGCGATGATTCATTTGTCGCAATCGATATTATTGCGAACGCGTAATTTATTAATGCTATTATAAAGCTCTTGTGTACTTTAAAGTTATAATTATTTAGCAATTGGAACGAAGTGCATAAATGCCGCGCTATAAATGCAATAAACGGTATTTCGGCGAGTTCATATGCGGGATGCATTGAAAAGTGGTCGCGCATTATTCCATAAAATCATTTTATTCCGGTACTACATAATTATAATTTAATGAAAATATTATGGAATAATATATATATATATATATATATATATATATATATATATATATATATATATATATGGAATAATATATATTAGAAAAATTGAATACATAAGATTTAATTATTTTTTTAAATTTAAAAGCAGGAAAAAAAATATTTAATAAATAAAAAAAATGTTATTTTTATGTATAATTTTTTTAAAAACTTTAATGGGAAATTAAAAAAATATTAATAATTAAAATATGAATAAAAGTAACTAATTAAAATTCGATTTTTATAAATGTTAATAGTTAATTAATAACTATACAGTTA
This sequence comes from Leptonema lineaticorne, assembly GCA_024500535.1. Lineage (NCBI taxonomy): Eukaryota > Metazoa > Arthropoda > Insecta > Trichoptera > Hydropsychidae > Leptonema > Leptonema lineaticorne. Next base: position 4,045,773 of record JANIJI010000059.1, on the reverse strand, counting down.
TTTTATTCAACAATTCATAAATTAATGATTTACTCTGATTTAATTATGATCGATGTAAATTGTATATAATTATATTATATTTTGTATGTTCAAATGCTTTAAGAAATATTTGTTACTATATTATTAAAATTTTAATTAATTAATTAATGATTCAGTAAAGAAATAAAGCGGAAAATGTAATTTAAATTTTATATATATTGAATAATCATTTTAATAACTGTGTCATTATATTATACATATAAAATGTTTTATTGTTGATAAATTTCCATTCAAATTTACCTATATAACAAGAGATAATTTAACATAAAATTGAATAATATAACATCAAAATAAATAAAAACATCGAAAATTGTATAAATAATCATCGACAAGGATTCCCCGATGAAATTTCAAACGAGAGCTGTTAACTTTTCGGACAATTTAACCCGAGCAAATATTTGATAAATATTTGTCAATTCGCACTCGGTCATTTCGCGTATATTCAAACGCCTATTGTAAATTTGTTTTCAGGATTTTTTTCAAAAAAAGCTGAACGTTTCGTTTTCAACAAAAAAAAAAGCGAGAACAGTCCGTGCGTTTGTTTCTGCGTATGCGCGTAACGCGAATCTCGAAATGATTAACGCGATGTTTGTTCCTGTGCCGTTTTATGAGTTTCGACCTCGAAAATCGTCAAATGCGCACATTAAGGCTGTATATATATATATATATATATATATATATATATATATATATATATATATATATATATATATATATATACAAGACAATTTCGCACAACGACATCACATAATATTGACTAATTAATTATACGTTATCTAAGTCACATGCAACGGATATTAATCACCGTTTTTGACATCGAACGCTTGTTTATCAAACGTTCGAACGTTGAATTGTATTATAAAAATAAAATATTTATATACTATATACGTATAAAACGATATTTTTTTATTGAGCGACTAAATAAAATTCACGTTCGAAATCGTTCATTTATTTGAATCCTGTCGTAACTCGTATCGTGAAAGATGGGAAAATTTTCCAAATTTTCCGCTTTATAGGCGACATATCAGTCAGTCGCCTGAACTTTCAGCATTCATTAACCGACGTCAACTGCAGACAGTTCTAGCATGGATATGTCTAGGTATAAAATTTTCAGAGGCGTTTTATTCCTTTCTCGATTCCTTTACTTATATTTATGGTCGTATAGACAAATATAAAATAAATATGTATTATAATATAAAGGTAAATTTGAATATATATATATATATATATATATAATGATGATACTCAATCGTTTCGAAATATTATTAATGTGAGAAAAAAATATAAATATGTTGTTTAAATATGGAAAGATTTTTTTTCAGAAATTCTTAAATATTTTTTATCGTCATCCATAGTAGAAGATCGAATGTATGATTTAATATCTTTTTTTCATAATTAATTAATTATAATACAATTATTTTGGTTGATTTTAAAAATATTTTTTACTAATCAGTTTCTTTAAAAATCGATAAAATAATCTACCGAATTGTTAACGTATATATTAAGAAATCATTTTTGTCATTAAAATCAATATAGTTATTGAACGATCTTATATATAAAATAAGAATACAAATAAAATAAGATACGACCTATATATGTATATAAAACAAACGGTAATAATAAAACTGGTTATCCAATAGACAAACTTCCAAATATATCGTATTTATAATAAACGGATGCATGGCGTGTTTCACGAAAATCCCCAGATAATAAGCTAAAATGTTAATATTACCATCATGACGAAACTCTAAACTTAAGTTGGTACGTTGGATTTGCACATGTGCCTAAATTTTGGCAGCCAGTCTCGCTCCATGCCAAAATATACTTGGCCAGACAATGCGGTTCGAAGTTCTCAAAACCGACCAAAGCTGTATAGGGCAGTTTCGTGTTAGTGCTCAATTTATAGCCACTTAATTAGACCTCGACTGCACCTGGCCAACTTGTAACCGTATGCTTTCCGATGTCTTTTTTTCTACTTCTTATTTTTTTTCCTTTTTAATAGTAGACATATTTGAATGTATGTGCGGTTAATTAAGGTGAACAATTTATATATAATGAATAAGTGGACAATATGAAATATTAAAAAATCATTTTAATAATGATGCGCTATAATATAGTGACTAGATTTTGACAGTATATTAAAAAAAACTGAATAAAAATATTTTTTTCTAAAAAAAAAATACACTTTTATACCATATTTCTGTATTACATATAATAACAATCGCACCATCGTATTATCTACGTACTATTGTGTTAATTGGCCAATTATTTTGTAAATCTGTAAATTGATTCTTGCATTGTCACTGAAAGTGAGAAAGTATGTAAAGTTTCAGCTCAATTGAACATCGGAAAGTGTTCGAAAAATTAATGATAAAATTCTACCAAGACAAACAGACAAATAAAAACTTATATAAAAGTGTGTAAAAATAAAAAAAAGAGGACCATTTAGTACATAACTTACAAAAGAAAAATTGACCTCCTTAAAGCAGAACGGTTGGTCACCTTAAATTAATGCACCAGACTGAAAAAAAACGTTTATATATATCGGTTTTATGGTTAACTTCATTTATTTATATGCGAACCAAGCAGACAGTAAATGCTCTTCTAATTTTAATAATATTTTATAAGACTTTAAATTAATTTGTAGCATTAATCAAATTATGTCACGGTGATGACGTGAGTCTGAATGCTTATATCTTGATTAACTCAATGGAGATAATATAATTTAATCATTGAATTAATACAGGTGTCATATATGAAATAAGTATAAATCTAGTTTTTGACGATCATTTCGAAAAATTCGTTTGACTCACGGATAAGTTAGATTTGAAAGCTTTATTGGATGATATTGAATTAAAAATATCTAAAATTGACCTTTGAATAATTTTAACATTTCCGCGATCGAACTCTTCACTACGAACGAATAACGATGCCGTCAATCACTCACGCGAACATTTCGGTTGTCACGAATGTTAAAGTAATCAAAACCAAAAAAAAAAAAAAAAAATCGAGGGTAAAAAATCAAAACTGAATATTCGAAAGTAACGAATATAAATAAATTATTGACGTGAAATGGAATAATCGTCATTTGCGATGCAAAAGTTTTATAATCGAAAAGGAAAAAAAAATATATCTATAATGCACGAAACCGTGACGTTTCCGTAATTTTTACGTAATTTATGTCAATCGATGCTCCGTCGTATTTGTGACGTGAAACGAATCGAAGCAAAATAATATAAAATAAAGTATATTTTTTTTTATCGTTGTCTCCAATATATTATAAATATGGAGTATCTATGTAAACGGCAAATTTATGAAAAAATTTTGTTCGTTTTGAATATTTGTGTTATATAATTAGATTTTATATTAAAGTATGAATTTTTAAATTATGTTAAATATATTAATATGGACATTTTAGATCAATTTTGATGAATTGTTTTTCGCGCAAAATATTATATTAAAATGTATATTATTTTATAAATCTTGTAGTTAAGTACAATTTTGTTTGATAGTTGAAAGATTTTTTTCATTCTTATCATAGAAAAATGATTAGATATATGGAAATTTTCTTTTAGCGATAGCTGAATCGTTCATTCGCATATGGATTTTAATGATTATATATTATGATATATTTTTCATTCTCATTTATTAAGAGTATTAATATTCTTGCATTACGAAGATTTTTAATTATTTTGCATGCGCTTCAGTGGATATTATTTTATGGAAATTAAAATCGTAGAAATTTCTGAACATCGCCATCGTCCAATGAGGGACAAGATAATAATTAATATATTGCAGTGTATGTACATGACATATCTGTGTTGCGAATGAACTTGTAGTACGTTGTAATATTACACGCTCGGTACAAGTTGATGGGTGACAGGCCGAAATGAGTAAATGATATAGCGGGAGCTTACATAATGTACTTGAAATTTAATATCGTGTACGTTGCCGCAAAATCGTGATTTAACACGATAATAATAATAAAAAGCCGCACGGATCCAGCTATCCAACAGCTAATAATTCGTTTTACCCGACTATACCATTTTGTATATTGAAATAAATTTTATATTAAATAAAATCACTATCGCGACGGCTCTTTACAAATGCTAGGATTTTCCTTTGAATTGTCGAGCGCCCATTTTTCACAAAGATTGATATGTAATATCAGATATTCGTTCGTTACGATGAAAAGTAAACGATTGTAGCAGATTTAAAATTTCATATTGAGATAAAGATTTATATATATTTAAATTATTTGAATATATTATATGTATATATAGTATACATGTCACTGTTGGAGATTGGAAAAAAATCGGATTTGTTTGTTAAGTTGAAAATGCTGTTTTCGTTAGTGAAACGGTGGAATTTAATCGTAAAACGACGTTTCGTTTGTAAATGTAGGTTGTTTTCAGCGTGAAATTTGTGTAGGATAAAAGAAAAACGTCCGACTGATTTGGTTATGCATTTTAATTTGATTTGCTTCTTTTTCCGAGGGGATTTAACGAGAAAATCCACTGGAAAAATCGACGTTTATGACACACAAACATACACACATATACATAGTGTAAATAAAATATTTTTAAAATGAAAATAATATAAATATTTTTTTTTCGAGAATTGGTCGGTTTACAAAAAATATTTTTAATAACAATGTCTTGTTGTTGATAAAGGTTTTTATTGATTATGTTCATTATTTTAGTAATAACAGGATCTGAATTCCAGGAATTATATTTATCTTATCATAAAAATATCTGTCCTTATGACGTCAGAGACTTCTGTGATTTTACTTGGGTTATTATTAAACATCATTCATTTTTAGAAGATGGAAAAATAATCAATTTTTTATCTATTTATAAAAAAATATTACTGAAAAATATATGAAAGAAAAAAATTAAAATTGTTTAACACTAGATCATAAAAGTTGATTTAAAGATTGAAGATGTTTATTATATTGAAAAATAATATAAGAATTAGATTTAAGCGAAATTTGTATATAAATAAATGTTTTCCTAATTAAAAATTTTGGAGATATTATTTTTAAATCCCCTTAACTAAATAATATTTTCATACAAATTTATTAAATGATAATTAAATAATATTTATTAAATAAATGAAAATTGACAAAATTTTAAAACATTTCAGACGTTAGACGATGGATTAATTAAAGTTCGTTGATGATTAAAAAAATAAATTGAAATAGTTTTGACATTTTCAATTATATCAAAGATTGATTTAAAATTAATTACCAAGATGAAGTTTTTTTTTATTATTATTATAACTTTTCATGAATTAATCGAATACAAAGCGATTTTGTCGTACTTGTAAATTGATAATTGGAACTACGACGTGTGCAACACGTGCCATAGTACAAATTGTGCATTTGTTTCCTTCGGTTTTCGATTAATACTGTTAAATGAGCGTTTGTATGTCTGTCTGTCTATCTGTCTATACGTGCATTTACTAGACGTTACCGTTTTCATTTGCATAACGTATAATAGACAAGAACACGGTTTTAGTTAGAAATGTGCACACGACGCAAGGGATGATTTTCGTTCGTTCTAGAACCGACCCCTATTGCGGCACCGCCCTACTGAAAAACACCGTAATTTAATTAGATAAAGTAAACGAAACAACAGACGAAACCGTGAATAAGTCTTCTCATTAAGAAAAAGCCACTCTGAACAATGCACGACGAGTAATTTATGAATGAAACAACGTTATCTGCCAACGTTTTATTATATGCTACGACGGTACGTGACTACGCGGTCAGATGTCGAAAATTCTACGCTACTCCCCCCCTCAAAAAAAAAAAATTAATAAATAAAACAACCCACCCATTTTTTTACGAGCCACACAAGATAACGTTTTGTTTTTAGTGTGTACGTGATTTTTTTTCCACAGACTGCCCCTCTCGCCCCCCTACTGAAAAAAACGGTTTTATTTATAACGATAACGTTTAATTGAAGGTAGTGTCGGGAAAATATTGCGGAAAATTTGCATTTGTGTGCCTTATTTTTTTTTCGTTTGACTGCATCCAGCGTCGCGGTTGTGGATGATTTTTCTTTTATCGTGAAAGGGGGGGGGGTAGATAAATATGAAATTTAATATAAGTGTTTTTATTGTTTTTTCATATTATTTACGGTTATGAAATAAAAATTATTACGATCAACTATTATAATTTAAATTTTGAATTTATAAATTAATGATACTTAAACGAAGAATTATAATGAATTTAGCAAATATAAATAAAAAAATGCAATAAATAGAATTTATTAAAAAAATATAAATAAATATAATTGATTAAAGAATACCGTAGAAATAATTTAGTATAATTTAATGTGTAAAAATATTGTTATATATTTAATATAAAAAATAAAATATCATTTTTAGTATTACGAGAGATAAAAGTCATGAGGGAAATTAAACGATAACAAGCATGTATTCGTAAGAAAGATTTATTATTTTCGGCGAAAGTTTCATTTTATGAATAAAATGCGGCCGAAAAACAACTTTAAAGCATATTTCACGAGATGAAAATGTGTTTTTATTTTCTAAAAAAAAGAAAAATAATAGAAATAAAGCGTCACATTTCATTGTAGTACATTTTTGATAATGGCACTTTTTCGTAGGAGGGTTGAATAAATATTATGCAATCAGTCTATTGTACGTTGATATATAAGGTCATTAAAAGTTGTGAAAAAGTTTCGGGAACGCAGCCACGATGCATTTTCCAACTTTTTGAATAACATCAAACATTCAACGGACGTCATTTATCTTCCTAGTGTCTTCGTGATAAATGTGTTGCGTTGTGGGACACATTAGGAAAACGCCCCACCTGTGTTTAAGGGTGAAAATTCACACGTGAATCGGGCAGAAGAAACGGAAAAACGAGAAAAACTACGACACGAGTAAAATGGAAACGGACAAAATAAAAGATGGATATAATAGAAGACGGAAATAGAACGAATTGAAGCGGCATTGAGAAAATGAAAATGCTCAAAAAAAAAGTATAAAAATGCGATTATGCAATATTCAATTTTTGTCATGTGCTATATATATTTTTTATATGTAAATAAGAAAAAAAATAAAATGTTTGATAAATTTTTATATGTAAAAAAAAATATTGTATGGTGCATTATCAAGTGAATACGAAGTTTGACTATTATTAAAATTTGCATTGTTTATGTGTTATAAATGTAGGTCAACAACAAATGTAGGTGTAAAAGGATTCATGCAATATTTAATATGAAACAGATTTCAATTTAGTATAAAATAATTTTTTTAATTAAATTTTATTGTAAAAAAAAATTTGCCGATCGATTTTAAGGAAAATCTATTAACTCTTTGAAATCGAGAGATGCCTTTTGTTTATAATTTAGTTTAATAAAAAAATTGATCACTATTAATTTTATTTTAGTAAATTACCACACATTTTCTGCGTAATATTATGAACTGCATTTTTGACATTGAAACTTTTCTCATACAACCTATATAAAACCATTAAACATCAGAGGTATATAAAATGTTAAAATATAAAAGCTTTAATTTATAATAGTGTACACTATTTTTTTTTTTTGTATAATAATTATAAATTTGCAAAAAGATTAAAATTATATGACACAAGAGTCGAATATATAAGAAACGTTACAAAGTTTTCAATCAATTCATTTCCGGTTTTCGTATATGGCCGACGTGAGACTAAAAAAAAGTTTCGATATTTGCCTCGCAGACAATTCTCGAAATTATTGCCGTTTTGGGGAACGCAGTTGTGCGTTTGTCACGGGGTCAAAATAAAATAAAAACGACGAGAAGAATAAAATGAAATAAAAATAATATATATATATATATATATATATATATATATATATATATATATATAAACAGAAAAATGCAGGGGGGAGCCGGTTCTTTGTATTACGAACACCCTTACGCCGAAAGAATTACGTCGTTCACTCTAATGATATCGTTATTTTTTGTGCTTTTTCATTTTCAACTTGGCGCCCTTTTTTTCTAACCGCTCGTATTTACGAAAAAACAAAAAAAAAAAAACGACGAAAACTACGATAGAATGTCCTCCTTTAATATACACGCATGAAATTGTATATTATATTAATATTAATATTAAACTATTACATATGTGTTATTATTATTTATTATATTATAATATTGAATTATTATATATTTTCAATTATTTATAAAACATCGGTTCCGATTGTGTTTATATATGCAAGGGAAAGAGTTAAATTAGCGCTTTTCCGTTGTAATAGTGGTACGTTTCTTCTTTTATTCAAGAGACCGGAAAGTGGTATCGAGTGGGGACGAATGTTAAACCGGCGCCGATTTATTGCTTTTCAAAGTCAACGTTCGCTTTGTAACAATTTCCAGCGACCAAAGTTGCCATTGCTAAGATAGATACGATGTGCGATCGCATCGCTCTTTTGACGGAGACGAGTCGAAAACTTTGCTTTTAAACGTGCCAATGCAAATAACACGTGCCAGGTCACGCACGCGCGAAAACACATCGCATCGAATGCATATCATATATGAATATCGGTGTTGAGAAATTTTTGATAGTAATTTTGTACAGTATAAAATTATTATATATATATAAAGTTTTATTATAGAGGCGTCTGAATATTTTAGTTGTATTTTTATCTATATAGGAAGTTCGCCAAAGTTTTGTAATTAGCTTTTTAGATCATCGTGAGTTGCAAAGTTGTTTTTTAAAGTATTCTTAATATACTTTGATATACGTTGTTTAATATAAATTGGTATACAGAAGTGTTAAAAATCAACAATTTATTATATTTTATTTATTTATTAATTAAAAATATTTAAATTTATACGAAATTATTATTAATGTTTATTGTAGGTTTAATAATAATTTAAAATTAAATTTTAAAATGCATGACGATTTAAAAAAAACAAAAAAAAAAAAAACGTATTCTAAAGTTGGGAGGATTTCGAAAGTTGCCATTTCTTATTAACGTATCGGTGAAAATTCGAATCGAAAAGCGGCGACCCGTAAAAGTTTTCGAAATCGTTTGCGATGGAAATCCGAAAAGTTGGCGATTTTCGTCGAATTACAAAATTCGACTGGAGACGATTTTAAACGGGCGAAACCGATGCATTCGCAAAAGACAAGACAAACCCAGTGTGTCACAGCTGCGGTTAAGTTGTTATTACAGCACTTCGAGGTTTTGGAATATAATTATATTATGACAAGTTTCACCTCTGACGCGTTTAGAATACAGATATATATATATATATATATATATATATATATATATATATATATATATTCGTAACATGGTTAATATGCGTGTTTCGGTACATTTTCCTAACCTCGTTGTTGTGTCATCGCGAAGTTTGAACCTGAGGAAACTGTCTGGTGCACACCGTTATCAACAAAAGTGGTTCGTCCTCGTCTGGATATATAGTGAAAATACACTTGTTCGATGTCGGCACGTATTTATTCAACGTTCTGTTTTGTGAACAGGCGCTGGTTCAAAGTGAGCGAATGCAAAATGGAAAACAACCGCCGACAGGATTTACGCGCATCCAGTTAAAATAACGGTTGCATTAGAAGAGAACGTCGGCGTATTGTTTATTTTTTTTTTTAACTTGCATTTACGTGTAAACTTTTATAAACGATAAGAGAAACTAAACTTTAAGTGTCGTATTTTTGTACAAGTCAAGTGTTTAAATATAGAAAAAAAACGAATGAAATAATGTACATATATATTATTTTCTTATAAAAATAGTTTTTTTTTAATATGAAAATTATATTTTGAATATAATAGTTAACACTTAGAGCACTGGTGATCGATGCTTCATATCTTGTTGAACGTAGATATTTTTGTGATATTTCGCGCGAATGTAGACTTTCAGTTAAATTGCGATAATACGAAAAATCTCTATCTCTTATATCATTCATTTTATTTGCGCAGTTTTATCCTTCTGAAAGCGATATAAATTAATTAAATTGTGATCCGTGCTCTAATACGTATTTATACGTAATCCGCGCACAATGTGTTAAATAATAAAAATTGAAAAAATATTGTATTTAAAAAATATAGTTTTTCTATTATATCTAGGAAAAATAAAAGTAATATCTTCGTGAGTTTTCTTTGAAATATACTGTTTTATAATGTAAGAAATAATAAAATAAATGTGAAAATGACATTGTCAAATTATGAACGTATGTTAAAGTAGTTGGAATTTTTATAGTTCGTAACTCAAAACCAAGTTCGTATCTTGAGGTCAAAATAGAGTGTAAAAGTTTTCATATATAGATAGTTTTCAAGTAAAAATTTTTTATTATATAAAAATTTAATTTATTTGGAATAATATAGGAAATTAGAAATACGAACCATAAATTTTAATATTATTAATGTAATACACGTGTATATTGTGTAAGTACTATTTGATCATTGATAATTTTGAATACGAAATACGAATTGATGAATACTAGTTTCTGATCATTTAAGGTCTATCTATAGACAGATTGCGTGCGGTATTGGATTGAAAAGCAATTAAAAGAGCACATACGAAGGCTTTCGCGCAAATTAATCTTCGATGCGGCCCGTTTTAAACAATGAGAAACCGACGAAGGGGCGAAAGGATCGATATCTCGTTGATAAACGAGGATAATTTCGAAAAAGGGACAAACGACCCCTGCGGGAAATCTGCGTTAAACAAATCAGGACCTGATAAAAGTGCGACCGCTTTTACGCCCTTTGCGTTTATTAAAGATTCGAAATATTTATATATATATATATATATATATCTTTATATTTATATATACATAATAGATTAATTAGACCACACTTGAACGTCGACGTTGACATTAAGGGAAGTGTTCAATTTCGAGCCACCCGCTCGGCGTTGTCGTCCCCACATTTCTACCATCCCCTTACAGAACCGTGACGAGCTGGCTTTTTGGTCCTTTCGTAACGTATCAGACCGTAACGACCCTTCTATTTGTTTTAAAGACCCTCAGGTGAATGATTTATGGCCTCAGAAAGTCGTTCAATATAAATTTATATATTTTGTGTATACAGGTTGCTTTGTAAAATATGAACCGTTGTAATAATATAATAGCGTTTATCTATGCGTAAAAGTGACAATTTTCACTAATGTTTATAATTAAAAATATTTTGATCGATGTCCTGAAAGTCAAAATTATTATAATTGAACAATATTGGATTGATTTAAATTATACATATCGTGAATAATATTCGATGCGTTGATAATAGTGAAGGCTTATTTCAGTGATTCACAAAGTGGGTGGTATTGCTCCCAATAGAGTGATGAAACAATTCACAAAGGTAGTGGAAACCTTCGATAAAATTGAACGAGAAGATAAGGCGTTGAATAGAAACAGATGTCTTCAATCCAATAGAAAATTATTTTAAATTAAAAAAAAAACACATATATATTTAACATGTCAAAGAGTAAGTACATTCAAAGTCTTAGTATATTTTATGATTTATATAATGTATTTATAAATTTAATTTTCAGCATATATATCCTTTGCGCTTTTATGTTGCCGTTACACACGTATAATATGAAGTCGACATCGTGAATTCTCTTTCGAGGAATAAAATAAACATATAAAAGTCACGATAGAATGAAGTGTGTCAGCGAAATGTATATAATATTGGTAGACGTCTCGTTGCACGTTAAAAATGATAAAACGTGGAACAATAAAATGGAAACGAGACGATATGTTTCCTTTTAACACGGTTTTTACACAATATACATGGCCGTTCTCTACTTTCGTTCGTCACAATGTACGCGATTATTTATTTTTTCTCTCGTTCATGTTCGATATATATAAATGTATACTATTTTTAATATATACATATATATTTTTGATCCTTTTGGGAATCGTGTAATTCGTAAAGGGAGCATCCCCCGAAAGACCGATGGGGGAATCCTGTTAAATGTAGAAACGTCTCCGAAGGGTTCAAGGGAAATAAAACCGCCTTTCGTTGTACAACAGAATATTACCGGCGAAATTAGCTATTTCATGATTATAAAGACTCGGAATATTGATATAACAAAATGAGTTTTATAAATGTGAAATATATTTAAAAATATTTTATAGAAAAATTTAATGATAAAAATGTAAATATAAAATGTATATAATAAAAACGATTTCTGATATTTAATTTTTGTAAGTGATCATATTAGATGTATGAGTATAAATATCGATAAACTTCAATTTCTAGATGTACGAAAGTACAGAATCAATTTTTGAGCATTATTTATTTATTTGTGTTTATATGTAGACGTACACATTTATAGTTTCGATCCAGAAAAAATAGTTTTTCCTCTGGGAGACATTTGCATCGGTTTTTTTCTCTTTCTACCGTTTTTTATATCGTTCAAGTACAACAATATTGCAGAGGGAAAAGTATTGCGATTTTGCAATTGTGTACGTTGCTTTCGAAAACAAAGATAAATTTATATAATCGTATTATGTTTCGAGGGTGTCTTTTAATATTAAAATTATCAATATGTTATACTTGTATAAATATAATATATATATTATATTCTTTCAATTGGTTTTTGATCCTATTATAAATTTAAAATAAATTTAATCTTCTTATATTCGATATAGTTATAAAATTTTATTATATTATGAACGCTATAATTATTTTATTGAAATATATATTTAATATATATAAACTAATATAAATATTAATAAAATAAATATCGTTTGCTGTACTTCATATAGAATTTATTACAGCAAAAATATATTAAAAGTGTATGAGTATTTTTGCATTATATAAAAAATAAATAAAAAGTTCTAGATTGATAAAATATTTAATATCAAAATATTCTAATATACAATACAATATTTAATTAAATTATACAATTTCACGAAGAATATTCACTGTTGCATACATATTAAAAAAGTTTGAGGATTTTCAGCTGAAAATCAAATATAAAATGCAATAGGGTCTCCACATCACTACGGTTGAATCGACTTACAATGAAGCAACCTCCGGTTTATTGTCCGCATAGTTTTTCCGACTTTATTTCACTTTTGATTTTTTTTTCTGTTTCTCGCATTCGCATACTGCGAACCTAACAGATTCCGTTTCGGAAAATAGGGAAAATGGCGAAACGCCACCCGAGAAAAACGGCGGATTTTAGTACGGATTTATCTTCAGAGATGGCGTAAATAAACTACTGCAACCCCTCGTTGCAAACCCTTCAAATGGGGCAAACATCCGTATGGGGGGAGGTTTGTGTGAAAAGTTTCAAAGGAAACGCTATGTCATCTCCAAAAAATCTATACAAATATATGTGCCATTGTATAATATATAATACGATTGTGTGCTAGTAATATTGTATAATATTTATTTAATATTTTATAAGGAAAACTATTTTTTAATATATGTTTTATATAGAAAAAAACAATTATTTTATATAATAAATATTTTGCATTTTAAAATTCATAAATATTTGTCGATTTTTTTACAATAATATATGGTTAATTTACAAAGTTTTAAAATAGGGTTATTTTATAAAATAATCTTAAGTTAGAAAGCAAAAGTAAGCCCAGATGATAAAATAATACTTTAAAAAAATTAAAATCAAATATTTTAGACTTTATTTTCAGTTGAAAGACCACAAGGAAAATAATAATTATAACGAAAGAAGAAAATTTGGTTAGTTATAATATAGATATTACAAATAAATAATTTAATATATAGATTTTTTTGATCTACTACAATTTTTTCAGGTTCGAAAATATTTATGTTTATATTAAGTCGATTAGAGTTTCCATTTTTTTATATATATTTTTTAAAGAGGATCTATCTGAATATCATAATCATATGAGTGTATGTATAGTTTTGAATTATTAAGGAAAATATATAATATAACTAACTTTTTCATTTACTCTGAAAAGAGACTATAGTTAATATTGTAGCGTAGCAGATTACGCCAGTAACAACGGCAAAAATGACGGCGATAATAAAAAAAAAGGAAAAAATAATGACAATAATAAGCGAAAAATGGGGGGAGGGGAGCATGAAATAATAAAAACGGTGTCCGGAAGAATAACTGCCGTTTTTTTTACGATCGGTAAATAAATATTCAATGTTGGCCAAAAGTGTTCGAGTTTCCAACGCCAGACCTTTTCGCTCATAATGAATTTAATGTCAAACACTCGACGCAGTTCTCTGAAAAGAAAGAAAAAGATAGAAAAAAAAGACACGACCGCGAATCTTTTGTCAGGTATTCTGAAGCGTCTGAAAAAAAAATAAAAGAAATATATAGGACGAGCGGCTGAAACGAGACAAAAACGCGTGAGAGTATGTGGTATTTTTATGTCGTGTCATCGGTCATGTTTTTAACGTTTTGTCGAGTGTGTCGATTTTTTTTTCAGTTTTTAAGATCGATATTTGCTTTTAAAAAATTATATATGTGTGCGTGTGTGTGTGTGTGTGTCGTGCCGTTGAATATCGATGAATGTTATGATTGTGATGTGAATTTATTGGTTTTGACTTGAGAAATGCTGAGATTTTGTGATTTCATGTATATTATTCAAAACGGATTATAAATAATGTATAAAAATTTTTTCTAAAGAAAAATTATTTTTTTATGGAAATAGATAAAAAAAATGTATGAAAAATCTTTTGAGAACGATATCGATGGAATCGTGACATTTTAAACGATGTTGAATATATTGATGTTATATAAAGTAAAACATTTTTAAAAAATAAATTATTTAATATTTTTAATTTCTTTTTTAAAAATTAAAACATATTGATACTAGTTATTATTATAGTCATATTTTTAACTACCACATATAATAGTTAGATCATTGAAATATATGAATCTTTTAAGATATCATATTTATGATGCAATTATGAAAAAGCTTTGAATTGCAGATTTAATATACAGTTATGATAAATTAAAGAATCTCTGTATTTTTTTACACTGGAATAACCGTGTAAAAAAGTCTTATATTTGAAATTGAAAAAATAGTTTAAAGATCACTATCTGATATCTAGTATCTGTCATGTAAACGTCCTTCCGACATCGAACATGCGATCGGGCAGTTATTTTAATTCTATTATTTTCTCGATAAAATCCAATTTATATTAGATAACGTATCTAGAACGGACAATTTCACGGAAGCGTTTAAATGCTATATATTCACGGATATATAGATAGTCAGCTGAACACGGTCCGGCAATAAACCATTTTATTTTTTTAAATTTTATTTTATATATTTATTTTTACCATTTTTCGCTGGCCGTATCGTCTTTTTGTTTTTTTTCGTTTTTCGAATAAGTTTTCCGGAAGCTATCGTCGTGCCCGTTTCGCTTTCCATTTTGTATTACGTGTGATACATTGTTACCGTGTAAATGCGATGATAAAATTGAACAAAATCGCAACGAATATTTCTTCGTCGTACGTCGACGATATTGTTCGTATCAATTCAATTATAAGTCGTCGTGTACGTTTTAACATTGTCGTTTTATATTATTTCTAAAGCGAAAGTGTCACGAAGGATGTTAGTTGCACGAATAGAGTTGAAATGCACCTCTTTAAGTGTTTGTAGATTATGATTTTTTTTAGTACGTATTATATTTTTGATTACTTGCCACTCTAGCGAGTTAGTAGTGCAGTGTCTCTTTGTTACCTAGATAATATACTACTTTAAAGAACGATGTATTTTTATATTCTTTTTTAATCTATTTTTTAAATATTTTGAATTTTTACTTTGTATTTTCTATATTAATATCGAATATTTTAAATTTTGAGTAGAACGGTTGATTCGAGGTATACATATTTAATTTATTAAAATCAGATTGATACATTAATAACAATTTTTATTTTGAAAAGTTTTCATACAAATCTAAACATTTTCAATAAATTAAAAATAAATTGAGTCTAAAACTTTTTGATGCACTTTTTTGTAATTGATAGTTACTCAAGGTTGAAGAATTGATTTTCAATTTTTTTTGGGTTAAAGAATTGTATATATAGATATACAATAGTATTTTTAATATTATATTTTTATCCTTTTATTTTTATTTAAATAATTTACGGTTTATAACAGGCGTGTCAAACTAATAGCATACTTAGGGCCATATAAGTTTTTATTTACTTAGTTGTGGGTCGCACTCTAAAAAACACTAATTAAAAATAAACTAATTTAAACTGCACATACAAATTAAAAAATATCAAAAATTATTTTTAAATGTCAATTTTATATATGTTATCAAAAACAGAACAATATCTTGGCGGGCCGCATATTTTGTATTGACCGCCTGCATGCGGCCCGCGAGCTTCGTGTTTAACATGCCTGGTTTAGAATATCGATTTATATATTTTTTAAAACCAAGTCATTTACTCTATGCCTCTTTCTCATGTTTTAACCGTATTATATTTTAATCTAGGTTACTTTTCTAGCCATATATCTCTAAAATACTTCAATTTGAACTATCGATATCCCATGTGGATTTTTCGCAGGTCACTTTTCACTACGTATATTCGTGTTGTTTTAGGTCATTAGATATTTATTTCTATTACAGTTATAGCATCAAATAGTAGCTCACGATCTATTTCTTTTCAATATATATATATTTAATAAATATTAAATAAAAAAAATTAACAATCAATAGTATATATTTCAGATATTTGACTTTTGTGCGGTACACACTTTATGAAAATACGTTTTTCACAAGTCTTTTGTAATTCGATAACGCGCGATTTTCCCGTCGAATTTTCACATTTATTATCGCGACGCTTTATTCGATTTGCTAATTAGCGAATTAAAGTTTTTGAAAAGCGCTCAAAATAACGCGGCAAGGTAAAACGGAAAATGCCGAGTCGAGCTCAAACGCGAAATGACGTCCCGGTTGATTGTCAGTCGGAAAATTTAACTTTGTCGACTTATTCGGAAAATTCGCGTTAATTAGATCGGAGCGTTTCTCCACCCTTATTAATATACAAAATTGATTTGCTTTACTTTGATTAATTCGCTTATTAAATTATAAAGTTGAATATATTCGCGACGTCTACGGATATTTATTGCGGGATAACGCGTTTAAAATATACGAATATATTATATATATATATATATATATATATATATATATATATATATATATATATTGTGATATAATTTGACGAAAGAAGTTTACTTTTCGCTTTAATTTTCGTGATTACATTGTAAATTATCGTTCATTTGACTTGAAAGCGAACGAATTAATATAGACATATAAATTTTGTATAATAATATTATGCATATTAACGTATTTTATATTATATAAAACGTATGATATTTTACAAAAAAAAAAATATTAAAATTTATTTTATTTTAGAAAATATTCAATGAACACTGATATATAGTTAAGTTTTTAATATAAAATGTTAGGAACGCATTTTAATTATAATAATTTTCTATAAAAATGAGAAAGAAAAGGTGAAAGTTTCGCTCTCACGGGAGCGTGACAACGGACACAAGTGTGTCGTTCTAATTTCGTTTTATTATTTTCTTATCGTTCGAAAGTTTCGCCCCCCCCCCTATTTTTATGCAAAAGCTCAAACTGCATAACGAGCGCGCAATGCAGTATCTGATTTTTGAACAAGTTTCCCAGTCGAGTTAAACAATTTCGGAGTAAGTTGTTTTTGTGACGATTTCACAGTTTGCCGCGTTGTTTCTATACGTGCTACGTCGGAAATAAATGTTGATTCAACAGAAAAAAAATAAATAGATATATTGTATTATAAAATAATGGAATTGTTATCGTAGAATCAGCGTGAAATAATATTTGAAAAATAGAGATCGTAAGAGAAATCTTCAGTTCGGAAAAGATTTTTCGGTTACGTGTTGTATAAAATCAACATTTATATATAAAAATATTTTATAAATATAATACATTCTCCGTTTTTCTTTTAACGTCAGAGGCTTTTAACTTTTATTCGACATAGTTAAATGTCGGTGTTTTTAGTTCTTGTGTCGATTTTTAGACTGTGCAGACATACGCGTTCGTAAACATGGCACAGTAATAAATCATACTGTTTATTAGTTTACGGATGATTTATAGCTTTTTAATATTATTCAAAATATGTAGAATAATAGCTTTTTCTCGGCAAAAAAAAAATCGTAATTTGTATGGGCCGGTTTTTATTTATGTGCCATATTTTCAAGTCTAATTTTAGACGAATGACTGAAAATATATTTGATAAATATGACATTAGTAAATATTATAAATATGAATTGCATTAATTTTAGTTTAGATATATATATATATATTTATATGTAGATAGGTTAAAATAATTTTTAATTGAAAATTTATTAAAATAGCGCAGATAGGCATTTCAGCGCGAATTAGGGGCTTATTAAATATTAAAAATTATTTTCTTCCACCGGCCGGTTTAATTTCATTATACTTCGTTTATCTGCGCCGTTTTCGGTACCCCGAAAGGGTCCGAAATGATTGTAAATAAGCGAGGTTCCGACCACATTTTCAACCGGTCTGTGGTATGATGAGGGTGTTTCAAATGCCACCCTATTCATTACGCAGCTTTCGCCTCGTTGAGTTTCAATTTTAAAATTATGTAGTATTTAAATTCAAAACGAAAAGGGGGGGGAACGGGTGTACGGTTTATGGTTAAAATACGTCCGTTTCGCGTTCAACTTTGGCAGTAAATTAGTATTCTTAGTGTGCTGGAGGTCCCGAAGGAGGCACGTCTTTGACTATAGGAGACGTCTCGGGACCTCGTCGCGGGAACGAGGGACTGTAAAATTCTTGAAATACCTTCCGTCCCCGTGTCCCTTTCCATTTTCATCCCTTTAACGACACTATATTGCCGCTGCGGTCTCGTTTAGGACCTCCGAATACCGTCAAAGCCTTAAAGCTTCCCGCTGATGCTTAACTAAGAGGTTAATTACGTCTACGAGTACAACCTGGTCATTTTAATAACGACACCCGCCCACCCCCTTCAATAGCCACAATCTTTAGCTAAACGCATTCACACTTACGACTACATGTTTATGCGGTTTGTGGTCAGAACATTAATAATAATATGTATAATAAATGTCGAATTTATTAGCTTATTTTTTAAAATATGTATTATATAAAATTTATATAAATTTACCTAACTGATGAAAAAATTTTTTTTTGTGTTCAAAGTTGAATGATAACATATATATCTATCCTTTTTTCAATAAATTTTTATTTTATATATACGAAATGATTTTTAAATAGAGTTAAAAAATAATACTAGACGTCGTAAAACTTTGAAAGATATTTTTAACTGATACATATCATAAATAGAATAAATGATTTTATTCGTATTAAAATAATCAATTTTTTATCTATTAAAAATAAAAAAAAACAAGAATGAATTGCATATAAAAAATATAAATATTTTTGTATGTGTGTTATTAACTTTGCGGTAATTTTATGGGAACATTTTGGATTACCAATACCGTGGTTTTTCATGGGGGGGTTCAGTTGTGAAAATGTATCGTGTGGACGATTTTTTATAATTTTCACCATAAAAAATATTTGAAACGACATATTTAAATACTAGGCTGAAAAGTGGTGGTATAAAAAAAATTACCACTAATTATAGCGTACCAAAAAATAAATATTCACGTTTACAATGTGTATTTTTTGGGCGTTAACACGAATAATGAGCACAACAGGAATATTTATTACTATTATATAATAAATATTTTTATTGCGAAAGTAGGTCAAGTCCTGATTTAGTATAATTGATTTGAAAAAAATAGAATAACCTAAAAATATGAGCTATTTTATAATTTAATGTATTTTTTATTCAATATATATATATATAATTATATATGATTTATTTATATGAAATCAAATATATAATATTTGTGTCTTATAATTCGAGGAAAATAATTTAGATATATGAATATGTTTTTTGTAATATTATCTGTGTATATTTATATTTAGTTAATTATACAAGTTTTCCTATATAAAGTGTTTCAATAAATTGTCGTGTAAAAAAGATCGACTACTAATTGAAGTTTAATTTGATTACATAATGACATTCTTAATGTTAAAAAAGGAGTCATTTGTTAAAGTGCGTCACCTAAGTGCTGAAAAGTATTTTTATTGTTTAATTTCAGCGGGACACAATGCTAAAAATACACTTAAACGTTCCATAAATCCAAAAAGGTCGGAAAAGCCTCCCTTTAAATGACATATATATATAAACTTTTAAATGTATATATATATATATATATAT
Source organism: Leptonema lineaticorne (assembly GCA_024500535.1). Classification (NCBI taxonomy): domain Eukaryota; kingdom Metazoa; phylum Arthropoda; class Insecta; order Trichoptera; family Hydropsychidae; genus Leptonema; species Leptonema lineaticorne. Next base: position 4,025,472 of record JANIJI010000059.1, on the reverse strand, counting down.
ATATATATAGGCATATAAAAAAAAGATTTATATTCAATTTCTTTTAATTGCAAGTTTAAAATTTATCGTCTTGATCTTCATCAGATTAATAGACGACTGGGATATGAAAAATTCAATGAAGAATTGACTTGGGATAATGACGACTAATTTAATTAATCATAGAGTGAAAGCCCTCGTGTCGCCGGTGTCATAAATATTGTATTTAAGTCATGAAAAGAATCAAGAGAGCGAAGAAGCGAATAATGGTTATATGTATATAAGGGATGAATAAGAAAAATAATAAAAAAAAATGTTAAAAAAGGGCGGGCAATCGATCATCGTCAAGTTTCATAGGTTGAAAATTAAAAGGAAAGGTGCTCGCGAATGAATAATAAGTTGCACACAGGCGCGGACAACTAGCTCGATTCATAAAACTGATAACGTATCGGAGTTATAAAACTAAGATGGATTACGGGTTCGTATGACCGTACATTGACGAATATACAGGGCGTCGCGGAAAAATCGAGCTCGATTTTTAAATGTCATTTTTTTTTTGTTGGAAAAAAATATATCGGTTTAAAACTCGAGTAGCGCCGAATGCGGCATACGAAGAAATCGATCATAGCGTTTGTTAAGAGTTTGCTCTATATCTAAAGGCGGTGTTAGATTTGTGATTGAACGGGAGAGGTTGAAATTGGTTGAAAGAAGAATGTTATGAGTAAAGAACATATTGGTTAAGGCAGGGATATGGAACTTTTTTGCTTGTAAAGATCACTTTTCAACAATCGTCTGTTGTGAAGGTCGCATTAAACAGAAAAAAATTGAAATTGGATAAAAGAAAAGTTAGACCATAAATATGTTGACTTTAAAAAAAAAAAGATGTGTAGAAAAATCACATCATAAAAGGACATGGAAGGTTGTACTAGTTAGCTTCAATGGCCGGTTTAAATTACAATTGAATTTATGTATTTATATAAGTACAATATGCAATAATTGTCATCGCAAGTAATTTAGTGTGAATTTTAAATCTGGCACTAGCTCAACGTTATAACATATTTTTTATTCGATTATTTTGAGTGCAATTTTCTTAGATTATAGTGTAGTGCCAGCTTAAAAGCGGTTTCAATTAGTATTATAAATGTAATAGTCCCATAACTGTCTCCGCAGGAGGTCTTGGCATTTCTTTGGAGTTTCTCGATATTGCTTTCTATTCGAATTTATGATATCATGTTGCATTCAACTTTCAAGAATGAAATATATTATATAATATAATAGAACGAAAAATATGATTTAAGATTTGTGATTCGATAGCGAGTTATATATAATAAATATATATAGACAGAATGAATCTATATATGTCATATATAAAAATTTCATAAAATAACTGTGAAAAATATGTATTTGTATTATTATATATAATATTAGAAAATGTACAAATTGTCAAATTTGCCGTTCGAAAAGCTCTGTTCAAAAACAGATATAATATTTTGTGTAAAAAAAGTTTTATATTATATTTATAAAATGTATTGAGGAAATAACGCAGATTTTCCATTGTCAGCGGGTCCTTTTTATTTCCTTCTTTCGTTTCCATCTCCCCCCCCCATTTCCACCATTCAAAAAGGGAAAGCGGAACGTTGGAAAAGCTTTTGCCGCGATGCCAACTAGATGTATCGCACTTTGGTGAAAGTTTTCGCGAAGTTTGCGAAATACGAGCGAAACTTGAAACCTTCAGACCACCTGTCGTGACGAAGAATATTGCTTGACCATTGTTGACAAAAACTCCTTGAACAAACGTCCTGTGTTTCTCCATCTTCCATTCTTGTTATGTGACATCGCACGATGTTATTAGATCACTTACCGGTGAAGAAAACTTTTGCAAATTTAAATAGTGGTTGGCATGGATAAATTTAGACCCCATGTCACATTTACTATTGCTATGTAACTATTTAATTTAATAATACAATATTAACATTTTATTACTGCTATATAATTATTATTTTTTATTTTACAATTGAATTATAAATACAACACATATATGGTTAACTACATTTTCCTTAATTCTTTGATTAATTCGATTTTTTCTGCAGTCTTTTCAGCACTTTTCAGAGTTAATTCTTGAATGGTCCATCGTTTAGCTAATTGGCTACGACTAAACACAGTTTCTGACCTAATGGATAACCATTAAAAGTTACTCTTGAAACATTCATTCTTGGCAACGACTCCCAATGCGTATCGTATTTTATTCAGAGCGAATTCATAAAATAAAATTAATGTTGCCCGCATAAATATTTTATAATTTCAATATAAACATTAATAATATGTAATTAAATGAAACTCAAAGTTGCCGAATCGATTTGAATAAGGTTAAATGAAATTTACAACCTTCGTCCTTCCACCTACTAATTAATAAAGGTTGTTGTATGTACATATAATAGAAAATTGTTTGCGAAGTAATTTTGTTTTAAAACGCGGTGAAAAGTTGAAATTAATTAAAATGCTCCGCGGGAACTATAAGGTCCTAAGTAACCTAATTGATTTTTAATACGTATGTTAAGTAAGATATGTTTCGAAACTTTCGATCAAATTAGAAACTAATTAACCGCACATTGAAACACATGAAAAGATGCGTTATAAAGTTGCTCCATCATCGAAAAACCGACATATGAAGTAATCTTGAATAATCGAGATGTTGTATTTTTTATACATATAAATGGTTATATATATTTTATTTAAGGGAAAGTATCATATATTAAGAAATATTTATTAAAGATTTTATACATTTGAAGTACTGAATGGTTTAATTTATTTAGTTCTTTAGAATACTATAGTTGAAATTTGTATTGTAGTGGATTATAATTTCATAAAATGTTTTAATTATTATATTAATTAAAAAAAATATGTCAAAAAGAAAAAATATTAATGTTTTAAATTTTAAAAAATATCTCGTTTCTTATATTTTTACCATGAAAAATTCAATGAAAATAAATTTAAATAATAGTAGAAACCTTTGTATAAGTAGAAGTTGCTTGAAATTAAATTTTAATAATTGAAAAATATTTAATCATTTTTAAATAAATATTATATTATTTCGAACTCATTTATCATTCAAGAAAAATCTTTATATATTGGAATAAAACATGCGATGGTCAAAGTGTGATTTTTTTAACATATTATAATATTTTAGGTTTATGTTTTCATATATATTTTTTTAAGATTCGATTTTAAAAAAGAAATTTTGCGATTAATTAGAATGCCGATTTAAAAATAAAAATATATGCTTTTATAATATTTTATATCATGCTATATAAAAAATATTAATAATTAATTTTTAAATTTATCCGCAATATACGTATATAAATTTACCAATGTGAATAATAAAATATCGTTTAATAAAACTAAGCAAACGTTTACAATATATAATTAATTTTTGATCCTCGAATAACGTATAAAAATAAAACGATTTCGCACAAGGGCGAGCCAGAAATTACAAACCGTTATTTATTTATTTATTTATTTTTTCTCGATTTTAATTAAAACGTATTTTAATCTGGAAATTCACCTGGCGAAACAAATAAATTTTCGATTAAGGCAACGTCGTCGGTCGATTCTTTCCATAATGTTCGGTTTTCTGAACTCGAACCCGTATAAAAGAAATATTAGACGTCAGTCGAACAACAAAAGAAAACGTTTCGGTATTTTGTTGTAAAACTCGACGTTTTGACGATATTGAAAAAGTTTTTTTGATGTTGTTGTTCATTGAATAGTTTTTAAGCGTTGAGAATTTCGAAGATAATGCCGTTAGTGTGTACCTTTCACGAAACAAATTGTCTGAGATGAAACTTTTGCTTCACATAAATTAAATTAAAACGTCGTCTATGCCGATATATATATATATATACCATACATAAATATTAAATAATAGCAAAAGGGCAGCTATTTTCATTGAAATATTTTAATTATAAAACTATTATTATAACCGGGAAAGAAGGTAATAATCAGACTCCTATTAGCAGGTCGTGCAGGATTCAAAACCGGTCATATAAGAGTCTCTAAGTGTAAAAAATAAAACCGCCCTATTTAAAATAAAACTTAATGGTAGTTTCAAGTAGGTGGAGAATAATAAAAGGACTTTTTAATGAGTTTGTCAAGAGGCAATTTAAAACTGCAGTTGAACGAAGTTGATGAGAGTAAAAAAAAAACTGACTCCAGAATATAGACTACTGCTTGAACTTTTAGTATATGAGATTTATGAATGATTTAATATGATTAAATTATAGTTTATTATTTATATTAAATATTATATTGTATTATTTTTAATCATAAAATTGAAATCGTACGATAATAATAATAATAGATTTTTATAATGTGGGACATAAAAATAAATCAAATTTCTTATTTAACAATCCAAATGGACTTATTTTATATATTATATATAAAGTAGTGTATGATAAATTTGGGATAATAGCGGTGCATTGTTGAAATGAAAACGGACAAAGTGCACATGGGTTATTTCCATGGAGTATGAACTCCATTTATAAACTCAATTACGGAGACAAATTCTTGGTTTCTCGGTCGCTGAGGTTTCCTGAGGATTTTCATCCTTTCAATTTCGTTCCGACAATCGGGGCAAATTTGTTAATTTGCCATTCGGTAATGGACCGAATATGCGATGCCGCTGAAAACGTACGTTTTATTTTTATTCGTCGTATAATGAATGATTAATTATCATTACGAGCAATTATTTCAATAGGGTTGATTTTTTTTATAAAGGTTCTCGTTTTCATACAAGATAAATTTTATATAATTGTAAAAGTTTATCATGATGAAAGAGAGCTTTTTTCTATTACAAAAAATATTTAACTATAATAATTTATTTTAAATTCATTATTGAATTTTTTAATAAATGTAAAAGTATACATTTAATTTAATATTTTTGGCATAAAAATAAATATATTAGATTATTATTTTTTTGTATTTATTTATACATCACATGGTTATATGATATTAAGCAACCCTAAAACTCAATAACAGGGTGCAAACTAAATGCGAATGCGACAAACGCATATTCCGAAGGTAAATTGCAAGCAATTAATTTATCTGTAGGAGTGAAATATGAACGACTTTCTAGAGTAGTGGATTCAAATTACGTTTCTAAATTAGCGTCAGGAAATAAACTGAAAGGGTTAATAGTCGACCATCCGCCACAAATCTGCTTTAATCCACACCAACTGCTAATACAAAGCTCGGAATAAATTGAAATAGTTCAAACAATCTCCTTTACAGCAGATTTCGGTTTATACCGAGGATTCGCCGAACAATAGGACTAGAGAATTATTTTGTTGCGGTGTTATAAAGCCTACACGGCAAAAACTGGCGGATAGACGATACTTAGTATGAGAACTTATTGCATTTACATTTATGTTTTATCGTCGAATTATCATATTAATACAATTCATAGTGGAAACTGAACCGCTTCTATATATTAGACCGCCATGTTTCAACGCAAATTGATTTCATAATATATTTGCATATATTAAATTTTCTAATGTATGCCTTATTTATCTAACCAGTGTGTGGAAACTGAAATTTCAATTCTTCTTTAATATACAAAAAAAAATAGATCATTTTAGTTTTAGATTTAATTATTTTTTTTTATATATAACGAAAATTTACTATTATATATTATATATTGTTAATTAATAACTTTACAAATTTCCAATAAAGCTAATTAGTATCATGTATAATATAGAAAATTTGCATCCTTTGATATTATAAAACTTTTGGCTGCATGGAAAATTAAAACAGACGTTTGAAAATCAATACACTTTATTCGACGGTTAGGATGTTAAGGTTTTATTTGAAATTGGGTCAAAAGTTAACTAAAAGTTTTATTATGTTTATCAATAAATAAATACACTGTATTAATAAATTTATAACAATTTAATTCTATATTAGACTATTTCATTTATTGAAATTTTATTATAATTAACAGTTTTATATATTAGTTTTTTTTTCTATAAAAATTTAAAATATAATATTTTATTTCGCATATTTTAAACGATACAAATCTTTGTACGTTTAAATAATGGCGCTTTTAAATTATTGTTAATGTTATTAAAATATATATTTATATATCTTACGTATTATTAAATAATAATGAAAACGTTACGTTTATTATATATAATATAATATAATATGAACGTTATTTAATATGAAAATTTCGGTTTAATTCTCATTAATGAACATATAGAAAATGCGAAAATAAATATTGTGTTATACGTTTCGTGGCAAATTAGTGTGTTTCGGGAAAACATCGAGAGTGAAACTAATTTAATTTTTCGTTTATGTTATTTACGTTTGTTGCGAAATTACTCTACTGGACACAAATCTTAAATTTAATTTTCCAACACATACATACATACATACATACACTAAATAATTTCATTAGAGAGAATATATATATATATATATATATATATATATATATATATATATATAAATTTATAACAGAAAACTGATACAGATATAGTGTATGTAGTTCATACACGAATTTTGGTTCATACGGGGTAGTGGTGCGTTAACTAAATTTTCGCTTTCGTGTAATGTTCGCCAGGTGTATATAATATCTAATTAAGAGCACATAAATGGCCCAGCACTTGATATTATTATATGTGCCAATGAATTTAGGAAGGGTTAAAATTACCCGAAACCCTTTTTAGATGTCCGCCCCACGTAAAAAGGGCTCGTCTACTTAAATTTTAAACTCAGCCCGGTGTGTGTCTAAAAACGCAACGCACTCTCACTACGATAAAATTGAAATGTGCTCGAAATGTTTCTTCAGAAAACGTCTTGAAGCTTTGAATATTGATTTATTATAATTTATCAAAAAATAAAACGATACAAAAAATTAAATTAAATTGCGTCAAATAAATAATCATGCGAGAAAATCTATAAAAGTTGAAATGTTAATATTGCAATAAAATTCATTCGATGAAACAGTATAATAATAACACTGAAGGTCCCTTCATAAGCGCTTTAGTAGGGATCTGATAATTTTATAGTTATGGGTCATTATTCGATATATCCCATTTCTGATGATAACAGATTATATAATATTACGTATAATAGAAATACAATAGAAAAATATTATTATAATCAATGATCCGAGATAGAATAATTGTTTATATACAATATATGTATATTTATAATGAAATATATTATATTATTTTTTTGAAATTTTTCTATAATGTTTTTTGTTTTCAATATAAGAGAATGTTTGACGAATATAAAATGGCCTATTAGGAGAAAAATTGTCTTTTAACTTTTAGTTTCTATTTTTTTTATTATCTTTACTATTATTATTTGGGTATGGTATAGTAAATTTGGCCAAAATCCAAATCGTCTAGTCGTCCCATAAAAATGTTTATAATATAAATACGCAAGGTTCAAACGACCGGATCCATTTATATTACCATTAATATTTTTTCTTCTCCCCCAAGAAAATTATATGCATAAATCTGCCTTGCCATTTTTTTTTGTTGCTATTTATGTATTTTTATTTTTTTTTATTGCAAATAATATGGCGATTTAATTATTTATAAATAAATAATAAAATTAAGTTTTCATATTTGAGATATATATAATATTAAATTATTTTTTTTTATAATAGAATAAACAAATATTTTAGCTATTAATCTTTTTTTTTATATTAGGATACATTAATATAGTTAAAAAATATTTTTTTTATAAAAATCATTTGAATAATTAATATTTCCGTATTTTTTTTATTAAAAATAGTTTATATATTTAATTTTTGTATGTTAATAAAAATCTTCTGTATTAATTTCAATATATTTTGACTATGCAAAAAAAATAAATAAATTAGCCATCCCAAAAATTATGCTGTTATCAATTATATGGGGGTAAATAATATCAATGTATGATTTACATCGAGAATTATTTGATTTTTATTGATATTTCTGTATGTTTTTATGTTCGTACTAAATTTCAGATTTTGCTATATTCAATTTTATATCTTTGACCTTTTTCAGATAATAGTCAATAACAATCCTCATTCGTTTTAAGGACGTGGCAAACGAACTATTATATGAAAATTTTCTTACATTTATATTGAATTAGAATATTTTAAGAGGTGCAAAAGCACAAAAACCTACGTGGAAAATGGAAAATATCTTCTATATGTTCCGTTTTTATGGAAAATCACCGCGTCGAGATCTGAAGAATTGGCCATTCGTGCGACGAGTCGTAAAGTTATCAACTTGACTACGACGACGAAGAAAATCATACCAGATTTCGCTTACTTTTACGTGTTTGTGAATTTTATTATTTTCGAAACGAGCCGGTGTCGAAAATTTGCAGAAGTCTTCCGTGAAAATTCCCCAGGGAGATATTATGTGTGGCAGACCAGATATTATCTATTTTCAGAATCAGAGTTAGGGATATTTTGTGGATAGAATTTTTAAAGAAATCAAGTGACTAAAAGGGGAGAGAAAATATAGTAAAAAATATGAATATTTTCATATGATGCATGTTATTTAATACAATTAAAAATTCTGCAGTGAGAATTAAATATTTTTAAATATTACAAAGTTGTATTATAATGTTGGAAATTTAGAATTATATGTGTATAATATCATGCACACAGATAGAATTATATGTGTATAATATCATGCACACAGATGAATAATTTCAAAATTGTGATCTACGAACCTCTGGGAATTTAATGATGATAGCGGATGAAGGTTTGTTGGATTATATTGGATGACATTTCATTACTGAAATGTTTCATAAAATGTTAGATGTGATATAAAGTGTCAAATATATTTTGTTGTATAATATTTTTAAGGGGGAAATTAGAGTTTTGAATTAATACTCTTATTTAAATTAAATTTTTTTAATATTGCTATTAAAATTTAATTATTATAATTAAATTCTAGAAATATTAATTTATTTGAAATATTTTTAATTTAAAATAAAAATTGACAAATTTGAATATTGAAATGGGAAATATTGAGAAGTCCGATGAATACTTAATGAGAGTATTTCAGTCTTATCAAAATGATTAAAAAAATTGTTATAAATTGAACATTTAAAATAAATATTTGTATTGCTTTTTAATATTAAAATATATAATAATTCATATTGAAGAAAGTGCTTCAATGAATATCGAAGGATAATGTAGAATTAAATATAATAGAAAACGATTGCTTATCTTGGATGGAGAAATATCAAAGATTGAATTGCGGAGTATATTTATAGATATTCAAAGACAAAGTAATTTTTAGTAAAATTAAAACAATTATTAACATTTCATAGATAGAAAACGTTGATCTTAAAATATATAGAAAACTAGGCTAAATACAGAAATATAAATTTCAATAAAGTGTATCAGAATCAATATCACAATAGTGAACCTTTTCAAATATGCGTATCCTAAATAAAAAGCGACGCAAATTTTGAACGTTTTCAATAACGATCGCGTTCCTATATCATCTTGTGTCGAAATTTTACAAATTGTTTCAGATCTATCGAGTGTTAAATATTCGAAAGTCGAAAGTTTTCGCAGACGAGGTCTCTCGTTTAGCACATAGCGCACTTTTCGAATTTTAGCACATAGCACACTAGAGTTTGAATGGTGCGCGAATTCGTATCGAGTTATTGCGTAATTGGCGTGCCGAGTTAAAATTTAATATTTATCGCTCGCCCGTCGCGGAAAAGCCGGTGGAAAATTTAATGAAACATTTTCCGTTGTCGAGCCTGTCTAAACGTCTGTCTGTCTGCGAGATTTCTTCTTTTTATTATTATTTAAAAAGAACGGCCTTCGCGAATATTTTTCGTATATATATATCTATATATATATATATATATATATATATATATATATATCGCTTTTTGTGTCTTACATATAATTTGACTGCTATTTGAGCGTTAAGTGTTTTGTCGCTTCGGAAATTAGGGGTTCAAGGGGAAAATTATTAGCGGTGACATTTTTGAAATTTTTCATTCTTTATATTTGAAAAAAATGAAATTTTATTTTTTTATATTAGAGTTTATTGTTTTTCAGTTTTTTTTACTGATTAGCTAATATTCTACATTTGTATTTTTAGATAGACGTAATAATGTATATATATATATATATATATATATATATATATATATATATATATATATATATATATATATAAAGCAAAAAAATTTTTTTTTAGATTTTAGCTATATTTATATATATATATATATATATATATATATATATATATATATATATATATATATATATATATAATAAGAATGTTTCGGCACGCCAACAAACAATACGATCCCCATTGAGATCAGGATTATTAAGATTATTCTTTCAACAATAGACTACAAAATGGAAAAAGAAAAATAAAATAGCATAAATGTATATTCTTTTCAGAGATATATAAATTTATTATATACAGCATATACTGAAATGTTATGCAATTTGAAAGATTTTATCATTTTTTTGTAATATGTGAAATCGGATAATTAAAATTATTTTACTTAAATTTTGATGAAAAAAAGTATAAATTATATATATATATATATATATATATATATATATATATATATATATATATATAAATTTCATATTTGATTAAAATTTCATAATTTATTTCTTAAAAAATTATTGAGTTATTTATTATATTAAAAATAGGATTTTTTTGTGTAGATTTAGTAGGAAAATATTTCTAAGTATTATATATATATATATTTTTTTATAAAATATTGAATTTAATAATAAAAATATTTATTATTTTCTGGCAAGCCTGTGTATATAAATTCAAAAAAAAAATACAGAGAAAACAACCAAATAAACGTGATTTTCAACTTAAATCGTTGGCAATTGGAACGAAAACTCTCATATGTAATATTTTATCGGCGAAGCGTGAAACATTTTGATATATTATGTTTGGTTAAATGTTAAATATAAGTCTATATTTGTTACATATTCCGAAAAAAAATAATTTTCGATAGTCGGTGGGCGAAAAAGGGGAAGGCTCAACTTTAAACATGCCATAGCTAATTTGGCGATTTTTTTTCCTCTGAGCGTTATGCGATATTTTGTAGTTTATATTTTTGGATATTAACTCGTACCGAATGAAAGGTAGAATTATTACAGGCTATATTTTTGGCGAGGAAAAATTGCTTAAAATGTCTTACTATGATTTATGAAAGTAGAATTTTTTTTTCGTCATATCTTATAATGGTAATTATTCATGATTGCATGAGCGATGTATAAATGTGTTAACTTATAATTTTGATTATGGGGTTGGAAGTATATTTAGACATTTTTGTAATTTATTTTTTTGAAATATGTAAAGAATTATACATTTTTTGAATTTATAAATAAATATGTAAAAATATATATAGCTTATAGATACTGAAATTTTCCTTGTACTGGATACTAAATTATTGATCTAATGAGATAAATTATTAAATTATATTTATTTAAAATGAAAATTTATGATATTTAAATGACGTTTATATGGATTTAAATTGTTGTTATTATGTTTTTTCAGACTATTTTAATTAATATGAAGTTAATTAAAAGGCATTGAAACGATTAAATTATTATTTTAATATTAAATAAATGAAATATATTTATAAAAGATTATGTTAAATTTCTTAATAACTTAGATATTTATTGGGAAATTTTCATTTTAAACGTCAAAACACAATAATCTGACAGTTGCTCAGAGAAATTTATATTAAAATAGTTATTATATAGTTGAGAACAATATAATCAGTGTGATAAAAGACGCTCGTATTTAATGTTAATATTGTTCAAAGTATAATTAGTGAAAATTGAAAGGTGTCAAACAATATACGACCAAGATCGGTATGGAAGTTTTCTGGAAAATTTCCACGTGTACTCGAGTTTCGAACGCCGCAAATTTTAATGACTTCATCCGAGAAGGAAAACCTGGCCTCGGTCGGACACGGTTAAAGTTTTTAATAGAACACCCCTTTCTTCCCTTTACGAGGCTGTTTGATATTTGGAACAATAAATACGGAAAATGACATTAAATTATAAATTAAAAAAGACAGTGGTAGAGAGTGAAACGGGACGATCATCTCTTTTGTAATGATCAATAGAATGGAAAAAATAAATATTAAATAATTATATTATATAATATTTTTGAGAACTATAAATATATGATAATTAATTACTTGACAATATAGAGCTTAGTAACAATGTTAAAAGCGTATGTACCTTAATGTCCTATTGTTATTTTATTCATTGTATTAAATGAATAGAAAATTTTAAGCGTAAATTTATATATGTAAATATTATATTATATAGAATAATATAATATGAATAAAAATTGTTAATTATTTACGGTACATATGAGGTTGATTATATAATAAAATATTTAATGTATAAAAATATGGAATATATAAATTGTTTTTAGTATGTTGATAATAAACAGCGGACATATATTTGTAATATTGGAAATAAAGAAATATTCATTTGGACCGAATAAATGAAGAAACTAAGTACCACAGATGAATATTTCAAATTCAATATATTGAAACCGCGAAAGTTTCGAGTATAAAACGTCATTTTTCTTACGCAACATCTTGAACACTTATATCGTTCTGCCTCTGATAGCCACGTATATAATGTCGAGATCATGAAACGGAGGCTCTCTCGACGGAAAAGCGGATAATAAACGAAGGAAAATATTTCCCACGTCGGGTATTAATTTTCGGTTGCCCGCCTTGTTTTTGTGTATTATGAATACTTTTGGCAAATAAAAGACTCGTCGTTAAGTTGGCATTAATAATGTGAAAAGTTCCCGGGGTCGGAATGGAATAACGACGTTTATGAATGGTTTGACCGAAAGAGATCCATCCAAACCTCATACCATGTTCACCATTCGAACATCATTTACTCTATTTTTCTCGGTGCGAGATTTCAAACAGGTGTTTTCAAAGCTTTTCTTTGTCCTATTTTTATTTTTTGAAGAAAAACTATAAATAGAATTCAGTACTTTTATAATTTAATAAATGTTTATAGTTGTATTTTATATATTATATATATATATATATATATATATATATATATATATATATACCATATATATATATGATAATTTTTACTTTTTCAATAAAAAATGAAATTGAAGTCAAAATGATATGAATTGAAGATATCAATTCAGTGCTGAATCAAATGTATGTGTGTTATATTTTATAAAATTTTCGTTATTTATACAGTGACGATAACATGTAGCACAGACACACGCACAATTATACGCACGTGAGACGCGTGAAAAGCTTTCGAAGCGTTTCAAATATTCAAAAGACTCACTTTCTCTCGGGTACATGCCGCGGGCATATTTGAGCGTGTCCCGACTAGAATTGACGCAACTTCCAACCCCCTTATTCCGTTTATATATTACGAATTTATAGACAGATACGTGTGGGGGGATGATTTTTGACATAACCGTCGAGACAATTTTAGATTTTGAGGTATTTTTTATTTTTTTACTCTTTTTCGGTTACGCAGTCAACTCACCGCATAGGCATCATATGCAAATTCGAAAAGACACTCTTCAGAATTTCATCGATATTTTAAGGGTTTGAAACTAAATTTATTTAAATATATTATTATTATTATTATTATTGATAATATTTTTTACCTTTTGATATCAAAAAAATAACAGTTCCAAAATTAAGAAGAATTGTTGTACGAATAATTTATTATTATTGTTCTATATATTTATCAATTATTAGCATATAAGATAATGATTTTGAATTAACCCATATATTGTGTGATAATATTATTCTTGTCATAAAGGATGAATGAACCTATAGAATTTCATCGATATTCGACAATATATGTTGACGTAGTTATGTTATGATAACGTTAATCTAGTTTAGCTATGATTTATATTAAATAAAATATTAAAGATTAAAATAAAAAAAATGTCAGCGTTTAAAAAGATAAAATATTAACATTATTAATTCTCTCGTGAAAAATAATTATTTCAAGACTATTTTCGGCGTCTTTTGTATTATAAATTATAATGTATTATATAGGCGTGTCATTGTTTACGTAAACATCTACGCACTTTGTACTTGTTTACCCGTAATTTATAAAACGATCACGACGGCGTCGTAAAATGTGACCTAAGTTATCATAAAAGTTTTTTTTAAAGGGTAGCCCGATGTTTCGTCAGTCAAATGTGTTAAATATAGGAGCTGTTTGCTGCAAAAAAAAAGAATAAATAAACAGAGTTTTCTCGAGGAAAAGAAATTCAGCAGAGTAAGGAAAAAAATCATAAATATGTATATAATTGATGTTGTATTACATTATATACGAATATCAAAGAGTGTCGTAAAATCAATACAACGAAAATTATATAAACAATAATACTACGAATTCAATAAATTATTTATAATGTATGAAATTGAGTCATCAGCGGTATGCTCAATATTTTAAATAATATTAAATATAAAAAATTCCTACTGAATATTAATATGTAGAAGTTTGAAAAGTAAACAATATATTTATGAAAACCTTTAAGGATCGGGGAAAAATTGTCCATCGCTGTTATATATAATATTTTTTTTTTATTGAAAATAATTTATGGTATGTGATTGTATATTTTTATGACAAAATAATCGGTTTATGTTTTAGAGTAGACACTGTAAGGTATGTTTGTTTAGGGTGCCATAATCCTCTATCATCTCGTGTACAGTATAGATTTAATTTATGAGAATTAAATTAAAATAATATTTGGCGTACGTGAGTTTGGTGAAATTTGTGAAAAATTGAAATCAAACAATGAATGATTAATGTTTTATAAAATATGAGCGAATTTTTTTTTATTTATTTAATTATAATTATTTTAATTGAACGCGATTACTCTTGTTTGACACGTGTATTATATAATAATATATATGTACAAGTATATGTTAGATCATTAGAAGTGTTTTTATTATATATCAGATTTTAACGAAATAAAATTAAAAATAAACTAAATGAAAAATAATAAATTTTAATTAATTGAAATGATGATTATAGAAAAAAATATTAATATTCTCGTATTTATATATATATAAAATTATGATGACTAAAAGTATTGTTTTGTTGTGTTAAAGTTGTACGGGCAAAAATTATGGTACATCGTGTTTATAACCGTACTTTAAGAAGCCAGCTGTCAAAATCGAAGCAAAAATTGGATCGTAAATGCTTTAATATTTTAGATGAAAACATATAGTAATAAAATATACGCGGATATGGCAATAATGTATATTTATTATTTATATATAAAGATAATTTAACATTAAATTGTAAAAATAATGTAACATTCGAGTGCTACCACGGCGGCAGCGGCGGCGGTGCTAGTTATATTTATATATAAGATATATATATATATATATATATATATATATATACAAATGTAAATTTGTTTTGTACGCGTACATATTAAATAGTTGCACCCCGAAAATACGGTTGAGCGCCACTGACAAATTATTTAATTACAGTCGTGACATATTCGCAAGTGAGTTTTCGTCTCTTTGGAGGTGAGCTAGCTTATGTATATATTTTCCTATTTGCCGAACGGTTGGTTGGTCTTGGCGTTTGCCGAATAGTTTTCGCCTTTCGAGGGGTGGCCTCTAGGGGCGGTTTCGAAATTCCCTCAGCCGGTACTGTATAAGTAATTGCGGCGGATCAGTTAAGACGCAAAAGTTAAGTTCTATTTTGGAAAACTTGTCGTATATCCCTTTTCAATGTATTGGTTTTGACTCTTAAGAAGTGGTCCCTTTCGTCGGTATCGTGGGGTCGTATATTCATATTGTGTATTTTGTCATTAGTGTCTTAACGTGAATTTTGAAAATTTAAATTAGTATGTAAACGTTACACGTGCGCGAGTTTACGTAAATAAATACGTTACACGGCACAACTATGAAAACCTACGCCTTGCCACCGATTATTCGCAGTCGAAAGTTGAGCTTTATACAAAATTTTGACGTTAAGTATAACACATCACGGAAACTATAACATTTATAAAATAGAAATTTGGGGATAAAGTTTTCGGTGAGAAGTATGAGATTTCGAATCGTCTCATCGAAACACTCGGTAATTATAATTTAATGGCTTTAATAGATAATTAAAATCGTTTTTGTTGTTTTAGAACGGTTTAAAAAAATATTTAAAATTACTACGAAATATATGAATTTTCATATATATACAATATGAAGTTTTTTGATAATGTAAAATATATATATATATATTTAAAATGTTCACTTTAAATATATTAATGTTTCTAAGATCTGAAAATCCTATGTTCATATTTAAAACATTGATTTATGTTATTGTATATATTATAGGTAGATCGATGAATGTACGTAAATTTGAGGTACAATTTTATTTAAACGAAAAATTTATATGGACCAGTATAATATTGTATCAAATTAACCATTCAGGCGTAATGTAATTATGAAATGTATAAAATTATTACTTTATGAAATATTCATGAGATAGTTGTAATAAATATTTATTGGGTATTTTGAACAATCTAATTAACAGCATGATGGTTTAGTACATAGAAAATAACGAAATTTATTGTTTAGATATTGTTTGATATATTTTCATAGTTGAATATGTTTTAAAATATCATATATTATAATAAAAATTAATAATTATAGATGAATAGAGTTATTTAATCGAAAACTTGTAAGTATTTTATATATTGAATTGTATTGATGATTTGAATACGTAATGAATCGAAAAATGTCGTCATAATAAATATACGAAAAATATAATTATAAAAAAATATAAATTGAATCTTTCAATAGTTTTTCATAATAGAAAATTGTAGAGTAAAATCACGTTTGCGGCACAGAAAAGCAGTCACAGTAAATACGGCAGTAGAAAAATGTCGCCGTTTCATATTCTACTGTAGCTGACGAGCTTATTTTGCATTTATTTTTTCAGCCGATACACGAGAAAGAGAAAGAGTTGAAGAGAGGAGAGAAAAAAAAAAGATTAATTTTCAGCCGATCGGTTCTCTTAATGGTCGAATCACAAATCTTTCAGTGAATGGCCACGTCGAACGGCAAGTGAGGTGAATAATTTACAGGTCCCGGGCGAATGCTGAAAGCGCACGTTAGTTCCGGTTTCAAATTGCCGTGTAAAATTTATGAAGTTAAAAATGCGAAATACAGTCGCCACGAATGACTAATTTCCACATTTCGTCTCGCCTTTTATTCAAAGTCAATATAGGAAAAATAAAATTCGCCGCTTTTTCGCCGTGTAATGTTTACTTTGTGCCATTTTTTTTTCAGCGATCGAATAATAAAAATTCGATTAATATGTGTGTAAAATTGGTGAAGATGCTCAATATAAATATCGGTAGACATTAATCGAAAAAATTCTATACATATGCGACA
The DNA here is from genome assembly GCA_024500535.1 of Leptonema lineaticorne. Lineage (NCBI taxonomy): Eukaryota > Metazoa > Arthropoda > Insecta > Trichoptera > Hydropsychidae > Leptonema > Leptonema lineaticorne. The sequence continues at coordinate 4,008,048 of JANIJI010000059.1, read as the reverse complement.
TTTAAGTTAATTTTAGTCGATGAAAATTTAAAAAAATATCAATTGAAATATACTGAAAAAAAGAAAACACTGTGGTGAAAATTCAAAAACATTCCATCGCCTGAAAATCACTATACAGAATCGATTTCATCAAAGTCAATATTTCACTATTCGCATATTGAATCGCCGCAAAAAGTAAAACGATAAAAAAACACACACACACACACACAACGTTATATGTTTATTTTTGCCCTATTTTCGAAAGCTCCATTGTCGATATTCGCGGTTCAAAAACGTCGAACATTTTTTTAATAAACGCAACCGAATATGCAAATGGTGAATCGACGTTAATTCAACTGAAACTTTCGTTCGGTTTGGTTAAAAATAATGAAAAAAAAAGAATTCGTCCGTTGTAAATGCAACGAAACGTTGTTGACTTTTCCAATAATCTTCTGGACTCGAATCGAGAATAAATTTGCAAAATTCAAATGTAACGTCGAATTCGACGCCGTCGATGCAACGCAAGTTCTATATATTTATTTATATTACAGCCTTTTTCGGTCTTTGTTAATCTTTTGTCGGTTTTGTTTTTCGTCTCGTTACCATTGATGGAATTTTAATATTTGGTTGATTTGATTCTGTTTCATTTAAAATATATTTTTCAAAAAGTGTCAACGGCCGTATTATGTCGTCTAGACAGATTATCGTTCAATTGTAGAATTTGAACAGCTAGAATATAATCATAAGATAAAAATGTTTGTTTGTTCTATTTGAATCATAATACATAATAATATTAAATATATGAAAAAGTATGAAATATAAAATATTTTACACGAAAATTAAATAATGTACTGTAATTTTTAGATACTGTTAAAAGTATATATTTAAATTACTAAAATTGAATCACGTTTTAATGCTTGAAATTTAAAAGTTTATAGAAATTATTATAAATATTTAAACTACAATAATTTTAGGAACATAAAATGATATATAACAAAGTAGTGTAAAAATTACAGCATTATGGTTTATTTAATAAAATCAATTAATAATGTTTTGAAAATAGCATAAAAATTACAAAAAAATACATATTTTAATATAATGATCATTGTGAATCAAACAGTTAAACATTATAATAAAATTGAGCGAAATATTTTTGATTATTTTTAGTTTATATGTGTAATTTGCATTCAATTCACGTTAATTGAAATTCGAATGAATATGCAAAATAAAACGATAAAATTGAGAATGCATTTTTCATGTAGTTTCACATAAAAATTAAAACTTTTTTTATTAAAAATCGAGCTTTCGGCGATCGCACAAAAATATTACATTATCATTCTAATTTAATTAAAAAAAAGGCGATAAATTCGAAATTAAAATATCGATTTCCGGTTTCGTTTCAATATGATTAATTTAATAATAAGCCCGTTGATTAATTTGTGCGGATATTTCAGAATAAATATAATGTAATTTAGCGTTCGGGAAATGATTTCAGGTTTGTTTAATTAATTCGAAAGGTTTTAATGCAAATCGACACAATATATGCGCATTAATGCGGTTAAAATAATCGAATTAAATTCTAATTGTAATTAACTGCAATTAAAAAGTTTATCAAAATTCGCGAAAAGGTATAATTGAATATTTAAAATTGAAAATGCGGGATTTATTTTGAAAAAAAAGCATAATTTGCGAAAATTTATAATCGAAACCAAACTCATTAATTAGAAATATAATTTTAACACTAAAATATATTATATTATAAAATGATTACGCTCTTCTTATAATAATTAGAAAATGTAACCAAATTTAACCGATGGTAATATTTTAACAATTTTTATAATACATGATACTTTTCAATCTAAAAAAAAAATATTGAAATATAACAATATCGATTTTTTAAATACGCTTATTTTACAGTTGGCCTAGTTATAAAAACAAATGATTAAATCCCTAGGGATTGACTAAATTTTTTATGGTCTATTCTGAATATATTTTCAATAGAAATAAAGCTATTGATATGCTAATAAAATTAAATATTCTTTATGACATTCTAATCATTTTTTTTGTAACTTTGAAATTAACATATATATACTTAGATTTTTGTCAATTTTGCATGTAAAATTTTGCGTACAGATATCATAATAAAGTGGTTTCATTTATATAAAGCACGTTTAGTTTTCGGCCTGACAATTTAAGTAAAAGGATATATATTTGGATATTGCGAATTTTCCACGATACACCATAACCTATGTCACTGTCGTGTTATTCGTCACACGGTTAAATTTTAATCGTTCTTCACGACCATTTAACCGTGTTAAACGCGACGCACGCATAAATAAATACAGAATATCAATATCATATAATAACGAACGATCGTTTCGTGAATGTCGTTTCCGGCGATCATTTTAATAAATTTGAATGAAATCTAAAATATATATATATATATATATATATATATATATATATATATATATATATATATATATATATATATATATATATAAATAAATAAAATATAATAGAAAAATGGCGTTCGTATGAAATGCAAATTACAAAATACGCCGATGGTTACCTGTCCATTTTCATGAATAATAATTATTGTGTAAATTGTATTTAAAGTTTATATTTTTGCAGTCGAAATTTTATCAGTATTTGCATGCATTCATATGCATGCGCGTTATTATCGCATTTTTTTTTTTAAAACGGATAATTCAATGAATAAACGAAATACACGTTTCGAAAAGCGAACAATGCTATTTACAATTAACCCAAATTCAATACGAGAATTATTTTATATTTGATTTACACACAAAATTTAACTATATATATATTCGGTTTATACAGTTTAATGGTTAATTCGATTTTCAAGAACTTTGATTTTCGGCTGTGTTTTGTATAAATATATGTATATACACATATAGTAAATCTCACTACGTCTAATTAGATTGAATCATACACAAAGGATACGGTTGTACAAAATTTCAATGTACAAAGTTGCTAACTATCATAATCTAGTCTGTAGTATGTCAAAGCGTTTAATACTAGACTAGCGGTTTATAAATCGCGATGTATTCGTATATACTTATTATATGAAAGTAAAATTTAATATAATCTATTAAAGCAGTTTGTATAATTGAAAGCTTTATATGAAATATATTATATATATAATGATAATATCTCAGGGCAATACAATTATTTGTTATATATAATATTTGATAATGGATATTGACTATTTTCTTTTTAGCATCTAAGTTCTTTCGAATGAATTGAATCATTTGCAATAATATATATTTATATTTTTTTATAATACTTGATAATTTACAAATAGAGTGAAAAGCCTTCGGGAACTCAAAGCGTTCTTTGTCTTTTATTGAAATTATTATTTGTATTCAAAATGAGAAAAGCCTCCAACAGTATAGTTGTATTAATTCGAACGTCGTTTCCTTAATTCCGCTGTAAACACTCGAACGAGTTCCGATTTTAATCCCTTTTACTTCTAAATCGCTCAATCCTTTCGAGAATCAATCTTATAAATTGAAGAATTTCCTTTTATTTGCGAATGAAGCGCCGTAGCCTTTATTCATAGTTAATTTATATATCTAAATGATGTTTACTAAACTAAATCGTTCGAGTGTCACTTTAGCTGGCTGAATTCGTAGTAAATTACATTTAGTTTGGACATTTTTGTTTATTTGCAATTTATTATTTTTAATGAAATATGAATATTTTTTATATTTAATATATTGTAAATTAAATTGATTGAGAATTTTAAGTCGATCGTTGATGTTTCTCGATAACGTTATCATAAAATAAAATATAAAATTTTACTGCAATGCGTATTTCATTTTATGAATAAACGGTAAGTAAATAAAAATCTAATAAATTTAGAAACGTAAAGTCAAGAAGTGTGAAATCTCCAGTTTCACTTTCATTTTCTCGATTATCCGTGATTCTAAATATTATAATGATACGTAAGTCATATAGCAAATATTTCAAATCATTATAGAAAACAAAATACACAAATTAAACAATCAAAGGTATCGAAAATATTTGACAATTAAAAATAATAAATTAAATCAATTTTCCTTATAATATTAGAAAACGATTAAAAAGTTGATAATAAATGAAAGAGTTTAGATTTGATGGTTATTCAATAACGACTTCCCGGATAATCGAGAACGTCGTTAAACGCATATTACGCAGTATATATTTTTTTTAATGTATGGATGCATTACGAGGTATTTGAAGGTGGAAATTTATAGGTTCTCCCTGTACGTTTTCTATTTAGTTTCAAAAGTGAAGAAAACCGAAATCAAAAGGAAACGAGCGAATCGGGTAGAGAAAGAGAGTTAAAAGGCACGATCATTGGTGCAGAGTTGGGTTTTTGGGCAGCGTCGTAAAGCACTCGTCACTTTTGCTCAACCCTATAGCTAAGGATCACGTGTGGGTCCGGCCGTAAAGTGAACTCGTTGTTTAAGGGTTGTTTCGTCAAAGGGTCTACGTGAGCTCAAACTGGAACAGTCCTGCGGGAATACCACCTAGCCAAATCAAATCATGCCGGCGACATGTGAACCAATTCAATTGACGGCATCGAAGCACGTACTCCAGAACCTTCGAACAATCCACCCCGGGCTTCGTACCCTTAGTCACTAACACACGCGGCGGGGGGGCAAAAATGAAGTATTGCCGGCGTATAAATGCCATTTCCGAGGGCCATTTTCCAGAAATTGATTGTCGAATCCGTTGAACCCAGAACCTCTAACATTGAGCTGTCGCCAGTTCGGACCCGTCAAACGAGACGAGGCCGCAAACCGTGTACTACTCACGTCATATAAGTTCATATATAATATTGCATGAAAAACGAGCCACTCTCATATATATTAAATAAAGCCTGATTTATAATACTATATATATTTAATTAGACTAAAATTGATTTTTTGATCTAAGAGAATAATGTACATTTCTTGCTCAGTTCAAAGTTTTTCAAATATGAAAATGGAAATTTTATATATGAACCTGCGTAGAACAAGAGTTAATAGATTAATTATAAATTTTAATATATTTTAAAAGGAATGAAAGACAGGATTTTAATATCGTAGTACATCGGCTTGCGACTAACTCGTCATTTATTATATATATTCTAAAGAATTATTTCCATACTTCATTTTAGTCTTTAAGATATGAACTTAATATTAGTTACTTAATTTTTGATTTGGTTATGATATTTTATTATTTATTGTAATAAGTATATTTTGATATACAACAGTGAGTTGTAAAAAAATAATTTGAAATACTCTAATTATATTATATATAATGGAAAACTGAGTTTCTATATACGATCTTACGATATGAATATGTTAAGTTAGTAAGTCAAATATGTATAATTATATAATCAAAGAAAGAAAAATTAGGATTCAAATATAATTGTAAGTCATATGTAATATTAAATATTATATATAAAAATGTTGAATAAAAGATAATTTGAGACCATATTACAATGAAAAGCACATTTAACTATACGAGTACTATTTAAAGGCAATAAACATTAAGTTAGTGCAAAGACCTTGGGTACAATAAAATAAATTTTATGTTTATGTAGCGCACATGACCCAACAAAAACAATGCAAAAATATACATATATATAAATGCAAATAAGTGGAAAATAATTGATTATTTTTTTTTTATAAATATTATATATTCAAATTCATCATACTTAAACGGAATCATTTCGGTTCGATTTTGTTGGCTAATTGCTTTTATAAATTAACAAATTCCCTTAGAGCTCACCATCAAAGGGCAGTTGCGCGTTGACGCGATCAAAACAACGTTAGTTGGGGAACCGAATTCATCGACCATTAATAATGTTGCTAAAATGTCATATAGTTCAAAAGCAACACTAAAAATACACGACCCACAATGAAATGACATCAGAAACCTTTTGCGATTCGTTTATGATATGATCTGAACGATTCCGAATGCCCATTATGATGTAGACCATTCTTAATAATTTTTTTTCAAATTGTTTCATTGATAAAGAAAAATTAATTACATATTTTTTTTGTTTATTTATATCAGTGATATTATGAGTTACAGATGGAAAATGATTATTTAATTTATTATAAATATATAAAGAAGTATATTAAATATGTGATATTATTAATATTTTATAAGTATATTTCATTTATCATACCCATAGTAAAAGATATGAAAAAAATATTATTTTGTTCGAAAAAGATTTTAGATGGAAAGTTTTAGAAATACTGGCTCTAGTATGAATTTCAATCTGAAAATTCATAACTTCCGGTTAATAATCAGGTTCTGGATAGTTGAAAGCCTATTATATGCCTGGATACTGACGGATATGTATTATATATATATATATATATATATATATATATGTATATTTTGCGATTGAATTTCGCGTGAAGGTTTTCATATGTATTTATAAAGGAAAACCCGAGGAGAGGTTGAATAGTCGGAGTCCAAGCCGCGAAATTGTATTTTGTAAGTTTTCGCAAAAGTTATATTCGGGATCAAAGGGGGCGGTGAGATTTCAAGGAAAACTTCGAAACTTTGACGTGAAAAATAAAATAATGAAAAAAAAGGGGGGGGGGAGGCGAACTCAAAATGAATTTCGCCAATACTGTATATCTTTCATACACCATGAAAAACGGAAATCTTCAAAACTTCGATACATATCCGTATTCGAACTGTGTTCCCCAAAAATTTGATATTGTTTGTTTTCTTTTTCGTTTTTATTTTACGATCGTCGTTTTTATGCTAGTAGTTTTAAGATTTTATAACACTTTCTTGTTTAGAGTTTGGCGTTTGTTTGAACTGAAAAGTTTATATATATATATATATATATATATATATATATGCGATTCTAGAGTTTGCATTTTTAGTGTAATGAATTTAAATTCAATAAAAAAATATTCATTATTTTTTTTAAATATTAATTAATGATAAATATTAAAATTTTATTTTCGAATAATTATGAAGTGATATTGAAATTCGAATAGAATGTAAAATGATTCATGAATATATGATAATTTGTTTGCGATATTAATTTTAATATAATTAAATTATAAATATGAATAATTTTAATATAGATCTTACAGTAAAATTATACAAAAATAATGATATATAAGAATTAAATTTTATCAGTATTTTTTTTTGTATCGAAATTAAAAAAAAAATAATGTAAATAGACAGGCTAATTAATGCCTTTTCACACGATTGATTCGTAGAAATTTTATTTGAAGAAATTGATTTATGAAACGTAATTAACCGCGACATAATCAATTCATAACGTTCGACGTTATCGCGAATTTATACACGCGGTCGGATTTTCCCGTTGAAATAATTACGTTCGCGTAACAACTAACCGACTTAAAAACGTATAAATTTTCAATTAGTATATTGAAAGTTTCAATTACATACGGTCACGCTAATGGAATAAATGCGCATTAATTTCGTCATTCATCATATTATATTAACGGCGTCTATTTGTAATAATCGCGCGGCGCAACATCGAAACAGATTAATCTTAAATAATTAATCGATCGGACGTCGTTAACGTTGCATTATTATGTAATTGATGGTTTTCAGTAATCAGATACGATGTGTAAAAGACGTTGAAAACTTTAAATTTGCCCCCATTGTGGAACTCGATTTATCTTAGACGCGTGCGAGGTGAGAAAATTTATTTCAAGATTCCGAAACGTGATGGAAAAAAAGGCTGTATAAAATTAAGAGTTAATAATTTTATCGGAGTTAATTGAAAAGTGCGAGTTCATATTTTTATTTGCAAATTTGATGATGAAGATTACGTCAATTTAGTTTAGATTAATTGAAGACTTTGTAAATATCATATTATTGATGATTATTAAAAATGTCAGAATCTGCAAGGGTTGTTTTAAAAAATTGACGTAAATTAAAAAAAATACAATTTATTCGTTACATTATTTTTATAAGAATATTATATACATAAATTCGGATATTTAAATGTTTTATGTAATCTTATCACAAAAGTAAAAAAAAATAAATTTGATAGATAGGGTTTGATTTTAAGAACACAGTAATTTATATTTATTAAATATATAAAATAAAATTGATTTCCTATTGTATTATTGTAAGAAAATATAAATATTTATTATATGTACTCATATTTATTTTCTTATAATAAATATATAAAAAAAATATATATCACGATTGAAAAACTTTGATTTAGTTCACAAGATTAAAAAGCGAAATTGGATCGAAAGAAAATAGCCAAAGTCGATATCGAATTAAAAGAAAAATATTTGACCGGTAGTAGTAAGTTTTTTTTTCCATCAAACACATTGTAATATATATATATATATATATATATATATATATATATATATATATATATATATATATATATATATATATATATATATATGCTCTATAAACATATTATAAAATATAATATCTATACACAATTATAGTATACTTACAATTTAAATGCCGCAATTTTCTACCAAATATCAAGAAAATAAATAAATACAAGAATATAATAAGGCTGCACTTTTTAGCTTAAAAGAACACATGCGTTCTTAAGGTTGCCGATTCTCCTACAATATTCTATGCGAATCAAAACTTTGATATGCAAATTGGCGCGAAATTGGATTCAATGAATGCCTTCGAAAATTTTAAACGACTTTTCCGAAGTTAATCAACTTGACGATTTCGTGTGCAATTTACATCATTCACAAATTGTAATTTTATCGTTCGCTTATTATCTATATATATATATATATATATATATATATATATATATATATATATATATATATATATATACTTTTACGTTTTCACCGCTATCACTTTTCCATGCTTTAATTATGTTCTTTTATCGTTGAAGACGAAGTTTCGTTGCCGAGATGTAGTCGAATGAGATGCGATTAGTCTTTTATTAACTCGCTTCGATTCCAATTATTATTGCTGTCTACTTAATTGAGACGTATACAAAGTTCCGAATTCGATTCACGGTCGATATTCAGAATTATTGATTGTATACATATATATGTATCTTGGGTGAAATATTTTCAAAATTCGTCAAATACAAAATTTTTAGTAACTTTATTATATGTCTAATGAGTATGAAAGTAAGACATATTAAAAATTTATTAGTATTTAATATTTCAAGTTGAGTTATCAGGTCTATGCTTAAGCTTTAAACTCGTTTTACTATTATGAAAGATTTGATATTTGGTCCTATTTTGTTCATTTAAATAAATAATTATAATAAATTAATATTATGCTTAAAATATTATATTAAACAATATTGCAGGTTTCAAATTCTTGCATTCTAAAAAAATTCTTTAAACTTTTCATAATATTAGAAATTAAAAAAATATTTTTTAAATATGAAAATTTTATTTTATTATAAATGTTTGTTAAAATACTTGGAAATATCATTGTTTCTATTTTGAAATTATATTTGTATCTAGAAAATGTTTTTACGTATAGCGGCTCCTGAGTCAATACACACACACACACACACACACACACACACACACACACATATATATATATATATATATATATATATATTACAATTTCAAGTGTAGAAACAATAAGCCGTATTCGTGAAAAATTCTATTTTTCTAATGCCAACATTTAGTTCAAACAACAGTTATATAGAATTGAAAATTTCACATTTATTCGTCGAATGCGATGCGATAGAATAATAACAATAACAATAATAAAAAAAAATAAAATAAACAAAAACACATTTCTATGACCGAATGGCGCAATTTAATATTTGGCACTTGATAGTTAAAAAACATGCAGCAATATTGGCAAAAGTAACGGGGTTAATATTAAACCGGTACCGCAAAACAACCGTGTTTATCCGACGTCGACGACTGACATTTATCCGTTGTCGACGACGATGACTATGCAGACGAAAGTCGCTGTCGCAACACGAGTCTGGTCGTCGACAAACATGCCCTTCAGCAGTTACGACGACGTTTGACAGAATGGCGGTTTCCTTTAAAGCCTTATTGTCGCGCAATCCCCATACAACATTTTAGTATTTAATGTTTCTAGTGATATTACAAAAGTTTTATTATCATTTATATCCTTAGTTTTATATATATATATATATATATATATATATATATATATATATATATATATATATACATATAAAAAATATCGACTATAAGTCAGTTTTCGATTTACGACTGTGTTCGATTTTGCAACGTAATTCAAGTTTCATATAAAAATAAAAATTTTAACATTTATAATTTTTAATTTATTCTGACTTATAGTCGATTTCCAATCAATCACAAAAGTGACGTAAACATTGAAAAATTGATACATTTTTTTCATCTTAAGTCGAAGTGGTTGTAATTTAAGAACTGTCTGTCTTTGTATAATGATAATTTTTAAAATTTACCTATCGATCATAATATATATATATAAATTAAAATGCAAAAAGTCTACATTTAATGACATTTAAATTTTTTAATACCGTTTTATTTTTATACTTAACGTAAAAATAACGTTTTAAATAGAAGCGACGTTCATTAAATCTGAAACATCGCTCGAGTTTTTTTTTCTCTGCTTTTCAAATACATAAATGAAAGAAAATGCAAAGGGAAAAATTCATATAAACGTCGAACGACTTTCTTTTATTTCTTTTTCAATCATTCTTTTGATGTTTTTCATAAGATCTTATGCTGTACGAATAATCAAACATTCAAGAAGAGCACATCTCCATTTTTTTTTTAGAATTCGATCGATACGTTTAAATGAGAAAAGTTTTTTTTCTATTTATTTTAAAATAAAATATCATAACTCAAGTGCAATTAGTTGAATGTTGTTTTGAGATTTATTTTAAAATATATATAAATATTTTGAATGGTAACTAGGAAAAAAAAATATTGCGATCCTATATAAATGTAAAAGAATTTAATACGACGCTACTATAAAGTTATCACACGTGATAAGTTCAAGGCATGCAGTCGCCCTCAACCAGTATTACGCGGGACACATAACGTTTTATAACTTTCGCCGATATGAGATTTTCTTACACGCCATAAAAATACAGTTTAAAATGTCTACATGCATCTTGAATCGATCGTAACTTGTAAGGAACAAAAGTTCACGGCTTGCAAACTTTGCACATTATTTCCTATCAGCTCTCGTATTATTTTCGGTAACTTCGTCTTTCCGATAGAATTATGTATTCTTTCGAAACGATCGACGCTTATTAAAGAGTTGCACTATTTGAATCGCGAATCAATTTTTGCGATCGTCATATTTTATAATAAATTATATTGAAGCACGTGTTTTATGAAGAAGTGCGAGTTAATTTTAAAAATATTTCTTTTTTGTTGAAAATAATATATTTTTAATAATTTCAATTAATAAGAAACATCGTGTTAAAATTTAATTAATTGAATTATGTATAAAATTAATTAACTTTAATAGATTGGTAAAAAATCATTTATTGTATGAAATATGTTGTATAATAGGAGTAATTTTTATATTGAAAAAAACATAATAATTTTGAAATTTATTTTGTTTTATATATATATAGTTAAGTAAAGCAAGTCAGTTTAAAATTTATTTTATTTTAAAAAAGTGTATAAAATTAAATTGAAAAAATACCGTTCAAATATACGACTTACTTATAATAGTTCAATATTAAGATATTTTTTCCATCTTTCTAACGCATTTTTATACTGTAGTCTAAAAAACGACATTTTCTCGGAAAAAATATATACACGTTATGAAACTGAATATTGTTATTATATAATTTAGAAGTAAAATATACGATACTATACTTCCATAATGCGGTCTTAGAGTAAGGCACGTTTCAAAAGAATATTTTTCAACGTGTAAACCAAGTATGAAAGACGATTGAAAATCTCGACGTGCATATTATGTATGTCGAAAATCGAAATTCACACTTTCGTGCTCTCGTATTATGATCGAGAAAATTTTTGATAAAGCCTCCGAACGGATTTATTGTATGTGTCAAAGGGAAAAACGCGAACCGTAATAGAATCATTAAATGAACATGAAAACGAGATAAGAAGCGAAAATACGGTTCGCGAAAACGAGCACTCGAGACTCCGATACGAGGACATCGTCCTTTTTTTCCCCCCTTATTTTACGATTATATATATATTATATTTTATATTACCGACACGTATAAAATATCGAAATTTCGAGTTGTTAAAAACGAAGGACGTGTTTTATCACGAGGCAGTTACGACAGAGGACAACCGGACATTTTACTCCCAATATTTCAAGTCACATGTAAAGCTGCGATTCCATTGGATTATTTTGTGGCAACATGTTTTTTTATGGTCATATTGATAAATCAGATTTATATAATATATAAATGTTAAAAAATACAGTCTTAACATAAAAAAAGATGCTCTATATGATACATTATTTAGACGAATTGTAGATAAATTATTTATTTGTAATATAATTGATTATATATACTATGGATATTTAAAACATAATATAGATATAAATTAATTTAAAAAATAATCATTTTAAAGTAAATATCTATATTACTGTATGGATATATTAAAATGCAACGAACTGTAAAATCTTTGAAGGTTGAGTGTAAAATTGACGACAAAATCTCATAAAAATAAATTGGTACCGCATATTTCGAAAGTTCGAAAGAATATTGGAAGTTGCGAAACTGATTTATTTTTATTTTAAAGCGCTGCACATTGATAGTGAAATGAATAATTTTTATTTTATATTATCTTATATTGTATATTTTTTTCAATTAACTACAAAATTATATTTTATCATGTCTAAATAGTATTTATCAAATTAACACTTTGCACCCGAGAGGTGTTTTTTGGTCACCGTTTAGATTAATTTTTTTGTAACAAATTCACATACTCTTTATGTATTATAAAATCTGAAATTAGTCCATAACCACTTAACCACAAACCGAGCTGCATTTTCGGCATTAAAACCTTGTAACTTTTTTGGTTCAAACTTGTTAAAATGATTACTATAGTTATAATTTTTAATCCTCATAGACGTGCAATGATAAAAAAAAATTGTATAAATCAATATATCTCAATATATTCTTCTTTGTATAATAATTTTAAGTTTGGAGTAAAAAAAAAATCACTAGTAAAGCTGTGAAACGTTTCGAATGCAAAGGTTTAAAAATAGAGTACCCAATATTAACAGATTAATTTTATAAGTTCAGCTCGTGTTTTCTAATATTTTCGTGTATTTACTAAAAAAAAAATTATAGTAACTAGTTCAATGTTAGTTAAAGAAACATGATATCAATATATATATAAATACAATATATACAACAACAGTCATGGTTCATTGAATAAAACGACTGATTAAATTCGTCTTACGTTCCGACATTTCTAGACGTTCCCGAGGAACGAAAAAAAATTTTTTTTCCACCCCCATCTTTTTTTTTTTATTATTTCCGCAGTCGGGCCGTCGTAAAATTAAGTTAGGCATAACGCACAATGGCTGAATAGCGTCGCCGGTCCACGGTAACGTTTTTACGGAACGCCGTTAAATAGTTAGTAATGGTCGTGCGGTTCTCCCGAGAAAATGGGATAACTTTTTATTAAAACTCGAAATAGGGACGATGGCATTTTCTTCGCGTCTCATACTACCCTTATTTGCAGAACTCCTCGTTTCGTTCGCAGCTTTCGAAGAAGAGTATGACGCGTGACCATAATGTTGAAAATCTTCGGCGAAATTTATTGCGGTCGTTAGATCAAAATCGCGACGTGTTCGACTTATCGCGGGATTTGAACGTTAAACGTTCGTTCGTAAAAAAAAAAACAGATTTCCCATCGTTCCCCTTTTTTATATCGGTCCAGTATCTATAATTATTTTCTTTTTATCAATTGTTATGCGCGATGCGAACGATATGTGATATAAATTTTGATATATAAAATAAAATATTTATATATAAAAAGTGAACATTTTGAATATCCATCAACACCATATATATATACCTGTAATATTATATAACAAATTTTCAAAGAATATTTTTTATTTATATTGAAAATAAATAATAATAAACGAAATTATTTTCAGTTAAAACAATTTATTATAGTTGTAAATAATTGAAATTTACCACATTTATTATAGTTTTAAACTGTGATGATATTTTGTTGCAAGTTTACGGTTACGGTTTCTCTCAAATGTAACTGACTGAAACATTTTCATTGTATATTTTCATGAGTTGGCTGTCTTCGAATTGGCTTTAAAAGCTATGTTCAAACTTATTGAATTAGTTTACTAACAATTCACATAATAATAAAATATTAAATAATATATATATATATATATATATATATATATATATATATATATATATATATATAACGTTAATATAATCACGTTAATAATATACGTGTATTAGTTTTTCACTTTTATATTTTAATTTAACTTATAAATAGTATAGTTTGCAATACCGGAAACCTTTTTCTTTACGTTAAGTTTAAATACATACTCCGAAAAGTGTATTAAATAGTTATCACGATAGTTAAACTAAATTTTTCCCCTTCGATCGAAAGTTTTGCGACCAAAAACTTAGTTCATAAATATGAGAATACATTCTCATATAATATATCTAAATATAAAATAATACTTTTATAAGAGATTCTTTTTTTTATTATTATTAAAACCGGAGTTATTTCATAGCCGTTTTTCATATGAGATATAATTTTATTATTATTTATTTATAGAATTTCTTTCAAAGTTGAACGGATAGTTGAAATTGAATTCTATATTGGAAATTGAAAAGTTTTTAACTTCTCTGGGTGTCATTTTGCGATTATTGATATCAATTTTACATTGAATATAAATCCGTTATTTTATATTTATTGAATATATATATTGTCAGATGTATTTTTCGAATCGCAATAAAATTTCATAAAATAAATGTGATATATAAAACAATATAAATTTATTATATATTTCATTTAAAGTATAATACAACAAAAAAAAACGATATACTAATAAATAATTGCAAACATGTTATTGTATAATATTTCAAATACAAAGATCACTGAGAAAATATTCAAAGATGAAGTTTATTTAAAAATTAATGAATATTTTTAATACGAAAAAAGTTTTTTTTACCAATTCGAATATTTTTAGGTATTAACTGAAATGTTTGAATTTGAAATTTCGCGAACGATTCATTGGCAATTTTTCAGATATACAAAATAAAAAAGTTTAAAACGCAGTAGAAGGATTATGTCACAACATTGACCAATAGTTTCAAATACAAACGAATAAGGGTTATATAAAAAGAATAAAATTGTAATAAAAATATTAATATTCATCATTCATATATGATAAAATAAATAAAATAAAGTATGATTAGCCCGATATATTATTTAAAATTAATTAGCATTATGTAAGCTATTACACGAGTCTTATGTAATATTAGAAATTAATATTTTTTTTTGTTATAATGTATATATTCTAGAAAGAGCTTTAACGAATTTTATTGCCGCCCACCCTATACAATCTTACAACATGATAATTTATTACGACACAACGATTGCATAGTACCGGTTAACAATAACAAATCGTAAGTTAGTGGTCTTGTAAAATACCAGAAAGGGGTTTGGCGATACGTTGATTGAGACCGCCGCCTTAACCTTTAAAAGGTCAAGTGTATAAATAGAAAACAATCGAACTTTTTCCGATGTCCCTCATACGTTCAATACATTTATACGGCAATAATAATAGTACAACCTCCGATATATATATATATATATATATATATATACGTTTTTTAAAAAAAGTAATAAAAATGGACGCAAAACAGAACACGCATAGTAGAAAAAAAATATCGTTTTCGGTCCGCCAAACAATGGGACCGAAAACAAAAAACTAGAAAAAAAAAACACAACAAATAACTACAACAACGACTACATTTCGCTCAATTTGAATTGGGCGCGTGCCGTCGAACAAATCCCGAAAACGGAAAGTGAAATAAAAATATAAACAGTAATATATATACATATATATAAATAAAATAGAACATGTAGAAAAAAAAAACGAAACCTTATATTGTGTATAGTGTGTAGTAGTGAACTCATTTTATCAAAGGACTCGTTATTTGCGTTTTGGGAAGTTGTCCAATTTTTTCCGCTCGGGATGTTTGCGGATGCGAGACTTTGGGAGTTTTCGTATTTATGTATAAATGGAGGCGTTTTCCCGGCCCGGTGCTCGAAGAACAATAAAAGGCGAAATAACATCCGGTTTCATAGGCTTTTCCGGACGCGGAATGGAGCAGGACTCCGCGGAACGCACGCCCACATCGTATGTACGACGGTCATGGATGGTGAAATTGTGGTGCACGTGCCGTTTTCGACACGTTTCCAAAAAAAAAAAAAAGGAAATGTGT
This sequence comes from Leptonema lineaticorne, assembly GCA_024500535.1. Taxonomy (NCBI): domain Eukaryota; kingdom Metazoa; phylum Arthropoda; class Insecta; order Trichoptera; family Hydropsychidae; genus Leptonema; species Leptonema lineaticorne. Next base: position 3,991,646 of record JANIJI010000059.1, on the reverse strand, counting down.
ATTGCTTATTGGAAAAAGAAACATAGATAGTCTTCTATGCGATAGGGTGATGATATTATAAATAATATTAAAGAACGTTCATGTAAGGTAGTAGAACTAAAAATAAATTATATAGTATATAGAACATTAAATTAAATTAAAATAAAATAAATTTTTCATAAAATTGATTTTATTTAAAACTTTTTATTATAATTATTAATAGTTTTCTTAGTGTTCCGTGACGTAATTGGTTTAAAACCAATGTCTATAATAGATAGAAGATGTAATTGTTATGTCGAACAATTTTCTTAAATTTCGTAGTCGAGTTAATCCACTTCTTTTTTTTTCTCGAATTTTCTTTTAGCGATATTACGAGATTAGTTCTTTTTCTTTAGAACCACGTTTCGCTATCAATTTGATGCGTCTATTTTCAAGAGAAAAATCTTTTTTTTTGTTTTAGTATGAAGCTCTGTTTTATTAGACGTTTATTATATGGTAAATGTGAAATTTTTTTTTTTCATATTATATTTTTTTTGTGTGAGATTTATATAAAAATATCATATTTTTATTTAAAATATCAATTTTTTATATGTTACATTTTTTTTTGTACGCATATAGATAAGCGGATTAAATGAATATGGAAAAGTCTAATGGAGAAAACTAGAAAAGTTTGTGAAGTTTTCAACAGTTAACGAAGTGATTAAGATAAGTAAAGTTTGTTGAAAATTTTGAAGGGAATATTTAAAAAAATAACGGATTATGCAATTAAAATTCTAATTACAAGAGAGAAGAGTTCGGTATGAAATACATGTACAGGTTTTTCACCGAATTAAAAAAAAATAAAGAAAAATGAAGAATACTATATTAATCATTAAGGTTTATTTTACGATATGTATAAATGAAAGTACGATTATTTCTTGATAACATGATAATATAAAAAAAGTTGTTATATATAATACTTAACCGTATAATGGTTAGTGATACGACGATAATAATGATAATAATAATTATATTATAGGATGGTCACCCGAGCTGAAGTCATAGTGCGACCCAATTTCTAAGAGACAAACATTATTCGAAGGGTTTCGAACCTGAAACGTGACGTCCTTACTTCGGACCTTTCGCTTTCGCGGGAATCATTCTCATTTAGTATCCAATTTATCCTCTTCCGGAGTTATGGTCATTCGTGAAAAAAAAATATATATACACACTTTCGTATATATACAGGGTGAACTTCGAGTTAATGATTCGCGTAGTGTTTTTATGCGTACGCTCTTTACCGGATGAGGCTTTTTTTCTCTCGCATTTCCTTTTACAATTCTTCTTGTGCTACAATGAAAATTAACGTTTAGTATTTTATATGTGTTTGAAATTAATACATTTCTATTACGTTTCAGTTTATAAAAATATAATAAATCATATTTGGATAATATCGGAGTATGCTAAATCAAGTTTTTAGCAAGAAAATGTGTGGAAAATTATTGGATTAGTATGCTTTTCTTTCATATCACGTACCGAAAATGGTGAAAATATGAAACGATTTCATTGAAAAATAAAAGTAATTCGTTGAAATTTTGAATTCATTATATATATATATATATATATATATATATATATATATATATATATATATATATATACGTAATTTATGCGACAAATCTGAATGAATATGTAATAATGTGAAATATTTTAAATTAAAATTTTGTAATGTAATCACAAAAAACAATAATTGTCATTATAGAAATAATCAAAAATTTGAATTAAGCGCGTTTTGACAAAATGAAATGTGATATCTTTTGCTGGAAGTTTTTGTTTGTTTCGACGTGACTGAGTGCTATGGAGCCGAGCACGTGCTGGGCATTAAACTCGTTGAAACAACGCTTTCCACACAAACCGAGATTTTCACGTAAATTTTCCATATAAATGTTTTTTTTTTCTATGTATATATCTGCGTCTTTGTAAAATTGAAAATGTGTACTCGAGTTTTACGTAAATTTCATATTCTAAAAATACAGTTCAAGTAGTTTAAGATTTTGTTTATAATGAAATGTCTATTTATTGCTCAATTGAAAAAAAAAATAAATAATGCCATAATTGAAAACTGAAATTTGAATAGAAAGTACAATGATTATTTTATAATTTATCAATCATAAATCTTTTAATATACAGACTAATAATTGTCAAGAGCTCTCATTTAAATTTTTTAATGTTGATTTATTTTTAAAAAGAGATCGAATAGCTTATTTAATACTTTATTAAAATTTAGATTTTAATTTGAAAAATTCAATTAACTAAAAATAGATTTTGAAATATGAATAATTTATCGAATAATGAACTATAAATGAAATTATGTAAAATAGACGTGAAAATTTAAGAATGCCACTTTGAATATCTAACTAAACATAGCTTAGATTACGTAGAAAAATTTTGTTAACATATTTTTTCTTTTCTAAAGAAGAAATTTTCTACAAAACGAAAGGGTCCGAGAAAATGATAGATGCTAATAATCTGGGATTCATGAGGTAAATCTAACCCCAAGGACTTTCTAAAATCTTCTGACTTTTCCGACCCAACTAGAACAACTAATAGACAAATTTCTACACTAGGACAGTATAATCTAAACATATTTTCTCAGTTTTCACTTTTTTTTATCAGACTCGGTCTTTGTTTGGATTTTCAAATTTTCTTTAACTCCTTCATTTTCATGACAGAATTAATAGAAAATTTAAAAAAAAATATTTTCCTAGACTCTTCTTTAAAAAAAAAAAAATCTTCAATATACAAGAAAGATTAGTTTTAGTTATATTAGATTATTCATATCAGTCTGAACAATGTAAACCTAATCTAATCTAATTAATTTTTATTATAATAAAAAAAAAATCTTTTATATGTCGAATTTATTTTTCTATTTTTATTTTCATACACGTTTCGCACAAAAATGATTCAATTTTTTAATAGCGTCATGTTTCGATTTAAAATCGTCCGTTGCGCGTCGCCTACCAAATTTATACGTTCGCGTATGGGACGAAAAAAAAGGTCTAATTTTTTTTTCAGACCCACACATATATATATATATATATACACACATATATAATATGGAATTATTAATGGCGACGGAATGGTGAAACATGACCGCGTATTGCACAATATGTTTTGCGGCCGTTGAATAGGAACAAAATACGTATAGCGAATTTGTTGCTGTTGGCTCGAAATCGCACATGTGACCGTTGGCGTTGCGCAATCATTGCGCAACGGTCGAATTCGTCGGATGACGCATAGTTTCCCATCGCCAAGTTGCAGCTATGACATTTTAGTTAATAACGATATATTATATATATATATATATATATATATATAAATAAATAAATATATGTATTTATTAAATGTGGAACGTTGTATTAAATGTGCGCGACGTTCGCAAGTTTCGAATTCGGACACTATTGCGATATATATATAATATATATATATATATATATATATACTTGAGCGGGAACTTTGACAGATTCGTAAAAGTTTATAACGACAAATGTGTCTATAGGTTATCTATTCTGTGTTTATTTTTTATTTTAGTGACGTGTCGATGATGATATCTTTTTATTTATAATAATAAAAAAAATATATATGCATAAAATTTACTGAAAAAAAATCAATGATAATTATAAATTTAATGAATGAGATCAGATTTGTAATAAATATTTGTTGTTTATTTAAATAATGATTGAAATATTTAAAATCATGTAACTTTTTAAGTATATATATTTAAAAAAGTAACCAAATAATTTTAATTTAAAATATTTTTATCATATAATTTTTATTTAATTTATTAAGTAAAATATAAGATTGTTTGAGAAACACGAGTATTTAACAATGTGTAATACTTATGATGGGTCTATTTGTAAAAGAAATACTTGTGCCAAGTCAGTACAATGGTTAAAGTTTACATATATATTTATTCAATTATGTAAAATGTAAAATAAAATATTATTTTAAATCGTCTTGTTATTAAAAATATATATTAACTTGAAATAAAAATTTCTTATATCAAAATATAATCGCAATAAATTTTCTATGTGTTGCAATTTCATTTCACGCTTCACATATTGCATCATGGCAAGAAGACGAACGACCTAAATATATTGTATATATGCATATAAAAAATATGGAAACGAACTCAAAGTAAGTTTAATTTTCCGGTTTTTTCTCTTTTTTTTTTAGAAAAATCTAAAAAAAAAAATAGGAAATGATATATAGTTATGTCAAGGAAATGCAAAAACTTTTTCTATAATTGCGATGAAACTTGACTGCGTTTTACGCATTTGTATTATTTCATATATATTTTAAATATTGCAAGTATTTCTTTTGTAATATTTGTATGTAAATAATTTCATGACATTTTAATATAAAATTTATTTTGATTCTAACGTATATACTTGAGCTTTTTATTTTTGGAATTTTAAAATTAAATCTTCTATATTTTTCGTACAATTAAATTAAACAACTTCATATAATTTTCCAAGGTTGATTATTTTAAATATCTATAATTTGATGTATTATGAAAAAAAAAACAGATCGAATCGAAGGAAATGAAAACGGAAAGAGTCATAAAAACTTTTCGATTTGCGAAATTTAATATGATTTATTTAATTAATATTTCATAACGATTCAAAATAATGAAAAAAAATATAATTTCTATGGTAAAAAAAATAATTTCACAAGTGGCATATAAATTTAATTCAATATAATTCTGGTTATCAAATAAATTAAGCAATCATGAAGCACCGCATTGAATTTTAAATTAAATTCTATTATTTCGTACTGCTGAAATTAAATTGATATATATATATATATATATATATATATATATATATATATATATTTACGCGAAATAATATTTAATTTGAAGAGTGAAAAAAATAAAATAAAATAAAAATATAAACGCAACCCGTTCACAAGCACGACAGTATACAATAGATTTATTTTTATTATGATTAAAGTTGTACGAATTTCATTCTAGAATTACCATAATCAGAAATAAATTCAACTAATTTCGTACGACGATATGGGTGTGCGTGTGGCGGGAGGGGGGATGGGGGGAGGGTTCACATATGCGAATATGACGCATAATTTGTTATAATGGCAAAAGTATCAGCGGGGTGAAAATTACCCCCGACGGCTATAAATTCGAAAGGCAGCATTTTAATATTCCGCCGCGTGTATTTATGGGGCGTTTTGGTACTGTGGATATCCGCTGTAATGTTCTGATTATACCGTAATTTATAACATAACCCGTTATTTACCGTAGACCGGTTAACGGATAGTCAACTTGCGAATGGACAAAGAATATAAATTTTAATGTATAAATATATATATATATATATTTATAGGTTTATATAGTATATACACATGTGTGAAAAAAAAGTGTGTATAGAATAGCGTTACTAGGAAATGGAGAAAAGGTACGAAGGAAAATTTCGCGCGGAAAACTCGGAATAAAAACGTTGCGAAAATCTTGCATTTTCCGAGCTGTTTATATTCATGAGTGAAGGTGGTGTAAAAGGGTTGCGTTTTTTTTTAGAGTATGATGAGTTTCCGTTGCTTTGAGATTGCATTTTTACATTTGATATATATTTATAATATATAAAATAAAATCGTATTTTAAGTGATTTTTAGTATAAAATTCTATTGTTGTTTTGTTTTAGCGAACGAATAAATATATTTATATTGCGCAGCTTTCAGGACCGGAAAAGGAAAGGTTCTTATAATGTTTTACGATCGTTGATAAAATTATAATAAGGTTTCAAAGGTTATATGAGCAAAGTATTTCTGATTTCCATTGTGCGATTTTTTTGGAAAAAAATTGAGATGAAAATTTCAAAATATTTGAACGCTTTTTAATGGCACTTAGTCGTTAAAATATAAGAGAATAATCGATACTTGAAATGAAAAATACTTTTACCTTTCTTTCAGTAATCTTTTTCTTAATCATTTTTTATAATATTTAATATAATTTTTATATAAAAGTTAAATTATTATATATATATATATATATATATATATATATAATTATTTTATTGTTAAAATATTAAATATTAATAATAGTTAAATAAATTAAATAACTCTTTATTTTTATAAAAAAAGAATATTTATAAATTTGTATTTTTTTTCTTTGCCAAAAAGAAATTTTTAAAGAATACATTTTTATCTTTAATTGGCAGCCTCTATTTTAACTAAAGCTTATCACAATTCTCTAAGGGGTGGTTCACATCATGAAAATCATCACATATAATTAAATTTTTATATAAAACTCGCTACAATAATTACTTTACGAAAAAGAATCGCGTGATGTTGTATTTCAAGGAAGGCAATATAAAACTAGTTTAAAATACAATTTATCAAGATAATTACTGATTGAAATAATAATAATGTATTATTAATGGTTCAACAGAAAAGAAGCCATGTTATATAATATATTAAACAATATTTTTATGTACATAACAATATGAATTTTAAAATATATTTTTATATATGTATAAAATTCGATATAACTAAAATATTGAAATTGTATAATACTAAAAACACAAATATCAATTATACTAAACAACGCTAAAACGGCGTCGACTTTAAAATAAGATATTTTAAAATCAATATATCACAAAAGCGGACGACCGCCAAAGTGAAAAGAGATAGAAAAAAAAAAGAAAAGAAAATATTTAAATACATATCGAAAAATTTGTTTTCGAAGCGGTTTTGTTTGTTTGTTTTCAATTTTCTCCGGGAACACGTCGTTTTATTTACGCCACGGATGGTTCGCAGTGATCACACTACTACGAGTGTGAGGTAAAGTGATATCACTACCGGCGGCAAAATTAAATGTACCTTTAATTACATTTTACTCAAGGATCACATTCAACCCGTGCAAGTGTCCGCATAAATGTGTGTGTGTGTGTGCGCGCGTACGTGTCTCTTCTCTTATCAGAAAAGGCTCCAAACCCAAATCTTTCCTTAATTAAAATTATGTTAGCAGAGTTGTTTTACTTCTATTCACCCTCTTTACGTGCGACAACTAAGACTTATATGAAGGTGAAGTATAAATGAAACACGTGTGTGTTGCCATAAATACAATTCTATGTATTTATATATACGTATAAAGTATTTTTTTTTTATTAAGGTATAGAATTCTTTTTGATACGTACACGATTTTGGTCGCTATAACTTGTTTTGTATTTAGTTTGATATGCTATTACATTATATATTGACTAATGTGCAATTTTTTAATAATAACTATGGTTCAGTACGATCGAACTCGATCGATTGTATACTAATTTTATTCTACTGGATGTTATATAGTGCGAGCCAAAGAGCTATTGCTGTTATACAAAGCATGGTATTGAGGAGGATCCACACGAGTCCATTGAGTACGGTGTTCGATAATTGGATAGTGTTCAAAAATTTTATGAAGGATTTGGATTTGGGGCTTGTAAAATTCAAATTATGTAAGAATAGAAGTCAAACTATCACTGGGCTGTCGTACATTCGATTAATAGGTTCAAAACAATGTTGTTTATATAAATAATAATATTCAAAGAATATTATTATTTATATAAAATAGTTTTTTTTTAATACTTCAAGCATTCTGATCGTCCGTATAAATATAATGAGATAAAACGCGGCGTGAAAAGTTCCTTATCTCGGCGAATATGTAAATTAGGAAAATTTCTTCGGATCTTTGCTCGTCTTATTTTTGAATTTAATATTGAAAAGAAACACAAATCGAAATTAAAATATGTTAAATTCGTGCACCAGTTGCATTCGTTCAAATGGAAGAATGGGAATTTGCATTGCCCTGAAAGGCGGAAAATGCAAATTAATGTTAACCAGGACTAGCAGTTATGCAAGAATAAAGTAAATAACACTTGTTTGAACGCCTTTCGCGCGCATAGAAAATGTAAAGTTATGCCGAAAGCAATAGAATTCAAAAAGTCCAAAGAACACAATCAAAATTTATAGAATAAATCTTCAGTTTACTGTTTTTGAATCGAAAACTTTCGTAAAGCGACTTATATATTACAATACATAAATTTAACTATATTATATATATTGAATTAGATGTTTATTATACTGACATATTTTAAAATATTAATTCGATATTAAAGCAATATTTCGATTTGACAAAGATTAAAAAAAACGAATATGTAATAATATTAAATTGAAATAGCAAGTATTTTTCCATTTTTAAAGCAATAATTATATTATCGCGGTATTTTCTCGAGGGAAATCACACTTTTACACTTCATACTATATTTTTTCTTTTTTTACTTATATTGAAAAGGTAAATTCATTTTCCGATAGTGCAATATTCGTCGTTCAAATGGTACACTTTTGAACCATATAACTTTTAAATTGATATTTCGATATATATTAAAAATATATATATACTTTATTACACGTTTTAAAACGATAAATTTAATATAAGTGAGTATATTATGAAAAGATAGTTGAAATTGTATATAGATTTTTACATCAATAAAAGTAAGAATTATTTTATTAAATGAAATTTGATGCTTTAAAATACATCATTTTATTTTCAATAATATGTTTATATTATAGTTATAATATTAATTAAATAATATTGTAGAATATTATTCTGATTAGCTTGATGTATTTAATAGTTCAACCACTATAAGCCTCTTATATTGTCAAAATTCAGGTAGAAAATTTGTATTTAGGACAAGGTTTACAAATTTATTCCATCTCGTTTATTTTAGATTAAGTTCGAGTTCGATGTTCTACCAGAGAAACATTGAATAAAATTTCCATTCTTTTTTTTTATCCCCATTTCGAGAAGTCAAAGGAAAATTGTCCGCAGCGAGAAGTAAAGACGCACACGGAACCGGGCAAAAGTGACAAATCATCCAGAAGAATGAACTGTCTAAACTTTCGAAGCTCGTTCGGCAATTTGTTACAGGCTTTCGGTTTGAAAATATCGCTGTAAAAATAGGCGAGAAACGGTTAAAGCGACAAAGCGGCATCGTAGACTAGATAGAAAAACGCAAAAGAGGCACCGGATGCAAAAACGAAACAAAAGAAAAAAAAACACACCCAAAGAGACCTCTGAAAACTCGCATTTTTCAGCGAGCTTTCAGCAAAGCGAAATACAGCCGATATATATGTATATACATATGTAATACGTATATGAGACAAACAAACGTTCCTGTTTTTTGGCAAACATCGAGCGCAATGTTTGCGCACAGAATAAAGATTTGCTCGCAAAGTTTACAACACGTTGACGATTATGCAAATATGTTTGGGCGGTCGTGGTTTTTCGCACATTTCGCGCCGAAACAATGGCGTGACGCACGCACGCGAACACGCATGAGCGAAATGGAAATTAGTCGGCGCAATACGGTTTTCGGAGGCCGCGGCCTCGACACTTTTTCGTTTTTAGCGCCGTCGACGAATTTTACGTATGACGATTGCTTTGATTTTTTTTTCCGCGTCGTCGTTTCAAAATTGTCGGCTGAAATATGTCTGAAACAAATCGAAATATTTGCATGAAATGTGTGTGTGAAGATTTTTTATGATTTAATTTAATAAATGAAATAAAATTAATTAAAATTTATTTGTTATATAAAAATCAATAAAAACTATGTTAAATTAATCAATATTTGCATATTTAATATTATTTTTTATTAAAAAAGTGCCGAAATTTTAATCAAGTTATTGGTTTTTTTTAAACAAAAAAAAATATGGTAGAAATATAAAAAAATATATATTGTTGATAAAACAAATATGTGTTAAATCTTTCAGAAAGGAATAATATGATAAAAATTTGATTAATAAGCTATTGATTTGTTCTGAAAAAATATATTAAGGTTTTGAATCTTAAAAGGATAATTTCAATTTAATTGAAGAATTGGTGGTTGAGCCGTTGACTCGTTTTGAAAAAAAAATCTGAATTTCTAATTTTGAATGAGAGAATTCGAATATTAATTAGACTGTTATATTATGAATTCAATTATCTTAAATTTTTTAATTATCCCAAATTTAAATGATTTTTTTCTAAATATGAGAGGAAAAAAATTGTGTTGTAAGTCGTCTGAAAAATCAGAATTCTCATAAATGGATCAAGTTAAACTTATCTCTCTTTTGTTTGCACTTTATCAATTACAGTTCACATTTAGCGAGTGTGAAAAACTTTAAGTAGAAGAAAAAAGTAACGAAAAAAAAGCTTCGGTCGAACCAAAGCGATGCGAGAGACGAAGAAGAAAAAAAGTAATTCTCCTTGCAAGACCATCGGATAAAACTTGATGTGTTCTTAGAGCGAAATAATGGAGAAGAATAGTCGTTTTCGTTCGGCTCAGATCAGCACTTTGGTCAAAGTCAATGTTGAAAGTAAAATAAAATAAAAAAAACCGGACGTGTTAGCGAGCTAAATAATCCCTTAAAAGTCTCTATAGGTTTTATCTTATCGACCGAAAGCGGTTATATTCCGAGTTTTCTACTTGGACTCTAATTTTTTTTATACATTTTTTTATTACAGAGAATTTTATTCGTGAGACGAGCTAAAGTATGAAAAAAAAAATTAGAAAAACTTTGAAAAAATGTTTTAAACTATTTGTTTTAATTTTATATGTGATATATATTTTTATTATAAGCGTTCGAAATTCGTCTCTTTATTATGAAAGGCACGCGTTTTCAGCAATAATAAAATTGCCGTTCATAATAAACTGCTGTTTATACTAAATACAGGCGTCATTCGCCCCCCATTTTTTTTCTCGCTCTTACTTTTATTATTTATTTTTTTTTTCTACGTCAAAACGTTTATATATTTTGTAACGTATTGAGCGAAAGGGGGGTTCATTCTTGAGTCGTATTATACGACGACATTTTTTTACGATCGCGTTTATTTCGAGAGTAATTTGCGAATATATATATTTTTTTGTATTATATATATATATATATATATATATATATATATATATATATATATATATTGCCGCATAATAGCTTTGAGCCTCGAACGTTTAAATGTATCATTGAAGGCAAGTTAACGATAATAAAATGCAAATCGAATGGAAAGTTCTTATATGGACTTTTAATAATACTAAGTATATTATGGTGAAAATATTTTTAGTGATTTCACTAAAAGTTGATGTAAATTTATTGTTTGAAGTCTGAATTAAAAAAATAGTACTGGTTATTGAAATACTTCATTTGTTTATTAAATTAAATTTATTATACTAGAAATATATAGAAATACGTGTAAAATGAGTATATAAAAAAAAATTAAAATGCATTGTGTTTTCCCTTTATGGTACGAGAGCGTTAAAGCTTTTTGAAATGCCACTTCAAAGGGGTTGTTAGTTCAAGACGAACCACTAAGATCGTTAATCTACGCCTGCAGTTGCAGGGGTTGTTTCCGATAATAGACTGACTTATTTTTCTGAGCCGTGGAAAACCGAGAAAATTTCCCGACGAGTGGAAATCACATCTGGTCGGATTTCGCGGCGTCTGCTAGGAAAACTCAATAAAGCATCGAAGAAAACGAGACCGTGGAAAACACTCGAATATCAATTGAGAGAGGAAAGAAGCGTTTTCTTTTTAAACATTAAATTATTCCGTCTCTCCGTACCGGTTTCGAGGTCTTAAGAGTCATATCAATTTTCTGCACTTATGTAGAAAATTTTCTTTACTTTTTTTTCTTTACTTTTCTTCTCCATTCGAAGCGATCTTTGGTATGTTTTCTTGAAATATATAAAGCATACAAGTTGATTACTTCAATATTTTCTATATAAATATGTGAAGACATGGAATTGAAATATTAAATTTTAACTGAATATTATATTTATTTAATATTTTTTAATTGTCTTATATATATAGTGAATGTTATTTAGATATAAGATATTATATATCTGATTTTATTTATTTATTTTTTATGTGATTTTATTTATTTATTTTTTATTAAAAAAGTAATTAGCGCTTTATATTAACAATGTGCAAAATTAATTAAAAAGTTAAAATCCTTGTACTGGAAAGCACTATTAATACGTTGTTTTATGTTTTAGAAAATGAATCTTCAACTTTGTTTTCCACTTTCAGATATTATTTTCGTTATATATAACACAATAGAAAAATATATATAATTAGTAATATATTAATATTTTGTTATTTTTTAATATTAATATATTGTAATATAATAAAAAAAGATTCTCATTTTATACATAAATAGTGTACATATAGAGATATAAGAGCGTTTCTAGAGATGAAAATCGAGAGAAAATCATGTCTAGTTAAAGTACACGACTATGAGAGGATATTTAGAAGTCTCGATTATCGAATATAGCAAGAATTTTGAAAGTTATAAACTAGTATTTGGAATTTTGGGACGTTGACGTAGTTTGTGGTTAAAATAGTCTAATGTAGTCCTAGTAGTTGCGAATAGAGGCGGCTTTTGAAAGACCATTTCAACAGTACATTTTCTTAGAAGATTAAACCAGTTAATTAATTTAAAATCGATGTTAACGAATTATATATATATATATAAGTATTTTTTTTCTACATGAAATTAAATATTTTATTAATATTGTGCGAAAAGTTCATTTGTCGTATGAATTTTTTATCATTATAATTCAGTCATTACTTTCGAAACGGACACGAGTTGCTTAACCGTGAAAAAGTTTTCCATTTTCGGGGAAATTGTCTTGTTCATCCCCCTTCGTTTCGCAACCCCCCGTCTCTATATTCCGTATAAGTTTCGATAAGTATTGACAGTTCGGCTTATTCGACAGGTGAAATTCGTCTCTTTAGACAGTCGTTGAACATAGTAATAAAATATTCTCGCGAATACATTTCGAGTTTTAAAACAACATCCATTCGAAAACTTCAGAGGCGCGCCTAGTCTCGCATTTTCATCCTGTACTGTATATAAATGTGTGTATAATATATATATGGTATATATATATATATATGTATACGATAATAATATCTTCAGAGAGCATTTTGCGTAATGTAATATTTAGTAATGGAATTTCGACGAGTTGCCCGACGCTTCTTATACTAACTTGGACGATTATCGTTTTAAAATTTTAGAGTTGTTTCTCTGAATGCATAATAATTTTGTAAATGTACGATTTTCATTCGTTTTAATACGCAATTCTTGTTGTTTTATTATTTAAAATTAATTTATAAAATTACGATCCTAGTTTTTGAGCGTTTCCTAGAATTATTTATATTGTATAAACGGATTGAAAATTTGATATTTAGTTAATTAATGTTCAAAATATTATGAAACAATATTCTAAACATTTTCAATTTTATTCGCTAGTAACTTGTATTCAAAAATCAGTTCTTTGAAATTTAATTTAATTTATTCATTTTATATAACAACAGATTTCGAAACAGTGAATTATTATGTTCAGATTAAGCGGAATTTAAACGAATTTTGATTAATATTTAATTGATTTATTTAATATATTTAAAGAAAAAGTTTTGTGATGATATTTTTAGAATAAAGATGTTTTCAAGATTTTTAAGCTGAACTTAAAAATTATAGTCTACATTTAGCTAAATTAACTTAAACAAAAAAAAAAAGATAATAAGGCGTTTGAAAATGTCTTAAATATTATGAAATATTTTTAGATGAATTGACAATATTTTTAAAGAATAACATTGTATTTCATAAAATCTCATTTTATTATAATATATACAATAAAAACTATAAATATGCAAAATTTTCATTTAAATCTTTGAATCGTAAAATAAAATAAAATGTTATAACTTACAAAATAAAAATATGTGTACGTTAAGATTTTTATTTATATTATAAGTATTTTTTTTTTGTTAATTTTTTAAATTATTTCAATTTTTCGAACCATAGCGTACGAGTTATACAATTTAATTAACCGTGTCGAGTGTATCATTACTCGGCGACTGAGAAGTGTTCACTTTTATCACGCGCTATCACGTGTAATCACGCGGAAAATCGTCTCCCGCCCTCCGTGAAAATTGCGTAAAAGTGTAAAAGATACGAGGAAAAGTTTTTCCGCGCGATAATGCCTCACTGTAATTCAACATGCCGCGTTTCCACGATCGCGAATCTTCTAGACCACGAAACGGAGAAACATCCCTTAATTATTATTCCACCTACGCTATCGTCGAAAAGATTAGACTCCGTTTTAACCGACCCCACACCCTTTCATCTCACCGCATCAACCGCTAGTTTGAGGACGGAGTGAAATGTCGACAGTTTTTCCGGAAAATTGCCCGAGTCGTTAAATATCCAGTTCCGGAAACGGTTTTCCACTCTCGAAACCGTAATAATCTCTTTTTCTCGCCCATTCCCGCCCTGTCGTGTCGCTTTTTTTTTCGCTCGTTTTTCCGTTGATTTTATGCTATTTTTCGTCCGACGTTGACGCCCTTTGCGACCCTATAAATTAATTAGGCGGTTTAAAATTAATCGTGTGACAGTTGCAGGCGTATTTCAATTTTGCGCACTTCGGACAAAATTAAGTTTTTACATTTTCATTTCTGACAGTCTTGAGAGAGAAGTAAATAAAAGCTCAATTTTACAAAATATATAATATTAACCTATTTAGCTACATTAAATATTTTAAATTATGTAAAAAACTATAGCAAATATCTCTAAAAATATGAATTATTAGATCAAAATTTTAGAATGGAAATTTTTCAAGCAAAATATCTTGTGAAATTTTTGGATAAACTATAATATAAACTATGTTATTCTATCCATGTCACGTGTCAAAAACTACAACTTTCAATCTAATATGAACAAACTTTAGTTTAAAACTTTCGTGAAAATGCATCATAACTACTAGATATTTTAGCATATTATCAGAATATCAGTTCATAATATTTTTAAAACGTTTAAAAAAAATACTTATTTTTTGTTCCATTAAAAATGTGATTAATTTTATAATATTCTTAATTGGAGAGCTTTCAAAAAAATCTTGAATACATAAAGTCGTTATGGAATATGAAGCTGTATTAATCAAAATTTAATTTTCAAAAGTTTAAATCTGAAATTTCTTCTTCAATTTACCGGGTGCGAAGCGTAAATTTTTCAATTGTGTTTAATTCCTTAATATTTTAATTAAATTTCTATTTAATCTCTTTAATACAAATTTTCGAGAAGCATATAAATAATTATACTTCAAAAATATTAAAATCAAACACAAAATAAATACAATATTTACATTAAAGAAATGAAATATCAGTAATAATATCTGTTAAAGTAATATTTTTTTCTATTTTCTAAATTGAAAATCGACTGTAAATAAAAGACCAATCAAAATAAGCCAGATCTAAATTTTCCGCCGAGCAACACGAAAAATTTCACTTTCTTTCATAATAAAATATTTACGATACTATTTTTTTTATATAAAGGAAAATTCTGTAATAATTCGTCGAATGAAAAATAAAAATGAGAAAATTTAGCAATTGAACGTCGAAAATATTTCCCTTTCACTTCGCGTTTGTTGAGAAATGAGAATTTTGAAAAGAAATAATTTTCTATTTTTTTCTCTCAGTTTAAAAGGGGATGATTTTTATTAAAAATTTGATACGTGAATACAAAATATTCGCATATATTTTTTCATATGAGTTTTCATCAAATCGATATTAAAAAATAATATTCTTTTGATATTTTTTCGTGGATTTTCTATCAATTGAAAACACATAAACATACATTATGTGACATTAATTTAATTTACACGATATTCAATTTTTTATATAGTAAAAATATATTTATATTTTATATCAGGGGTGTCAAAAAAGCGCGTTACAAATTTAATAATCAAAATATCCATTTTAAACAAATTTAAACTGCAAATTACAACTTTATTAAACAAAATTTAATTTTAAATATGTTATCAAAAATAATATATTTTGGCTGGTTGTAAGTTTTGTATTGGCGGACCTCGTGCAGTCCGCGGGTTTCGTGTTTAATATTCCTGTTTTATATTGATTAATTTTAAATAAAAATTTGTTTAAATTCAATTGAATATAAAATAATTTATTTTTGTATCGACTTAAATGATATTAATAATTTATTTTATTATAAAATAAAGTAATATATATATATATATATATATATATATATATATATATTGTATATAGATAACGACCAATTAATTTCAAGATAAAAAACAAGAAAATTCACTTCTTGGAATTATACGATTATTTTATATAATATATTATTATATTTACAAGTAAACAAACACATAGATATTAACGTATTATATATGTGTGTGAATTTGTTTCTGTTCTTATATTCGAATTCAATTTTATATAATAAGCAACGAGCATGTAAATCGAAACGATTCGCATAATCTTCAACAACAAAAGAATAATTTTATATATATTTTCTTAGAATGTAAATTTATATGATTACACACACACACACACACACACACATACATATATATATATATATAATATTTTCAATCAATTAATACTCGTGTTGAGCGAGTATACAGTGAATTAATGGCGGCGTCGTTATTTCGGATCTTATATTACATGGCATTTTCGTTTTCCGTCAAGTAAAGTCTGCCTGATGTGAAACGTCCTTAATTAGACATTGAGAATCGCTCAACGTCTCAGAAATCTCTCCTTAATTCGAGTCATTATTTTAAACGAACGAATGAGGCTTTGTCGCAGCGAATAACACTCGAATCGAGAACACTCGGCCCCATGAAACAGCACAAATAAATCACCATTCGTAATCAAAAAAATCGCTCGAATTTTCCTAGCGACTCCTTCTATATAATCTCTTTATATATTTACATATATATCGAATAAATATTATTATTTTTTTTTAATAAAAATTATTTTCACATATTGGAAATTATAAGATGACATAAAATTATTTTTCAAATAGAGTCGAATTATTTATATATACTTAAAAAAAACACTTTATATAAATATTGTATTTGGAAAGGTTAACGGGATTTACTTCAATTGAGGTTTGAAAATCGTTTAACGGCGATTTATCGAAGATAAATGTGTATAACAAATATAGCGAATTTGCGAAAGTTGGCACGTGAAATATGCAGTGTTTATCGGATGATGTTCAGTTTCAAAGCTTTTCCCTCCCCTTTATGAAGTGCAAAATTCAGTTGAAAACGTTAAAAGTTGTGCTTTTCCCCGTAATGCCGGTTAGATCTTTGAAAACCGTTCGCCTTTTATATACATACACACAATACGCTTTTGCCGGTTAACTTTCTTAAAAGTTTTCACCTGTTTTCGCCCGAAGCTTTCTGGTATTCTGAACCTTGCGGTGATATCACTCATGTTGATGGCAATGCCGAATACAATCTCCAACTTTCCAACATTTCAATTAAGGAGCGACATTCCTCCTTTTAACCGCTCATGTATCGCTAATTTTGTGCATTTCGTGTTATTTTCAACATTTCTACGCTTTTCAAATGTTTATTTAGAAATTTACATGTATCAATAATTTTAATATATAAATATTAAAAAAAAAATTTTTTTCTATGCAACAGATTTCACATTTTAAATTTGAGTAATTTATTTCAAATTACACAATTTTAAAAATAATTTTTAAATTTTCCAATTTTGAATAATAAAAGATGAGAAATTTAATTCACAGATAAATTTTTAAAATAAAATATTTTAAATTGATTGAAAAAGCTTGAATTTCGAATTAAAATTTTGTATTTCTGAATTAGATAATATTAATGTAATTAAGTTTTCAAATTTATCGTATTTCAAGAATACTATGAAAAATTAATCAAGAAAATTAAACAAGAGATCGAATAGTTTAAAATAAAACCTTAATGAAAATTTATTAAAATTAATATGAGGGACTATATATATATTTTAATAAATGTGAATGATCAATGTGTTTAATTTTTCAAATTTCTATAGTATATAAGAACTAATGCACTTCATTTAGATATTAAATATTCAGAAAAGTTTAAGATTATAATTAGAAATATAAAAAGTGCAAGTCAAAATGCACGTCTTAAAACTATTATTAAATATTTAATCATAGATAAAAAGACGATGCATCAGCGTTTTCGTCTTCGGTGATGTGTTTTCGTACTAAATTTAGCACTTGAAAATTTAAAGGTAAAATTCTTATTCATCTATATACTATACACACACACACACATATATATATGTATATATATATATATATATACATATATATTGGGGTTTCTATGAAATATATAGCCGAGTGTAAGAGAAAGGAACAATCCATTAAGCTGAAGCGAAAATCTCTCATTTTCCCATGGAAAAGTGATCGTTTCTTGAAAACGGAGACGAAACTGTTATCGATATTGACGGCAACGTTGGTAAATGGCCGATAGTGTTTAAATTGACAATATCTACTCGTATTGTCATTTCAAAAATACCGTCCGACCACGCTTTGTCGATGAAGTCGCATTGAAAATATTAATTCCGTACGGAATGATATTATAACATTGACATTTTTCAGTGGAAAAAAGATTATCGACAAGCCTGAAAAAAAATTTGCCCGCATGGTAAAAAAAATGCGGATGTAAAAGAAGTCGAAACACTGAAATAAAATAGAAAAAAAAAATATATATATATAAATCCATTCGGTCACGTAAAAGTTTAGACTCGACTGCTGCAGCTTGTGGTATATTACTGACCAAGGACCGAAGCTCGTTTTGTTGCTGAAGCTTTCCGAATTCCCCGAGCGTACTGTATATTCTACAAATGTTACATACTACACTGTTGTTGAATATATATTTTACTAGTAATAAATTCTAAAATATATACTATATAACATTTTATAATTAGCAATGAGATTATACGATTATATTATGTATGTAAGTATAAAATTTTTAATTGGAATAATAGAGTTAAATTATGTGTTATTGCATGAAAATTGCTAGTCTATGATTTTTGTTCAATTTTCTTAGTAGATATTTTGTTACTAAGTTAAGCTTATATTATAGTCGTTAGAATCTTAAATAATTAATATTATATAAACAAATCAGCTTATTAAAATATTAATTAAATATAATGTTGCTTTATATCAAATTCTTTAGTAAGTAATTAATTATATTTAAATATTAGACGAAAAATTTTATGTTCCTTTAATGAATAAATAACATAAACTTTATATTAATTTTAATGAAAAAATAATTTTCAGATTGTTATTTTAACAATAAATATTTTTGATTTATATATTATATTAATAGTTCATTATTTGAATTTATTGAGTTTTGATTGATTTTATTTGAAAAAATAGAATAAATTAAAAAAATCTTTGAATATAAATTATAAAAAAATAGATTGAAATAAAATATTTATATTGAAAATATTAATAATAAAAGATTTAATTAATCGATTTATGATTATTTAATTATTGAAACCGTTACGAATATATATATATATATATATATATATATATATATAAAATTAGAATAACCGAATCACTTTATTTTTTTCACCCGATTTTCTTTTCGCCTTCGCAAATTGGATCGTATAATATTAAACATCTGAAAGTCGTTTTATTTCATTTTTATTTTAATCTATTTTTTTTTCATTTCATATCTCAGACGCGTTCACTAACCCACTTTCACATAATGAAGCAATATCTCGAGGCTTAAAAGGGATAAAAGCGAGATAAAGCGAATCTCTCATTCGATGTTAACTACGTTAGAAAACAAAAGAACACGACTCGTCCGCTGGAAAAACGAAAGAAAAAAAAAGGGAGACCCTTTTTTCGCAGATCTTTCCCTCTTGTGAAAAACCCTGGACCGGTTTTTCGCCCCGTATCCGTTTGTGTAAAAGAAAAATTTCCAAGAATATCGACATAATCTTGAATAATTGTGTCGAATTTTATTTTTTTTTCAACTTTGTCTGCATTATATACACGCGGACTTGTATAAGTTAGTGACTCGTGAAATATTGTTAGATTTCTAGCATGAACAAAAAATAAAATAAAATAAAAAAAAATCGAAAGGAAAAAAAAAAGAAAAGAGACGGTTCAAAAGGAAAATTAGTATTATATTATACAAAGAGAAAAGCTATTGACAGTGAAATTGTTCGTTTCAATTTTCGGCTTCTTTAAAATTTTTCTTTGATTTATATAAAATTATCTTCACATCGTTAAAATTGACGTCGCCTTTAAACGCGAACGTAGCTTTGTTTAAACATCGTTTTAAAAAGGGTTATAATTTTATTTCACAAACTCATAATAAAATTTTTATAATAAAAAATATATTGCAGTTCTATTTCTTAAAAAAAAATATAGAACGATATATGAAATTTTATATATTTACACAAGTAAATAGAATTATTATTCAGATGATTCAGATGACTAGGATGATTGTTAGGATGAGTATGGATTGAGTTCAAAGGAAATATTATTTTGCTTTATAAATATAATATATCATTTTTTGTAGAGTCCTGAAAATTCAAGACTATTCGAAAAGTAATAGAGAAAAATTTGAAAGGATAAAAAGAAATATATTCATATGGATAAAATGACAAGCTGGATTTGTTAATATTATCCAAATATTATATCTTAAATACAATTGATCAAACCGATAGATCTAATTAAAAAAAAATGATATATTATAAAAAAACAATCAAATATACAATCGAAAACTTAATAAATTAATAAAAATTGGATTTACTATTAAAATATAATAAGTTTTTATTGAGTAGTATAAAGATTGGTTGTTGATGATGATATGAAATTTTATTATTTATTCACTATATATATATATATATATATATATATATATATATAAAATAAGTAGATTAGATATAGGTTGTTAGTATGGTGATCATAAAAATGATTATATTTTTATCTTATACCGTCAGGCTCTTAACTATTCTAAAGATGTATTTATAACACTGTTTGATGTTATATTTCAGGGTAGTAAATAGAGGGTGCGTATCCACTTTCAAACATCACAGTTATTTTGAGAGTTTCTTTACAGACGTTTTAAACATTAATCGAGAAAATGAAATTGAACCAAACCGCATGTTTTGTAACCTTTTCTTTATATATATATATATATATATATATATATATATATATATATATATATATATATATCGCATCCTTTTCAGCTTAAAAATAAATGTTCTCACCTTGCCGGACACTAGGTGTTTCTAAGATCTTCGGATCCTGTTCAGAACAAAAATGAAATGGCATTTAAAATATTCAAACGGTTTCGGTTCGGTGTCATGCCTTAAACGTCGTCATGGGATATAAAGGTGTGTATAATATATATATGCATGTATGAGGGAATTGAACCATTAAATTAAGGTATCGAGAGGACCCAGGTCCATTGTAGTGGTGGACAGACCTTTGACTAAGAACATAGAAACCGTACAGAATTGTGGTCGCATGTTAATTATTTAAGTATTCCAGGATCACTACATCACACTAAGTGACCTATTCATTCTGTAGCCTTTAACAAGGTAACTCTTAGACTATCCGTAAGACTTTTAAGGGTAGTACAAGATGTGCGTGTGTGCGTGCGTGTTTATTTATTTAAATGTGCGTAGTTATAGTTCGGTTTCGATTTGCCTGCGACATTTTAACTTTGAAACTAACAGTATGAGATTTTTTATTCGCTTTTCTATTGCTAATTAGATTTGTTTTCTTACCTAATATATTGTATAATAAATAAGTAAATAAAAATTATTATATTTATAATTACTATTATTTTTTTAATATATACTTAAAATCATATCGAATTCATTTATGTCAAAGTAAAATAATTCAATATTTATATTTGAAATATAACATTTTGATGAAACTATAAATCATCCATGCCATTTCAAATTGATTTTTTCATTCAATTTCAATTCATATTTTTTTTATGACGAATAAAATATCTATAGCGATTTATTTTGATGATTTTTTCATCGATGAAACAATTATTTTTTTTATTTTAAATTAATGTTATTAATATTTTGATGACGTTTTTATATATTTATTAATATTTAATAAATTTAAATAAAAATATGTGCAGAATATAAAATTCAGAAATTTCTTCATTATTATATTATCAATATGATATGTAGTAAAGACATCGATTTGAAAAAAAAAATGAAATAATAATTTTCATCAAAAATTTTATATTAATTAATATATATAAAATTAAAGTATATATTTTTCTAATATTGGTAATATTTTAAATTAAAACAGATCTGAAATAATGATGTGCAAACTCTGAAACATTGGATCTATATATCAGAGGATGGAATCGTCGATATTTCAGCAGGATTGTCTGCGATTATAAATAGCAGTTGCATTATATAATATATGGAACTTTGAAAAATGTTCAGTCATTGGCTGCAGACATGAAAGGATAGTCTGCCATTCGTGTACTTTGTATAGATACACACACACATACGCATATATATATATATATATATATATATATATATATATATATGGCATGAGGCATGGGGAAAACATGGCTCTCCTGCAGTGCCGTGTGTCGTACAGGCGACAAAGACGAATTTGCTGTCATGGCGAATACGCCAGGTGCTGCCAACCATCGGATCGCGTACCGTACGACCGCGTATATGCGATTGCCGCTCCAACGCTTTCGATTGCCGTTTTATGGTTCGATTCATTATTTTAATTTTTATTTTTTAACATCGAATAATCTTTTATAGTCTTGTGCAAATTTAAACGTTTTATTTTTAACGATATAGTTAAAATCGTTTGTATTTATTATATATTATTTTTAAATGAAATCAGCGAGATAAAGTCTTATGAAGATTAAAGTCTTTTTTAAATTCTTTTTATGTGATCTATCAGACGTGTTATTTTTTTTTCAATGATTTTATACATTGTCACATTTTTATTTTGTTATAAATTAAAATATAAATATCGCGCTTTAGTCATTTACATTAAATTTTTATTATAAATATAACTTTCTACAAAATAATATGAGTATACTCGTGCATTCTAAAAAGCTCAACGAAAATAAGTAAATTTATTAACTGATTCATTAATTTTTTTTTAAATATTTATACGTGACTTATTAACACAAAAATATAAATTTATTTATATAATAAATCAAGGATAAAACTTCGAAGGTTTATCTAAAAATAACTGAAAAATATACCTTTTCTAAAATTAATAACTTACACGAAAAGATATCTAAATATGGTTTAACAAATATATATTTTCATTCTTCGGATATAGTAATAATTACCGATATATATATATATATATATATATATATATATATATATATATATAAAGCTCACCTGTTAAAATCGAAGTATAAAATTTATTTATACGCGTCAGTTGATCGAATAATTATAATTTCACCATCAACATGTAAATTGGTGCACGAATTTACGTGAATTTCGCCAGTCACGTATAAAGTTTACTTACGTTATAACGCTGTAATGCGTAATAAATAATAAATAAAGTCTAAATAAAATAAACCACCCCCGAGACGGAGCTTCCTTCAGAATATATTACGCTCTAAATGAATAAATTAACGATGATGTATCTCGAAGATTTTGCCTACAGTAAATCGTATTATATATATATTAGTAATAGAGATTATATTTGTAATACTTTAAAAAAAAATGACATTTAAATTAAATAAATTTGTGATGAATCGTTTCGAATAAAAATTATAATTAAAATTGTTCGATGTTAAAAAAAAATATGCCTTTTATCATTCGAATCTTAATGTCGTGTAAAAAGCGGGAACGTTCGCATTCCGTCATATTAAAATGGCGCGTGTAAAAAAAAATAGAACGCGTAATAAAACTGAAATTGGTGTCGATATGGACGATTTTTTTCCCGTGTAGCGAGTTGTGACATTATTGAAATGCAAGGTGCGTTTACAAATTTGTCGACGAGTGAAATTTTGTTTAATTCAAATTTCTACTTATGTCATTAATGAAAACGTTAACGGAATACGTAAAATATATAACGAAGTAATACGTGGATATTTTTTATATCCGTTTATATTATTATTATTATTATTATATACGAATTTGAATTAATGATGTAAATTATTTTATAAAATTAACGATTTTCGTATGAATTTATAGAACGGTTGGTGTAGCAATTTAATGATGCTAATGATGTGGTTTAATTCGGCGATGTAAATTATTTTACGAGTGATGTTTAAAATATTAAATTTTTATTTTTATTATTGAATTTTATAATCTATAATTTATATTTTTTATTTAAAATTTTTCTACATACATGTATTTAATTGTTAAAATATATATTTTATAATTGTGAAATATTCGGTCTTAAGTTACAAATCTATTATATGACGTGTATTTTTACATTATCATTTGTATAAAAAAATAATAATATATTATATAAAAATTAAAATATCATTTATTTTATTAAATGTCGAAAACTATAAATATTTTTATAACGTGATCAATCTTTTATGCACTAAAATGATTTATATATGATTCTAAATTTAATTTTGAAAATTCTTCGTGTATGAAATATACAATTATATTCAATTATTATTTTATATAAATTTTTAATATTAATATTGATTTTATATAAATTTTTTAAAAGCTTCGAATGTAGCGAAGTTATTGAAACACATCATATATGAAGCACATACAGATCGCAATGCTTTATATATTATATATACAGTGATTACATTTCAGGAACTCGTTCGTAATTCGTATAAACCGTAAACATAATACTGATAAAAGCATATATCTATATTTTTGTGTGTGTGTGTGTGTGTGTGTACACTTCAATAATAATATCACAGAAGAGAAAATAATATTATATTGGAGGCGATTCGCACGTGCACTTTGATGGCGATCAAAGTTTCATGGATATCCGCCCTGCGGTTCACCACAACCGAAGGCGATTCCTTAACCCCTATACGTGGTGCGGGTTAGGAAAACATAAAGAAAAAACAATAAAACATTAAGGGAAAATTCCCGGGAAACTGTAGGGGGTGTAAAAACACAGTAATAATTCATGGCGCGTACGAGATTGTTATACGTGCGGTTTGTTCTACACACAGTGACTTAGTTGAGATGAGGGCGAGAGCCTGCGTGATTTCTTAGTAACAAGAACGCCCTTCTAAATAACTCCACTATATATATATATATATATATATATATATATATATATATATATATATATATATATATATATATATACGAATATATGTACGTGCTTATTTGGCTATCGATATTTTTCAATATTGAATATTATTGTTTATAATGTACAATATATCTATAATATTGCGACCGCTATGTGTAATCGAATTAAATGTTATAAATTATTAATTATGAGTAATTGTTTTATAAAATATATCAATTTAGAATGATGTATATTTAATAAGATATGTCAAATATTTTAGTAAGAAATTATAACTCGAGTATGTTAAAAGTGAGGTCCGCCAATACGAATATTGCAATCCGGTAAGATGTACTATTTTTGATAACGTATATAAAATTAATATTTAAAGGTAAATTTTGTTTTTTTTTATGTGTATGTAGTTCAGTTTAATAAAGTTATAAGGTGCAGTTTAAGTTAATTATAAGTGATTTTTCGAATTATCAAACATGTAACGCTTGTAGTTGAAAAGTTAGATTTTTCAATATGTATATATGGAATATTTATACTTTCCGTTAAAAAAAAACTAATTAACACAATATTTATTATTATTTTTTTTTAATAGTGTGGCTTACAACTTAGTACGTAAAAGTTCATGCGGTCCGCAGTATGATATTAGTTTGACATGCCTGATTTAACTGATGATTATATGCGAAATTGACGACTTGAACTAGTAATTAATTAAGTTAACTTTAGCGAGATAGTTTTAAAAATATTATTAATATATATATATATATATATATATATATATATATATATATATATATATATATATATATATATATATATATATAATATATAACAATAGTATTTATAATTTATAGACAAAGAATAGTAAAATTATACGTACAATCTTTATTTTTATTATATGTAATAAACATGCCCTTTAAGGTACAATAAGTCGTATCGAAGATGTACGTTTGTTATATTTTTATTTATCGAATGTTTTAGAATGATCCGAATGCATATCTATACAAAATCACGTACACACAGATAGTTGCATTCATTTATCTATTTCTATTCTATTCTGTTCTATAATGCGAAATCGTAGCCAAGAACCGCGATATACACAAGAGAAGAGCTATCTTGTTGCTGTCTTATTATTGTGTCTTATTTTTATCACATTTGTTGCCACAAACGATATTATATAGTTTATTTTGTAGTCTGTGATATGTCGTACTTTACGTTTGCAATAAATAAACAACAATAAAGTCAATGTTTGAAATTCTATTATAAATTTATATATTGTATAATTTATAAAAATAAATTTTATAGCAATTCATATTATGAGATCTGTATACGTATTGATTGTAATAATATAATATTCATATATAAAATGTCGATAAATTTATAAAAAGAGCATATTTATTTTTTGCAAAATAAAGCTGCTCTTATATTGCGCAATAATACGCCTCGAATTTGTTATCGACATAAAAACATTTTATTATTAATAATAATATTTTTTGGCAAAGTGGCACATAATGAGTCTTCTAGTGTCGCATAAAAGTCGAAATGAAAATCGCAAAAGGTGACTTCGCGACAGAAGGCAATAAAGAAAACTCGATAAAACAGTTCGGTCTATATATATATATATATATATATATATATATATATATATATATATATATATATATATATATATAATAATAATAATTTTCGATTCAATTATTTCATTGTGTTCATAAAAATGTTACGGTTGCAATGGATTCGAAATTTGCGATAAAAAGATATTGTCCGACAACTCCATAAAAACATCTTCGGGCTCTGAAAATTAATATGGAAAACATTCGACATCTTTAAAATATAATTTATGCTGTTTTAAAAATGATCGAATATAATATTAAATGCTATAAAAATATTATTGCTCAAGTTTTAATTATGATTTTTAAATTTTTAGTATATATATATATATATATATATATATACATATATGGTGATTTTATTTTATTGTTCTTCGATGCAAAATTTAGTGGCTTTATACGAGACAATTTTCAACATATTTCGTCAATTCGGATATATAAATAAATTAAACCAAAATGTATTAAAGCGATAGAAAATGAGCCTTTTACATATAGTTTTTCAAAATATCTAGCTAATTCGGGGAAATTTTATATGTAGTTATGAATTGCCGGATGCGACTCTAAGAAAACGATGAGAAAACGTCAATGAGAATATATAAAAAAAAATACATTTATAAATAAAAATAATAAAATAAAACGTTCCATAATGAAATATTTATGCGATCGTTAGTACTAAAATTTCAAATACTAAAAAAAAAATTCATATACACTACCACTCAATTTTTCAAAGAAAAAATCTTTGCGCAAATATTTGTGCCAACGAGTAGGAGCATAAGGGATTCTCTCGAATCCAAAATATTATTTTATCATTCGTATTCGTACAGAATATAAAGTAGGACATACATTCGAGGCGATTTTTTATTCGCGACGTACAAAAGAGTGTAGAAGAGCGGATCGGGAGGAGGGGGGGGGGAGAGGAAAAAGCGCGCGAATTTTTTTTGAAAAAATTCGGCAGACGCTAATACATATATAATGTATATTATCAGAGGGATGAAGAAAGTGGGATGAAAATAAAAAAAAAAGCGGAAAAGGAACCGGAGGCGATAGAAGTGGATAAATTTCACTTTGATGCGTTTCGCGGCTTGTAATATATATATATATATATATATGTATGGATCGAGAATAAAAATGGAAACTCTGGGGTTTGAAAAAAATATGCGGACCAAGATATCATCCGGAGAGAGAAAAAAAAACATGGATCATTGAACCTGGGTCAGCGGGAGAACAATGATGGATGCTCTCGGGTCCAACCCCGTGTAGTCGCAGAGGTCCGATAAAAGCTGTTTTTTCTCGTTTTCATTTTGTTGCTGCCGTTGTTTGTTGTTGTTGACGTCATTTTTTTGTGTGTATGTGTGCGTATAGCGAAAGTTGTACTTTTTTTTCAATTTTTTTTCTACGGTTGCACGAACGAGTAAATTCGTACTCGTCGGAGGTGATATGAGTTTTAAAATTAAATATTTTCAATTTCATCTTTTGAGTAAAAAAAAAAAAAATGAAAATTAATTAAAAAACTTGTATAAAATTCAAAAATTTCTATAAAAAGTGTATAATTTCGAAAAAAATATTTGCATCAGTTAAATATTTAGAATACTTTTCGTATTTTCAATTTTTATTCGTAAAAAAAACTTTATTTTTCCAATAAACGTTAAAAAATATATTTTCATAGTTTAGTTGATTTTACAACCGCTCAACGTTTTATGTTTAAAATAATTAAAATATCTGAAAATATTTTACGATAAGATTAATTTTCTTTAATATAATATAACATTCATATATTATATAATAAATTAAACTATTTTGTGTGACAATAAAGCGAAAGAACGTTTTTGTATTTACTGTTGAAATTCGTCTAAATCTGTAAACAATTTTCAAACCTTTTACACGTTCACACCACGTTTATTTTTTTTTATTTTTTGTATTTTCGAACGACTAACGAATCCCATCGGATATATAAAACGAGTTTTCACACTTTTGCGAATGACATTCGGGCATTTTATCGATTCGTCTTTATAGTGGACAGAATAAGTCGTAGGTTTAAATCCCGACGAAAGTCCGAACCCCATTTTATAAATAAATTCAAAAAGCCCGGATATTTCAGATTCCGTGAATTTTCCGCCTTTTTATAAAATATTCAATTTTTATTTTTAGTTCAATAAAATAAGAACAATATTGTTATATTAATATAATAAAGATTATCGATATCAGATTATAGACAGTCTAATTGACTATTTTTAACCCTTTACAATTGAAACGTTTCGTAGTGTTTTTTATTCATAACATAAAATTATTATATATAAAAATTAAAATATAAAGCTTCTATATTTTAATATTTTATATATTATTAATGTTTCGTGATTTTATATAGAATATATAAAATCATTATGAAATGAATTTTTAAACAAAAAAATCAATTTTCGACACTATTTCAGATTTAAAAAAAAGCAGTATATTAAGGTATATTGATCTACATAATCGTTTTATCATTCCATATTTATAGGGATTAAAAATTTTAACTTTAGTAATCCTTCTAGTAAGATTGTCAAGTTTGAACCAAAAAAAGTTTCAAAGTTTTAATGTCGAAAATGCAGTCCAATTTGCGATTAAGTGGTTTTAGATTAATTTAAGATAAGAAAATTATATTTCTATTTAATAAAGTATCATTTTATACTTCATAATTAACATTAAATTTGTCACAAATAAATTAACATAATTCAATGCAATGTTACGAATTTTTGCATTAAATCCAAGTAGTGACATATTAATTTTTATTTAAAAAAATATATTATATATCAATCATTATATTACATTATATATACTTGAAAAAAAATATAAATATTAAATAAAATAAATCAGATTTAAAATCGAAACAATCAACTTGTAGTCGGTCTAAAGCGTGAAAAGCTTTCATATTTATTTATTATTATTGCTCGAATATACAGGGTCGAGTGTAACAAATGTTCAGCAGGTGCCGCATTCGCACAGACCGCAGGTTTCGGCCGGCGCACTTTTGTTTTATGAATTTCGCTCCGCGGAGAGAAAACACGCAATAAATTCGGTTCGCTCCGTTTCGGTTCGGCGCAACTTGCGGTTCCCGCGAAGCCGGCGCATAATTTTTATTGACCCCGAATATATACCGGTTCGGTTTTCGCTGCGGTTACAGATTTTTTGTTTTTCAGTTACATTACTCTTTGATTATTAATGTTATTGTTCGATTGAGAAGTTCCTTATTTTTAATATTTAAATATGTGTTCAAGATTTCGACAGTTTTATAAAGATTTGTATGTCGGTAATTTTTAAATGTACTCATGAATGTATTGAATCAACGATTTGGCACCAATTTAATGTAAAAACAATATGGTAATTAATAATAGCCTTATTCGAGTCGACAGCTCCTGGTTGTATATATATATATATATATATATATATATATATATATATATATGTGTATATATATATATATATATATATATATATATATATATATATATATATACGATGTAAAAAGTATAAAAAAAATCAAGATTTTAATTTACATTTTAACTGCAAAGTAAGCTAAAAATAAATCAAGCATCGCAATCGGCGATTTTTCATTGAAATTGGTTTTGAGCGGAAAAAATCAATTCAAGCAAGAGAAATGTAATTTTTATTTCTGTTCAATTTGAAAATTCGCTTACTCAGTTTAATATCATATTTATTTGTAGATCGATATACATATATACAGATTATATTTAATATTTATTATACATATTAAGGATTTGAAGAAAATTAAATATTGAATTAAACTGCACGAATGTATTGTAATTTATATGTAAATTTTTTATTTCGGTTAAAAGTCTTATAATTTTACAGTAATGCTTTTAAAATAGAAATTTAACGAATTTGGTTATAAAAATATAAATTTTCATTTATCAAAATGGAAATATGTAATGTACATATGTAATAGAAAAAGAATTTATTCAGCGCAAATAAATTGAATAATATCATATACATTTTAATACACTGTTCAATAATGGATAAGTAATTATTCAGCAAAATCAAAGTACATCTAACACGTATAATGCATAATCTACGAATACAATCTATTGTCTATAGAATCTAATAACTATTCAATGTTGGGGATTTCGATGTAATAGAACACAATATAGTGTCCGTATATTGCATAGATTCAGCTTCTTGAATTGTGAAATATAAATTTATTCAAAGCATAGGCGTTGAAACACCCTAGATAAAGACGACTAATTAAATCAATTACGACACAAACATGATTAATGTTGAATACGACTGTAACGTTATAGAACACGTATACACATATGCACGCATATATTTATATTCGCATAAAACGTACCGTGCAAAAGGATATAAGCGATTATTCGCAGGGGATTAAAATCTCGGAACCGCAGCATTAAAATAAGCCAAATTTAATTTGGACAAATTTTCTCAACGCTCCATATCCGCGAAAGCTAACCCCCTCAGTTTTCCCACGACGATACTTACGAGTCTTCGATTCGGTCTCCCGCGATAATCTCTTCGGAAAAGGGTGGGAAAAGCCTTTTCCAAAGCGAGTTAAGCGAGACGAAAATATGAAGCTCCCGGGAATCTTAGTTAGCGACTACGCAAATTTACTGGCATTTCACTAAACGGAAAACGTCGACAGTGGAAAATGTTTTCCTGAAACGCGATCTCGAAACGGTGGGACGGTTTGTTTTCGACATTTTACACAATATATATATATATATATATATATATATATATATATATTTATATATATATATATATATATATATATATATATATATATATATATATATATATATATATATATATATATATATATATATATATATATATATATATATATATATATATATATATATATATATATATATATATATTCACATCATCGATATCGAGTTTTAAAACTTTAATACTTGAATATAATTAATTAATAAAGTGTTTATTATATGCTTTATAAATTGAAAACCATCATAAAAATAGATTTATAAATAATAATAATAAATTTAAAGAAATTTTCTGGATAAAAAGTTTGAGAGGCGTCGGAAACATTTATGTAAATATTTCATAATGTACAATTAATAGTCAAAAGAGGATTTTACAGTCACATCGTTAGCTCATTTATCTTACGCGCAATTCATTTATTTTGATGAAATTTCTTAGAACGAGTATTTATATATATTTATATGGAAAATTAATTTATGTAAATGTGTGGAAACGATTAAATGCGAGTATTATATAAAAAAACGTAAAAATATATTTACAAAGATATTTCGATAGGGTGAATAATTTTTTTAATAAATATTTTAATCTTTAAAACATAATTATTTCATAAGATCAGTAAAAAAATAAGAGATAATTAAATTTTTAAAATGTTGAATAAAAAATTACATAATGAAGTGTTATATAAAATATAATGATATCAAAATTACTGAAAAATATAGTTGTGTATTGGACCTAAATATTTTAGATTTTTTTTTGGTAAAAAGCATTAATATTTGAAATTAATATATTTTCTAGAGTAGTTTTATTAGAAGGTATAACATATTTATATTAGTAATATGTCTATTAAAAGTTCACAAGGCGATTCTTGAAAGTTTTTCACCTTTCTTTTCGCTGCCAATTACTGTCGATTCCTGGAAAAGTAGTTCGGCACGCCAAGTGAAAATGCGGCACGCGATACGCTTTTTTCCCGATTTTTCCTCAGTGGATAGGCATTAAACGTATATCTTTCTTTTAAATTTCAATATCGCCCGAAAGCATTAGAAATCGGGAAACGAAAAGAAAAATCGAATCGGACAACGGAAACGACTAGCGATTAGCGTAATGAAAAAGTAAACTTTTTTTTTCTTTATACTTTGATATATACTGAATAAAAAAAAAATGTATTTATATGAAAAGGTTCAATTTCGAAACATTGGCGTGTTCACGATTATGTTTGAATCGTATTTAATCCGACAAGAAAGCTATTAATAACAGTGGAAAAATGTTTGGGAAAAACTTTGAAGTCGAACAGCATGCAATCTATTATATGTGATTCGTTATACTTTTCCGTGTTCCGTCTCGTTCTAGCGCTTTGTCGTACTCTATCTTGTCCACGAGAATTTTCCGCGATTTTCATTATGACAGGTATACAATGCGACAGATAATGGTAACTGAAAAAAAGTGTGTATATATATATATATATATATATATATATATATATATATATATATATATATATATATATTTAGCTTATCTGAAAATATATAGTATCACGCCACATCGCGTTTCGGTCATGCGGAAAATAACTCGTTTGTCCCCAGTACTGTGGGTCTGTACAAAAATTGCATTAATGTACAGTGGTTTGACAAAAAATCAACCGGATTATTTTCGTATCGTGATTAAATTACATCTATCGAAACGTAGGTCGGCGTTTTTCAATTACAACATGACATATTATTAACGGATTGTGACGTAATGTCGACTTTTAATTAGAAAATAATCAATGTAATATAGATGTAATAAGAAAATTATTTGTTTTCAGTCTAAATTATTTTTAATTATATGATGATAAATAATTTTAAATATCGATATCGAAATTAGTCAAAATTCTACGTTTTTAATATTTCAAAAATTCATATAAATTTATAGATATTTTAATACATATATTTAATATATTGTGAAAAAAGTATAAAAATAAATTTTCATATTAAAATATATAAAAAAATATAGTATAAATAAATCAAATTACATTTTATTTAAACAACAGTAATGCTGAAATTAAATTGTATTTTATTTAAATTTAAATAGTGAAAATGCGGTTTTAAATTACATCACTGTTAAATGGTTTCATTACACAGTTTTAACATTAAAACGGCGTAATTAGCGCACGTTTTTCAATAGAAATTCGTTAAAAAAAAACCCGATATTTTCGACACGAAAACAAACACGTAACACAAGCGTCAATATACAGGGTGTTCCAGTTTCAAATTGTGATCATCGTCGCGGCAATTCAGGCATGCGTGAACATTGTGAGCGAACAAACTCGTTATAATCCCGAGGAAAGCCTTCAAGAATTGTCAAGAGATGAGTATTAAAACCGAGCGAACAGGATATTCAAAAGTTTAGTGTGGTCGTGGGGATATGTGTATGTACAGGATGTCACGTTAATATGCGTACGTTTCAAAATTAAATATTATCAAATATCATATATTGACTTTTTAATAAAGTATTAAATATATATTTTGAGCTCTTCATTTTATATTTGATTTTTTATTCTATTTAAAATCATGATTATTTAGAAAAAGTTTTCTTAAATTGAAAATAGAGTCAACTTAAAATTTTTTTTTTTTTTGATATCTCTAAAACAATCATCGGAAAAGTATGAAAAAGAGTGGTCCTTTGGGTTAGTCAATCTGGCTTGCGTCAAAGTTTTGAACATTAAATTTTTTAATACTTACATTTTTTTTTATTTGTTAAATTTTATTTGATCTTTTACTTACAAAAATTGCACATGTTTAGTTTATAATATTTAAGTTTCATGTTTTCATACATATCACGAATATCGTTTTCTATATATGAAACATTTGAAATCTTGTAATTTTTACATTCTCATAAGTATTATTTATATATATATATATATATATATATATATATATATATATATATATATAATATTAGTTTAGTTCTTTATTTCACATAGAGGTTTTGTTTTTGATATTCGTATTGTGATTATATCGTTTAGAGATTTTTTAACTCATAATTTGGGCACGACTTGATAGAAAAGTTTCGATATATAGGAAATCTACAATTTTAATAATAATAATAATAGGGTACGCATTTTGATGACATCACGTATACAAAAAAGCATAGTCAGTCGCATATTGCTCGCTCGTTGAACGAACACAGCTTTGCTTTTCAACGAACGGTTAGAGGAAAACGTACGCCTCGAATGCAATTAATTTTCCGAACAATCCGCCACGGTTGAAATTTATTTACATAAAATATATTTCATTTCGCGTTCTCTCGTTTTCTTTATCTTGGATATCGTTTTAACTGTGTGTATGCGCTTTTCCACCTTTCCTTGAGGCTTTTACACTACTAATTCATTACACGTGCTCCAGACATTATAAATAGCGCGTCGGATGTTAAACTTATTTTTGCACAGTGAAAACTTTTATGTGTATTAAAAATATGCGCTTTTAATAGTTTGTTCTAGCGTAAAGAACGTTCGTTTTTTTTTCTTCAAATAAAATTTGTTGCTTTTAATAGAGCTATTAAAGTGTTATTTTGACTAAAAAATAAAGTCATGGTAACTATAAAATATTGCTCTATATTTGTTTTGCAAATTTATAAAGGAAAAATATAACACATAATATATTCTATATTGTATAGTATAATAAATACTGTAATATATATAATATTCTTCGTAAAATTAACCTTTTTTACTTAAAATTTTTGTACAAAAAAAAAGATTTATATAAAAAATAATTAAATTAATTTTAATATTTTATATATATTTCTGCTGTTAGTCGTTTTATATAGAATATATGGATTTATTGAACGAATTTCTAAATCAAAAAAATAGTTTTCACGATCATTTCAGAAATTTTCTTAAAAAATAGTATATTGAGATATACTATTTACATAATCGTTTTATAATTCAATTGTAACCTTAATAATCTTAAAAAAAGTTTCAATGTCAAAAATACAGTTTGGATTGTGGTTACAAACTAATTTAAGATAAGAAAATTTTCTTTCTATTTAAGAGATTATTATTTTAAACTTCATACAGAAAAAGTATCGGAATTCATTACAAAGATATTAATATAAATAATCATTATAGCGCATCGAGTTTTTGCATTAATCTAAGTGGTGACCAAATGACACCTCTCGAGTGTAAAGGGTTAAATATAAATTTTGCAAGTAAGGATATTATAATTAAAATATTTATTTCAGAGTCAATGAACTTATATGCGTATTATGAATTTTTATATTTAAAGATCACATATAAATACTAAGATGGTAAAAATAAATATATGTGATATTAAAATATCAAACATAATAAAAATGAATGAATTGAAATGTTCCGAAATTATGATATTAAATTTATATTAAAAAAAATCAAAAGTTGAAATCGGTATTTTCGAAAGTTAATTCATATCCTGAGAGTTAGCAGCGAAAAAAAAAATATCGTCTCCATAATGTAATCGTCCGACGGAAGCGTGAAAGTTGACAATTTCGAAAAATTCATTTTGAAACACTCTCCCGTAAATGTTGAGAAAATTCGCGTTAATTTGGAAAACTTTTTTAATTATTTCGCGGGGAATTTTCCTTTTCGAAATGACCGATTCTCCCCGACGTTTCATATTAAATTAGATTTCATTATACAGATACACACAACTCAGGTGAATTATTATTATTATTATTATATCATTTTTTTTCGTGATTTTCGTACAATTTTTGAAATGATATTTATTAATTTTTTCGTGATATAACAATTCAAGCGTGCATATGAAAATGCGTTATCGCGACAAAACTCGACACGAAGATTTTTATCGTTAATTGACTTAATTTAAGTTGGCATGCGAATTATTTTAATTTTTTTTTTTTTTTTTTGGGAAGTTTAATCTCGTACGATTATAATTTATGTGACAGTTAAACGCTAAAAGTTACTTAGAGTGCAGAATAAAATTCAATTGATAAAAACAATTTTATAATATTAAAAAAATGATAAAAACTTTGATACATAATAATACGAATATTTGTATTTCTCGTAAAAATATAATTATTTGTATTGTAAGCGAGTTTATATACTTTAATATTTATTGATGTTTATTTATATTAGTATATTTGTTTGAGAAATAACGTATTTTGAGTTTGGATTTTACGATGTTTACTTTATTTCCAATAAAAGTAAGTTTGGTTTTCATTTAAAAAATTGATCAAATAGTATATTTATTTTATTGCATTATTTATTATATTAAAATTATATTTTAATATATATTATACAAATTAAAACATGTGTAATTTTGGTTCAAAATCATTTTTAACTTATACTGTATGTAATATTTATATATAAAAAGATTTTATTTTTTTTCATATTCTATATATTATTTCCAGAGATGTGCACATGTTTTATTCTATTTGCAAAAAAAAAAACAAAAAAAAACAACTGTAAGAAATTCACTTAGAACCGATAGAATCAATATATATTTTTATTCACATTGAGAAATAAAATCGTAAAATCATAGACGACGAATTTTAAGATATTAAATATTTATATAGATCCCGTTCAAATATCAAAAGAGTGAACGAATCGATATTTTTAAGATCGATTTAAACTTTCAAAAAATAAAAAAAAAATCGTCACATTCAAACGGAATATAAAATCGAAGGAAAGTAAAATTATATATTATACTATATACATATATATGTATATAAAAATAAAAATTCAGCCAGAATGGAATAGAATCGACGATATCGTTCAATTTTACGAGAGAAAACACATTTAGCTACGAGGGGACCAAATATTCTTTGATCGGCCATAAATTTAGACGCACCAAGGCAACCTGCTGGAGCAAGATATATTAAATATTGACAAACGTATTCAGAACACGTAGTCTAGGTGTACGTGAGCCACACTAGAGATTGATGGCTATATCATACCTAATCGTTATATCCTAGTGCCTTAGATAAAAACTATAGTTTATACGAATATAAGAACCGAAAGATACCGACTATATTATAATATAAAGGAAAATTGTCGTTTGATATGCTAGCATTTGGTTATATATATATATATATATATATATATATATATATATATATATATATATATATATATATATATATATATATCAAGTCAACGCTAGAATACGATCAGTCGTTATGTTACATATTGAAACGTCGTAAATCTACGTTACTATATATATTATACATAAAAAATATATTTATTTTTATAAAATCATATTTTCAGTTTGAATATTATATGAGAAAAATTATAAATCATCGAAAATAATATTTGTATTATATGCATTGCGTTTTATTATTATATTTAATATTAATATTTTTTTTTTAAATAAAATTAACGTCACATTTATAATGTTTTACTTTCGTGTTGTTTTATAATATTATATAATAATCCTCTTTGAATCAAAGCCAACTATTGTTGGTTTTCATAACTGGATGATATGAAAATATCTGTTAGCCGATATGATATATGTTTTATATATATATATATATATATATATATATATATATATATATATATATATATATATATATATATATATATATATATATATATATAACACTTCATACGCTACGGAAATAAACTAAATTTAGTTAAACATAAACAGTTATAATGAATATAAATGTTTATTTTACCCTTTCGTATTATAAATTATTCGTGGAATGTAATATTTATTAAATAAATAATCGTTATAATTCTTCAAATTTTGTATTCATATTTAGAAATGTCAAATTTAGAGAGCGCTGTAATGCGATTACATATTTTCTTTTGACACATCAGTATAAAATATGAATTATTATTAGCTAGAAAAGCTTTCATTATATTTATATTATTAATTAATATTATATAAAATTTTAATTAATGAATAAAACAGTATTGAAAGTGTTATTTATTTTATTAATTACAATTAATTTTTAAGCTTTATTGATATCGAAGCACGTTTTACGGCTGTAAGCAATATCGCATTTCAATGTAATAATTTATTATATACGTGATTATTTCTTCTCTTATAAACTTCAATTTAGTAGATATTGCTGAGTTTCTTCAAATGAATATTAATTGAAATTATTAATATTTTTACAATAAATTAATTTAAAGAAATGAGATTAATCGTTATTTTATTTTTTTCTGAATAGTATTATTTCAAAGGTTGCAAAATCAATTTAGCGAATATTTTTTTTTAATTCGATTTCGATTTAGTCTTCAATTTTTCGTTGGTTAAAACATTTATTTTCTTCTTATTATATATGTTATACTTTTATTTTGCCTTTCATAATTAAATATAGAAACTGGTATTTTTATAAGATAAGAAAATTTCACATACTTTAACGCCCGATAAAAGTTATAAATTAACAACTAGTTTTCCGCATAATCTCTTAGATAATTATTAATTATGTACGTGCGAAGTAAATTCGCAATAAATTATTAATTGATTTGATGACAATTTGAGAAACGCGCGTTATGTTAGCGATGCATTAGAATCGCTCACGGTTAATTAATAAGGAAAATTTTGCATACACGTGTTGTGTGTCGTGTTTTATTCGAACATTTTCCGACGCGATTTGTGCACGTACCGTCAAAATGTTTCATTGCACGCTTCTTGCATACGAGAGGGTTCGTACCCGCGGCGTCTTCGCGTCGTATGACTCCGTACAAATTACATTTTCAGCCGTATCGTTCCATCATGCCGGTCTCCATTTTAATATATACACATTCACGTGCTAGCATTTCTATTATATATATATATATATATATATATATATATATATATATATATATATGTGTGTGTGGCAGATCAAAATTCAAATATTGCACACACGTGATATCTAAATAGATCCGTACATAGAGTATGTCGTGGTTTATCTATGTATTAAAAAAAATATATATTTTTTGTATTTTTCAATTATATTCGGCGATCGTTCAAATGGAATCGAGTGTGGTGAAAAAAAATATTTGTATTCGATTTTATTTTATTTTTTTGCGAATTGAACCGGAATTATACAAACGTTTTGTTTTTTTTTTATTATTATTATTAAAGTTGTGTTATTTGGAAGTTCTCAATTTGCGATCTGTCAACTGGATTTTGTGAAATATTAAAGTTTTTTTTTAATAATGTAAATATGAATGAATTAATATTGTAAAGTCGTGTTTATCCGACTTAAAATTAATAAATATCTGATATATATATATATATATATATATATATATATATATATATATATATCGTTCATTTAGTGAAAAAGATTATTGTTAATTGAAATATATACTTTTCTTATATGAGCGGCATTTTATACGAGAACTTAAATTGTTTTGATATATTAATAGAAATAATTATAGTATTTCGTCGAATCATCTTCACAATAAACTGTTTCGTGATGTCTAAAATGAAAAATATATAAAGATAATAAAAATTTTAAAAATTATGTATATAAAATTTCAAATATAAATATTAATGTATATATTTTTTTTTACGATACACCAGCTCAGAATAAAATAAAAATATTATCAATATATAACACATTTGAATTTTTAATATCTTAGATGTATATTTGTATATCTTGAAATGTAAGTACAAAAGTTATGTATTTAATTTTTAAGTATGTTACATTTATAATATATAATATATTAAATAAATTTATTTAGAATTCAAATATTTTTTTTTATATTTATAAAGCTTTTGTTCATTTATATTGTTTTTAGTACATGTGTTGTCTATTTAAATAATGTGACTGTCATTTTCCACACTATATAATTTATTTAATTGATATATTAAAGACATGCGTTACAATTTTATAATATATACACATAAAACAATAAAAA
Organism: Leptonema lineaticorne; assembly: GCA_024500535.1. NCBI lineage: Eukaryota > Metazoa > Arthropoda > Insecta > Trichoptera > Hydropsychidae > Leptonema > Leptonema lineaticorne. Next base: position 3,951,403 of record JANIJI010000059.1, on the reverse strand, counting down.
AAGCGATGATAATAATAAGTATGGAAAAAAAATCCATTTTTTTTTACTACGCACAAATCAAATTACTATATAACAAATAAGAGGCGTAACCGAATAGAAATAATAATAATAATAAAAAAATATATGAAAATGCTAAAGAAAAAATATGGAGAAAATTCGAGCGGATCGTTTGAATAATTCACGGAGAGACCTCTCACTGTGAGTTCTCCCTCATTCGGCGAAACCCTCTCGAAAATTTTATACGAGTCCGTTGTAGTAACATAACGGGATATCAATAAAATAGCACTCTGATTTACATCATTATTCTGTAACGTGCATTGCATCTTTCATGAGGAACAAACGAACCAGACAAACAGTAGATTTCACGCGTTTCGCGTCCGATACTAACCGCCTACCCTATATATATATATATATATATATATATATATATATATATATATATATATATATATATATATATATATATCGTATATAAAAGCCGTATGAAAGCTTCTCAAATTTTTCATCTTAAAATATCTTCATATACATAAAAAATCTGGAAATGATCCAATAAATTATACTCTTTTTTTATCATATGTATATAAAATGTTAGCGTCGCCGCCGATGTCACACTCGAATGTTACATTATTTTTACAATTTTTTCTTAAACGATCTTTAAAACTCAATATTTAGATCCTGTCTATGTTTAATTTATTACTATATGATTTCGTGTAAAATATTTCAGCATTTACGATCCAATTTTGCTTCGATTTTGACAGTTGGCTTCTTAAACGTTACATATTAAATATACCATACTCTTCACACGTACGACTTTAACATAAGAAAACAATACTTTTCATCATCATTGTATATATATATATATATATATATATATATATATATATATATAAATATAAATATATATATATTATACTATTTTAAGTATAATATTAATATTTTTTCTATAATTATTATATTTCGAATAATTATGATTAGTTATTTTACATCTGTTTTATTTTTAAAGTGATTTTTTTTTACTTTTTTAATTTAAAAATAATAAAAAACGTGTGTATTACTAATTATATTAATATTATAAATATTATATATACGAATTCGCATACATATCTACTTGTAATATATAAAAAATCTTAAATAAATTAAATGAATAAATCACCGTATATATTCAATATATAAAATATTTATAATATTATATAAAAATTATATTATTTTTTTTTATAATGAAGATTTAGAATATTAAGTGCATTTTCGCGTACCACACTTTGAGAAGTGGTGCATTGTAGGAACGATGCGCGTATAAAACGAGACGTTATGCCATTTTATTGTCGCTCCGTTTTATTATATGCCCTACGAAAATTCTAGGATTATGTCGTTTGTTCGGTTAATTCTTTATGTGAGCCACTTGGCCGAAAATAAAGGTAAAAATAGGTTTTATAATTTATATATATATATATATATATATATATATATATATATATATATATACTATATTTGAAATTAAATTAATAAGTTTTATTAAGAAAACGTAAGATTTTGTAGTTTATACCGTTTTTCAATTACGATGTTCATATTAAATTTTTATCGTTGAATATACGTATAGTAAAACGATGAGTTTTATGTTGGATTACATTTAAATTAATAAAGTTTCAGTTTATTGATTCTATAAAGTATCATAAAGTATAAGTGGATATATTATGAAGAAATATTTTTTTTTCTTGTCGTAAGCAAATCAACAGGTTTGAAAGTTTGTGAAACTTTTTTAAAAAGACATGTCGGAAGTTTTAATTTATTTTTATTTACAGTATTTTTAATATTGGAATTCAATTATTATATTATTTTAAAGTATTATTTCCATAAAAGTTTAATATGTATTATATATCATATATTATATTATAGTATAGTATAGTATTTGAATTTTAAGGAGGAATTATTATTTTAGGTCTATTATAAACCTTCTTAAATATTTAAATTCATCTAAGATACTAGAAATTCCAATATATTATATATATAAAATGTTTTTATTTAGTTTTAAGCTGGACAATGATTCATCGAAATACTATGATAGTTTCTATACTATAAATTAAAGAATCAATGTTTCTATAAACGATGCCGTTCAAACAACAAAACAATATAAATATATATATATATATATATATATATATATATATATATATATATATATATATATATATATTAATTAAAAACGATCTTTTTCATTAAACGAACGACAGATACGATATGTTAAAATATATATTATAAAAATAAAAATCTTGCAGAGATAAAATGATACGTTTTCGTTGCGGTATTAAATTCGGGCTTGTTTCGTTTTGCGTACCGGATTTGATAACTGAGGCCTGGCAAATGTTTTAACGGTGTTAAGAATTTCTGATGAATGATCGGGTGCCGGTCGTAAGTAATCTTGATGGTAGCCGCAGGGTTTGCGGCCCTTCCCCGTTTTACATTATATATATATATATATATATATATATATATATATATACAAAATTTCGGCTCTGACGCCAAGATATGAGAGAGGCGCGCGCGAGTTATGCGCCCGTTGTAATCTCGCAAGGGGCGCACAAAATTAAATTATGACGTGCCCGACTATAAACGCCAAGCCAGAAAGAGAAATGTGCGGAAGGAGAGAGGAGGTGAGGGAATAGAAATTATCGGAGGTGTAGGCGGCTCGAGGGCGGCGGAGGGCGGTTTTCTGCGGAAAATTTGTGAATTTCCCGAGCGCGCGCCTGCGGTTGAGGGCCGCTGACGTGTCGGATATAGAGACAATTTTCCACGTGGTCAGGTGTAAGAAGACGAGTATCTTGATAAATTATAATTTATTAGGTTGAATATCGTGCGAGATTAAACCCGAGATAAAATTTCGTAATATTAAAATATATTATTATTAATGGTATTTCACGCGCGTTGTATTATTATATATGCATAATATTATGATGGAATTTTTTATCATTAAATATATATATATATATATATATATATATATATATATATATATATATATATATATATATATATATATATATATATATATATATATATATATAATGTTTACAAAATTGGAATTTATTTAAAATTTTAAGAATTTATACAATATGACTAAAGGTTGAGAGCATATATTTAGAATAAAGTTGTTGCGCTACTTTGAAAAAATTGTGCTAAATATTAATTTTATTAGAATCGATATGTGGATGTTAAAATATTATCAAGTAATTTAATATATAAAATTATAATATATAATATAATATATTTTAACTGAAATATATAATACATGCTTTTTTTAAATTTATATTTATTAAAATAATATTAGAAATTTGCTTCCATATTCTAATTCTTAGAAATGTTTTTCAATAATAAAATATGGTACTTGAATAAGAAAATTTAATTCATATTATATTTTTAATATCAATTAAATAATATAAATAGGAAATGTTGGAATATATAAGAGTCGTATATATTCTAAAATAATAAATTTTATAAATGCTACGTAAAAGACGATATTTACACCATATTCTGAATATTTAAACGTGACTTACATAACACATTGAACAATCGTTCTGCCGACAAAGCTTTAACAAATATTATTACTGTTATTAAAAAGCAACGTAGAAATATTACACTAACTAATTCAAAAAAAAAAAAAAAAAATATATATATATATATATATATATATATATATATATATATATATCACATATAACACCGTGTAGTTTATTCCATTTTGCTTTGTAACGAACGACATTGCACATGAAAGCTTTTGAACGTACTAAATAAAAAAAATGTTTATATATATATGTATACATAAAAAATATACATTTTTGTAGCACACGCAAAAACGAGCATATAATTAAAATTTAATTAAACCCTTTGAAAGCCGATACGTTTCCGAGAGCAATAAGTGAAATGAAAATTTTGCCGACACGTGTTATTTAACAAAGTGCAACCTCGATTAACGAATTTCAACTCCGCATTAAAAAGTGCACATATTTTTTTTCACCCCCCCCCACCCTATATAATATATGAAAAAAAAATACGTATATATAGGAAATGGAATAGCGAACGACCGTTTAAGGGTGGTGTTTAATTAACATTTATGTCGTAATTCACAATGATAAATCGACCGAAACTTTGTGCACGTTTGTTCGTATGCACGCTTATAAATCGGCCAAGGGTGCCGTGCGAAAACAAAGCAATTTTCCCGTAATTAGAACGCATGCAAACCCGAACAGTTAAATCGTACAAAAGCCGTTTTGTCAAGAGATGACCAATCTTGAGATGGACTCCAGAATTTATTGCCAAACACAATTAAATCCGTGGACTCGGGCATGGTCGAGTGGGGATCGCCATTGGGGATGAACAGGAGGGACCGGACCAGCTTTTAGATTACATCTAGCAACCGTAAATCTGTGAGGGGTCGTTATTTTCGAGTACCATCAAATCTGAAATATGCTCCAATGTATTTTATACGTACGAAATATAAAATATTGTGTGTACGAGATCGATGTTATATATGATATAAGAGAGTAGGAAGCATGAAGATACTTCGAAGTGGTCGTAGAGATTTTATATGAACAAAGGTATGGATATGTTTGATCTACCTATTGATAGATTATATTATATATAATATAATAATATAAAAAAAATAAATATAATAAAAATGAAAAGTGACAAATCAGATGATTAAATCGAACTCATTAGCATATAAAGATAATATTTCGGTATTCAAACGACACATAAATGTTCATCGGATTGATATTTTGTATTCACAGGTATGTTTCGTCATTAACTCGTCTAGATGATTAAGTTGTCAATTGTTATCTATGTGAATTCTGTATCATAGCATGAAGCGTGTCCGTAATTACTGCAATAACATCATCTAGATATGAAATTGCATTTATGATGTTGTTTCAAATTAATCCGACTGTAAATTGGATGCGTAAAATAAATATGCGTTTCATTATATATAATAATATAATCAGATTAATATTCAAATGCCGTGTAAAAATCAAATGTTAAAATTGTATTCAATTGAAAAAAAAAATGTTTTCAAAATGATGAATTTTAATCAAAGAATCAGAAAACAAATATCGAATTATTTATATGAAATTAAATTGTAATTCATACAATATAGTTTCAGATATATTTCATAACTGAATTTAAGATTAATAATATCATTAAATATCACAGAGTTACTGTATATATTTGATTATGCAGTTGTTATACTAACTATTAAGTTCAAAATAGAACTTTATTATGCAATCCGTCAAATAACTACAATTCTAAATTAGATATTCAAAACATGTAAATATCGATTCAAAATTTCATATAAACGACAAATATATTTTCCAAACAATAATAGTTTAAACATATATATATATATATATATATATATATATAAATATATATATATATATATATATATATAAATATATATATATATATATATATATATATATATATATATATATATATATATATATTGAATTTGGATTTTTAAATTTGAGCACTGTTTAAAATTCAATAATATAGCAATTTGAACGGAATCCACGTGCGGTTTGCGGAATTTTCGCGTTCTAAATCTGTGTCCAATATTCGATTGCAATCGGCTAACAGACAAAACCGATGCGTTGAAATTCGGATTTCAAAAAGGATATGGATTCAATCAGTGCCCCGTTTTAAACATTAATCTTGTTTCAGTTAAACTGAACCGGACAGCCGGTAAGCCAGTGATGTATGGTCCGGAGTCTTTCGGTATTTGCACCGACATTCCGACGGATGTTTTGTGCACGATTTTCAGAAAAGGAAAAACCGAAGTAAAATAAGAAAAATCTTAGCGGTCTAGTAATGGAAATATTAAAAATTAAATCTGACGAATATCGATGGATTTGGTGTTTTTATTTTTCTTCGGAAAATGAACGATTGAAAATATATATATATATTTATCGATGTGAAATATTGTTTCAACAAAAGTATATTTTTGATATAGTAAAAATAAAGATTTTCCTAGAGTTATATTATAATTAAAATCACATTGATGTGACTTTTTTTCAATATTTACTTTTAAAACCTATAAAATAATTAAATAATTTGAAGATGGATAAATTATTTTAATTGGTTTATTAAAAATTGTTTTGTAAAGTTTATATGTAAGAAATAATTGGGTAATGATAAATCTAGAAAAATATTAAAATTATGCGAATTAAATGAATGTAATGTTAGTAGTAATAAAACCTATTTTAAATTTTCACATCTATTATTATATAATAACAATGACAATATATTTAAAAATTTAATTGATCATATGTTTATTGTGTATTAATTATTTTAAATAATTGAAAGAATAGTATTATAGTCAAAATTTTGATAATAAAAAAAATATTATTTTTTTAATAAAACGTAGAACAAAGCGAATAATACAACACATATATGAATATATACATACATATCGTTATCTGGCGGCGAGCAGATAATAGCCACAAAGGAAAAAAAAAATAAATTGAACCATTCTATTGGAAAACTCATGAAAATAGAGCGTGTCCATCATTTTTAACTTTTTTGCTTTGTGTTGTACGTCGAATCGCATTTACGTATTAAAAATGACACAACTCAAAACGAGTCGTTGCGGGGAAATGAATCGATACGAACTAAAGCTATAAGGGAGCGTGTCGTTCATCGGGTGATTTTGATTTGTGACATTCTTTGACTGGACGAGCGATACTTGCACATCATATTTAATAATATATATATATATATATATATATATATATATATATATATATATATATATACTGTATATATATATATATATATATATATATATATACTGTATATATATATATATATATATATATATACTGTATATATATATATATATATATATATATACAGTGTGTGTGTGTGTGTGTGCTAAACCACATCATAGCACAAGTGTGCGAACCTTATTTATTGGTATGGGTGTAACAACCGTCTCATAGGTCCAGCATAAATTTCATGATTGTCGTGCTAAAGTTGGACCCCTCGTCACTCTTGAGTGCTTCCCAATATTTTCTATATGACTTTCAGGATCGTGCTTTGAAAATTCTCATTTACTATATATATTATAATATATATTTATAAGATTGAAAATTCGTATTCGATAATATTTTATAATATTATGACCAACGAATTCAGAGTTGTGAATATAGTGCAATATTTTAGAATACGATGGAAATTTTCTCAGTGATTATTGTTATAAGTAGTTAAGTTTTTTTTATATCGAAAATTAAATATTTCATATGTATATCACAAAATTTATTTATTAAAAATTATTCGATTGTACTATTTATATGCAATTCAGAACTGAAAATGATACATTTGAAAATTGAGTTTTGATTTTAAGAATTGAGTAGCTATCAGCATATAAAAATAAATTAAAATTAAATTTTAAATGCGATAATAATTAATATAAAAATTACATTACATTAATTAAATTTGAGCTCAAGTACTGTTTATATCAATATCTAATGAAAAAAATATTTTTCATTATATTGATTATAATGAAAATATATAAAAGATGGCAAAATATTATTTCAACATTTTTGTTTAAATTTCTATAGTAAAAATATTTTTTTATTATTTTCAATTGCAATTTCCATCAAAATTTCGTCGAAATAAACGCGTCGTTGATTTTTTAATATAAATATAAAAAAAACAATAACGATAAGAATGATCCTTTTGTTGTTTCATTTTAATTTTGTTATTGTCTTATAAATACAAAATTTCAGACAACATTTATAAATAAGTTAATTCGACCGTATAAAAATATGATTGACGCTTCATAACAATGATGTGAAATAAATTCGTGAACATTTCAAAAAAAAAAAAAAAATATATATATATATATATATATATATATATATATATATATATATATATATATATTATTTTCCATTTTTTTTCGATTGTTATAATTAAATCAAATAAAAAAAATTAGCGGTGCGAGAAAATAAACAGAAATTTTATTAGCACCGCTCGTAAATTCGATATCAAAGATTTAATCATATAATTTCGTGTTCGTATATTTGATTTACATTCTTAAATTTAACATGAAATATTTTATTGCAGTATATATAAAGTTTATATACGATATTATAAAACTGCACTCAATAAAACTCGACTTTTGCCCTCCTTCATTATAATATATTGTATGTATATGTATGCATTGTAAAAATTTACATAAAATGTGTTTATATAATATATACGTTTGTTTATCGTTAGTTTTAGCAAAAATTGCTATTAAAATAAAGGCACATGTGTATGGGAAAATTTATATAGAAAACATCTAGTGTCTATTTATAACCTTGCAAGAATTCTGAAAGTGCTTTAAATTAATAATATTACTACAATTTTATGTGATTCTGTTTGCTTATTTACATTCGAGCCGAGTGTTCGATAAACATTATCGTTTGCATATCATAAATATAATATTAATTTAAATAAATTATCTGTATTATAAGCAGATATATTAGTGAAAAATAATATATGAGAAAGACTTATTTAATTTGATATATAATAATTGATATATTTTTTTAATGTATATTTTGTGATCTGTTATATAAAAATAATAATTATTTTTTTTTTAATGTCGAAACGAAGTCGTCGCAAATGAGAGGATCGTTAAATATGAAATTGAACGAAATTAGGTATAAACCGTCGTTCAACAGACGGAGTTAATTAAAAGAAATCCAACGGAAAACTTTAGTAGCAGGTCTTGGAAAGTTAGTTGAAATTTTTTAATCCAACTTCGGTTCAGACTCCATATATTTTTTGCCTTTGTTTTTTTTATATATATACACACACACACACACACACACACATATATATATATATATATATATATATATATATATATATATATATATATACTTTGCGACTAACCGTTTGCTTTTACCATTGCAAAAGGTATATTTAATATTTAATTAGAGTAGTTGTTTTCAACTACGGGTCTCGGTGACAGTGTTGAAAATTTCAGGGGTGACCATTTTAACAGGTAAGACGTTGTTGAATGAATAAGATGAAATCGTTTTATTTGAAATATATAAATTATGTAATTTTAATATATAAATAGTGGAATAATGTATTAAAATAAAATAAAATTATTTATTTTTTTTAAATTTCCTTTAATCGTCTTTTTTATTCATTCCGATATTTTTCCATATTAAACGTTTTAATTTCTCTATAAATTTCGTATAGCTTTTAGTAAAATAAAGTAAAAAAAAAAAAGCGATTACGTTTCATTTCGTTCCGGAATCGGTCTCATTATGGTATAATACATTTTTTTTTTTTTTTTTTGGTTACCCAGTATTAAAATTATTTAACACCGGCCACCATCGCGGCCGTAAAAGCCTGATTTGCATTTTTAATATTGCATTCGCAATTTTCTCCACATTCTTCAGACTGCGGAATCATAAGTCCAAGTTTTGTTCTTGCGGTGCGCCGGTTTTATTGACCGTTAAATTAACCGAGTGAAATATTCAGACCGGCGCTTCGTCGCGGACAACGTTTCCACGCGCCACCTTTACTGCCTAATTTATTCAAAATAATTCAAATAAAAATATCTGGATAACGAACGTCGTACCCCCTTTTTTTTTATAATGAAAATTTCTGTATCGTTACGGCGATCGTTTAATGTGTTCGCAAAGAAACTTTTCATCAGTTAAAACGGCTCGTTTACTCGTCCGACGTCTAAGTATATAAATGTATATATTAAAGGACATGTTTATTAACTAATTATTTTACTATTTTACATTGTAATTAATTTTTGGAATATTTTGAGATCATTATTATTTTTAAAATCAAATATTTTTATTATAATACATATTTGTCAATTTTATATAAAAAATCATGATTTATTAATATTTTGTTTAAATAATAGTTATTAAATAATTTTCGACGTATTACATCATAGATGAGGAACTTGCGACCTTAAAACAACAAGTGTGGCTTTTCATGTTCTCATGTGGTGTTTTTTTTTTGTATATTATATATTAAATATATATCTTGATATAAATGTAGAAATTTTCGACCTATTTTTTTTTAAAAGTCAATGCATTTACGATTTAACTTAATTTACCTAATTTAAATGTTTTAATATTTTCAATTTGATTTCACACTTTGTTTAATAAACGTAGCTTCCATAAAATACTATTGCTGAAAAGTGATTTACATGAGCAAAAGTTATATTAAATTATTAATACAAATACTTTTATAGCAATTTTATAAATTAAATGAGATTTTATAATAACATATATTATTTTTTGTTGAATTCTAAATTATATCTGAAATATTTGTTTGATTAATATTTAATGAAAAATATGATATTTTTTTCGTTGAAATTAAATAGCAAGATTAATAATTTTAGAAAATATAACTTAACTGTTTTTATATATTTTTTTATACTTTCAAGATAAATAACTTAAGTAATAAGAAATGATTATGCGTTACATATTTTATGTAACGCATAATCATGTCTGAAAAATATTGATGAGAGCCAATTAAAAAGGCGAATAAATCGTTTAAATAATTACATAAATTAAAATAAATTTAGTATATTTTTTTTTTGAAACGGTATAATTTTATCATACGCACACGTAAAATTCATTATTATGACCCTTAGGCGTTACGTCGAGCGCTTTATTTGTAACGGTTTGATTTATCGTTAGAATTACTAATTAATGTCCAAAGCCGTGTAAATGAATTTATAGTGTTACTTATACGCGTTTGAAATTCAATTTGCATTATGTTGTAAATCAATTAATACACGATCGACAGCCGTAAATCATCAAGAATTCAAAAGCAGAACGTTCAGTGCGCGAAATATAATAATTAATATGGAGTTCTTGCGGCGGCTGAAGGACTAACCATAACAAAATTATATATGCACACGTATTGACGCCTATATAATATAACCTTTACTATATAAATTTACAAATGTTTATACATGTACATATGTATATATATATATATATATATATATATATATATATATATATAGTCGTTTGGCCTAGATTTGTCTATTAAACTGATCGGGATTTCCAAGAAGATTATTGAATGGAAATATTGTTTCTATGTATAGTATATAAAAGGATTTTCAGGAAACTAACTTTGTGTTTGACTTTCATACATATATATATTTATATTAAACAATTTTCACATTAATATATATTTATACAGAATTAAAATATATTTATATTAAAAAATTCATATTTATAAAATTAATTACATTAATTCAGATTTCGTATATTATATATTATTCGAATTCTAATATAGAATTCATTTATTATTATTTAAAATATTTTCGTTTATATTTATAGCATAAAGGTCATATTTCAGAAAATATGGCGCAAAAAATAAATTAAATTTCTTCGAATTGATATACAAATTCTCAGAAGATTCGCACATATAATTTTTGAACGTATTCATTTTGCTCAAGACATTTTTATTTTAATGCTATTTATATAACTTATATGTTTAAAAATATATTTTTTTAATTATATAAGGGTATAAAATATAATGTAAAAAATAATCAGTATTTTAATTAAGTGTTCAAAAAGAGAATCAAGCATACTTCTATCGAGTAACGAAATAATTCATGTTTCCTATTATATATTAAACGGCTTATTTGGCTCAATTCGATCGTAAATAATTCAGTTTATTATTGATCGTTTAGTTTACGGAGAATATTCAATTTACAAAATTAAGGTGAAACGTTACATTTGATAATTTTAGAATTTATAGTTAGAATAATGTAATTAAATAATATAGTGAAATTGATTTTAAAATTATAGTGCTAATGATTTGTTATCACACTGATAATGAAACACGAGTATACCGGTATGAAATTTAAATCTAGATTCAATTATTTTAATGAAAGTAGTTAAAAGAACTATTATATAAAAAAAATAATTGATCAGATTTGATTGAATTAAATTATTATTCTAACGGTTTTTTGATGAAAACGTCAAAAATTATGAACTGAAATAACACTATGACATTGTGTCAACTTACACTTCATTGCTTATTCATGATTTTTTCGACAAAAACAACATCATGGTAATATTTTTTTTTTAATATTCATGAATAAATGAGAATTTTTGTTAGTTTTTGATCGGATCTCTGAATATCTTCATTTTTTTTTAATATGTATATATTATTTTTATAATTATTTAGTTGTTTATGGTTGATGATGTCTTTAATGAACGTTATAATAGAGATGATAAGTAGACATAAATTGAACGAGAATCCATTGGAACATATCAAGATTGTAAGTGTCTGGTGTGCGAGAACATCGTTTTCATATGAAAACGTATATAAATACATACATATATATATATATATATATATATATATATATATATATATATATATATATATATCTATATACGTATATAATATAATAATGGAAACCGTTCGAAGTTGTAGACAATAGACGATCGTCTAGTCGTAAATAAGTTGATAAAGGAATAGGCAATGAATATAGGCAGCTTTTCTTGTTAGCGTGTCACGAAAAGGCTTTATGATTTCATGAATAGATAAGTTGTGATATTTGACCTGAAACGGCACGGTCGTATCTGAAGCGAAGCGAACGAAACCGTCAACACCCAACACAATGTGACGATCTTCATTACGACGGCTATTCTATATATTGCCGTATGTGTGAGTGTGTGTGTGTGCAGGCGATTTGTTTACGGGTCGGTCTTTTATTCGATTGTTATATAAATATAGTATATTATGTAATGATAATGAAACTGGAATCAATCGATGATATCGCTATATATATATATATATATATATATATATATATATATATATATATATATATATATATATATATATATATATATATATATATATATTATATGTAATATAAGTTTAAATTCTGAAAAAAAATTATCTCAAAATCTGATATTATTTATTTGTAAGAAGAATTTTTTAGAGTATTTCACTGAATTTTCTATAAGATTTATTATATTATAGTTCAAGAAATAATGAGAAATTTATTTTATGAAAGTGATAATGAAAATATCGTTGCCAAATTGTAGTGTTGGAAAATTTTATGAATTGTCCTAAATAAAGTACGAAAAAGTTGGCCTAATAAAAAATATTGCTGTACTTGAAAATTTTTTAATAAAAATATCATTATATAGATATTTTTTTTGATGATTTTTCGTCTGAAGAAAAAACTATTTAAATAAAATTCGATTATTAAAATTAAATATTAGTTAAAAAACATGAACGCGAAATGAAAGAGCATAAAAGAAAATATGTTTATATTTAAAACTTTTCAGGATATTAAATGTATAAAATTTTATTACATCATGAACTTTTATCGTTATTACTGTTGAATTATATCATCAACAGTTAATCTTTTGAATTCATAAAGAAGCTAAAACTGTTGGATTTTTTTAATTCATTTTATATTTTAATATTTTATAAAATGCGAGTTAATTTAAAATATTATATAAATACAATAATAAGATTTAGAAGAGAGAAGAATTTAACGTTTATTCTTTTTTCAATCGTAATACACGTTAATATTTAAAACTTTTATATTTTAAGACCAAGATTTATATTGGAAAGAAAGCCAATTCGACAAATGTGAAAAGCGTTTTATTTGAATTTCAAAGTTTTTCCGGTGCAAAATATTCGAATCGCAGTTTAATATTCAATATATACATATATATATTTATATATATATATATATATATATATATATATATATATATATATATATATATATATATATTCAACAGTCGTCGAAACGACGAAACGCTCTAGTATTTTATGATTAAATACCATCATTGACATGTTTATAGTTAGCAAACAGTTATAGCTGTGTTTTCGGACGTTAAACGGCAATATTTCGAATAAAATATTTCGTGCCGGATTTTAAGTCCCGTTTTGTAAATGTCACATGTATAATATACGAGTAGGAAATATATCATTTACATTGAATATTCGAAACGTTATCGTTGTGCGTTTGTGCGGCATGTGATCTCATTAAACCATTTACGTACTGGTAAGAGGTTTCGATCGTCATTTAATAATTCACGCAAACCTAACCGCGTTCATACGTTATTAACGATTCCGAAACGACATGTATGCACGTGCTCACGCACGCTTTATTATACAGGACGAATGAAAAATATACGTACATGCTATATATTGACCGTTAGACGATTGAATATTTCAGAACTTTTTTTCATTTTTATAGTATACACGTTTTCTATTACACTCTGTGATCAAAAGATTAGAGCGAAATTGTCATTTAAAACTCAAGGCCATTAGGAAGGCAAGTAAATTGTAATTTTTGTTTCCTAGGTTGGTTTGTCGAAAGGTTTAATTATCTCCGAGTTACACGTGTTTTTACAACTTTCGGTTCCTTCATGACGATAATGCACCGTGTCATACTGAATTGATTCTTCGCGATTTTTTTTTTGTCAAAAATTAGACTCACATCGCTCTGCAACCAGCGTATTCGTCTGATTTGGCACCGTGCGACTTCTGATTTTAGTAACCTCAAAAGGTCAATGCGGAGACGTCCTTTTGACACGATTGATGAGATAAAAACCAAATTGAAACAAAGGTCTTGAAGGCTATGCCGGAAAAAGACTATTCCGATTCTTTCCAGAACTGGAAAAAGCGTTGAGTTTTATCGAACATGTACATTTTATAAACAAATTCACCTTACTTTTTGATCACAGTATTTTATGATTTTATCAAAAAATATGCATTTGTGGAATATTTTAGTTAAAAAAATATATATATTTTAAATATGTTTGCACAATTGTGCGGTAGTTTAATTTTTGATAACCGATACGAAGACTTAACGCTGTCTAAAATATAAATTTAAAAATGCATGACTGTAAAACAAAAGGGTTGAATAAAGTATGATCCCGTATTTAGTTGAAAGTTTCATCAGCTGGACACGCTCAACTTTTAAAGAAGGGTTGTCCGTGTCGTTTTTCCTTTTTTTTCCTTCCTCTATCCGCTCGGAAAACGGGAGTGGAACTCGGGTCGGTCTGGATATTAGTCGTTTTTCCAGGAATTTTCGTCTCGGCTGAATCTTGCTCATTTAAATAATTTACAACGCGCCGAAGGATGTCTACGTCAAAAGTCTACGTGAGGTTTCTTTCTTTTTTCTTTCTACCTCGTTCTTTTTATTTCGTTTTCTTTCTTCTTTCTTTTTTTTTTGCTTTCGTCTCTGCGCGTTTTCCGCCCTTCGGTAACTTTTTCCTGCGCGTTCGTCGTCTTCGGTCGCATTTTTTTTCTTTTTTTTTCAGCCGAAAAACCGCGATCGCACTTAATGTAATGAAAATGGTACGCGAACGCGTTTTTCTCGGTAAATTTTTCACACTCAGTTTTTCTTTTGTCCGACGCGTAAAATTTTATTATTGTAACATTATTGCGTTTTTCCACGCGAGCGAAGTGTACCGCACATAAAACGTATCATATATATGCGTGAATGTTCTCTTTTTTCTCGTACGTGTGTTTCATTATATATATATATATATATATATATATATATATATATATATATATATATATATATATATATATGTTGTGTGAGTTTGTGCACGTGCGTAAATGAGATTCTTTTTCGAGTGGCTCTCATTACAAAACTCAATAACGGCAATTTTTCAAATGGTACGTTTTATATATATTTAGACGAGAAATATTTTTCATACGCTGAATAATTGAATCAGAGTGGAGAAAATAATTCATAATTAAATAAAATATTTTTCTTATATAATATAAAATATATTATTAAAATTACATATTTTTTAATTATATATCTAATGATTTAAAAAAAGTTTTCTTTAGTAAGATTTATTTTGATAGAATTGATCTATTAATTTTATCTCATATTTACGAAATTTCAAGAATCAATAGATTTTTGATCTAGAATATCGGAAATTTAATTTATATACTATTTATAAAATTGAACACAATTTTTCTATATTTATAAGTGTTACATTATAGATAAATAATATTTCATATAACGGCATTATCGAGGAAATTCGATTTGTTTCGTACGAGCTGTGATGACGATAGATAGACGAAAATAGAGAACGTATAATAGTATATAAACCTTCGTATAGTGATAGTATAGTCTTTCGATCGTTATCGGCGGCGTCCATTAAATGAGGCAGAATCCCGGGATTCGTTCGACCGCATCTCAGGCGACGACAAACAGAAAAGGAAAGACACACCAGACGACGGTTTCGGAACATGGGAATGAAACATTAGCAACAGTATCCACCAGGCATATAGTCAAAGCGGAACAGGAAGCACAAAGGCGAATTTAATAAAGTGGAACGTGCGATTCGGACTAAGTGGCGGGCGATGGGTTCAAGTTTAACTCGTATAGTTAACTGAATAGGCGGCCATGTTGTACGGTGTCAATCGTTACGCTTCCGAGTGCAAAGCTAGTAATTTTGATATTATATTGACAACGAATAGAAGAAGAGTAATGATAGAAATATATATATATATATATATATATATATATATATATATATATATATATATATATATATAAATATAGAAAATCGCTATAAAATTTCATTTATTATTTTATATTTTTTATTATTGATAAGTGTATGACTTATTGGGCATAATATTATTACTGTAACTGTTTCACAAGTCGATCAGAATGTACAGTATTCAAGTTTGTATGTTTTAATATATGGTGATATATTAAAACTTACAAAAAAAAAATATTTATAAATAAGATGGTTGTTGTGTTATGTGACAAACATTTATTATTGGATTACATTAAAAAATATTGATTAATTTTAATATAATATAATTACATATAGAAAAATTGTATTAGATATTATTTTATTATTACATTTGTTTTAGATATTATTTATATAAGTATTTTTATAGAGAATATTTATAACATTTTTCATATAAATATACATATGTCTACGCGTATAGATATAATATGAAAAACGAAGAAAAATCATCAGTTTAAAATAAACTGTGTTGTTTTTTCTTGAAAATATAATTTACGAGTTTAGTTTTTTTAATATTTTGACATGCCATACCCTCGTCAAAGTATAAAAAATTACTATCCCATTATTATGGTAATTTTGCATACCGTTATTATTATTATTATTATTGTTCATGTGGTGTTATGAAAAATTTAGATCAAATATTTGTTGTTCATTATTTATTCATATATGATACATATATATGTTTACATAATGTTTAATAGTGAATTTTTCTGAGATTTAGTAAAAAATAATTAAGCATAATTATGACAAAGTTAAACATATATTAACGACGATGATGCAAAATGGTAGAAAAACATAAATTTCATAGTAATTTAAAGGATATTTAATATAAGCAATAATTTATTTATACGTCATACGTAAAAATCAAGAGCGTTATCATATTTTTAAAACGTCGTAAAATAAAAATATGCAATGAAAAGCTCGCGTTTAAGGGGGCCCATTTCTAGCGGCGATTACTTAAAAGCTTTTCTCGTTAAAATACATAGTCAAAGCTTAAATCCTCCCTTTCCCTTATTTCGGTTCCCTTTTCTCGGTCCGGTATAAATGCGCCACGTCCCATAATGGGACGTAAAACTAATAATATTAAAATTTATCTTCAAATTTTACAACTAACATTATGACGGTCACGCGGAAATAAGTTTTAATTACAGGTGAAATGGGGGGCTGCATTAAATACAATAGGAGAATCTTCAATACAAAGGCTAACCCGTAACTAATGTTATTACATCGTATTTAATAAATACATATTATGTATGTTTATTTCAACATATATATATCACAAAGTTAATGTGACGCAATATAATTAAAAATATAATAAATTGAAAATTATATGAACGTAAGTAATGTATTTATGAAATTTTCATCATATAGATCCTTATAGAATTTAAATTACTTTACGGTGAATAATTTTAATTTTCAGATACGTGAAAGCGGCACAATAAGATTCAATTCAGGAAGCACAATTAGATCAGATAAAAAGGATCAACGGCGATATCGCTTAGCTTTATCGAATTTCCTTGGCAAATTTTACGTGGAAAAATTCTTTTCGGCACTTTTTTTCCCTCTTTTCCTACAAACAACCATTAAAACTTTATCCGTATTGGGAAAACTTTTCGGCTTTTCACCGCACATCTACATACATACACATGCCGCGAAAATTATAAACCGATATAAGGATGTGATTCAAGTTTATGTATGAGAGTTGTATTTGACGTCTATTTATGATTTGATTTTTTTTTATTATTATAATGATTTAAAATATTTATGAGAATTTGTACGTATTAAAGTTGATTGACAGAATTGAGATATTATTAATAAAATGTTATGTCGTTAATTTTATTTTTATTTTGAATTCAAATATTTTTAATTCGATTTAAAACGTTAATTTATATTACAGTATTTTATATACTATTATAATATTGTGTGTCTATAAAAAAGCGGCGAGCGAAATATTCTCTTCTCGAATAAATTTCGTTACGAAATACTTTCAGAGAAAATTACAGCGACGAACAAATCGCGACGAAGCTCTTTTCTATTTAAAATTTTATCTGTAAGAGTCTCGACAGTTTGAGTAATAGAAATTTCAGCTTTGTGAAGAAAGCGTAATTAAATACTTTTCAGCTTGAATTCTTTCATTTTTTAAAGATGTCTCTTAATTTGACGATAGATTGCATCAATTACAATTATTGTTTATTGTATTATATATAATATAAATCGATACAATTCGTTTTCAATTCAAATTAAGAATACTTTCAATTTTAGATTCTTTTATATTAGAATATTTTATGATGAAAATATACGAACATTTCTACAATTAATAATGCGCAAATTTATTTTATATTAAAAAAAATACAAGATAAAAAATAATCAACTAAAATTTTAGAATCAATATATCTATTTTAATCTTAATCACTTGAAAAATAATTAAAAAAATATTACTATGTCTTATTAAAAAAGTAGATAAACGAACGTAACTGCAGAGTTTATTACAGATATTGCGAGTTTTATGATGACAATTATGAATTTTATTCGCAGAATATTAAAAAAAAAACGATCGAAACATAAAGCTCTTTTACAAAAAAAAATATGTAAAAGTCATAAAAAATAAATTAGCACTATAATATTCAAAAAAGATTCACCCAGGTACTAAAATATAGCGAATTCTCCGATTTATTCATATTATATGAAGTGTTTAAATCGCAACAGTTTTATATAAATATGTTTTTCGTGCTACGAATGACAAACATAACGACATTTTTATTGCGGTCTATTTAATAAACTTATTGCTAATTTATTCATGAACGATATCATTTACGTACGCAAATTTCTCTATTTTTTTTTTCTACATTCATTCATTCTCTAATACCGGTATACCGTTTTATTTCGTATTATAATATATCGACATATGGTGCACGAGAAAATGATATACTATCGTTGATTTATTTGTAATATACGTGTATATAATATATATACATATATCTATTAAAATGTGTGTATGTATATCAAAGTATACATTAAACTTCATATCTGCAAAATTTATACGTATGCAATTTCCTACGTGATGATAGGCAATAATATTAACGACAACACTACACTGGCTAATGTTACCATTAATATTAAACTAACACCATATGCACGATAAGAAAATTACAGAGCCTAATTGAAAAGATCACATTCCCGTCATTATAATCACGGAAAATTGAGTAAAATCGACATTATAATATTTCAGATTAAAATTTATATATTTATATATAATTGAAAAAATATATTGTAATTGTGTATATGTCGATTATGAAAAATCAATTAAGTTCAGTTGGTATTATATATTATGTAAAATGGTTATGTGGACTTTTGTATCAACCCTTGTACAATTTCGGTCGATGTGGTATTTGTGTATGTGTGTGTGTGTGTGTGTAGTATTCACTTTCCAGATGCGCAAATTGGATAGCTTCCACTAAAATACTTTGCAATTAATTCGCTCACGTCTGAGCCTTGACGAAAAGCTAACATTTATTACGTTCATGTATATATATATATATATATATATATATATATATATATATATATATATATATATATATATGTGTGTGTGTGTGTGTGTGTATAAATATATACGTTTATGTGTGGCTATAGTTGTTGAACCCCCTTTTTAAATAGGATCAAACGTACATTTAGATTGAGTTTTAAAATTAAATTATCGTAGGCAATCAGAAAATTTCACTGGCAAGTGGGGTAACGTTGATCCATTTATCTAGTTTAATTGTATTTTTTTTAATCATATTTTTTTTCGAACAATATAATTTTAATATAATAAATATTTATTTTTTTATTAAAATTAATAAAAAATATATAATATAGCAAAGCGCTATTGATTTTAAAAAATATACTTATATTAGGATTATATTTATGACGATAAAAAAATATTTAAAACAATTTTTTGATAGAAAAAATATATTATTTTAAAAATATTATATTATATCGTGTAAAAATACGTATAAATGATCATATAAAAAAATTTAAAAGCGCAATCAATTATGAAGAGAGTTGTTGTTACGCACGCCTTTAACTCTGTGGCCTCAATCCTCTGAAATATTTTTCAAGCACGAAAAATAAAAATAGGTTATTTTTTATAAAGATATTCTGCTTTTTTTTCCAGCAAGAAAAATGAGATACCTTGAGTCGTCTTGTGACGCACAAAAAAAAAAGAAATAAAATATTCACTGAAATCGACAGCGAGAAAAAGTACTTTTCATATGTATAAGTGTATAATATAAATTAAAATATTTTCTATATTTCATCTATAGTTTATTAGATGTATTTGTGTGTGTGTATTGGATTCGTGGTACTTAAATAACGTGAAGTTTTGATTACGGAAGTTTGATGTGCAACCATATCGCGGTTAAGATATATCACGGCATGCAATTACTTTGTATGTATTTTACTATGCAAAGTGAATATATAATGTTAAAGTTAAAGCAAACGATTAATGTAATATTTGCGATATATAAATACGAGCGTAATATAATAAACGCTACTGAACTGTGTTCATGATGTTAACTTTAATTGCCTTCAGTTTGTTTATCGTATGATGGAGACTAATATGAATGTACTTAATGCAATTACCGTCGGGTTTTAGCGTTAGAATGAAGAGTTCAATTATAATTATCATCGTTAAAAGAGCGTTAATATAATGCTTAAAAGCATATTATACGATTAAAAATTAATTTTAGAATCTATATTGAAAATTATTATTTTATTTGTTATATAAAAATTTCGATGGATGCAATAGAATATTATCCGGAAAAATTTATAATTATAATAATCACATTTATGGAATTTAATACAATTGTTAGGAATTCTGTGAAATCCTTTGAACATTTAATTTTCTTTGTGTGTCAAGAATTTCCGCGTATTATTAATTAATATTATGAATGTTCCATTGCTTTTAAATGGTCTAAATCAGAGTTGATATTATTTACCGCAATTCGTATTGTTAATTAAGAATTTATATATATATATATATATATATATATATATATATATATATATATTTGTTAAAAACGATTTCATCTGTTAATTAAAGCAAATTTAAATGGAAAAAGTATTCATATTAAGAATCATTTTTATACTTTCAAGTAATTATATTTATAATAATTGAAATTTCTCAATTATAAATGTTTTATATTGAAATATGATTCCAAGTATTAATTTCATTTAAAGTTTTTGTGAAAAGAATTTAAATTATTGTTTTTTATATCAGTAATTTAATAATATATTATATATTATGGAATATATAAAAAAATATTCTACATATGTTATTTAATATCCTAGAAGATTTTTTTAGCAAAATTCACGATTAATGAAAAATTTTCGAATATCAAAATTACAAAAATGAAGACGTAAAAATTATTTAATATGAGTAAATCAGGATTAAAACATATATATTTTTAATTTGACTTATTTTATATTAATATGGAGTACATTTAGATTTTTTAATTATGAACGTTGATCAAGTTTTTATCGAAAAATATTTCGATTAAAATATTTTCAAATAGATAAAATTTAATATCGACTCTGAAAATAAATCAAACTAAAATTCGTAAAAGAGATGTAAATCACGTATATTATTCAATAGATTCTGAATTGAAATAGCGTAATTATAAAAGAAAAACATTTGCATAATGTAATATCGTAGAAATGCGATCGAAAATATATATTTCATTTTTATGTTATTCCACGAAAATGGCACGCTTTAGAACAGTTTTCCGAATTTTCTTTATATATATATATATATATATATATATATATATATATATATATATATATATATATATATATTTAAACAATATACACTGTTCGTTTGTCAATGTGTCCTCCTACGAAAGTCATAACTCATCAGAAAATATGTAAGCATAAGACTTTGAAACTTTGCCAGTAGTTTCGAGATACGACGCGATACGTCATTTATTATTTTCCTTTATCCTTGGGACCTCTATATTTTTTTCCTACATCGCATCGTATATAATCCGTATGCATAATTAAAATTTGCACTTTTCACCAGTGAAAAGATGCTAAAATATTATTTTAATACGAGCGCGAATTCATGCGTAATCGAATTAGTCGGCGGTAAAAGAAAAATATATTGCGACACGCAACTCGATGATCAATTACCTAAAATTTAATGCCGCTTATTAATTCTTGCCTTATTCTCTTTTATTAATCGAGATAGCTTATCTTTTGATCGGGCGGTACTTTTTTTTTTTCAGCAACTTCTAAATTTGCTCCGTCTGAAACACGCTAATCCAATTTTTATTTTAATCGACGCCGATGAAAACACGCAATGAATTATTTTTTTTAATTGTTATAGCAAATATTAACACAGCAGTATTTTATATTTTGGCCGTTGACAGCGATAACTGAAATTTAAAAATACGAAAAATATTATTTTTTTAAAATTATCTACATAAAGTGAGAATAAATAATAAATTTAAAATTATTTTATATATAATAATAGTGTTTTAGTTATTTATTGTATTCTATAATATCATTAATATATCTTAAGATAAAAGCTAACGTATTTTACTGTGAATCGATTTCATTTACAATAGCTAGATAAATTTATGTCGTACTATTTAAAATGCACGACTCATTGCAAGAGAAACACATTTTCGGAAACAATGGTAATTTTAGAGATCTTTTGTTCAAAGATAATTTAAAACGATTTACTTTGTCTGACATTATTTTAATGAGTTTTTTACGATTATATATTCTATGTAAACATATGATGTTAATTTTTATCAGTGTTAAAATAAAAAAAAATATTTTAAGAATATATATTGAATGTTATATCTTGATTTCTATTATCGATAGAATGATTTCCTTCGATTCAATTATTACGCACGGTTTCCAGTGATAATTTCGAATCCGGTCCTGAACAATAAAATAAATAATTCGAAATTCGCCACTTTGTCTTCGGGCGTGAAAAAATCTTTTAGAGGCTCTATTGCGTTTTGCCCATTACGCAGCAAGTGTGCTATGAAAAACTCGATCCCTTCACGCGAAGAGGGATCGGCGGAGGGTCGGAAAAGCCCTGAGGGAAAATTCGAAGGAAAAGACAAGGGCCGGGCGGAGGGCAAAGTGACGTGTCGAAAAGACGAAACAGGACACGCCAAAATAGAGAACGAAAAGAGGAAGTAAAAGAAGCCGACGTGAAGAGAAAAAAAAGGCGCAGAAATTGAGAGAAAAAAAATATAGAAAAGTGAGAATAAACGAAAATGGCGAACCGGAGACGCAATTGTTTGTAGGTCGCCAACAGCTATTCGCCGGAAAATTCGATTGCAAACTGTATCGAACGACACTTTTCCAATGAACTAGACGTCTATATCGTAAAATGCCTCTTTTTACGTCGTTATATTAGTTTATAGTTGTGTATAGTTATACAAGAATTTTTCACACTTTCGACAAAGATTATGTATGAAGATTTATATTCCATCATAAATTCATAAGACAAAAACAATATATCAAGTAAATTATGTATATGCTATAAATCAATAATTAATACATTAAAATATACCACTTTAATCGGTCATAATTATATTTATTCTACATACACAATGAGTTATCGAATAATTAGGTCACAAAACCATTCTGAATAGTTTCTCTAGAGGATGTACAAGTATCTGAATAGATAAGTATTCTTAATTAGCTTAAACCTTTGTTTTTAGATAATTGAGTTTTCTGTGAATACAAGTGTATTATAGATAAATACGTAATATGTAGTAAAAAGCTTACGTATATTTATATTATAAAGAGTTCAAAATATATTCCAATTTAATTTTTTTCATGACGTATACGATATTTTTTATACCACATATATATTATATACTGAATATTATTGTGACCTCATTCAAACACCCCTTTGGCGATGCATTATTTTGATGAATACATTACATTTTTCGACGTCAGTATCAATTTGGGTCGAATGAGTGAGTTCTATGGAAAAAAATACATATATACATTACGTTCGTCTTTATATATATATATATATATATATATATATATATATATACAAAATGGGATGAAATATCAATATGTGTTCGAAAAATACTGGAATATTGACGTATATTATTTCATTAACGGATGAAAATTTTATTATATAATATTGAAAATATCGTATTTTTTCCAGTATAAAATATTATTTAATTATATATATATATATATATATATATATATATATATATATATATATATATATATATATATATATATATATATATATATTATATTTACTTCTAATTAAAAATGTTTTATTATTCGCGAGTGTTGATTTTTTTCTAATAATCGTCAAGAAGAATGATAAAGTACTATTATTATATGTGATAAATATTTGTCGTAATATAAATATATAATTATTATTTAAAAATTACAACTAGAAAAATATTACATTTTTATAACAGTAAAAAATAGTGAATTTATATATTATTGATTTTATTACTTTGGAAATTGAGATGCATAGAAAATATTATAATATATTGACAAAAACTAGGAAAATATTTTAAATTATTTTTATTTTTTAATATTTTCATTTTATTGAAAATTATATTTTTAATATATGAAAGCAATAGTTGGTAAATTTATTTTTATTAATATTTCAATTTTGTCCATTAATAGACAAGTGATTGATGGAATTTTTTCGCGCGTCAAAACTAGTTTTTTCATTGAAATTTTTTGTATAAATTTTTATTTATGCAATTATTATTTAAAAATGACACATTAAAGTTTTATGGTACGTGTTTTTGGCGCTTACGTTTACTTGACAAATTGCCTGCGTATAAAATAAGCGAGACGTGTCAATGTGAAAAATGCTCGTTTTTCTATCGTTTTACAATGCTTAGAAGCGCTTGAAAAATATGCAAAAATCTTTTTGGTAATGGAAAAACTTGCGCACTTCTTTTGTTGTTCACAAAAAAAGAAAGTAAAGAGGTGGATGAAAAAAAAAAACATAGAAAAATAAAATCGAAACGAAAAATACAAACAAACAGATGAGACGAACTGAAAAATACAAGGAAAACCGAAGCGAGACGGAAAAATCAGAAAGAAACAAGAAGACAGAATTTTTCAGTTAAATTTCAGGATTAAGACAGAAACAAAAAGAAATAAATAAAAAAGACGTATTATACAAATAAGAAGCGTAGTTGCGAGACTGAGAAATTCATTCGAATATAGAGATTAAATTAATCATTCAAACGAGATTAATTGTAAATAAAGAAATAAATTTAACATTGAAAAATGTAAATCACAAGAATACATTTATAATTCAGAATTCTGTAACAACTTTTTTTTCACTGCGATTTTATGTATATTATTCAATGTTTGCGAGATCGTTTCGAAAATGATTTCATAAAGAAATATGCGAATTCAAATGTTTATTTAATGTTGAGTTCATAATGTATATTTATTTTAATTTTGATCTTTTATATCTTCATATGATTTAAATTATTTTTATCTATATTTCCATGAAAAAGTTTTTTTAACATCGAAGAACATAAGTATGGGACTAAAAATATATATGTTTATATATTCTTTCATGTTATTCTATAAGGTGCTGAAATATGGATCCTGGACCTTAGAATCAAAAAAGTCTAGAAGCCTTCGAAATGTGGTGTTACTGAAAAATGCTAAAAATATCTTAGTTCAACAAAGTAACAAATAAGAAGGTTTGGATAAAGTTAGAGAAAATCAGAAATATTGAAAACGGTTAAAATAAGAAAAATTTAATACCTCAGTCACTTCGAGAAAATGATAAATACAGATTTTTCGAAATAATTTTGGAATGAAATATTCAAAAAAAAAGATCAACAAAAATATTTTAAAACATATTGCTTAAACATCTTTATCGTTGTTTCAATTGTTCATCAGTAGAACTCTTTCGGTCGCCAATATTCTTAAGGGAACGGCGTAAAGAATAAGAAGATATCTATGTCAGTTTGATAATGAGTTAATAATAATTTGCGATAAATTATAAGTCATTATTTTAGATATAATAATAATATAAAAAATTAATTGAATATTATAAAATTATATCGATCCGAAAGAGTGCAAAGAAAATATATGGAACGAATTATCCGTTGGAAGGGCGCGAAGAGTGATGATACGAGGAACGTTTCAATGAAAAACGCATCGCTCGCTATTTCGAATACTTTTGTATATCGTATATACAAGCGAAAAAAAAGGATGAAAATGAAAAAAAAAAGGATCAGAAGGGTGCTGCGAGGGTGGAAATAAAAAAATAAAGAGCGTGAATAATTCTTCAGGAGAAAAATGGTTGCCATATTGTATTCCCGAGCGGCGCGCAACACTGTCATACGTGAAAAGAGAAACTTTGCGCCAAGTTCCGAGATGCCGCCGGTAACAAGATAAATTGCTCAGCTTTCCGAAGACCGCCTATTCGCGAATAAACTTGTGAATTTTCCAGTTTTCCTACCCCCCCTCCCTCCCTGCCCTCCTTCCCCGATACTAACCCTAAGGCGCGTGAAAAGCGGTAGCAGGCGGCGAGATACAAGTGAAAATCGAAAATGGCGAATCAAATTCTATAGTGAAAAGCTTTCGTATTCGATCATAAAATTTTAATTATTAATTTTATATTAAAAAAAAAATTAATCATGCACACTCGAGAGATGCTATTTGGTTACCGCTTAAATTATTATAAGAAATTCTCATATTCTTTCTATAGAATATTATGAAGTGTAAAATGACACTCTTTTAAATAGAGAGAAGATTTTATTATTCCATATAAAATTATTAAACATCAGAGATATAGCAATGTTGAAATATAAGGTATAATTTGTATATTTATAATAATTTTAAATCAGGAGTAAAAATTAGCCAAAAATTTTGCGAAACAATAAATAAATTTATATAATATAATATAATACATTGAGGATTTAATTAAAATACGACAATTTACAATACATAACTATAGACTTAACTATTATATAAAATTTTAAATATTAATTAATATTTAGATTTATTTACAATTCTCAATATTTTATTCAAGTTAAATATTGATATTTATAATGAATTTATTATTTTATTACATCAATATCGATTAAATAATATTTTCAAGTACAAGTATAATTAATTTCGAAATTTATTATTTTATATAAGTTTTGAATTAATTAATTTAGATAATAAATATATTATTTAATCGATTTATATACGAAATTATATATTTAACATAAAATGAAGAAAATGTTTCATATATATATATATATATATATATATATATATATATATATATATATATATATATATATATTTCAATGTTAAAATATATTTACCGCAAGAATATCACAAATGTCAACATATTTTCACGAAAGGATAAGAGTTTGTATTGAATTTGTAACATTTCAAAGTTAACATACCAAATGTATGACAGTTTTAAACTTTGTACATAAGTTTTATGTACTTGCACTCTTCATCTAATACAGACATTTGCGTAACGACAGAAATATAAACACAAACTATGACAAATTTTGTATATATATATATATATTTACTTCTTTATTCTTCAAAAACGCTTTTTATATACTTGTATCATTTGTACTCTAATGATCTTTCCATTGAACGTACAAGTGTAAGTGTTCTCATTTACTATTCAATATGTACACACACGAGAATGTTCGCACACATTGTGCGTATAGATGTTTGAGAATACTTGTAATCTGTTACCCAAATAATCGACCACTAGTGTTTGTTAACTGTAAAGTAACACACAGTAACGCTTATTAACCCGTAACGAATAGTAACAAGCGTCACTCGAAATATAATATAGACATATATAATATATCAATAATAAATATCAAAATAATATATTATATATATAGACGTGTAAACTATTATATTTTTTTGTCGTATCAAATTTTTTAGATATATTTTATAGAGTTTTTCGCGTAGTCGTTTTAAATTGATGCGAGTTCACCGGTGCGGTTATAATTAACCGCTAAAAAGTTAGGAGCTATCGACGCGTTTTAAATAAACGCTATTTTCACCCTTCAAAATCAACCCCCTTTGAACTGAAAAAAAGTTCATTATTCTGAATTTTGCCTCGATGGCGAAGTGCGATTTGATTGGATTAACGTCACTATTGTTGGAAAAAATCGCTTTTTCATATTTATTTTTCGTCTGATAATTGATTTTGATGAATAATTTAAAGATAACTAACTATATATATAATAAAAAAATGGTTTACCTATTAAAATATATTAAAATTAATAGTGATAAGTCTTTCATATATTTTCTATTTTAAGCAATTTCATATTTATTACATAAAATTTAAATTTAAATTAAAAATATTAATTGATATTTATACGTAGCACATTATTATATATTACGAAATTAAAGCTATTAAAATATAATAAATATGCTAATTTTAAGTATATCATTACTAAAATTAAAGTTATGTCAACATTTCATATAAATAAAATAGAAAATACAAACCTATGCAAATTTTCATTCTCATAAAATTAGCTTATTTAATACGAGACGTTATTTTATATTATACAATACATACTGATTTGATATAATTTGTTTTCAAATGAGTTCTGATTTAAAATGCAATACACGGAGTTCAATTTATAATGTGAATTGTGCAAAAATAGACGAGACAAAACAGATTTTTCATTCGTTTTGCAGAATCAGAAAGTGTTTAGGATTATGTCTGCCGTTCTAAATTTTAATCCAACAAAATATATTCCATTAAAACATAGTCGAATATAAATCAAGATTACGTGTTCAATTTACATTTTTATGACTTTAATAAAACTAGAAAAATATGTATAACTATTTTGAGATATTAATACGAGTTTTATTTGAATATATATTGAAGAAAATAAAGCAATATCCGATAGACAACGTAATAACGTTGTTAAAATTGATACATTGAAAATTGTTTTGATTTTTTTATATAAATATATATGAATATAAAAAAAACATGTTTAATTTAATGAGTATTAAATGAAGATTTTGAATGTAAATATTTTTTATAAACAAATAAGATTGACGAATTATTATTATTATTGTGTATGTAAATGTCAAAATAAAAATAAAACGTAGGATATGTTGTGTTTTTTTCTCAACGAGAAAAACTTTGGAAAACCTCATTATTTCGTCATATATCGCGGAATAATCTTTCATGTCTATTTTCTTTTTCCTTGTGTGTAGTTGTTTTTTTTCAATCTTAAAGAAAACAAAAATGGATATATATATATATATATATATATATATATATATATATATATATATATATATATATATATATATATATATATATATATATATATATATATATATATAGATGGAAAGCGAAACAAGAGGATGGAATGGGTTTTCGTCTCATATGCGATCGTTTTCAAAAGAAGAATGCCGAATAGAATGGAATATCTGTAGAGGAGGCTTTCGTTGTAGTCGAAGAAAAAGAAAACATAAGGAAGTATTTCTTGTAGTCGTCGGCTCTCAAAGCGAGTCGAGAATATATAGAAAATGTTGCCGGTGCTGGAAAAACAGGATCGTAGGGCATTTCCGCTCGAATGCTCTTTCGGAAAAGATGGTGTATCCATGCCCATCTTTAATAGAAGATGATAGACAAAAGAAATGAAGGAGTATAAAGAGAGAAAAAAATAGAAACGAAAGAGTAACAAGGAGTTACACTGTCATAATAAATATCGAAAATTTGCTTTATATTTATTATATTTTTATTAATACTAAAAATATATACGTAATTGATAGTATAAAAAAATACATTTATATATTATATTTTTATTTAAAATATATTATATATAAATTGAATAAATCCTTTCTCGTTCTATTTTTGATTTTATCTATCTTGATTGTTAAAAGCCTAACTCGATTTGTCCGGTTGATGCGGGTTTATAAACGAATAAAAGTCTCCAAAATGTACCCGTAACTCAAACGACGACGACGACGACGACTATGACATATAAAAATAAAATAAAAGAAAACATACGAGCACAAATATAAACACAGTTCAAAAAATAAAAATAAATATTAAACAAAATAAAATTTTAGATTATGTCGACGTTAGATTTTTAAAATTATAGTAGAATGGTTTTTATGATGCATTCATATCGTTTTTATTTTAATATTATTATTATTATTATACGTATATTTGTAGTATTCATGTACGAGAAACTGCAAACGGAGATAATTTGTAAAAAAAAAAATAAAAAAATTGGTAGCTTTACAGTCACTTTAAAGCTCCACGACGAAAATCAAATAAAACCGACGTACAAAAGCGAATTTTACACTGGACGAGCGTATAATATTTATTGTTTTCAGAATATATTCGAAAAAAGTCAAAAAATTAATAGAGAAAAATATTTATGTATATAAATTGCGATATCGTCGACGTTTCCTAAATTTTTCAAATTAGCCAGCGGTTAAAGCTATTAGTATCGGAATTTTGTCCTTTTTGAAAAAGTAAACGTTAATATATTATATGCGAATATACGTGTATGGGATAAAATAATTTTCGAGTCGTTTATTTTGTCAGGAATCGTTTTGCATTTTCAATATAGGAAAATATTCAGAATTAGGATCGTATTAAAAGTATCACGAATATTTTTAATCGAGTAAAATTAGTTTTTTTTTAATATAATAAAAATATTTTTGAGAATACTTACTGTCAAACAAGTTGAATAAAGATTCATGTAGAGCTTTGATCCATATTCACGGAAAATTTTTGATTTTTTTTTAGTTTTACAATTTCATCTAGAAAATTAATATTTATACTGAAAAAATGTTCATTATTGAAATATTCCTCATCAAATATTAAATTGAAAATATTTTATTCGTAATTTGCATTACCGTGTTTTTTTTTCTCTCTAAAAAATCCTCAAAGCAGTATGTGACTTGTTAGTAAATAGAGCTTTGTGGTAGTTTACAGCAAATATTTCAAAATCCACCAATTAGGGACCTTTATTTTTTTATATAATGTAAAGAACGGAATTTTTCTATAAAAATATTAATATTATATATAAAATAGTTATATACGTTTCAATTCGTTTTTTGTTCATAAATCTGAAAAAAAAACTTATGCGTGAATATGTATGGAAATTCTGTAAGAAAAATATAACATTATTACAAAAAAAATCTTCGACAGGATTATTTTGATTTTACACCGAATCGATTTTATTTCATATAATAATATTGATATAAAAGAATGTTGATAATATTTTAAACAGAAAAAAATACTATATTTTTTTCAGATTATAT
Organism: Leptonema lineaticorne; assembly: GCA_024500535.1. Lineage (NCBI taxonomy): Eukaryota > Metazoa > Arthropoda > Insecta > Trichoptera > Hydropsychidae > Leptonema > Leptonema lineaticorne. Next base: position 3,919,541 of record JANIJI010000059.1, on the reverse strand, counting down.
TTATATGATTTTTTTTTTGATTAGATATGTTAATATGAAATAAAATATGAAAATTATATATGGTGGATTTGTTGATAAGATCCTCTAATATTTGAAAGTTCAGTGCGTGTATTTCGCTGATATTAAGACCGAATCGAATTACGCAAGCTTAAGTTAATTTTCAGCGAAACGATGAATTATTATGTAAAGTAAGTAATTTCGAAATCACACGATGTATATATATATATATATATATATATATATATATATATATATATATATATATTTCTGATTAATAGTTATAATTTTATTACTTGTGTTAGAATTTGTTATATTTAGAAATTCTTAAGAAACATATTTATTAAAGTTCGATAACTTTTTTTAACAAAACAAAAAATTGTAACTTGTTATAATAAAAGGTTTAGTCTTATTTATTTTATATTTTAAAATTGTCATTGTTAACAATTTTCAAAGTAAATCTCGCAGTTAAATTCGATTATATTATATAAACGCGAACGTAAATTAGTCGCTTTTTTTATTTTATTTTTTTTTATATAAAAAATAAAATAACGTCGTTAAAAGTTTAATCCGAAATTTTAAAAAGCTTACACGATATTCGTTAAACTCGCGCTTAATTTATATGACGACCTTTTGGAATTTAATTAAAAATATTTTGTTTTCGTAAATAAACAACGAATTAGAAAAAAAAGTATATACTCTCAAGAATACAGATTCATTTTTGTTTCGTTTGACACGATAGAAAATCCTAGTAAAATATTAGATTATGAATTAAATCGCAACACGATACCCGTTTAAATTCCTTCATCTTCCGACTACACATTTGAAGCGTGCGCGTCTCTAAATTAGAAAGGATTAAGTCGAATGTGTGCTCGGCTTACGTCTGTCTGTTAATTAACAAAGGGTTAGCCGAAAAGGAAAATCGGGATAGATAACGGAACTAGAAACAAGCATAGGCCAGCCCTGTGCGTTCATTTTATTTATTGCCACGCGCAAAACAATCCCGGAATTACGTGTCCGAATAGGATTCCTGCTGATCGATGGGCGCATCAATCAATTCGGTTAAACCGCCGGGACGACTTTTAACGTTCGATCAAATCGAACGCGTTCGTCGTTATAAATTGAAAAGAACACAAATATGAAATCGCTTCAAAAATACATTTCAGATATAGAAATGTTGAAATGGTCTAAAGCAAAAAAAAAAAAAAAGGATATGAAAAACCTATGTGTTTAACGATATTTTTGACGACGTCGAAATATCACACTTTTCCGCGAGTTTGTCACGAAGTTCGGCGTCATAAATCCGAGATATAAATCCTTTCCGATTCACGAAATTTTACGACAAAAAAAAAAACTCACGTGCTACGGAAATTTGCCTTTCAGCTTTCGGATATATTTTTATGCAATAAAGCCTAATTCATTTTTTATGTCGCCATTCTTAATTATTTTTCGGGAGTTCTTTTTCTGTAGAAAGTGAATTTTTATAACTTTTTTCATACGTTCAACGATCTTTTATCCATTAGAAACATTAATAAAATTTTATCAATATTGAAAATTGATTAATATATAAAAAATCGTATTTATTTGAATATTTATGTAAACCTTATGAAAGGCTTTCGAAAACGAGTCGATAGCTTTACACTTAATATTTAGACGTGAAATTATTTGGAGAAGACCATATTTTGATTGACATAATGATAATGTATATTTTATATGCGATTCTTGAATATTCTATGACTATATAATATAACGATTATTATTATATACATAACAAATATACATAATTTAAATTATATTATGCAAAGTTTTCGACGTTCAAATATTAAGTATGCCGACAGTCTTTTTGCTATATAAACAATTGTTAAAGCTTTTCAACCGCTACGATATTAAAGTTGTTAATGTTTAACACTCTGAATAGACTTGAACCTTATGTGTGTGCGTGCGTGTGTGCATATATTTTGAATTCATGCGCGGTTTATTCTCTCTGCGTGCAAAACGTGATCGTTTTAATCTGAGCAACACTGTCAAAGTTCCGAAGAGCTCTTATTTAATATTCCGATCGCAGTCGGAATATTCCGCACATATGCAAATCCATAAACGAAATACGCAAAACTCTATGCCACATCATAGTTCGTAATCCCGAAAAGGTTAATTTTGGCCAGTGTTACTATATAGCGACAATGGACTTTAACGATGCCGTTGGATATGAACCCGAGTATACCATATATAGTATATTGGTTTGTAAGGCTTTTATGGTAGATGCATCGTAGACTTAGTTTCGGTGGAAAGTGTACATAAAAAAATCGTATATTGTGCATTTTTTTAAAATAATCTCTTAAATATCTAATTTCATATTTTATCAAGACTTTATATAAAGTTTTAGATTTTATATGAAATCTTCAAATTAAATTAAGTTGTGTATTCAGTATATAAAATAAAAAAATAATTTTATTTTTCCATTTTGAGAAAAATGTTAATGGAAAGTTATTTTGTAAAAAAAAATATTTCTATATTGAAGTGCTTCATAATATTTTATCAAAGATATGAAAAGTTTACTTTAATTTAATATTTTGATAAATTGATTTTTTTTTTATAAAAAAAAATATACAATGAATATAAAAAAGAACTGAAAAAATATTTTTTTACATTATGAAATATTTTATTAAACGTATTTTAATTTTATGTAGTAATTTAATAAGTAAAACACTCAAGTGTTAAATATAAAAAGAAAAAAAATAACTTCTTTATATAATTTAATTACAGAAACAATCATGTAAAATGTGTTTATAGCATCATTCATTAAAAATTTTAATATTAATAGAAACGTATGATATAATTAAAACAATTTTATTAATTTTCTATATTAGAATTCGTTCTTTATTATTACGTAATACGATATATTATACGACACAATAAAAAAGAAACATTTTCACATTTATTTAAGCAACGAAACAAAACACTCGAAATCTATATAGCGACTATAATTATTTTTTATTCAACATTATATATATATATATATATATATATATATATATATATATATATATATATATGTATAAATATTTCAATTAATTTCGTATACGTTGCGTTCGATTTTTCCACCGCGGCCCAGTTTTCCTTTTTTTTTATTCAACGATGATTATTTCCAAGCATTTTCTTTTCTTATATTTTATTTTCCATGAAAATCTATCCGCGAAACAATGCGCCGCGTGAAAGAACGTACGCCACGCGTCAATAAATCCTATTGTCCAATCAAGATTTATGTGTATATATTGTATATATATATATATATATATATATATATAAATTTATATATATGTATATATATATAAATATATTTTTACACCGCCATATATGGAGAATGCGTTATTTATTCCCTTTGTGTGCCGTCACGAAGGAAAAGCTCGGGGAGGATAAAAAAAAAGTGAAATAAAAACATTCCCTTAATGGAAAAAATAAACAAAACTGTATACATTCACAAGGATATAAAGTAGTGTAACATGTGTAAGGGATTTGTGCGTTCCGACGAAGGTACATATTTGTATTGTCATTTAAATAAACGCGAACAAAGCACTTTTATTAAGATAACCGGGATACCATTTTACGAATACAATTGCGTCAGCTTATTATAATATTAATTGAAATTTTCGAATTATTTTTCTCGTTTTTATTCTTATTTTTTATATATAAATATTTTTATTTCGTTCCTTATAGTTATTTTTTTCATTATTTCTATATATATATATATATATATATATATATATATATATATATATATATATATATTATTTTGTGTTAATTTTGTTTTTTGGATTATTTTCGCATATTTTCATGATAAGCTTTTCAGTATTGATATATTATATATTTAAACTTATATACAATTTGATAAATATGGTTGTTACGTGTTTGGCTGTTTTTCTGAGATATAAATATAAATTGATAATAAATATCAAGTGATAAAATAATTTAAATCAAAATATTGTGAATTAAAATAATAAATCATTTATTTAAATTTGTATTTATAATGGTTTTGTCAAGCATTTAATTACAAAGAGTAAAATATATGTATTATATATATATATATATATATATATATATATATATATATGTATATAAATAACGATTCAACATAATCGAATAGAAACGCTAATGTAGTATTATTATTTGGAAGCCAATTTCGAAATGCCCTTCCGTTTCGAAGGCAACAATGAAAAGACCTAAAATTTTTGACGCGTCAAATTAATGACCGAGATTTTTTCAATTTTCCAAAAAAAAACCGACTGAAAGAAAAAAAAACGAGGAATCATTGAAACGTACAAAAGAACGTTTACTTTGGCGATTCGTCTTCGAGGCGTGCTTTTTTTCCCATTTTCTTTTCATAGCTTTCACATATATGAGTTTTTTATATATGTATATATAAAATATGATATTTATATATATATATTTCTTACTTTGAGCTCGTTTGTTTCTTATGAAATAATTTCTCTTCGGTCGCGGGTCTCTTTTTTCAGTTCGTCGAGTTTTCTCGTGTAAAAATATCGAACGAAAATCAAAAGGAAACTGTTCCCTTTGTAAAATCTATCTTTCACGCTTCGCTCCAAGTTTTTCCACGTTTTCCCACGAAAGTTTTCCCCCTTTTTACGTCGGGCACCCTCGGCTTTTCTTTCGGCATTTCTTTGGGACGAAATGTTTGCGACGACTACGTCTGCCTCGACTTGAATAGTAACAATTTACCATTCCATTGTCCGATGCACGCCTTTTATCCGATACGATGATGGAAAGTTTACCATAAATTTATGTACCACTTCGCAGTTTTCACCTTTTCTATTTATTGCCTTTTTTTTTTCGTTCGTTCTATAGAAAAAAATTTTGTTGCCAAACAAATTCAAAATAGTTTGATTTATACGCGATATTCGAAAGATTCAATGAAACTTTTCCTTATTTCTTTTATTATATGATCGACTTAACTTGTATTAAATATAATATAAAACGTTTATTAAAACATTATCATATTTTGGTTAATAATAATATATAGGTCAAATATACCTAAAATATGATATGATTGTAAACACTTAATATTTGTGCTAACCACAGATGAATTCACTTTGATACTTTATAACTAACAAATAATTGGATATGATTAATGTTAATTGATATCATCAAAATATTATGATTTAAAGCTTTGAATTTGTATATTCATTATTTTTGTGAGTAAATATTTATGTAGTTATATTGTAAATAGTACCACTTCAAATGCAAATTAGATCGGAATATTAAGGTATTACTATTATATTGTGTATTATATATATATATATATATATATATATATATATATATATATATATATATATAAATTCTATGTATAATTTAATATTGATAATGATTTATATAATATATTATATAATATTTTTTAATATATAATGAAAGCGTTATTGCAAATATTATTATAATTTAATTTTGACTAGAAATATGAAAATTAGATAATATTATATATATGATAGTTTATAAAGCGAGTATGCAAAGATGAATATGTGTATTAATATTTTCAGAGAAAGCCAACGGCAAACCGCACAGTATTATAATTTATTGGAAAACACAACATAATCGCATGATTTGTGCATATTGTTGCGCATATGTAATTAAACTTTGAATTACTTCATATTAATGTACCACCTGTATATTAATCGTTAAATAATAAAGTCGTATACTAGTAACTGGCGGATTAATTGTTCATGTTTACGCGAGAAAATCAAATTGATTTTTATTAGGCATGTTTTGAATTAGGAAATGAACTTTAAAAATAAAATTATTTAATCGATCGTTAAATTAGTAATTAAAAAAAATTACTACATTTCTTTTTATAATATGTGACAATCGTTTTATTTTACATTACGTCAATTTTTACTAGTATTATATTTTTGATATTTTTTTTTCATTTCAAAAACTTATATAAAAATCATAGATTTCTAAATAATTTCATCACGGATCATTTATTGAAAAGAAGGACTCAATGAAATTTGTCTGTCGAAATTTCGACGATTTCAAAAAGGTCCTTTGTTTTGAAGACAAATCTCAAAAAAGTCTTCGGTTTGAAGATTAACCTAAGAAAATAAGATGTTTATCACAAAAAAAAGATATATTTTAAAAAGATGGATAGATAGGAGGACATTTTATATAAGAGGACAAAATTAATTATGAAAAATTCAGTAATTTAAAATAAAAATAATATCAACTTTTTTATAGATATATATCCAAAAATGATTTATTTTTAAATAATATCACAGCGGTAAAAAAAAAAAAAAAACACACACACACACACACACACATATATATATATATATATATATATATATACAAACTTTTAACTATACAATCATTAATTTTTAAAGATACAAAAAAATCTTATCATAATATTCAACGATTTTTTTTGTAAATTGCATTCAAATTAATATAAAGGTATATTCATAAGCGTGTCCTATGTGACGCAATGCGTAATGAAAAATTTCATTATATATAATATTTTTACACGTGCTGCCGGAGATAAATGAAAACGAATCCTTTTTTTTAAACATAAACATATATATATATATATATATATATATATATATATATATATATATATATATATATATATATAAACATATATGTATATCGCGTCTTTTCTCTGAAATAAATAAAAATAAAAAATAAAACACGTACATACATAATATTTGTTTACAAATAACGATATATCATCGTTTTTAATTTCGAATGATTTAACGTAGGCGCGCGCCGACCGGTGAACGCCGCCGGTCATCAATCTTTGTTACGTGGCATTTTCTAAAATAATTTCGCATAAAGGGAGAAGAGTCCGAATAAATAATAACAATTAATAATAATAATTATATTAATATAGGCGAATGTGTGTCGAGTTGAAAAAAATTTTTTTTTCATTTAAATATATGAAAAAAAAATATATATATGGTATATATATATATATATATATATATATATATATATATATATATATATAAAATTCACCCCGTGTGTCACTGCTGTAATTTCATTTCTCTCGCGGTAATTACGTGAAATAAGTGGCCCGCGTGAAAAATACAATATCATGAGCGGTGAAAATTTTCGTTGTGCGTAATTAGGAATGTGAATGCATTGCACGTATTTTACCGTTGTTTTTGTTGGAAAAATTAAAAATGCGAGAGAAAAAAATCGAATTTTTTTTTTGGTGGGGCAGGATTATACCCCAGGAGACCGCGGCTCATTTTTGCGTATATATATATATATATATATATATATATATATATATATATATATATATATATATATATTTATATATTTTGGTTAAACTTGGAATTAAACGAGCAAGGTCGTTCTTGTCGACGTTTAATTTCGGTTATATATATATTTTTTTATATCGTTCGTTTTATATTGGATTTGAATTGTGAAATCGGCGATAGTACTAATGGTATCGTGTAAAAAAAAAAAGGTATCCAATAAGACAGAGTCATGAATAATGTGAGTGTATTTTACGAGGAATATGTTGTCCGCAAAGAAAGAGGCGGAGTGAAGGCGAATATTTAACAGTCCCAAAAACCTAAGGATTCGGTAACAGAAAGGGGATTGTTGGAAAATGCTGTAGCAGTCAGGGGTAAACGAGTGAACCTTAACCCTTGGAATTGTAAAAGAAATCGTAAAATAAAAAGGAGGTAAGTAAATATTGTTCATGGTTAGTGGTTTGTCTGAGTATGGTGATATGCTATCTCTGAAGAGTATGGCTCCAATTTATAAGGGTTGTTAGGATGATCTGTATGTTTTCTTTACATACATATATACCTTCTGAAATATCTATATTATAATAAGAATATTCCAAAATCGTAATATAACAGGAATATTCGTTTATAAATGCATTTTACGTAAGCTAAATATAAATATCAGAATCAAAATGTATTATTATGAAATTATATATTAATTTTCATATAGTGCAAATATCAAACAAAAACTTTTTTTGTACATTTCATACTTTTCAATATAAATCCTTTGAATGATTAATATTGTATTTGCAAAGTAATTTATAACAAGCGTATTCAAAATTAATTTCAATATTTTATTTTTAATCTGTTATATATAAAAAAATAATATTATTATTTTTTATTGTTTTAAATATTTTTAAAATCTCAAAGTTAAAAAAAAAATAATTGAAATTTTAAGCTGATTAATCTTCTAAAAGTTTGAAATTTTAAATATTCAAAAGTATTATGAATTTAATTTTAAAAATTTTGAAACATTAACAAAGTTGATAGTTTTCAATCATAAAATGTTTAAAGGATCAAATTTTCCAAAAATTAAGAGCTTTAAACAATCCGAAAACCTTGATTAAAACTGTTGGACCGTCATCCAAAATTTTACGAACGATAAATATTATTATTTATCATTCTATCGATTAACACGTAACACGATTATTTCTGAATCTGTCAAATATATTCACAACATAAACATTTAATTCTCTATATAAAATATAACGTATTATTATATAATATTGCATATTTAACAATAAACATTATTATTATCGAATCGAATCATAAATACTGTTTGATTATACGTCAAAGAGTCGACGATGTATATAATATTAATAAACACATATTTCATCGGTATTTTCTTGTATTTTAAGCACAAATATATATATACACGGGACAAATATAAATACGAATTTTGATTTCGACCGATCGTAAAATACATACATACGTGATTTAACATAGCACAGTATTTATTGTGTGTATGTAATATACGTTAACGTTATCAAACAAAACGCTTCCACTATAACGTTACCACAATTTCTGTATTGCGGAAAAGGAACTCATTTATTTAATCTATGGTTTTGTTCGTTGTTGACCTTATATTATAAATATATATATATATATATATATATATATATATATATATATATATATATGTTATATATGCGTCGACGTATATAAAATTCAAATATGAAATGAATATGCGAAATATTCGGATACCAAAAGGTGCAAGTGCGCGACACGTACTTTAGGAATATATAAAATAAACGTATCAATGTCGCGACTGTTTTTTATATACGAAAAAAAGCTTCTTATAATTTAGAAGAAATCGAATCATTAACTTTACGCTGAATTTTTAAAAATAATATTATTTAAATATTTACATTTTAATATATTAAAAAATAATATATTTCATTTTCATATAAAATGTCATAAATTTTGTTGAAAAAATATTTTTAAATGTTGAATTTAATTAAAATAAATTAATGTATTATATAGGAACTTTTATGTCGATTTTGTTGATTTATAGAGGGGCATTAGTAGAACGTTTATTTTTTTTTCAAAACGAAAGCGAATTTAATTACCCCAATAAAAATATTTCATATTTTTAATTTCGGACAAGTTTCAGATGGTTTAAATCCTTAATAATACTATAAAATTTAAATTATTTTAGTTGTGTACTTTTATAAACAAAATATATATATTCAAGCATGATACAATTAGATTTTTATTACGATTTAATAATAATGTTTTTTTTTTTATTATAAAATATTTAAAATATTAAAAAATAAATTAGCAAAGCGACAGTTTCGTTTTTCATCTCGAATTAATCGTATCGAATATATATATATATATATATTAAAAGAGTTTAAATCTTTCGAAAAACGCTGTCTACAATTAAACATTACTTACGTCTGACTCTCGAGCGCACGTTCTCGCGTTTAACTATTTATTTTAATTTTGACGATTAATTAAAACGAATTTTAATTAAAATCATAATGCAAACACATTTCGATACACGTTCACGATCTAAATTAATTTCCTCGTATATAGCACTCGTTTCGGTGGTGTTTTCGAAGGCGGCAAGGGTTGGAATTTGAAAATAGGTGGCGGTACAAGAGGTAAAATTGTCTCATACCATCGTGCTTAAAGCTCGGCAAGGCGAACGGAACGCACAATTCCACTTTTAATTAATTATTATATTAATTTCGTGTGAGTCGCGTTTTGTAATTGCCCCATAACCGGTGGTGCGCCGGTTAAATTAAATCAAAATTCGATAAATCGTTCCCGTTTTAACCGCCACCCTTAACTAGTCCGCGTTAAGCGAGTTCTTTGATCGCGCTAAGCGGAATTTCGAAAAACCGCGATTTGTCGTGGTTTTCCGATGTCGATATTTGGAGTGTTTTGGGTTTTTAAGGAAAATATCCTTTATATTTGATTTTATTTATTTTTCAGTATAATTAAATTTTTTTCATTAATATAAAGCGATAAATTTATATCTGATTTAGAAAATTTTGAAATCATTTTAGTCCTTGGTATTTGAAAATTTATATGTAAATAGAACATTTGTTTAGTATGCAACAGGTTATGGAGTTTAACTATAAAAAGACAGTAAAGTTTTCATCTATCTTGAATTATTTAAAATATTTAAAAAATAAAATTTAGATAAATTATTAAATTTGGAAATAATATATTGTATAAAATATAAATGAAATATATAAATGATAAAATTTGAATTTATTTAAAAATAAACTATGATTAGACTGGTATAATGTATTTTTTTATATAAAATTTCCTGTGAGTTGTAAAGTATTTTCATATAAATTTCACTTTATTTTATTCTATGACCGATAATTTAAATATGGTAATCTTATTTTATTTATTTAAGATACGCAATTTTACAATTTTCCTCCTCATTACGATTGTTTTTCTCAGGTTTGCTTGGATCTCATTTCTGTATAAGAAATGGATTTTCCAAATTTATATTATCATTTATCATGACGAAATTCTTTTACAGATAGACAAATTTGCGTGCAATTGGTTTTAATTTCCCTTTTTATATATAATAATTTTATTTATTTCTATTTAGGTTACACTTTTATACGCTTATATGAATGTATGTATTAGTCACTGACCGTTTCATATATTCTTTATATTTGCGGAAGGGTGTTTCTTATTAGTGCAATAAAGTGGAAAAGGGATGAAATGTATAATAGACATCGGGAAATGGAAAAACAACGACAGACGCACCTGTCATGCCCACTGTCAACTTATTACATTAGATAATTTTCTCGTCGGAGGCAATATTAAGCGTGTCATTCAAGACGGTCAACGTTACGCACACACAAAAAACACACGTGATACTCGTATGATAAGATAGGATAATATGCCATGCGACACGGGTTAATGAAAAATATTATTTCTATTTTTTTTTTGATGATGAAACAGTTCATGTTTGGGTCCATTATTACGATTATATATATATATATATATATATATATATATATATATATATATATATATATATATATATATATATATTATTAAATTATATAAATAAATAAATATATTAACGAATATTTGATATCTTTTGAATTAATTATTTAAATTAATTATAGAAAAGCATCAAAATAAATATATATTTAAAGATACAAGTGGATTTTAATGAAAAAAATATTGATTTTCTCTAATTAAAAATATTTAATGAATTCAGGTGTCGTTGTAATTTAATTATTTTTTATATATAAAAATAAATTTGCTTTATAAATATTAAAATAAAAAAAGGTGTTTCGTTAACGCGTTATAATTAATATTATACAAATTTTTCACGATCGACAATGCGAATTATTATATTAACACCATAAATTGTTAAAACAAACAAATAATTTCAATATTTTTCATATATTTATATAAATATTCAATTATGTGACAATTAAGTATTATTATGTTTTTTTTTTTCATTTCAGTCACCAGCAGACGAATTAATGAAAAGTTCGTTCTCTCACTCTCTCTCTCTCTCTCTTTCTCTCGACAAATTTTAATAATAACGATTAATTAAACGGAAAATACCACGAAATATTCGAGGGGGAGGTGGGGGTGGCGATTTAAAATAATGAACGCCGATCGATCATTCTTATTAATTATATATAATAATAGGAATTCTCGCATAAAGACCTAAGGGGAAAAAAATCATATCGTCTCGAATAAAACGCGTTTCATATATATTTTATATATAATATAAGAAAAGAAATATATATATATATATATATATAATATTAAAAGGTTACTTAATTTTTATAGAGGCTATATTCAGCGCTGCCTAGCATTCGCTGATAAACCTGTTGAAATATTTATCGTACACGCGAATAATTCGTAACGTTTTACGAGTTAAACTCGCTTTAGCTTTAACGTTAATATGTATGTATATATATATATATATATATATATATATATATATATATATATATATATATATTTGTATGAGAAAATATTGAATATTTCAATATTCAGACGAAAAAGTGTTAATTCAAATACTGCCAGAGGTGTAAAGTTTATACGGTATCGATAATAAAATTCATTAAGATGAATTTTTTTTTATGAATAATTTATTATTGAATATTGTTTTTTGAAAGAGGATTATTATTTTTTTCCAAAGAGAGTTTATTATATTTCAAAGAAATTTTAAGCTTATATATATATAAGTGTGAATATCTGATATTGTTTGACTATCATATATAATATTGAAAATAATGATAAATTAATATTTAAAAATAGATTATTATTTGATTTATTTCATAGTTAAAAATAGGTGTATTTTATAAAAAATTAAACAGTGAAAAAAAATAATCAGTAATTATATTATATGATATTTGTTACTCTATTAAAAGTAAATTTTTATATGAAATAGAAAATCAATGCAATTATTATGAAAACGAACTTTATATATTGAACTTACAATATTATTGTTCAAATATAGTGTCAGAAACAACAATAACTGAAAATTTATTACATTATGAACGTTACAACATTCTGGCTAATGAACATTAGTAATGATAAAACCGCAACGCCAGAATCTGAATAGGATATTACATCACAAGAAGATAAATTCTAATAGTTTAGATGCAGCAGATGGGAAATAATACTTTTATATAGCTAGGTGGTGACCTCGAAAAAAAAAATAAAATAAAACGAAAAGGTTTTTCAGATATAACGAATTCGGGTCGACCGGAAAATCCTTTTTTTCGTGTTCATATTCGACCATCTTTTTAGATAAGCCCGCGAAAATCGAGCACGTTGAAACGTATTTTTCACTTCTTTTTTTTTTTGGTTTTTTCTGTATCCAGAAATTTTAGCACATGAAAATAAATTTACATATGTACAGGTACTGTGACAAATTTGTCGCGTTTGCGACGAAATGTCGATAATGTTATTACGTGGAGGCATTTTGTCGTTGTCGACATTGTGTATAAATAAACAGGGTTGCGTTTTTCGACGTCTAGATTTCAAAAAGAATCAAATTCTTATAATATTTTATTAAATATATTATAATATGAAATGTATTTAATATTATAATTAAAACATTTTGTGAAATAATATTTAGATAACACGCGAATTTGAACTCTCGCAATCTGTGATTTAAGTAAACATAGTGATTTAAGTAAATGAATTTAAATACCAGACTGTTTAAATGTACAATGTAAGTAGATAAATCATCATACGTATAATCAATTGTATAGACTTTTAAAGTTTTTTATTTTCAATTTCATTTTATTTATATTTTTATGAGATTTATTAGTTTTATATTGAAACTTTGAACATTAAGATTTACAAAGTCTTAAATATACTACAGTATTTTAAACATATTTTAAAGGTATAATATTTCGATTAAAACGATATGACTACAATATAATGGAGGACAAAATATTTCAATTTTATTTTGTTTATACAATTTTTCAACTATTTAAGACTAAAATAAATGTATTGATTATAAAATTCTATTTTATTTTTTTATATTTGTTCATATATTAATCTTTGTATTTATATTTTGTAAAATTTTTGAAATAAAAGTAAGAAGTCATAGACTAAAAAAACGACAAAAAAAAACATTTTTGCAAATTTATATGATATAAATTGTTCTAAAATGATTATTAGTACTAGTATAACAAAAATTTGTTCTTTATAATTTCAATTATGTGGTTTAACAAACTGAAGTATTGTTTAGCTCAATATAGATAAGTTAAACTAACAATTTATATATATAAAAAGTTTAAATTGAAGTAAAAATATTATGTTTTTATTTATAATGCGAAACCCTGTACATAGATGTGTATTATTACGTTGTGTAGCAAGCAATTGGTAAGCGAAGATGTCGGAGATGCCGTAGATACGTAGACGTCGTAAACTACGTCTAATAGATAAGTCACATCGCTGTCGAGTAACGTGTACGTGACGTGAAACACGAAACGGGTTAACTTTGAACCGACGCTCTAGGCGGACGAATATGTATAGAAGACGCAAAAAAAAAAAAAAAAAATATATATATATATATATATATATATATATATATATATATATATATATATTTATATATATATATTTATATATACATACACATCATATAAAGAAAACGTCGAACGGCGATACGTATAAAAAAAACGAACCTACGACGATTTATTCGTACGTAAACGAACATGTTCGCCGTAAAAACGCAATATCTAGACGAACGGAAGAGGAACATAAACGCAGATACGTGTGTTACAAGGCGCTGGTTGCGTTAGTTTGATGAAATCGAGCTATTTGTCGCACTTTCTATGCTTTATATATATATATATATATATATATATATATATATATATATATATATATATATATATATATATGTATCACGTGTTATTCTTTATTTGTTAAAAATAATAATATTATATAATAAATATAATTTAAAACTCTATAAGAAGGTTGTTAATTATTCAATTCTATTATATAATATGTGGAGTGAAATTTGAAAATGTTTAAAATTCAGGATTTTATACATTTATATAGAAAAATATTCCCACGTTTAATAATTCTACGTATAATATTAATTTAATTTTTCGCGAATAAATTTTATAATATTCATTTGTAATTTATAATATCTTTTGATATTTTATTCAGCACAGAATAAATTATATTGTAAAATTGTTATCAGGATTAAAATATTGTTTTTCTTTTCTAGTTTCGATAACACATGTAATCATTTTTATTATTATATATTAAAATAATTTTAATAATTAATTAAAAAATTATGAAATTATATAAAAAATTTGATTTTAATCAAATATTTATATATATATATATAGAAAATTCAAATTTTTACCAAGAATATTCGGGTAAAAGGCTAGTTTTCATCTTGAATTTACAAGTATGAAAAAAAAATTCTCGCATCTTGACCACGCATTATCATATCTTATTCATTTTTTAAAAGCTGTAGATATATCCATTGAGCTCTCGTCCACTACTAACACACACTCGTAAATTATAAAAGTACTCATATATATATGTATATATATATATATATATATATATATATGAGTATATATACATATATATGAGTATATATATATATATATTCAGGCAAGGGTTATTCTTTACAGTTTCGGTATCACGAACGTCCCTTCGTTTTTCAGCCGAGTTCGTTTTCAGGTCGCGTTCAGTCCGAACCCAAACCACGGGCTTTTGTGAAATTCACGATTTGCCGGTCGCGGTTGGTCATCCACTGAAAAAGGCACGTTCTTTTATCATATTAACCCTTCCGTCGCCTCAGGGGTCCTTGTTGGACAACAGATTCCAAAACTTTCCCTTTAGGACCGCGGTCACATTGGTGATGTACTCCTCTTGTTGTTTTTACAATGCCCGCGACCCTTGTCGTGACAGCGGAGCTATTAGTACGAGAATTTCAAAAGGTCGTCTGTTAAACGTGTCATTTTTTGAATATCCTCATTTTTATCGAATTTATTTATTTATTTTTTTTTATGTATTTCGTAATATATTTTTTCAACGTATATATTCATATTTTGTACGAGCAAAATTGATAATACGCAATATTTATAATTCAAATTTAATTCATAAAGAATATAAGTATTCATACATTAATTAAAAACGAAGGAAATTAATTAAAAATAATAATAGTAATAATTTCTCGTATCTTGTTTCATGTTTGAAAAGTTAGTTTTTTATTATAAAAATTTAAATAATGAATTTAATCAACATCTAATATTTCTACATATTTAATAAAACGATGAAGAAATATTATAATAAATTTTTGAAATGATTTCGTCAGAATATATGGGCGAAAAAAATATTAGAAAAAAGTACTTTTTTTAACTGGAATAAAAGAAAAGGCTTTGAAGCAGACGGATGAAGCATATAGGGAAACGAATACTTTCAAAAAATAGAGGGTTATCTCGAGGGACAGAAAGTGGCAAACAATTGTACGAGAGGTCAAAGACCATATGAGCCAGAGATTATTTTTTTTTCATACAATATTTTATTCGAACGTTCAACGATTTATAATTTTTAATGCGAATATAGAATATCTATTAGAGATTTTTCGGCAGCAAAAAAAAAAAAGAGTTTTAATTTTACTTTTTTTTAAATAATTTAATCACTTAAATAATTAATGATGCATCGATTTTATCGATATGTGATATAAAAAAAATATGAATTTAGTTCTTCAACCCGTAGAATTATGCGTTTATATAGTCGTAAATAAATTTAACAAGCGGAATATCCGGAATTATTATGCGATTTTGTGTCGCATATGATGCGAACATAACGTCGTTTGTTCTCATATATATATATATATATATATATATATATATATATATATATATATATATATATATATATATATATATATTTGTGTAATATATTCGTATTGCGTATTAAATTATTCATGAGAAATTAACGTTTTCCTTACGCGTGTTTGCGTTTATATTATTTCGTATACGTTTATGATAAATTTAATCGTATCGAAATCGAATCGAAATTTCTCACGTTTCAACAAGTTTTCATAGAAAACGTAAATCGTAAAGCTACTTACTAATTTTTCGATCGGTTTACTATCAATATAAAATAATTTATATATATATATTATAATTTTGAAAGATACTTTTTATTGCGGTTAACGCGTTGTGTTTATCGGATTGTTTATTTTTTTTTTTAATTTATTTTCAGTGCAAAAAGAGCTTTGAAAAAGTTGAAAATTAAACTTGAAAGACGAAATGCGAGTATGAATAGACGTTTATTATTCCCAAGAGTACACTTCGATGTGCTTGAATTTTATCCTAATATTCGTTAATGGTACAATTCATATAAATATTTAAGAGGTATTGTAATTTGAGGCGAATTCGTGTCTATGAATATATCATTATATAAAAACAATAGGGTTTTATTGCGTTTTATAATGAAATATTTATTATTTTTTCGAAAATTTATGTAATAGTATTTATATTGAGATAATTATATATTTAATGTGTATTTTAATAAAAGTTTTTTATATATTTAAAAAATGATTATGAAAGGTCAAATATAAATATATTAATAGAAAGCAAAATAAAAACAGCGACTTTGTTGAAAATGGTTCGCAAGATATATAATCAGTATCAATAAAGTTATTTATTTGCAATTTGAACTTAACGTTATTATTTTTTAATTTTTGATTTAAAACATAATTGTTTTATTTAATGAAGTTCAGATTTTCAGTATAAAATATTTAAATTACTATATAAATAAAGTCAACAAATTTAGATTGATTGATGTAATATATATATTTTAAATAATAAAAAGTGAATTTATTTATGATTCGTTGACAAATTTTGATATTTTTTTATATTTAGTATTTATTCATATTATCAGTTTAAAAATATTTTTAATATTTGTATAAAATAAAAATGAAAAATTTTTATAAATATAAAACATGAATCATTCCATGATATAAAATAAAAGTTAGAAATTTTCAAACTCAATATATTACCAACAGTAAAATTAAAACTTTACAACAGATAAAAAAAAATAAAATTTCAAAGAACAACATCCAACATTCAAGTTCGTTTTTGATACGAGAATAATAAATTCGGTTTATATACCGTAGAAGCGGGACATGTTTTTGCGCAACAATATGTCATTTTCAGCGTTCGCTCGGTTTCGCGAAAAGGGGCCAAAACCGTGGATCCGACTTCAAAATTTCCATGTTAATTTTCCGTGCACAAACCTAAATACGCTCATTAAGGATATACACTCCTGCGGATGTTAGGTAGGATGAGCTGACGGGAACACTTCGCATTTATAGATGCGAAAGTGAGCAAGTCTCGCAATACAAGACATAGTTTCATACGCATCATATATTATATATATATATATATATATAATAATATATAAATAATAAATCCTGTAATAGCTGTTGCGGGTAGGCAGAACATGTCAGTAGTGCCATTGTTCCAACCTAGGCCGGATTACGAAATTGTTTCAACAGCGATTCGAGTGAATCTCCTCTTAAACCGGCCATATTTCACATCCTTTGTCAACGAGCGAACGCTAATGCCCACCAACAAAATAAGCCTTAAAATTTCATCCGCCCTCTCGCCCACTTTTTTTTTCATATATGTATATATATATATATATATATATATATATATATATATATATATATATATATATATAAATATAATATAATGCTTCGACACATGTGAAACACGAGTTCCCTGTGATCGCTTTCATCGGGATACGTGTATATTTTTCATATAAAAGAAAATTTTGTCGAAATTAAATACGCTTATCAATGATAAAGCTTTATTATTTTTAATGTATTATTAATGAATGTATTGTGTAAAAATTTATGACGCATTATATATATATATATATTTTTACGCATAAAAGCAATGTTTAATTTTTTTATGTCGATATTGTATTATGTTAAAAAATATTTAAATAATGTTAACCGGTCATTCTATATAGTATGAACGGAACCGTACTTATTTTTTCCGGTGTTTGATGTATCAACGTGTTTTGAGGATAGGGTTATCAAAATATATTAATAAACTTGTATATTTTTTTATTATTTCACTTAGTAGAATAATTATATTTATTTAAGATATGTTCTTATTAAAAAAAAAGTTATTATTTCTAATGAGAATATTTTGGATTAATAATAAATTAAATCATAATTGAACGATTAAGTCGATCAAGACATTTATCTACTTTTAATTGTATATAAAGTGTCACCGTAAACAATTTTATTATAATTTTTTAATTATGACATTCATTTAACATAATTATTAATTTTAGAAAGACATTTATATTTATGATATTGAACGTAGAGTTGCATATTGATTTTGTAAAAAAAATCAGCTATTATAAACTCGAAAGTTCTTATAATGCTTTCAAGCTATTTAAAAATTAAACTAATGAAATGAAATCATGGAAAAGCTCTTTTACAGTTGTTATATTATTACGTTTTTTAATTATTTTCAATTGAAAATATGAATTAGTATTCAGTTTAATCTAAACAAGCTGATTTAAACTACTTAATTAATTGTTCATTATTTAATAGTACATGTGGAAATTAGTATATTTTCAAATGAACGTTGAGTCAATATTACTCGTATGAAGATTATATATATATATATATATATATATATATATATATTATATATAGATTAATACATGTTAAAATAAAGCAGCATCACAAACTGAATAATGTACATCGCATATAAACTTGTATATTATAAGTTTTACTAAGTCACGATTTTTACGCAACACGGCGGTAAAACTACGAATGCGCTCTAAAGCTTAACCCTTTAAAGTCAGCCGTAAACAATGAAGGAGGGTTTTTCTTCGCGTGGAAATAATTTCACAGAGCCCCGAAAATGTCCCACCTTAAAAAAAAAAAATAAAATAAAATACTAGGCACATTATGAAGCGATCGAGGGTTCACCATGGGACCGAATATTAGAAATAATATTACGCGGAAGTTAGTATGGTGGGACGTCAATCGTTCGTGCATAGCGCACATGTATACCGTGAAACCGATGAAAACTTTGATAAAAATCCAATATCCGGTGCTGAAACATAAACTCGATGTTCTGAAATGCAACGTGTATGCCCAAGCGACGATCTTGAGCATTTTCAATAATCGTTCTTATTTTTATATACATATATATATATATATAAATATAATATAAACGTATGTGTGTGTGGCTATGGCGACGTTTCCCTAAATGCGGTCCGCGAAACCCTCTCGTTTTCGATAAAAGGTTTTTTTTTATCGATCTACGTTTAATAAATAAGAGAATATAACCTTTTTGAATGTTTTCGGTTACACACTTTTTTTTTCAGCAAAATCGTTTTATGTATATCTGGAAAAAAAATGTATGTCTGAATAATATCAAGTTAAAATGTATTATTTTTTTATTTGATATCGAAGTTAATGTACTGTATAATATTTATAATACTTATAATGAAATTGAGTTTCAATTTATACATTTTGTAATATAAATTTAAATTTTAAAATCGTAATAAAGTGATGACATTACAGCTTATATAGATTGTGTATTATTATAGAATTTTAATATTAATTAATAATAGTTTAATAATATTTCAGATAAAACTCACAATCTGTAAGAGCTGTAAAAAATATATATTTTTTACTTAAAATTTTATAGGATTTATAACTATTTTTTTTATAAAAATATAATATTTAAATATTATATTTTTATAAAAAAAATAGTTATAAATCCAAAATAATTTACAAAATTTCAAAAATTTTGTAAATTTATTTACAAAAATCAATTGATTAATAATATTTGTGATACAATTTTAAAATGTCAATTTCTTTTTCAAAAGCCAAAATTTTAAGATTCAAGATTTTCAGCCGTTAATTTATATTTTTTTAATATAATATTATGTCTAGCGAAATGATCTTTTTTTTAACGGACAGGAAAAAAATACAAGTAATAATCTTGAAGTCGAAAATAATCTGTTAAATATTTAATCCTCTTATTGAGTAATTATACAACAGATTTTGAAAAAAATACGAGTTTTTAATTACGCGAAAAAAAGAGATTAAAATTTAAAAATAATATGGAAAAATCGAAAAATATGCCATATCAACGGATATTTTATTCAATTCAATTATAAATATATATTTTCAATTAGCGAAAGTGCAGATTAT
This sequence comes from Leptonema lineaticorne, assembly GCA_024500535.1. Classification (NCBI taxonomy): domain Eukaryota; kingdom Metazoa; phylum Arthropoda; class Insecta; order Trichoptera; family Hydropsychidae; genus Leptonema; species Leptonema lineaticorne. Next base: position 3,898,550 of record JANIJI010000059.1, on the reverse strand, counting down.
TTTTTAACATTAATTTTATATGTATTAGATATATAACTAGATGCGCGTTTTATCGTCAATTTGTCGTGCATTGTTTCAATATTCAATTAAAACGCGCGCTAAATTTATAATATTCGTTTATTGCGACGTTATTTCGGCTTAAATCACGTTTACATTTTAAAAGTTAAATCAGCGAACGAGTAAACACATTGTATAACAGTGCGCCGTTAAAATTACTATCACAATAAACTGCGGTTTAATTACGCGGATTTTATGCTGACCGTTAAAAAAAAAAGAAAAAAGAAACGAAATAAACTTTTATGGTGACGTTAACGCGATGAAAGCTCATGTTTTCGTCACGGAGCACACTTGAAAATATAATGGATTAAAAAAAAAATTAAAATTTAAAGATACTAGTGGATAATATAGAATATTCGAAGAAAATATTTTATTTTTTCGATTAAATAATATCGTATTTTTTTTTTTTTTTTGGTAATTTCGTTGAAGTGTTAAATGTATTTTTCATATAAAAATGTGTAAGTTTAGTTTTGTTCTTCGAGTGTTAATAAAATTAAACAATATAAAAGTCAAATTAAATTGAGCTAAATATATATTATATATAAGATGTCAAATATTTTTTAATTAGGCGTACAAATGCAATTATATATTATTTAAATATTTGTCATGATTAAAATTTATACTTTTTATATTTTAACTTTAAATAATACTTGATAATGTAAAATAATCAACACTCTCTAATAATAATCAAGCATAAAGTAAGACATTTGACTTTTAAAAATAAAAATATTCTGAAATTCAAAATGATGTAAATGTTGTAGTATATAAATATATATATAGTAAATGAATACGCAATATTAATAAATAAATGATAATCTTATTACTCGTAATATTTAAATTTTGACAAATTAATTGATTGCAACTATGTTGTAAACATCAATTGTACTATGTTGATGTGGGATGATTTGTTGACATGTTTACACAGTGATTTAATTCGGATCGATTATTGGGCATTAAACCGTTAATTGATTATCGTCTCACATATAATATATAAAATATAAATGAATATTAAATAATAAATAATTTAAAGAATATCGAATACGATATATAATATATTAAAGTGATCAATATTTTCACAATAAAAAAGGAGGACACGTTGAGATTGGTTCAAGTTTATAAAAAAGTTTTTCCATTTTTAGATTAAATCACAAAAAAAGATTTTTGTCGATTTAGAAATTCTCAAAACTGATCAAATAAAAAGGAGGATATTTATAAAAGAAGAGGACTATTCTTCCAAAAGGAAGATAGTTGGTCACTTTATATATATATATATATATATATATATATATATATATATATATATATATATATATATAATATTCATAATAAATGAAATATATAAGATTTAATAATGTTAAAAATTTAAATAATTTGAAACGTATCGCATACATTTAATATAATCAACGACGAACCACGTTAATATATAATGTTGTTATAATGATAATTTATAGTATGATTCAACATTACGTCGTAAAATGAATGACGAGTGAAGAATTCCTTTTATGAACAATATATATACACACATACATGATATAATGGAATATATAAGGCAGTATATGATAAATAATGGCATTTTGAATGTGGCTGAACAATCCAAATATCCTGCGGGATGGTACGTATTTGCTCGTCGCCATTATTATTATTATTATTATGTATATGCGAGCGTTCGCATACAAAATTCTGTCGTTAACGTTATCAAAACGTATTAAAATTCCCGATAATTTCCATTCGGAGTGCTCGCCCCGTTTGTTCCGAATGGAATTTAGCGAAATAATTTATTGAGAAAGTGCCCATTTCGAATTCAGTCCTGCATAGATGCATAAATCGATGAAGTCATATATGTATTTTATGTATGTATATATATATATATATATATATATAGGGTGAAACGTTTCTGGTTAGCCGGTTGAATTTACGGTCTAGTATGTGGCCGAAGAGCCGGAATTCGCATCATCAGCGTGTTCTATGGAAAAGATATGAAAATACGTCCGTGAAATTTGCGACATTGTCACACGGACGCGTATTTAGAATCTTGAGAATGCGGTTGTGACTTATGATTCGAATTTAACGCGAATATAGATAAGTCATGTGAAAATTTTACACGGCACAAAAATGAAATTTATAGTTCATGTCTTTTGAATTTTTCAAAATAATAATTTTACTTGTATATGTTGAGCTATCAATAGTTTTCCACGAATATGTATATATATGAAAATATATTGTTAAATAATCTAATTAAAATTTTTCATTCTAAAATCATATAAAATTTTAAATTGTTATTTTCGGTTGTGATGTGAGTATTATATGTGATAACACAAGTTGTGTACAATTTATAATGGAAAATTTATATGTATGTTCGAGTTTGACATTGACAAGGTTTAGGCCTCGTTAAAGTGACGATGAAATTTGAATCGGCGTAAAGGAGACGAGGGAAATTCAAATCGTACAGATAATTTAATAAAGCCGTTCATCTGGAAAATTGACGGCGAACTTTTCACTCCATTCTTCTATCTGAAAACTGATACTGAAATCGTTGTCTCGTTAGAGCAAAGTTTCAAACATTCCGCCGATTCACGTCTGCGCCGTATATATAATATATATATATATATATATATATATATATATATATATATATATTATATGTGTATATTAAGCTACTAGATATCTTACTTCTTTTTTTTTCATTCTTAATATTTTTTCTGTTTTCAGTCAGTAATTTTGCGAATTTACTGCGATCCTTCGGCAGATTGTATTTTTCTACGAATTTGAACGCGAAACGGTCGATTTTTCAGTTGAGAACACTCATTCAATATGTACCTTCGGAGTCGGCTTCGCTCGCTTTAGCCTTTTTTTGGTATTTTAATTTAATAAACTTCGGTATTTTATTGAACGAGATTGTATTTTCGAGTATAACCTAATGGCAATATAAAATTTTTATATTATTAATGTACTTATTCTATATTAAAATCTAGCGATTCTAGTATTTTTTTTATATATATTGAAAATATGAATTAAAAGCATTTATTTATAAATTAATAATAGTTTTTTTATAATATTTAAATTTTATACAAGTCATTGTTGCTGTTATATATATAATAAAAAAAAATATAATAATTATTTGTATTGAATATTTTTTTCTATTTGAAGGGTTGAGTAAATCTTATATATAATATATACATAGTCACATTTTCTATTTTAATTCAACCAAAGGTCATATATATGAATTTATTAAAAAGGTAAAATATCAATGTAATGTTTACAAAACATGAAAAATATTTCGTTTACAAAATCAAATTTAAATATATTGATAAAATTATTTTTATTCAATATTACAGAAGAGATTCTTCGTATTGAAATCGATGAATTAATATTTGAAAAATGTTATATTATTTTCGACAAAGTAAGTGTACTTAATTTTGAGAAAATATATACAATTATGGAATTTAAATATTAAGTTTTACTAACGTACATATTTTTTCCTTTTTTTTTTAACCAATTTCTGTTGTTTAACGAAAATTATCACCCAGAATTAATTCCGACAACTTAAAAACAACCATGTCGTTTCCGCATCATTTTTATACTTTCAGTACGGCGTGTCTGCAAGAAGAATGTGTAATTGTCATGCCATAAAAGCTTCTCGTTTCCGTTTTTCTTCTTCCTTTTTTTTCCCCCGTGATAAAAACGAGAGTTTCTCCCTCAGGAATATACACGGGTCACGCTATATGACCAAAGCATAGAACTCAATGCCAGCACTACATAGATGTAACTATGCTGTTTTACGGTGGTTCAACAAAACAAAACGAACCCTTACAGGCAACTTTTTCTCCTACACTTTCAAAATGAATACTTTATATAAAATGAACGGAGTTTAAGACCGCAACTAGGCAACAACAAAAAAAAATCTAATTTGTAATCGCTTAACCTTGTACCTTGTGCACATTACAAATTTACCAAAAAAAAAAATTAAATCTTTTACAATTTTAATCGTTATAGCGCGATATGTGCGCTAAATTCTGAGCATATTTTACGAAAACGTACGCGGATAATTAAATAAATGAATATAAAGCGACTTCTATATATTCATAACGAGTTATGTGCTCCAGTTTAACGATATACTACTGAAAGTTTATTGCTAGCATTATCCAGAATGTCCCGTTCTGAAAGTATTCATTTTGTTTTCGGTTTTTGAAGAGATGGGGGTTAACTGAGGTGGCGGTCTTTATTGCGCAGAATACGCAATATTTGCGCTAAATACGCCACGAAGAATTTAGGTCTCGTTTATAATGTTGCTAATATTTAAATCTTTATGATAGATCGAATTTTTGATTATAGTTGGACGTATGAATTTTGCCGCTACTATGTTATAAAAGTTTATTTCGCTTCTAATAAATAAATAAAAATGTTAATTATTATTGCGTAGTTGAAGAAAGTTGAAATGATTTTTGTGTTTATTGATGAGGAGAACTGTTTGTTTTGATTTTGTTTCACTCTATAAATATTTATTACATTTTATATCGTGGTAGTCAAATTTAACGTTATGAAAATAATCAGCTATATAATATTAATTAATATACTATATATTTTTTTGTGAAAGATATATAGTATAATATGAAAATTTAATTATTTCTGATAAATTAATGGAAAATATATTTCACTTCCTTATAATAATTATTGTAATATTCAAAAGCTATATAGTTGAGTTTATTAAAGTTGAAAACGTTTTAAACTATTGAGGTTCTGAAAAAAAAAACAAAAGTTTAAAATTACTTGAAATTTTAAATTTTGGTGAATGAATTTTTAAAGATTTCAATAATCTAAATTTAAAGCTAAAAGATTTAAACTATAGAGTTTTAAAATTTTTGACAGATTTGAGATATGTAAAAAAAATGAATTTTGAGCTCTCAAGATAAAAAGTTAAAACCCTTAAGCTTTACAGTTCAATTTTTTGACGTTTTATGAGAACATTTTACAAAGTTAAGAATATATATTTTTCAAAATCTTAAAGATTTTAGTTTCAGGAAGCATTCATACGAGAATTTTGAAATTATAGCAACATAATTTAGCAATCATATTATTGAAATTATTTCATCAAGTCTTCAACTAGAGTAGTAAAATTAATTCTATTATAAACGCAGTCTCAGTTTAATACAACAAAGATATATATCACAATAAAACTTATATAATTTATTTTGGACGCCGAACTCGTTTTTTATTTTACCTAAAATTTATCACGAAAACGAAAACGAGAAAATATCGCAGACATAAATCAAATAATCAACAGATGGAAACGGAATATTACCGCAATTAGTGCATCAAAATTCGGAAGCGTCCTTATTTCGCGCGCGCGAACGAGATACAGGTCCCGGCCGAAAGTAATTGTCAAAAGCGCGCCGAGCTTTAACGACGCTCGTATTTTTTTTTATTACCGCAATAAAGGTGGCAAAATGATAACCGCATAAGGGAAATTCGACGCCGCTACAGGGGTGAGGAAGATAGTAGGTCGCTTCGTTATTATTATTATTTTTATTATTATTTATTTTTATTTTATTTTTTTTTCCACTGAACTACGATCGGCGGTCGAAGACTGCCGACAAAAGATGAAACCGATTTTTAACGGCCATAGTCAACATCCGGTGTCGGAGTTTTTTTAAACGCGATATCGCGCAACAATACAATGTGGCACCTGATAAAAAAATATATTGCTCAATGTGAACGCGTACGCGAAACGTTCGACGGTAATAAATGTCCCCGCAGTATTTGAAGGGCAGGAGTGGAGAACCTTTTTTTTTTATTATTTTTTCGTCGTCGAAATGTTACGGCGCGTCGTATAAAAAGATTATGCACCACCCTTTTGAATATACTGATATTGTCCGGTGATAAAATTTATAATGTCGTTATTAAAAAAAAATATATATGTATATATATATATATATATATATATATATATATATATATATATATATATATATATATATATATATATATATATATATATATATATATATTGCTGTTAAAATTGTATTATTTCATCTTTTTTTTTAAACATATTTCATTGTAATATTAGTCAACATTTCTATATACAAACAATATTTTTTAACATTAACATAATAATGAAAAGATGATTTTGTATATAAATAATTTCAAATAAATCTGATAAAATTTATATATGAATATGCGATACAATATTACATGGAGAATATACGTGTAATTATAATATAACTTCATTCCCTCGGAACGAAACCAGAGCCGTGGAAAAACGTCGAGTACATACACACATATTTCGCATTCAATGCAAGCAATAATTCAACATTCTATAGGATTTATCATCTTTGTGAAACACAATATCTTTTTGCCGGTGTCGTGTGATTTATGAGTGAGAAAACAATCTGTCATTTCTGCAATATAATTCATCCCTTATCAAGCTTTTTAACGAGGGTGTGAGTTTTCCGCAGGCGCGTGGATTTACACGCTCTAAATAAATTCACGCATATTAAACACGAAAAGTGAAATGCACGCGGATACCTTTTCGAAAACGTTTTCGGTCATCGTAAAAAGGAAAAAGTGAATTTTGGATTTTTTTTTTTATTTTTGAAAAGGGTTCGATTTAAATAGCGACATACGTTTTTGAATCACCGATGAGTTGTAGATTATGTTTTTAAAATATTTTATTGTTTTTGAATGTTAAAATAAATATATACACATTGAGGATGGTTGCTTTTCATATGATATTAAAATAAAAAAAATAGTAAAATTTTTTATACTATATTTAAAAAAAAATTAGTTAAAATATTGGATGATTTATTTTAAGAAAAAAACTTACCAAGACTCAAAAGAAAGCTTTCATCCCTATAAACAATTGTTATACCATCGATTTATTTATTATAAAAATAATAAATTAAATAAAACGTTATAAAATATTTAAAGAAGGCGATATTTTCAAATCATAATTTAGATATATATTTTTAAATTAATAATAACTTATAATATGGATGTAAATTTACAAATTTTGACTAATTATTTTTCTAAAAAAAATTGTTAAAAATAATTAGTCTAAAAATTTGGCGATTTCTTATAAAAAAAAAACAATATCCCGAGGCTCAAAAGGAAGGTGTTAACTTCATAAAGGATTGCTATAAAAAAGAAAAATGTTACATGAAAATATTTAAAAATCAATATTTATCAAATATTTATTTTTAAAATATATTTATATATATAATATTAACATTGATTATATTATTCGATAAAAGCTGAAAATTAATAAATTAAAAATAAAAAAATATTCATTATTAGACATAGAATATTTATAATATTACAGAAATTGTGTCGAAGATTAAAATCTTGTACTGGTTATAACCTCAATAATTCAAAAAAAAAATATTAACGAAAAGTTTAAAGACCGCTGTTTTATACACAACGGGAAGGCATGAATTTTTTTTTACGTATATCGATTTCGTCAGTTTTCTGTAATTTTCCAGACACACGTTTAAAATCTGTCATTTTTTTTTAGCGATAAGTTCAAATGTCGGTTAAAATAAACCGTTACCTGTTAAATATTAAATAACTGCGTCGCGTACAAACATTACAACATATAATAAACACGTGTTTTTCTCGTTTCATATTATATAAACATTCCTAAAATAACGTTATAACTTAAATAAAATGATGTATTCGAGCTATGTTTTATGTTCATATATATATATATATATATATATATATATATATATATATATATATATATATATATATATATATATATATATATATATATATATATATATATATATATATATATATATATATATATATATATATATATATGTGTGAACATAAAACCACGTTCTTGCGAAATAAATCACAATAATCCATTAATACGCACATCAAAAGCATATAAATTATAATACCAACAAACGGTTTATCACCTTTTATCACTGTTATGTTATTTTTCAATTTTTACAAATATCCTCGAGGATTATTATACGACGAGTTCCCGTTGTCGTTAAAGATTCGTATCCACTTGACATATAAAATATGTATTCTCAATTTTTGAACTGAATCGAAAATTTTAATGATGATTTATCAACAAATTTTTAATATTTTAATTTATTCCTTTTCAGTTTCACTTTGATTCGAATCTTGATTTAAGGATGGATAAATTGTGAGTTAATTTTAATAAAATTATTAGTTGATTTTCTGGGAAATATATTAGTCTTTCTCCGTTATTATTATTATATTTTAATAATAAAAATATTTTAATAATATAAAAAGTTATAAAAAAATAACTTCTAGTAGAATATAACATTAAACAAAAGAAAAATTTAACATATAATGTATAGAAATATATTATATATTGGATAATCGGAAAACATTATAGTTAAAATAACGGTTCGTAAGACCGATGGTTTTTCTATTATTTCCCATCTTAAGGTACTGTATACATTTATATTATAAGGAGTAATTAATGTCAATCAAATATATCTCTAAAGGTTTCTCTTATGAAGGATTACATGTCTGAAATTCATATATGAAATAGGATATACGTCATATTACTATCGGAATATATGTATATTCTTATAAATATGTATTGTTATGCGATATATAATATTGTGATCGATCAACAATAATAACGTGATATCAAATATTTCATTATTATATGAAAATAACTGCGGATATTTAGTACTTGGAATTCTTTAATTTTTTTTTTCTATTGAAATATTTTATAATATTCTTACACGATTTTTATTCTGCGTTACGGATTTCGTTCTACTTATATCTTTTTAGTTCATCTATGGAAAATTTATGGGATCTATTCTTTTCATCCCTTTATCATTTTAACACTGAATTTTATTAAAGTGTAACGAAAGATGCCTTCAATAGTGATTAATGCGCTTTCATATCAAAAGCTTGATTAAATATTTTTACGGAGTAAATTAAAAAAAAATTACATCAGTAATCTAATGGATTTTTAGAATAATAAAGCTATTTTATGTCACAATTTGTCCTTATGAGCTTTTCACTCATTCCACTGTAAGCGAACTGAAAATTACAACCCTTCCATTTTATGTAAGACTTAACACAACTTTTGTGGATGTGTTAATTTTCATTGTTGAATTTGTTAACGACGCGGTCACCTTCATGCAAATAATTATACTAATTTTAAGCTTTGTCGGAATCTTTAGAAAGTTCGTTTTGTATCGAAGTTTCTAAAACTTTTCATCTAATGAAACTATTTTTATTTTTATGTTTGATTATATAAATTTTATGATATATATCTTTTTAGTGAAAAATCATAATACTGATTTATTTATTAATTAGTTAAATATATTATATAAAAAAATATTCATTCATTTTATTGTTTTTTCTAAGAGATATTTTTAAAATTACATAGAAGATACTTGTATCCTTCGTATTGTAATCTGCGTAGTAAACGAACTGAACTTTTCGTTATAAGATTACTTCGTTAATATATAATGCGGCATTAGATTACATACGTTTCAGTAGACGCGCCTGGGAAAATAGAAAGAGGGGAAAAAAAAGGTAGAAAAGCGGAAATAAAACAAATGCGTACGATTTAAACGAGCTTCCGTATGCGTCCTATCCGCGAAATATTTTACCATTCAAAGCGACCTGGATATCCCTTCGACGATTTCGAATCGAATAGTCAATCGCGAAGGGATGAAGAACAAAAAAAAAATATATAAAAAAATTGGGGCACGCATATGTGTGAGATAAAATTGGGGTACATCGATGTGGTCGTATCTTATTTGTTTTTAAAACGACATTATTCAAGATTATATTATAATATAGTGTAATATATATATATATATATATATATATATATATATATATATTCTTAAGTTTAAAATAAATTAAAGGATTCAAATGTATCCTCTCGGGTGCAATGAGAATACTAATGAATTGCTTGCAAGTAAATTAAAAGCTATGAAAAGAATGGTGCTGAAGTGTATATTAAAAGCGGAACACGAAATAAAATTTTAAGTTTAAAATGAGGAGAAAAAATATCAAAATAAATTTAACTGTTGAGAAACTGAAATGGAACTGGGTTGGACACATATGGCAATGAAACAACGGTAAATTGAACCTTAGGGTTATAGAGGGGTGGTCGATGATAGGTATATGACTTTAACCTCTTGAAAATGGGACTCTAATGTACTGAAATAATATGTATGAAATGATTTTGAGCTTTGAGAGAGTTTCAGATTGTTTAAAGTTATATATATATATATATATATATATATATATATATATATATATATATATATATATATATATATATATATTGAACTGAAATAAAATCATGAATTTTTAAGGTCAATAATTAATTTAAAATATTTTTTTCAATTTGACTGCTAAATAGTAATTAAATATATAATATTATGATAAGAATGGAATTAACAATTACATTAATATTAGTATTAATATTTAAAATAATATTAAAATTTATGCTATATAGTAAGTGTTTTATTAAAAAATGTTATTTGAATATCTAACGTATGATTAGTGGTTAATATTTGTGAAAAATAAATAGAAAAATAATAAAAATAAATAATGGGAAACAAAGCCTAAGGTTCAATACTTTATTCATTGATTTATTAATATTATGAGATGATTTTTTTTCTATTTCATGTATTTTTATCTATCAATTTCAATGATATTTCGACATGGTTTTACTAAAAAAAAAAACATTAAACGACTTTTTCATTATTTTTATATAATAAATATATTGAAGATTTTCAATTTTATTTATAGTATTTATGAGATAAAAAATATATACAATTATCAAAAATATATTTGATTTTCAATGGCGTGTGAGTCGGTTGAGATGGCGACGTGTTTGCAAATGGAGTCCCAAGGTCAAGAGAGCGTTGCTATTATATCATAGAAACACTGTTACACGTGAGAGACGAAGAAGGAGAAATACCGACCATGTCCACAATATATATTTATATATAGATTATAATGATTTAAACATGTGAACATTAACAAAAAAATATTTTTAATCATTGCACGACCAAGTATATTCACACTCCATTATTATATATTCGCGCATAAAACATCAGAATTCCGCACGAAAAAAAAAATCGTCTTCGAATAAAGTATGAGACTAGGATAAGGATTCGAGCATAAAGGGTGGTTTGTTGCCGAGCCTTTCGCGAATCGACGACGACCCCTTCCGGTAATTGAGCGCGAGCGAAATCGATGCGCCATTATATTCCGAATGAAAATTCGCTTATTTTTTGTTTTCTTCCGGTCCTTAATAAAATCGTTCGGTTGAAATTTTCTCATACGCGATCCCCGTCAAGCGGATAAAAAGCACCGTGACAGCGGATTCCGAAACCGAACCTCTGCACAAATTACCGCTCGTTAGCGATGATTGACGTTTTGCCACGTGCGTTTTCGTTCAAAAACCACCGCAGCGTCACACCGCTCCACGACCCTTCTATCCCCCCACTCGTCGTAATTATCTCGATTTTACACGAGGGAAAATCGCTTTCGACGTCGTAAATCTATTACTTTTTTTTTTCAAAATATTTTAATCCATTAAAAAATTGATATATTTTTGAGAAAAAATAACGGTGAATATGTGTGATAATTAATTAATAATATTGTAATGGTTTCAAATATCGAAACCGTTACAATGTTATTAGATACCATTACATTGTCGATGTTGGTGGCCATTAAACGTTCATTAATATTATATAAAAATAAATAATAGATGGCGCGACGATCGTCTCAAGGATAAGTTTTGAATAACGAATCACAATGTCTATAAGAACGCCTGTCAGTTATGTGGAAGGATGATCAACAAATCGGATGAATATTTTATAAAAATGAATAACAAAACTATCGACAAATTTTATCTATTCAGAATAAAATATGTGTGAAGATATCTCTTTTTTTTTCATTTGCACATTTCCGAAAAAGAGGCTATTTCTCAAGAGTTATTAAGGATATATAGACTCAAGGGACACCGAAGGACGTTCGTCAAAGAATGGCACTATAAGCGATCGTCTCAATGTTTGTTATACCTATCTTAAAAAGTGAATTATAATTTCATTATATTGAAATCAGGTATAAATTTATTGGATAAATATTTCGAATAAAATGAATGAAAACTGTATAATGAATAGTAACAAATGATGCTTAGTATTATGAATAATTAATTACATATGAAAGATGAAAAGACAAAGAGCATTTCATAAAGCGAGATGAGCATATAAACGAGTGAGCAAACGAATTTGTGTCCGAATATTGCGATTGGATACACAATACCCAATCAGAATCATATTATTCCATAATAAGTGGATCAATGTATGAATTCGTACACGATTTCATTCTCCATGTCGCATGTAATTTACATACATTTTTTTTTAAAATATAAATTTTGTATATACAGCGTCATCATTAAAAAAATATTCGTTTTTAGTGCTTTTTTTTTCCACTCGCACGTTTTCACTGTTTGTATTAACTTTAGTCATCCCATTTTTGCCCTTTTCGTCGGCTGTCTATCTTTAATGCTGGTGCGCTACAAATTCATTTTTGTCAAAACGCACTTTCGAGCCGCTTTTTTCGTCCTAAATAAATGATGAGGTCTACGAAAATATCCTCGAAACCTTTCTCGAAAATTCACTAAACCCTCTTAAATAGTAATATTACAAAAGCGAAATTTACCGAAGCTATTTAAATACTGCCGATGTAGGCATTACAATTTAAACGCAATAACTATAAATCATGTATATTTTATTTTATCACATATAAAATTCATAAAGAATGATTCATTATATATATATGTGTGTATATTGAAAATTCTGTTTGTATTCGTATAAATATAGTAAATAAATTTATAAATATATACTATATTAAATATACGTATGGAATGTTTTAAAATAAATTTTCTCAGAAGAAAATATAGTGATCCACTATTAATTTCGAACGCGTAAACTCGAAAATATAGTAAACCGTGAAAACTTTACAAGGGCAGAATTTAGATTAGTCTGTATTAAAAAATTCATCATTCAGTTCGCGCGTACGTCGATTTCGACGAATTTTTAATTTTGTCATGTCGAAAATTTTTTGGAAATTCTCATAGTGGTCTCAGCCTCGGAGTGTCGACGCAACTAGCGCACGCTATAAAGGGTCGAGTGTTTATATATATATATATTTTTTTTGGGTCGGCGAGATAAAGGTCGGCCGAATGTTCACAGGGTGGGACGGGAAAAACGAGTCGAGTTTACCGACTGTGCCCAATAATGCGGAACAAATTTTCCGTATTGGCCTGCCCAAAGGCTATGTGCATGGCTATGTATATATATATATATATATATATATATATATATAAGTGTGTGCGTGTGTGTGTGTTAGCACGTGTTCAGCTCTCAAAATTTTAATAAGCACATGCTATGGCATGTTTTTCACCACGATATTATTATATGAAGTGAAAAACATCAAAGGCCATCCGCAAACATTCTGAAAAATAGAAAATATCCCGTTTCAGAAAATTAAAATATATAATAACGTGTTTAATATATGGGTAATTCGATGCGTTCTAATTATTGTACGAGCGATTAATTATTATTAAAAATAAAACGAATTAATATTTTGGTGTTTTAAATATCAGTCCTAATTATTTTCATATTAATTAAAAACATATTATATTTATAATTTCGATATTGTATTGATCATACATTAATTCAATATGTTGTTTTAATATTATTATATAAATTTGGTATTTTAATTTGAAATATATGAAAATTTATATATATATATATATATATATATATATATATATATATATATATATATATATATATATATATATATATAAAGTAAAACGTTTGAAATGTATTTTTTTAAATGTTAATAAATTATTAAGTCCTTTGAAAATGAAAAATCAAATGATATCGTTATATTTTTATATTTATTTCGATGTGATTATTTTTATTGTAATGGCTAAATATATATATATATATATATATATATATATATATATATATATATATATAACATTCTTTGAATTAAATATTGATATTATATTATATTTTATGCTTTATGTATGCTATTACAATTTCTTCCACGAAACACTCAATTTCAATTTCTATGAAAATATAAATTAAAAAATATATGTATAACCATATAAAACATATTAAATATACTAAAAAAAATTTAGCTTTTAAAAGTCTTACAATTCTTATTGTTTATTTTGACATGATTTTTAGAAATAAATATTTAAATATTTTCTAAAAAACATCTACGAATCTATAAAATATACAAATATTAAATCATATTATTATAAAAAATTAGAAAATGGCTATTTTCAAAAAAAATAAAAGCAAGAGATATTTAATTAAATTTTATTTTTCTCCATTATCAGATTTCATCGAATAGAATTTTATATTTGATATTGATTTTTGAAGTATAGAAATTTATGCTTATTTATTAAAAATTCTTTGATCAATCAAAGAATTGTTAGACTTAATCAAAAAAGAAAAACTTTTAGATTTTGCTGAAATACTAAATTAATACGGTCGTTTAAAATTATAACAACAAGTATATAAAATCTAATTGAATATGTTTCAATACTTGTGAAGATGAAATTAAGCGAAAAACAAGTGTACCAGCCAAAACAATTATCTTCACTGATACGACTGATTCGGTTGTCAAATTCAATTGAATATAATTATCAAGTTGGTTGACAGTATGTCAGGTTGTAATTGACATTGGCGATGATTAAACGTAGTATTAATAATCAAACGTACTTTATTATTTAATACAGTATATAATTTTATGATAAATATTTAAAACAAATATATATATCGATCATATTTCTATTAAAAAAAAAATAATGTGTATTATATAATTTTATATATCAGTAATATTTTTAAAAATTTAATATGTTGAAGAGAAATCTTTCTTATATTTCGCGTTTGCACGTGAAAATATCTTCAAAGGACGTCGCGTGATGGGCTTTTTCAATTCTTTATTGGACGCAGTCGTAAAAGTGTATACTTCAAGTAATGGACAAAACATCTCGACCATTATTCCATGAGGAAAATTGTGTTTCGTTATGTGTTCAGATGACAATGGACACAAGAGGACAGTCGCACGACTACGGCATAAACGACAAAGGGCCAATGTAATCGCTTTGTAACCGCGATTGCATGCCGTCATAAACAATGAAATGTGCCAAATTTAATAATATTATTATTTTTAATAATAATAATAATAATAATAATATACGAATATACGATTATATAAATGTTTTGTTTGTTTTTTTTTATAATAAATGACCGAATTTTGATTTTATATATTTGATGTGCAATTGCATAAATCAGATTTGTTGCCTGTTAAAATTGCAGCATGCGAGTTTTAAAACTTTAAATTTATGTATATAACGATTTTGAAATTTCAATAAAAATTAATTTTGTTAATGTAAAAAGTGATTTAGAAATATAATTTTCCTATATATATATATATATATATATATATATATATATATATATATATATATATATATATATATATATATATATATATATATATATATATATATATATATATATATATATATATATATATATATATAGTATTTAAATATGAAAAATAACTTAATTTTTTAAAAATTTGTTTCATTACTGTTATGATATTAAATTAAACAGATTTAAATCGATACGTTGTAAACAACTTAATGCAATTAAGTGAAATTTTGATCTCAGTCAATTTTTAAAAATAATGTAGATACATTATATAATTTTGAAATCAATTACAATCTAATAAAATAATATAATTAATACAGTTCATAAGATATATATAGATAATAATACTATTATCAAGTTTCAGTTTATCGAATACGAACTGCGATTTGAGACAATTTATTCACTCGAACAAGTTTATTATATATATATATATATATATATATATATATATATATATATATATATATATATATATATATATATATATATATAATATTTTATTCAAAACGGAATAATACAAATTGAATGTTTCTTGAGTGTTTCAGCGACACAGTTTAATATAGTAAAGTAGGCGAGCTATAAATATTCCAATTAGAATTTCAAGTAAATATAGAGCCATGTTTAACTTAGTTGATACAATCCGGATCTCTAACATCCACACTGAATTTATTACGTGTTCAGTTCACATATTACGATGTAGCGAATGCAGTTTGTATACTTTACTGCTGCAGGCGGATGAGCTAAGAGAAATAATAATTAGCTTTGCCCGTTGCAAACTAACATTCGTAGATATATATATATATATATATATATATATATATATATATATATATATATATTAATCCGATTAATAACTGACATTGCAAAACTTAAATTGGAAAAAATAAAACTAAATAAAACTTTACGATTATTCGGTAACTTTGGAGATTTTGTTTTTTAATCCGCGCTCAGTTTCGCTTCGGTCGCATCGCATGCGGCTTATTGTTATGAAATATTTTACATATTTTTAAATTATATCTTTATATATATATATATATATATATATATATATATATATATATATATATATATATATATATGTGTGTGTGTGTGTGTGTGTTTGTTTATTTATTTAATGAAATATAATTAGATTATAAAACGTGTTACGTTTTAAATATTAATAATAATTGAATTCTTAATAACGATTTTATTCAAATTTTTCAGTTAGCTTTTATATACAAGAATGAATCTATTTTGCATAATTGAAAAATTTAATTTATAAAATTAAAATTGTGTAAGAGTTGAGGTTAAAGTAAAATTAAAATCAATTGAATATATATGAATTTATATAATTTTGAATTAAAATGTATGGATTTATTTATTTTTTTATATACGCAAATTACGGATATTTTTTTAATATAATGAATTCTGATATATAAATATATTTTAATTTTAAATTTTATTGATATTAAAATAATAAAATAAATTTTATTTTATATAAAAGTGAATTTATTCGAATGGATGTTTCAATATATTAATGTGACGATAGATGTTTATATCGTTTTTATTAAGCTCGTTTTGCGTTGTAAATTGAACAAAAATCTCGTCCTAGAACTTTTCCATCGTAGATGAGACGTATTAATTATTCGACACGCCGAAAATCCTAAATAAAAACAAACGCTTACGCAGGCGGAACGCTCCATCTGGTCGGACTCCAATTTGTGAATAAACACGAGGATAGCGTCGAATAAAATCCTCATACCCTTAATGAAAAAAAAAAAAAAGAAGTGAAAATAAACACGATGTGGGTGGAGAGCGGAAAACTCACCCTCGATTTCGGTGCTCGCGGAATAAAATATTTGAAGCGGAGCTTTTGGCGAGCTTTAGCATACGGGACCAAGACGGTCCTAACCAAACAAAAAAATGCTTTGCCCGCAAGTCCCGCGCCCCAAAAGGCTTTAACAACGTTTTGCCGCGGTACCGTATAAATATTTATGAAGGCACCAGTAAGTAGATCGTAAATACTTAATAATCAAAATTTCCATCGGAAATGCCTCGACGACGCAAAACTCGTCTTTCGAAACGGTCACCCGTCCCGCGCGCCACTTCCCCGCAATTTTCCGCGAAAGCTCGACGATAAAACTTTCATATTTTTTACTAAGATTTATAAATATATTAATTAATCAATAGATAAAAGCAAAGATCAAATAAGAATTATCAATTGAAAATGTCACTTATTTCGAAAATTGCAATTTTTCAAAATATTAATGATTAATACATGAAAGTTCAACTAAAATAAAATAATAATAAAAATAAATTTTTCAAATAAAAGTTTTGTATTAAAATGAATAAAGTTCCTAAGTTGAGATATCACGTATAAGATTGAAAAGCTTCATATTTTTTTCAATGCATAATGTCATGTTCATGATTCTGTTCTATATATTGATATTTACATATTTATAATTTTATAAAATTAAATAAATAACACTTGAAATATTTTATGAAGATTTATAATATAATATTTATATACATATATATATATATATATATATATATATATATATATATATATATATATATATATATATATATAATAAAATTCAAACATCAATAAGTTGATGTTTTGTTTTGTTGCTTGAATTCGAATATTACTTATATAGGTCATTGAATAATTTAGTATTGAAAATTTAATTATATATTATAAATTAAATTTCTAATAAATAATCAAACAATATATATATATATATATATATATATATATATATATATATATATATATATATATATATATATATATATATATATGCGTCGATAAATTCGACTCGAAATATAAGGAAAACACGATGAAATCGCGTTAGACGATGCATAAAAATGTTATTAATTAAGTTAACGCAATAAGTTATATCACGCGTGATATTAAAAAACACAACGTCGAGCTCGTTTCGCTCATTATCATGAAAATGTAATATAATATATATTTTTTTCCAACATCTAAATATTACTTGCGAAACACGAGTCGGCTTTTGCGGAAACGCGTTTTTTTTTTATTCCATCAGCAAACTTCGTTGTGTGTACTTCCACATAACAGTTTATGAAATGTAAAGTATGCCGAAAAACAGATTTTAAATATTCAAAGTTCAAAGTTAACCCAATTTCGAGTCGGCATCTTAATATTCACTCTTAATACGCGATTTTTTTATTCTTCTTCATACTTTTTATTTTTTTCTTTATTCGATCTAATTCCGTATAAAGCGGAGGCGTTGTTTTAAATTTTCAAACGGGTGAAAGTTTTACAAAGTGACAAGAAAAATACGACGTTAATATTAATATTTTGTTTTCATTGAATTATTTCATGTTTTTGTAATTTAAATTATTTTTATTTATCGGATGCGTGATAATTATTTAAAATTAAAATTATAATTTTATTTCACATGTAACGAAATAAATTTATTATATTGTACAATATATATCTAGATTTAACATCTAAATAGAGGGAAAATGCATATTTTTTTGTCGTATAATTCTCGTGTACATCGTTCCTAGCGTTAAGTCATTTCGAATCTGACTGTCACAAAGAATGTTGTATTCTGCTTGGAACGGGTTTTTAGCTTTTTTTTTCCTTATAAATCTGTATGTTTTTCACTATAAACGCCTACGTACATACATGGATTTTCCTTTGAAAATGACTTGGGATTACGTTCTGCATAGCTTTGAGCCCGAACGTTAGCCACAAAACGGTAAAGACGACCAAAATGGATATTATTATCATTAATTATTTTCTATTATATTGTTCAAAAATTTTTTTTTATTTTTATATAATATATAATATATTGTACATTATTAAAATTGTTGAATAGATTTAATTATTAAACTAATTTTCATCGCGAAATAAAATATCACGCCGAGATCTCATTTGATGTTATTTTTTTTTCATAGGAACATATACGACAGTAATTTTCGTACCGATGGGGATAAATGTATATAAAAGTGGAAAAAGCTGGGAAAATTCCGGTTGAAAGATGAGAGAGAGAGAGAGAGATAGATAGATAGATAGATAGAGAGAAGGAGAGAGAGAGAGAGAGAGAGAGAGAGAGAGGAAACAGCACGCTGCGGCCATTTACTTGGAGCAAGGCCCTACTTAATTTACTATTACGAGTGAAGTAGTATCAACACGCGAGCAACAATTTAAAAGCCTTGCCATTAAGGGCTCGCCGAGGGCTCTGACAATCATTGTTTGGGAAAACAAATAAGAAAAAAATTATATAAATATATTTCATATACGAATAAAATAAACGACTACTACCATATATATATATACAGATTTAACTAAAAGTATTACGCATGATAATTTCGTTTTACTTTTTATTATATAAGAATAAAAAAAAAATATATATATTTATATATGATTATATATTGTGAAAATTTGATATTTTACGTTAAAAGTTCTTGGTTCTTTAATGCATACGAGTGAGTGTACTGTCAAAAGCATTGAACTTATATATATTACATGTATATGATTGATCAATAATAGCTCGAACACGCTTTATAACTTGTTTGTATATATACAATGTATATAAAAAAATAATTTTCAAACGTATAGGTTTTTTTTTATATTATTGAAAATTTGTTGGAAGTTAAAAGTCACCTTGTTCCAGTTTCAAAGTGTTTAATGTTCGGAAAGTTAGAAAAAATTTCACGAATGTTACATGCAAAAGGAAAACACGTATACTTTTACGTCATGATATATTGCGAATATAATATATAATAGAGTGAGTTCAAATTTTATTTAAATAGTAATTTACATTAAATCAATCCTGTATATTTATATGTATATATGAAATTATCATAATAAACAATATGTCCACTTTATTTTTGAGCACTTTTACAGCATTTTGGCTCCTTTGTAATATTTATTGTTCCAGTTCAAGAATAATACGGGCGAGTTTTTCAGCAATGCGTGAACGCTGAATATTTTTTATTGTCGTTTTTCCTTTTGTTTTTCCATTTCTGTTCTCGAGAGGGTAAACATGATAATAGAGATTTCGCAAACTGAGAAAAAAAATCATTTCGGACAGTGTTCACGTAATCACATTTTTTAGGTTCTCTTCATTCAATATTCATAAGTTGTCTTTTTTTTTGCACAAAGAATTTTTATAAAATATTAAATTTTTCGTTTTTATTTTTGATAAAAAATAAAAATCGAACTTCAAACAGAATACGAATGATGAATTATATACATATATATAAAGATATGAAATATTACATTTATAATTAATTTAAAAAAGTTACATTTATAATTAATTTAGGCAGCATTGTGATTTTATACGTAGTTAGATAAATAGTTTGAAATTTTCAATTTTAATTAACTCTAATAATTTTTATACATTAATTTGATTTATATAATATATAAAACTTTATATATATATATATATATATATATGATAATATGTAATTTTTGGTGGATTTAACTCTAGATGTGCCATTTAGTTACCACTTGAATTAATGCAAAAAAAAAATTGTAGATTAAAGTTTAAATTTGATTTAAAATGAAAATAGTTCAATAAAATTTATTTTTTGACATTTAAAATACATTAAATATTATTAATAATAAATAAAATATATATTTACGTACGATATTCATAATTCAAATTTTTCGTTAAATCGATATATTTACGAGTTTCAACCGTGTAAACCGTCGCGGTAATTTCCATCGACGTGTGAATATGTGTGTGTATGTGTGTGTGTGAGAAAAAAAAACTCGCATTGAACGAGAGCAATTTTCCCGCGTCGAAACGATCCCGTAACTCGATATTAATGTTAAACGTGCGACTTTTCCGACCGACCTCGGGAAAACGATGAAACGAGGAAATTTGCCCTTCACGTAAAAGCCTTAGCCCTTCCGCGCTCACAATAAGAAATTAATCATGGCGTCGGGAAATTCGTCAAATATTCACGAAGGCGTTTTCGGCATTCGGTTTTCGCGCATTTTACACGCACATGAGAAAATTTTACGATGTGCAAGGATAATAACAATTGATTTGTGCCCCGTCATATAAAACGTCCGAAATAATTTATTGCGTTTTCTTGAGTCTCATCCATCCGCTTTTCCATAGCTGTGCGTAGTCGGAAATTAAACGTAAATTATTGATTTTAATGTTATACAAAGGAATATCAGATGTAACAACAGATTTATCCTATTCTCTTTCATCGTATATTACACGCTGAAGCGATACATAAATTACGAGTTTTATTGTATGTAATCAACGAAAATTTACACATATATTTCAAATATTTAAATTTATAATATTATATAATATTCACTGAAATTCAATACTTAAAATTAAACGATTGATCAATTAGTGTTATTGAAGATATAAACGATTTATGATTCAGATTTAGTAGTTTGTTATGCATAATTCACTCGTACTTTGTTTCAAATATTGAGTTAGTATTATAATAGAACATGTTAACTAAAATGAACTCGGTATTACCAATATAAATTATGATTAGATTTAGGATTGAAGATTTACAATGAAAATATGGTTGCAGAAATCGTCTAAAAATATAATATATATATAGAAAATATGAAAACGAATACAAATCTTCGTGAAAGTTGGTAACTTTTTGGTGAATTTTATCCATTATTCAAAACACTCGTACGAATGACCGTTTCGACTTACTCAGAGGTCGACCATTATGCAAGCTTTATGGTAGTAAATGACAAGGGTCGCTCATTAAAGGGCTTTAAGGCCATGAAACGACATATTAGCTCAAGTGTAGGTGCAATGGTCCAAAAATCCTCTTCATATATTAAATGAATTATGCTATTTTTTCTTTCTTTCTCTCTTTCTCTCTCTCGTCTATCGGAATTCGTAATATGAATGAAGGTCGTTTTTATCGCGATACTCTCTGTGCTGTGATCTATAAAAAATAAGTATAATAGAAATAAATAAAATTTAGTATTTATTAAAGATGCTTTCTTATTACGATTTATCAAATACTTTGTTTTTGTCTTTTTAATATTAAATGAAAACCGTTTATTTGATCTTATTGTACACTTTTATGTTTTATATATTATTAAATGCGAAGATTTTTGAAGAAACAATAAAAAATTAATAAATCTGTTACAGTATTATACTAAAAAACAATATGATTCTTAATACATATTTGAAATTCTCAAAATTTAGAAATTGAATTTTGGAATAAAATATAAATTTATTTATTTTTTTCTGTTAATATAAAATTTTATTTTTTTTATAATTATTTTTTTAAATCAACAATAAATTGAAATACGATAAATAGAAAAAAATGAAAATATTTTACATTTTAATTTCGCATTGTATTAAAAATTAGAACTATTCTAGAAAATATATTAAAAAATATTTATAAGATGTAATAATAATTTGAAAAAAATATGACCGCCTATAGAATATTATTATTGAGCAAACTATTATGTCTTAATACTGTTCAGTATTAAAATAGCGCCTTTTATTGTGGCCAAAAAAATAAAATAATAAAATATAAATATAAATCGATACATTCGCAGCGGCAACGGGAAACGCAAAAGGAAAATCTGTAGAAAAAAAGGAGAATATCTCAGACGTCAAAACCGGAAAATCCTTAGCTCCCCTTTCGGGATTCTCTTTCGGTGAAGCCTTTTAATTCGAAATTAGTTATCATCACTCGCCTTCTAGGGAGTCAAAGCGCTTTTACTCGCTCGGTTTGGATCCGATTAAGTGCTATTCACCGTCTCAATGGGTTGGACTTCAAATTTGATTATTCCGGGACCCTGTTTCACACTTGCCCCTTCACTTCTTCACACCCCCCGCTTTGTGCACACTTTTTTGCTTTTACGCCCCTCCCTCCCCCCTCTGATTAAATTAATCCAAACTGACGAGAACGACCCATAAATTGTATAGTAGTACCGATAAATACTCTTCACTCTTTCATCGTTGACTTATTTTTTTTTTTATTTACATTTTAATACGGATTAAATTAAAATTTATCGATTTAAATCGAAAATTAAGCACGTCAAAGAATATTTAATTATATTATATATAATAAAATAATTAAAACGTTTAATTATTAGTCCGCTATATAACTGTACACTGTTATGCGATTAAATTTTATATTATAGTTAACTATTGGCAAGCGCAAAAGCGATTCTTTGCCAAAATTTTCCATGATGTAAACTAGAAAAGGCTATATAATATGAAGTATTTCGACATGGAATATTAGCAGCGATAAACTGAGACTATTATATTATAAATTTTAATATTTTACATATTTTTTTAACAAGTATTTGCGTGTATATGTGTGTACATTTGGGGTGTGAACGTGTTTGTGTTGGTGTTTACATGTGTGTAACGGATAAAAGGCACATATTGACTTTACTGTTTACACTGAAAACAGAGTGCTAAGTAGTCTTTTGGGAAATCTTACGACCGTGAAAGCCTTAAAAACCGTTATGTTTTATTCGAACGATTCGGCAACGGCGTTTTAACGGCGACTTCAATTTTCCGAAGGAAAATTCGAAACGCGAAAACGGTTTCGTATCGCGATGATAATTCACGATCTCGCAAACGAATGAAACGTATATTTCATATACATATATATATGTAAAAAAAATAATAAAAAGTTCATTTTACAAATATAATTATCTTTATGCATGAAAAAATAATATAAATTAAAATGTTATATATGCATAATTGCGAGCGGTTAGCTAGAAACATCAATGAAATTTAATTTGTATCATAAAATAAAAACGGATTTTATTAGTCTAATTTTTATCGTTTATAAAAGTAACGATCGTATATATATATAGTATACAAAAGTGATAAAAAAATAATGCTGTTTTTTTATGAAAATAATGAATAATTATATGATTTAGATATGGAAATTTTTGGGTATAAAATATTCATTTTTGTGAATAAAATGTATGAAAAAATAAGGCAGCTCTTTTGTTAAAGTTCGATTCGTTAAATATTAACTTAAAGTCTCTTTGTTTGAATTTTTTTTTATAGAAGAAAATCTTTATAGCTTTTTATATTAATTATTTTTATAACATAAAACATTTGATATCATTAAAATATCTCATTATAAAACAACTTAAAAAACTTTTTTAAAGGAAATCGACGTTCTTTTGATTTCTATAATCGAAATTATTACAATTTAAATTTTCAAAACTATAGCTTTTTCAATGCTTAAAATCGAACACATTCGCCCTTATTGTACGCGCACGCACGCAATTGAGAATTTTTTATTTCTATACCCCATTTACGAGCGCGTAAAAAGACGCACGAGAAACGCCTCGAGATTGTCCCGCAAAATTACAATAATAATAAAAAAGCACGTTACAAATGGATTCACCGGTTTTTCGGTGATTATTATGTGCTATAAGCTCCTGTTTATTTCAGGCCTATGTATTTGCGTCTCGTTTTTCCCGCTTTTCCGACGCTTTTCTTTCCCCCTTTCACCCCCACCCACCCACTTATACCACTATATAACGCGAAACGAGCTTTCATGAATGAACGCGAATCGCTAAGGCGGTGCAAAAGATTCATTTATTTGTACGTCTTTTTTTTTACTTCACGTTACTTTCATTACAATGGGGAGACTGTTTATTTTGACGGACAATAAATAATATGTTTATATATATATATATATATATATATATATATATTTTTTTTTTTTTTTTTTGTATAATATAATATAATATAATATGTATACATTATACATGTACAAGTCGATTATAATACATTAATAATGAACATGGAATTTCGTTCAAATTTTTTTTCATATAAATATAAAAAAAAATACTATAATAGATTCTATTGATAATGCGGTCAATTTTTTTAATATATATAATTTTATAATATGAAATAATGAAGACATATTTTTCTATCAAATGATGATACGATGGTATATTAACTAGTGAATATAAATAAGTCATGTTGTATTAATAATATTGTAATTGTAATATGAAAGGATTGTTGGATGTTACAATGTTGGCTACAACTGTATCTTGTGATTAATATCAGTTACTAATTGTCCATTAAGCTATACTGTTAAATTATATATTGTATATTGCGATCTCGACAACTTAGTAGCAATTTAGTTTAATATGTAATAGCTTTCGCGTTCCAAGTTTAGAATATTATTTGTGTATTAAAAGAGAAATGCATTTTCAATTAGCTTAGAAAAAAATATATTAAATTAAATGAAAAAAGGTAGATGTAAATAATATAATTTAATCAAAAAATTAAACTAAAAACAATCATAATATATAATATATAGGTTCATCTAAAAAAGAAAACTGAAAACAAAAACAAATAATGGAAAATAATGAAACATATCTAATAAGAGAAATATGTAAACAACGAATGTTTTGATATGGTCAATGAATAAATGTATTTACTTTTATCATTATATCGAATAATATTGGAAAATTATACGATATTCTTATTAATGACGGTTTTATAATATTTATTAAGATTACAAATATGTCATATTTTTTTTCTTTACTCCGGTTTTTTTTCCAGTTACCGAAGAAATCTCGCAATTATTTTCCGGCTAAAAATCAAGTCGAGATAATGTATTTCGCTCTATCCGGTCGTTCGTTATTCACATAATGACATTACGATAAAGATGTATAAAAAAAGTAAATATAATTGATGGAAAGAAATTCTGAGAAAAATAAATATTTTTTTGCGAGTTCATCAGCATAATTGAATTAGATGTTAGTCGTTTTTATGATTATTTTATATGTATTATGATGTTAAATATAATGTTACGTAATAAATTATACGGTCTGTAATAGTTTATATGGAAAAAAATGTTCATTTAATCTGTTGAAGGTTTTTTTTGTTAATAATTTTTAATACATTATTTTGTTCTTGTATTTTAATTTTAAAATATTTAATATTTTATTTATGGATTATAATTTTTATACAACTTTCATTAATAATTGATTATTCATTTGAAGTGATATCAAAGAAAAATTTTAATGTATAAGAACTTTGATAAAAACGATAATTAAAAAATATATAAAAATAAATTTTATAAAAGTAGTAACTGTACGGATTTTTTACATTTTTTATAAGAAAAAAAAAAGCTTTTTCGACCATAATTTTCGAGTAAAAACGTTTGAATCTA
Organism: Leptonema lineaticorne; assembly: GCA_024500535.1. Lineage (NCBI taxonomy): Eukaryota > Metazoa > Arthropoda > Insecta > Trichoptera > Hydropsychidae > Leptonema > Leptonema lineaticorne. The sequence continues at coordinate 3,871,869 of JANIJI010000059.1, read as the reverse complement.
TATAGGTTTATATATTATTCCAGTTATATTTAAAATATATGTGAGCACACTTTTACTGTTATATTTGTATTTTGGTGTGCGATTTTAACTTTAAAGCATTCACAAAATTCAACCTCTGTTTTCTTTTCTTATTCACTGAAACGTACTGTAATATTATGAAAATATACTAAAGTCGGGAAATCCACAAACGAATTTATTTCACCAGAAAAATAATATTTTTATAGAAAAGACATTTTTTTCACTGCGAACATCCGATTCAACATAATTTTGAATCTACGTTTTAAAATTAACAATTTAAAACGCCGATTTGAATATTATAATATAATATGCGTTCGTATATGTGAACCGTTCTAATGTATGCAATTCCGCTATTGGAACTATTGTGCGGGTGTTTTTGATGTAAAAAGTAATTAAAATAAATTAAAATTATGACGTTGAAGCGAAGTCGCTGTCGCGAATTTATCGCATGCTTGAAATCGGCTAAACTTGAGCGAACTTTTAATGAAGGCGGTCGATTTAAAGTGAATAATGTGAAACATCAACATCAACCCCATAATGAAATATTTAATTCAATCCGAAAATTCAACAGAACGAATCGTTCTGCCGGATAAAAACAAATTTAAAATTAATTTCTATGGAAAATTTAACCGGATTTACGTAAGCGTGAATTTGTACGTTACGATACGATGTTACGATTATTTTCGTTTAATAAAATGTATGATTTTAATGTTTTTAATGGTAGAAAATGCGTGATAAATGTTAACGTAGAAAATATATTATTATATTTATTGAATATATATGAATAATATTAGTTTAAAATCATTTCGAAATGTCTTATTTAAAAAGTCTTATGTCTTATGTCTTATCTTCGAAATGTCTTATTTGAAGTATGAATATGAAATATGTTACGATATAAATATGCATAAATTTGAAGGTACAAAATTCCACGAATCGCATCATAGAAATGACTATTTTTGGACGAATAAGGACAAATCGACTATTTTGCGAAAAAAAAAAAATTTTTTTTTGAGGAATTTTAAAAGAAAAAAAAGCGCTGAAAAAAGAACGTAATTTTATAAGGAAAAATTCGGTTACGGCGGAGAAAGTCGGAATGGAATTGAACGAATTGAATTTGCATGAGATAAAAAACAATTCAAGAGTTTTCCCTTCCTGCGAAATCAACAGCCTAGCGAAAATCTGAATTCAGCAATATACATATTTACCTGCGCATTCATATATGTATGAGTGTCATTATATGTTATTGTTTGTTTCGCATATAAAATAGTACTATTTTATTAAAGTCGTATAAAATATTATATGATGAGGAATATTTTTTTTTTAATTAATAGCATTTTTTTCAGGTGCGGATAAATCTGATAAAATTAAATTTCAAAGCTATGGAAAAGCTTCTAAAAGTTTCCAATCTTTAGGAAAGTTTCGCGCGTCTTGTTTATTCCGCCAAAAGTCCAATCTGCAATGCGGCATTATATTTTCGCACACTTTGCCTCGCCACATATGCATCCTATTATCTCTAACATATGATTATTCAGCTGAAGGAGTTTTGTATTTATTCAAATTTCGAGTTTTGCATTTTAAATTGCCCAATGTGAACGAAATACAATAGAAAATTTCTGCTAAATGCCGCTACATTTTTAAAATCTTTCCCGCTGAAAAGAAAATAACGCGCGCGAGTATTATATTCACATTAACGTATAAAAGGTTTATATTGAAGAAAAACACGTTTTTTTTCTTGTTCGAAAAAAAGCTTTTAAATTTCGCACTTTTGACTTTTGTGTATAGGTAATGGAAAAAAAAAACGTTTGTAAATATAACATCGTAAATCTGCATAAGCAATCAAAACGAAAGAACGGGGTAAATAGTTAAAACCGAAAACCCATTAATGGTTCGAGGTTAACGCGCGTTTTAACAACAATGAATTTTCGAGTTTAATTAGTTTTGCTTCATACGCACGCACGCATTCACGCACGCACGCACGCACACGTCGTTAAAAAGCGAAAAATATGTAGGAATAAGACAGGTCTCCCCACGCCCATTGAATAGGGGTCGTTTTTAAGGGGAGAGTTTGTGGGGCCGGCCTCGGTACAAACGAAACGTACATAATTGGTACGAAGTGTTGTCTTAATTACAGGTTGAGGTCTAGACCCCGTGGCGACCCTCCGACGACCTATTGTGTCGAACTTGACCGTGCTTTCGCAAATGGAAGAATATAATAAGGACGAGCCGCCGACGGGTCGTTCAGGGTCTCGGTGGGTCGTTTTTACCCCACGACAAACAGGTGCCGCATAAAACGACAAAAACGAACCGCTTTTTGCGGTCACCCTATACATAGACGCTACGAGTCTATTTACCTTTCTTCAGATTATTTTTCTCTACTCGAAGTACTTATTTTTTTTTTGCGATAAAATCTGATGGAAAGATTGAAAGATTATCGGACATCTTCAGCTTAAGATTTATATTGCGATATTTTCGAAGAAAGTGATAGAATATTTTTTTTCAAACCTTTATATTATTTTCGTATCGCATATAATAAATCATAAATTTATATGTCTTTTTTAAATTTGTTAACTAATATAGATTATTTTCGATCTCAAGTCTATTTTCATGGATCATCGCAGTAATCGTATTATATTATTTGAGAAAGCTATATTGGAAAATTTATTATAATATTTTGATACTAGTTTTTATTTATTTCAAATGGTTTTCCTATAATATTATTTCGTTTATTTATTACTAAAACAGTATGTATATACCATATATATTAAACCTATATTTATTTTATAAATATATGTGATACAGTTATTATAATAGAAAAGGAAATTAAATATTATTATTATATTTTTAAAATTATGATAATTTTTTTTAAGATTCATATTATAACTGGATCGAGTCGCCAGGTCTACGTTTAAAATTTAATCATTATTTTTAACAAATAAATTTAACATTGTTGTTTCTCATATAAATTTATATTAACGAAATACATTTTCTATTAACTCGATATAGTTAAGTTAAACTCGATCACGTTTCAACACATCACTATAAAGTTTTCAAAAGAAATTCTAATAACGTCTCATTCGTTAGAAACGACCGATAAAACGTAACGATTTCGCTATATCAAAACACGGCAAAAGGAACAGAATAAATTTTAATTAAATGAATATAAAGAGCAACACGAGAACAACGAGAGCAAAGTTTCAACGATCTTCATAGTGGATTCATAGTTTATAACTGGTGTGTCTCGAGCAATAATACAGCGAATCTTGTGTTTTCTCTTTACTTGCACTAGTTAATTTTATACGAGCCAACAATGACATTAGTCTTTGTAACGATGTTGTATATTATGTACATATTATAATGAATCGCATCGCCACATATAGGATAAAATAAATAAAATGCTACGACGAAAATTTCTCGTTTGTACTGTTTAAATAATATTACGACCATATCAAACGTGTACAAGAATTTAGTGTATTCACTATTAACATCATATAAAATATTTATTATATACACGTTTAAGAATATAGATAATGTTCAAATATGATACAATAATTATAAGCATTGAGAATAATAGCTAATTATATTCTTTTGTTCAAATTTCGAAATTATCTTCATGGAAATATCAACGTTTGCAGGTTAACATTATAAAGCCCTAATAATCATCGTATACCGGTATTGTCTGTATACCAGTATTTGCGTTTCAATTATTCATCTGCTTTGTAGTCGATATACAATGACGATTGTAATTGCATAATTTCAAACTGGCTGATGTGCAATGAATACTTACAATCGGATTGATTTTCGGAAGTTGCATTAATATAATACAATAATCTCCTTTATATTATTTTATTGAGTAAAATTACGATAGAAGTATGCAAAAAATGATTTCAGATGTTAGAATTTATATATATTATATACATGATTAGTAAATTATATTTAATTAAAAAAATTAAATTTTTGAAATTTTGAAAGAGCAGTTCAATTCTAAAAATATGTCAGTTTTTTTCATAATTATATTTTTAATTTTAATTATAATATTATATATACATATATTATATTTGAAAAAACATATGTTTAACATTCTAATAAAATATATATAGCACATTTTGACATCCGTCGAACGGAACCGCTGAAAAAAATCGAAATTAAACGCGACGCTGAAAATATATTTTTTTTTTCATCAATTTATGCAGTCATAATCATAATCGACTCCGCGGTTATATAGCCCTGGCCGTGACAGGCTGTCATTTCAAGAAGTGCCTTCCAGTAAGTATAAAGGCTATGCAAGTGTACTTATGTACTTTCAGGACACGTTTTACCGTTTGTATACGCGCCCTTTATATTATATATACAAACGGTGAAACGCGGTAGTTTCACACGACTTCATTATACTTTCTTTAAAAGTCGTATATCACGCTATATATATATATATATATATATATATATATATATATATATATATATATATATATATATATATATGAATGTGTATAACCGGTATAATATATAGCGTTGTACGTGTGAGTAGGGTGACTGTGCATTTTATTATCCGTACCGGGACATACTGTATTTTATGCGGCATTGTTGCGGGTTAATTCTCTGACGTTTTGTACATATTGTATAAATTTGCGATTAGAAACTATGTTAATCTTCGTAAAGTAGAAACATATTAGGAAACTGTTACGATGTTATTAAGCGATCGATGTAAGTATTTTAATTCACGTGATGGGTGAAATATCTTAATTTACTACAATACAATACTACAATACAATATATATCTATATATATATATATATATATATATATATATATATATATATATATATATATATATATATGCATTAATATTAAATTGTATTAATAGATCACCCTATATATAAATGTGTTTTTTCTTCATCGCCTGAACTGAAAGCCGAAGAGATGAATTAAACTCTGTGCGCCATATTTAAATAGATTATGATTTTAATAAGCAACGTATTCACCAAACGTTGCTCCATCGTATTATTACCAATTTCCTATTTATAATAATTATTTAAAAAGAAACAATTGATGTTTTCTTTATGAAAAAGTAAAATTTGTTGAAGAAAAAAACTTTGTAAATCTTCTAAATTTATGGTAGAGTTTTGAGGAAAGTAAAATATTTTTAATTAATAAAAAAAGTATTATTTATTAGGTATTAGCTTCTAAGTGAAATAAAAAATAATAATAAATAATATATATATATATATATATATATATATATATATATATATATATATATATATATATATATATATATAGTCAAATAAGTCAAAACAGTTTTCGTATTGTTAGTTATATTAAAATTTATATGGATAAAGAGATAAATATATATAGCTTAAAATTTAATACAAGTTCATGAAATGTTTGTGTTAATTAATTCTATAATAATCAATGTTTTACAGTTGAATATGTAATATAAATTATTATACACAATAAAATAAAAGGCAAATAAGAATTTAAATAAGAAAAAAAACAAATTTCTCTGTTTTCTTTTAACAAGATAGAATATATATAGTTATGTATATTTTCGATAATATTTATATATTTGTTGTTAGATTTTTAGTCGCTGTTAATTTTTATAAATCGTTAATTTAGATGTAATTATTTTATAAAATTTCATAATAAAAGTTTTGATTAAAACGAGTGAGATAATTTCATGACGTTTAATTTTTTAGTCAACCATATTGAAATAAAATATAATATTTAATTTGTAAAAGTTTAATTATTAAAGTTGTTATAGAACGGAAAAACGAAAAAAATAAAATAAAATAATATAAACTCAAAAATTAAAATTAATTCAAAATACGCTCTAGAGAACGTTGTTTAAACTCGTACAGAAAAACAATCCGACTGTAATTCGTATCTTTATTTAATAATAGAGCACAATACGTTCGGTCGCCGAAATAAAACTCCAAAATACAGACCTCGAAAGTTTAACTCGCACAATAAAACCATTACGATCATTGGACTTAATTAATTTTTGCGGGGCGCGTTTCGAAAGCGACCCTCGTCCCATCGGATTTTGTGCGGAAATTGTCGCATATCTCGATTTCGATCGTTGCTAACGGGCTTTTCCGGCACGGCTTTTCCGGGAATCTGATAAAGCTTCCGAATTCAAATTCGGGAAAAACAATACGAACGAATTTTCACGACGACGATGCGGGCATATAATTGAGTGGAAAACCGGCCATCATGGACGGCAATCGTTCGTATCTCTCTTTCTCTTTTTTTTTTACGTGGTTCGCGGTCCGTTTTAATTATATCCAAATGTGCCATGTTCCATATGCTAGTGGATGAAATTTACTAAATGAGTGTAAAAACACACACACATGTGTGTATTATTATTTTACTTTCGTGATTTGTTATGAATAAAAATAAATTTTTCAATAAAATTTCAATTTTATGAAAATGTCATTAGTCTCTTATAGATTTACCTTATGATAGAGAAAAACGACATAATAATATTGATTATTTTTTAAAACAATTATAAAAATTGAACATTAGCCATCTTTTAATAATTAATTCTGTAATAATAAAACACTGGTTGAAATATTGTTTTATAAAAAATATTAAAATTTTATTAATTATCTGAGTAATATTATTAATGTTTTTTTTTTGAGACCTATTAAAGGAAAAAAACCTAATGACAAACAAATATATCTTTTTCTTAAATAATTATATAAATAAATAAACGAAATATATAAACATATTTAATTTCGAGAAATCATAATTCAGATTTCGCAAAGAAAAATGAATAAATAAAATATTACATACCATATAGCATATATTACTATCGGAAAAAATCATTAACGAAACCGTTTTAATATATATGGTATATACGTAAAAATTTAATTCATTTCGAATATAAAAGAATTTTTATACATATATTTATGTGTGTGTGTGTGTGTGTGTGTGTGTGTGTGTGTGTATGCGGGGAAAATCAGGAGAACGTCATCACATTGAATTGAACGTATTCATGTGCTCTAACAAAAGATGATAGAAATAACAAAAGAAAGGTCTAGTGGATAATGAATAGCCATTATCTGCTTGGTGAACTTTGAATGTCTTCGTTTTCGTGTTTTATTTAATAGCTGTCGCACCGTTTTCATCCATTAGATACACTAATTGGAAAATTTATAAAATACTTACATCGTTTCCTTTATAATATTTATAATATTGCATTATAAGCGGGAAAGTAACCGCGCCAAACTGGGAACGTAAATTAATGAGAATATTGATTTTAATTAACAAGGCGATATAATTAATTTATTTTAAATATATTATTATTATTATTATATGTATAATATTTATAAATAAATATTAAAAAATCACAAATTTTATATTTTACGGTAACATTTACTTTATAAAATAAGAATAATATAAAGAAGTAGAGTAAAGGAAGAGAAGAAAAATAGTTATATAGATCGGAAAATGAGAAAATAAATCATAATAGCGTTATATCTAGCAACATTACTTACGTCTAAAATCTTTAGATTACCTCTTTCTCTATTTGGTAAATCTTTTTCTTTATCTGGATCAATTTCTAGTAATCATGAAATATAATCAGAAATTTTTAATCTATTTGAAAATTAGTTTTTTTTAATAAATTACAATAATAATTTAAATATTTGATTTAGATTTAGTTAACATCAGAATGTATACTTTTATGTCCAAGATGATCTCATTGATTTATTTATTTTTAAATCTGTTTTTATTATGAATATTAATAGTTGAAATATATATATTTATTTTATGAAAATTTATAATTATGTTTTATTGATATTATGTATTGAAGATACAATAACAGTTATCTTAACTGTAAAACTTATAGCACACTCAACATGCAAGTTGTAAAATAAACTTAACCGATGAAATACAATGTATTATAAATATTGAAGATGCCTATTATTATTGTAATAACAATATATTATAAACTAAATATTATTTTATAAACCGTGTGTTTGATTATTAGAAGTACAAATGTTTTTATTATATTTAATTTCAGATTTTATTGAAATGAATTTAAAAATCGTATAAAAATATACATTTTTTTTTGATGAAAAATATGGTATATTATATTAATAGCTGTCAAAAATCGAAGCAAAATCAGATCGTAAATGCTGATATATTTTACACGAAATTTAGAGTTATAAAGATCATTCAAGATTAAATTGCAAAAATAAAATATTCTACACCACCACCACCATTTTATAAACATATTCACGATATAATACAATTTAATTAAATAAATTCAATATGTCATTGAGAACTTAATATATCACATTCGACATTCGATTCGCATGTGAAAAACGGTCATCGTTAATTTCCAACAAATTCAATCGTCGTCTCTTATATTGGTGTACACGTTAACAATTACGATTACTATTACATTTATAGAAGTGCATCGTATACTGTTACCGGTTTCAATTTTGTGTTGCCCTAGACAATCCAGTGAATTCCCTAACAACGTGCAGAAATCTAATAAGCAGAGACGTATCTGCAACGTTCACGCCGTCGCCTCACCTGTAATCTATCTCCTGAATACTAGAATATATATATATATATATATATATATATATATATATATATATATATATATATATATATACATATATATATTCTATTATAGAACTCTGACAATACTGAAAATGTATATTACTTAATGTATAAACCAACCGATAGATCTGAGAATTCTATATATTACATATACGTTTTCATGTCTTTGTATTTTGTTGATAGTGTCGTTTCAGATCATAATAAATATAATATATATATGAAATATAATCATTTTAATTTTTTTATGCTTTTTATAATTATAAAAATATTTTGATAAATATTTTATAGTATAGTCGAGGCTTAATTATATAATATAAACATATATATATATATATATATATATATATAATATGATAGAGAAACGTGTGTATGTATTCGCGAATTGTATGTACAAATAGGATTTTACTCATAGTATACTGTTTCGTCTATGAGTAGAAATTTGTTCGTTGCTCGCGGGTAACAAGCGGAAAAACGAGCAAATCTAATCACGAGTAAATGCAACTAGTAAGCTAAGTGTCCTTTTCAAGTGCATTTTACGTGACTGCGTTTTCTTATACGACGGATGTATTTGAAATATAAAACACACTTCGCACTTGATAGAATTCGTTTTTGTTTATTTTATCGAGCGTTTCGCACTCGATATGTATATTTGCGAGTCGTTTTATGATACGAAATTGAGTGTGAATAATTTTTAAAATCTATTTATAAATTTTGGATGATTTTTTAAAATGTTAAAACATATAGATATTTTTCTCTCTTCATACTAAAAATAGCTTTCCGTATTATAAAATCTAAGAATCACTGGATAAATTAATGATATATGCATTAAATATGTAATAGAGATAATTATAAAATAGAAGTTATTATATTTACATGTTAAATATTATTTCAAATAAATCATTTCTACGCACATAAATTTTAAATGAAACAATAACAACTCAAGCATGCGTCAAATGTATGAATCGTTTAATCTCAATTTTATAACACGAGATGAAAATCTATATTGAAAATTTATATGCAACCGTATATTTTCGAATAATTTTATTTGAAAACAATATAATCTGAATAAAAACCCTTTTCTCGGGCTCGATTAAACATCAAAGCTCCGAAAAGCGTTTTGCACCTTCGCGCCGTGCTTTATACGTTTTACGTATACAAGTGTAATATATTTTTGCTGTTGTTACGCGCAATCAGCTTTTGAATTATTCATAGTAATCTCGCTTTTCGCATTCTACGCAAATAGTAGAATAAAAATATATATATATATATAAAAGTACAGAAGAGGCGTGTCAATTTTTTAGAACCTTTTGCGTTGCAAATGTACGCCCGCTTTACACGGTTTATAAATAACGGACACATACAAATTTCACCGAAATACTGGGTACAATTTGGTCGGATAATTTTAAATTCAGCTAGTTTTGTATATATGAAAACGTAATAGTCGAATATAAAATATTACTTGTTTTTTTTTCTCGTGGAACTGTGTTAACATTGATTATACTGTATACATATATATTTTTTAAACATCATTATAATTAAAATATTGAGACTAAAATCAATTTGAAATTTTTTTGTTAATTAAGAAATAAAAAAAAATATTCTATCGTGCAATTTCCTACGAAAGCACTGCAGGATAAATAAATAATAAATCAGCGGTGTTGTAGTATTTACAGGCTCAGGTTTTCCTTTCGAGATTAGAAGCGCTTATTTATTGTTCTAGGGATTAATTCGCCAATTTTGTCCTTAACATTAAGATATTTTTGGGCAATTTTAGGTAAGATATTAATATTATTATTTAGACGTTTTTTTTTAAAAGGACACCACAAATAGAATTGATTTTTATTATTGTTTTTTTTTTTTAGTAAATCCAATTCTATCAAAATAATATATGATACATTGAACTGTTTATAAAATATTATAATTGATATATATGATTGATTATTATTTATTGAGGTATCAATTAGCAACCAAACGCAATATAATAATATAAATTTAATTTTGGTTTGATTTAGATTATATACAATATAATATTTCGTTTAGAATACGTATTTGTGGAAATTTTGCCTATGTCGCTATGTTTGTTTCAAAGTCGATTAAGCTTTGATAAAATAGACGATATAACGAAGCTACATTGTAATCGAGGTTAAACCGATATCCCCTTATGTGAAGATTAATTTTGGCTGATTTAACTGTAAAGCCATAATCAGAATATTGTTATATCAGATGCAGCAATAAACGAGCTACAATATATTGCGCAATTTAGGTTTTGATTTAATAACGTTTGACCTTATATACACCCTATTAAATATAATAATACAATAGATTAGCGGCGTTTTATTTTAGATAAAATTGTTTAATTGTTGTTTTTGGTTTATTTTAAAGCGATATTAAAATATAGCGTCGGTTTCGGTAAATGAAAAACCGGATCGTTAAGTCTGTATATTGAAGTTTCAGTCTTACGGATGAATTTCAGTTCGCTCGTTAATTTCGAATTTGTGTTTACTCATTACGTAATTACAGCAATTAGTAAATACTATTTCTTGCATTGGAATTTTGTATTTTTTTAATTTTATTATAATAATATGAATATATTCATATTACTTATGAGAGCAATATTATAATGATATTAAAAATATTTTGAAAACGGCTTAATTTTAAAAGTGTTTTACTTTTTAATGAAAAAAGTCTTTTAATTTTATGTATTGCTCGAAAACAAAAAACGCGCACACGCATATTAAAGCTTTCATCAGCGCGCCGTAAGCATTAGATGATATTTGACCGTAGCTTTTAGCGGCCACGGAAAATGCAAAAGTGCTACGGGAAGGCTGTCGCGCAAAACGTAGGAAGGGCCGAGGTCAGGGGCAGGTTCGGCGAAAACGCGGAGTGTGAGGGTGCAAATTTGACAATGTGACCACGCAGAATAATTTCGAAAAGGGGGTGTAAAAGCTCGAAAGCCGTCGTATTAAGGGGTTTCTGTTTGACGGGCCGCAGTCGAAAAGCCTCATCGGCGAAGGCTTTCGCGTCGCGTTGCTCGAGAAGCTTTTAGTTGACTGCGGACCGCGACTGAGACGGACGCGTTCGTCGCACGCGCGCACTTACTCACACACATTTAATACAATATATATTATATATATATATATATATATATATATATATATATACACACAATATATATATAAATATTGATAAATTATCGAATTTAATAATCATAAATCACAATAAACAATAATGCATAATTAATCATTTAACAATATATAAAGAAACTTTTTGAAATCATCTAAGATGTGAACTTTGTTTTGAAAAAAAAAAACTTTCAACTCGTACAGTTTAAAAATGATGTAGTGAATATATAATGATATTATTTATGAGCTATCGACTCGTATGTGTGTAACACGTTTTGAATTCGATGTATTTTATATATGCATGTATGTGAATGTGATTTTGAAGTATTTCCATATGGACTACGAAACTGATAAGAAAATATGAAGATAACTTGAAAGTTTGCTCGTTAAGGTAATTCAAATATTTTTCGGTTATATGAAATTTTCTTCATTGAAATCATCACATATATTAGTATGCATGTCAAAATTTTTTTCATCATTTTTATATATAATGTACATATTTTATTTTATTTTAAATTATAATTATAATAAAATAATTAATATTTATTATTTATATTAAAATATTTTTACTACAAGAAATAAAATTTATATTTTATAAGCAAAAAATACATGAAATTAAAATAAATTTCAATTTTTTATTATCTTATATTAAATAAATTTACATTTTAATATAGGATTAAATATTCGTATTGATTACAATTCACTATTGAAACATGAAGAAGAAATTAATACATCATATTTTCTATTGATGTGATACAATTACTAAATTATTCAGCGAAATGTTAATTTATGTCTTATTCATAACAATATTAAACCGGAGAGACGTTTTGAAGCCTCTGGCAGTAGTTAAGGATATATTCAAGACCCAAACCTGAAAGGGCCGATTAAATTTCCTTTATCATATATTATATTAAAATATACCTGTATATAACATGATGAATGTTATATGTATTTGAAATTTACTTTTCAAATCAAGTATTATTCATAATATTTAATGCTAATAGTCTTGATTTTGATTTATTTTATCATTACAAATGTTAAACGAAGATATAAATTTTCCGAGGCATACATTTTCCATTATAAGAATTGTACAAAAATAGAAATTTGACCTCATAAATGTGTAAACAAGCTGAGCACCGAGAGATTTTTAAAGAAAGGCAGTTGAAATATTAATATTTCCATTAAGGAAATAGGTTAAACCGAATAAATTTTTTGTGACATAATGACATAGGTCAATGTGAAAATTGTACTTTATTTATTTATAAAAATTGAGTCATCAGTTTTACGATGTATTTAGCATACCTCGTATTTTATATTCATCGATTTTTACAGGGTTATTCTATTTTAATTTTTATTAAAATAAATATCGACAGAATTGATAAAAATCTAATGTTATTTGTATAGTCAGACATGCTAACTATACGCTATTAATGTACATTTACTGTATTGTTAAAAAAATATTTATATAATATAATATATGATCTTTTTTTTATGTACGTCTTTTTTGTTAGATAAGCGCTCCATATTGATACATCCATATTAATCTAGAGCAGGTGTTCTCAAAGTTTTTGAATAAATATAAAAAGTATAATGTATATAATCAATTCTTTATTTTTCTTGTCAACTATGGAAATTGATGGATTTTTTTCTTACATATGACATTTTTGAAAATATATAATATATTAAATTTACTTAGTATATTTTAAATTAAAAACTATTCTTTATATATCTATCGTATTTCATAATTTAATTTACAATTTTTTATTTGTTAATTTTTAATTTATTTCAATGAAGAAAATAATTTTTAAGATTAATATTTATAAGTTTATAACAATTTTTAGAAACTATGAAAATTACATGGAAAAAGGAAATATATTGGGATTGTTCTCGATTTTCGTTCGAATTATATACTTTCATAATTAATTTTAAAATATATTTTAAATACAATATATATATAAAACAATGATTAAATTTGTAGTCTTTTATGAATTATTATATTTTCATAGGTGAAAATTAAATATGTGAATTATTGAAAATATTAATATAGATAAAATTAAATAATACATTTTTTGATTATTTCATATATTAAATCAAATTAAATTTTTGATCACAATAATACATCGTAGAATTGCATTTTGAGAAATTTCGATTTCGGGGAATATGAGCTACAGTAGGCTGATATATATTTATTAATGCCCGTTCAGTATACAGGGTATATTTTATTCATGTCTTACCACCTGGACACGTTTTGTTCGCTTATTGTGTTCAGTTAGTTGGACTAGTTTCGCGATTTTCCTTCGATCGTTGTGTATACGTTTTGATTGTTCACAGTTAACCTTAGGAACAGAATTTCAATGGAAAAGCCTACATGCAATGAATAATATAATAGCTTCTCGACGAATATAGAGCCCCCCTTCAATTCGTTTTATATACGTATTATAATATTCGGTTATTATTTATTGTAAGCATTTTTTTTAAATATATATATATATATATATATCGAGTGTCATTCGAAATAATTTCATATTATTATTGTTATAGATTTTTTTTTCGATATTATATTATTTCGTCGTCATCGCCGACGGCGTTATTGAGAATATTTTTCCGACGGTTCGGATCGTATCGGAAAACGCAGATTATTCCGTTCGTTTCGGATTGTGTTCGGAAATTTATGCTAAGTGTCATTTAGTCCTTAAAATTCGAGAAAGGGACTATTTTTTTCTTTCGTACGGTCGAAAAGTGGAAGAAAGACGTTATTGAATCTGAGCAGAATTTAAATTTTTCTCTCGTCTTACGGTTTTTTTTTTCAAGAGAAAACAATCGTTTAGCAAACGAAACAAACGCACAGAAATAAATATATTTTTTTTTCTAAATAACACTATATAAAAGATGATATTTGAATAAAAATGATTTTTATTCGGCGAAAGAATTTTATGGAGCTATTTTATTTTATTTTTTATGTTGTGATGTGGTTGCGGTATTAGATTACCATATATAGTCGGTGGTGTGACTCGAACCAAACGTGTCACTGTAGATATCATCAGTATTATTATCATTGTCACAGAAGTTGAATAAAAATAGTTGTATCAAAACTCTGGTTTGATCGGGCTTACTTTTATATATTTCGACATATATAATAGATTTATATTAGATTAAAAAAATTGTAACGAGTTTTTGTTAATTATATTCAATCACGTAAAGCGATAATTTTTGCTTCATTCATATGATTTTATATAAAAATATGGTATTTTTAAAAAAGAAGAAGTATAATATAAAAATTTTGAATACATTTTTGAATTTTAATGCTAAAATTTATTCAATAGTAATAAATTCAAATCATGTTTTGAGTTTAATATTGTACAATATTAGATATACATCTTAAACTTCATTTTAACTTTGATATTCTTTACAGATATATAATTATAATAAATGATGTTTATTTATTATATTTATAGAAAAAATAAAATAAGTATAATGACATTCGTATGACAAAGGTACAATATTTATATGTTTCATAAAATTAATTGAGCATAAAAATAATTTACTTCTTACATATTTATTATATTTATTTCCCATGGTTGTTTCTTTTGTCATTTTTAAAAGACAGCTTTAAATTCATGTATTTAAATAATACATTTTATATTTAGTATCATTCTCTTTCTCTATATATTATATATATATATATATATATATATATATATATATATATATATATATATATATACACATAATTGTGTTAAAATATTAAAATTTTTATAATAAAAATTACACGATAAAAACATAAATTTGGACATACAAAAAGAATAATATATATTTTTATTTTATACAACGATAAAAAAATACGAAATAAAAAAAATCTGTCTTATATAATTATGAAACAAAACATGAAGTCGTAACATAGAATTACCGAGTCGTACATTGAAGACAAAAAAAAAGGCAGCATTTGAAACAAGAGACCCGAAACGGCGAACAAGGTCGTCGTTCATTATTCGCATTATTTATAATTTTACGAAATATATTTTTGGAAAAGAATGTTTAATTAAAAATTAAATACAAACACAAGAACGCACTTACTATTATTATTTTTATACAATATATACTATATATAAACGTACCGTTTTTTTTTTAAATTACATTTAAATTGAAGAAAAGTTTCCGGAAAATTCCGTTCCACACGTACGCAACGTTTTCCGCGTCATTTGAATCGGGGTAGTGATGGTGGTGTGTGTGTGTGTGGCGAGGGGGGGGGGAGGAATATTAATGTTTCAAATTAATTTCCTCCATCGAAATAAATCAAAAGCAGCGAAGCAATAATTAAATTTTCCCGTAATGAGCTATTACGTTATTTGTTAAAATATTTCGCCCGAACACGATGGAGGTTCGCAATTCATAATTCATAATTTAGGGGTAACATCGTCAGAATTTAAATGTTACGTTCTGCGGTTGCGTTCCCGTGTTTTTCGAAAAAAATAATAAAATAAAAAAAAAGTAAAATAGAATTAAAATATACAACATCTGTTTGTGAAAAGTAAGAAACCCTCTTTTTCTATTCAGAATGAATAATATTTTTTGTCTGACCAAAATTTTTCATTTAAAATAATGGTATATAAATATTTTATCGTGTATATTTTGTGTCTAATTAATGTTATTTTTAATTATTATTTAAAATTGATTAACAGTATTATTTTAGTATATTATCGCTTTAATATTCAATTTTTATTATCGTAAAATTTTAATATGATCGCGATAGGAAAACAACAATGTTATATAAATTTTTAGATAAAATCGCGAATTTAAACATTAGATTTTTAACATTGTTATTAAGTTTTTACATAGAAAAAAAAAATTATTTTTGATTGAAATTTTCATAGATTCAATGTTTATTTATGAAAATAGTCAGTTTTTGAACTATTGATATGTTAAATACGCGATTTATAAAATTCGTTGATCATAAAAAAAAAATATTGAGAATCGACATAAATATACCATCATTATATATTTCAATACATTAATGAATAATGCATACATGTTCCAATATTCAACATCGATAAATATTTTGAAAAATCTTGAACTTTCAACGGGTTATAGATGTGCAAACGATAAGCACTTTTTTATGATTTATGCCTACTTTCTCACTCCTGTTTCAATTTTTCTACGTTATACATTCTCCATATTTCGTCGTCTTTTTCATCTTCATATTTCATTCAATCCGTATTGGTTTTGTGCCTTATATGCGTAGGCGTACTTTATATATATATTTGTGCGTGTGTGTAGGGAAAAGTGCTGTAAGGATATTCATCCTCACTTTCATGTGTATCCCTCGAAGGATGCTTATCAATAGAAGTTTTTCACAGACAGATGCTTTCGCGTTCGCCTTATAACAAGCGTAGCTTTCGCCGGATTCGTAGGATAAAAGGATTTAGACCTGTGTAATCCCTTTATAAATATTTGAAGACGCATGGAAAATTTCTCTTGCCTGATTTGGCCGCGGTTTGCCTTATATGACGCGAGCCTCCCTCTTACCATACGCCGCGAAAATATTCAATATAAAAAAAATATGTATATATATATATTATTATAAATATTCTTATATATAATAATAATACAAATATATGCGGAAAAATATTATGTAAGACGTGTTTGTGTGCGGATTCGCGTGAGCGTGTACATTTTTATTTTGCGACATGCGAGAACTCGTATTGAATATCATTCAACCCTTTGCCGAATCGAGGGTTCGAAATTTCGAGCATTTCAATAGAATTTATGTATTCTCCGCTTGTGGATTCATTTAATTATTTAAAAAAAAATATTTTTTTAACACAATGTTTATCCTGGACGACTGTGTCCTTTTTGTTTTTTTTTTTTGAGGAAATTGTATACAAATTGAAATTTTGTTTTTGTTAAATGAACGACGTTATAAATCGCTTTGATGTTAATTGAAAACGGGAAAATTCCGGAATTTGGAAATATGCGAATTTGTCGCTGTTGAAAAAAAAAGAAGGAATAATAAATAAGTCGTCAAATATCGTGAAACGAAAAGTTTATTTATTAAAATGAAATGATTTTATCGCGAAACGATTTATTTTCTGAGAAATAAAGATCATATTAATAATAAAAATATTTTATATTTATTTGAGAAATAAACCATTTCGCATAAAAAATAAAAAAAATGTATATATATATTTAATTTACAACCGCAAAATTAAATTTATGTGTTTCAATTTTGATGAATCTAATACTATTTACTTAGTTTTATATATTTTAAATATATTTATAGAGTGCGCAGTTTTTTCATTATTGTTGAAAAAAAATATTGAATAAAAAGTAGTATTATGAGGGTTAAAAAATAAATAAAAAATTCATATCATCGCAGATATTGCTTTATCAATATGTTATTGAATTTACGAATGAATAAATAAGTGTATAATATTCGAATGAAAAAGTTACGATAAAATAATAAACTTAATGGAATATAGATTAAAATAAATTTATAAAAAATATTTTTTCTCAAGATTATACTTTTAGGATATTTTATAAATAAATATCAAAATAACTGTATGATTTCATTATAAAAAAAATCTTCAACTATTCAAAACCGAATAAAACTTAATTAACTCGCTTTTATTTATGGCTCATACAGAAGTCAATATAAGGCTCGGTTATTTCATCTTTTCAATTCGCATCTCGCAAATGAAGATTGCGTTTTCACGGGAACGCTTCTGGAGTGCTTTGCTCCTAAATGAGGCATCTTCATCCAAACAAGGATATAACCGGGTGGGATCCTAATGCGAAAACCCGCCCTTTCAATCGATCCTTATTTGACCTTCATTAATCTTCAGGTTCCGCGATAGAAACGGCGGACCAAAAACGATCTACCGAACGGATAAATAAAAAGAGCGACGCACACATACACACACAACATATACACAAAGTAAAAACGGAAGGACTCCAATTTTGTGTATTTTTTTTGCGGATATCCTGTTGTCTTCATCAACGCTCAATGGTGACAACAAAAACATCGACGTTTATTCTTTTTTTTCCCGTACGTCTATTTTCATGCTGCTTCGCCTTGTTTTGTTGAAGTTTTCCATTTTCAGGGAAATACTCATGACCGTTTTTTATAGCGCGGTGTTTCTCAAATTAAATTTGTGGCCAAAGGGCGGAAAAAAAAAGAGGAAAAAGTGCGGAATTCTGTGCAGGAAAAGTCCGGAATTAAACCGCAAGTCAGCGACAGCGAATCTAGATTGAAACTAACGAACTTTAGCTGCGAAACCTAGATTTCAAATAAAAAAAAAATAGACTAATTTCGTTTTAATTATGTAAGGATTGATTTTAATATTTAACATACGTAAAATTTCTATGTAATTATGCAATAATCCATAGTTTAATTTGTTTTTAATAATATTATTTTAATTTAATATTTTACAGAAAATAATATTGAAGAAAAACTAAATTATTTAAAAACGAATAAACAACATTTGTGATCATATCTGTGGCAACATTCATGTTCGTTTATTTATTTGCGGTTTGAAAAGTCACAATTTAAACTCGCGAATATCATTTTTTCATGTCGTATTAAATTTACATTTGACTCTGAAATATAATATTAACAAAATATTTATAAAATAATTCAAATGACATGAAAACATTTAAATTCAATTTTGATTGATTTCATTTTATTAAATTTGAATAAATTATTTAAATTTTGATATGATATTTCAAAAAAAACTTGAAATCTTTATAATAATGATTTATGAATAATATTAGATATAAAAAAACATGATTTTCAGCATAAAATTGATTTATTTTTATTAAATATTTTATAAAATGACAAAGACAAACTTTGATTCCTTAATCTAAATAAATTTTCCATACAAAAAAAAAATTGATATTCAATTTTACAAAATATAATATATAAGTTATTAACTATATAAATAAAATAGAAAATATTGTCGTTATCGATCATTTGGAAAATAACTGTAAAATGAAATTCGATTAAATTACACTTTTTTTTTCACATATAATATATATTTATTTTTATATTTATATATAATATATATTATTATTTCATTTTGTTCGACTAGTATATCGAATCAAAAATCAAAATTGAATACACGTGGCGTTTGTAATGCGAAACGTCGAACGTTATAAATTCTCTTTTAAATTGGATTCGGAATCCTGAAAAAAAATTGTTATGAAATACACTGCGATATTTTATTATTTCGACGAAAAAAGTATCGATATTTTAAAATTTGTACGATTATCGTTGTTTTTCAATATTTGAAATTGGACGAGTTGGCAGAGTTTTATATGATATATCGTTCACGATCTGAACGTTTCTTTGAGATTTTATTTTATTTATATAAGATAACTTTGTATCCAGTTCTTTCATATTCATAATAAAAAAAAGCTTTTGATGTTTTACTATATTATTACCATTTTTCATAGTATATAAATGTAATAATAAATAAGTATATTTCAAATATCAATTTAAATAAATATTATATTAGTCTATTTTGTCTCTTTTTTGAGATACAAAACAATGTTATAATTTTTTACGCGGTAGTCATCAATTCTATGTACAATATTTGAGAAATGATTCGAAACATTCGAGTTAACAATTATTTTAAATCTATATTAAGAATATAATTTGATTGTTTGGGTATTTTTCTATGAAATATACAAATATCAAATATAAGGTAATACTCAGAAATTTTATTATTTGGATCTGAAGGTTAAAATATAATATGGAAATACAACCTTTTCATTAAAATAAATATGGTCAACGTATATAATTGATAATTTATTTTATATTAATAAATTCATTTATTTGAATTATTTGAAATTCGGCTAAAAATATTTCAATTCATACGATTTTCTTTCCAACTCATTTTAATCGTCCAATTTCGACAATTTGAATCGCACGTTCGTTTCATCAAATATCTCAAAGAAAGCGTCAATTTATTTGCCGAAAATCCGCTTGAAAAACTAGCTCAAATTTTCGTCTCGGTTGAAAATAAAAAAAAAAAACAGAATAATAGTAATAAGAGAATAAAAAAAAACCCGGCTGAAGAAAACGATATTTTTATTTGTCGATGTGAATGCCGAGATTATAGCGCGACATTTACTCGAGATGATATCGGTTAACAATAACAATGGCCGACAAAGAGAGTCGTTAGTATTTCACATCGACTGAAAATAATATACCTCACACATGTATCCAATGTGCACTGATGTATGTGGGTATTAAACTCTCGCACTCGGCTATTGTATACTCGGTTTGGATAAAATAAAAAAAAAATCTATTTATTCGTCGTGGCGATTATTGCCGACTTGCGTCACGCAAATGGAGTGCGATTTATCGCTAAAGCCGCAGTCAGACGATAGGAAAATGCGAAGGGGGCGGGAGATGGATGGGGGGGGAAACGTTTACTTTAAGTGGCACTTGAGCTTTACACTAAATTATAATTAAAAAAAAAACGTTTCGGTATAAACTTGAATTATGGAATGAAAAAAGAAGAAATTAAAAGACGAATTGAAATTAATGTTTATATTTTTGTAAATACTTTTTATGTAATTATTTTCGATTTTAAATGGAAAATTTTATTAAAGACATTAAAATTATGATATTTATTAATGTTTTAAATGTAAATTATTTATACATAAATAAAGATATTATTTTAATATACATGCTTATGTTTTAGTTTTTCTGAGAAACGCAACATTTTAGACATAATTAATGAAATATATATATTTTTCAATTTTAACATTTATTAAGTTCAATCATTCTTTAAGTTTTGAAATATGATGATATTTTAATGGAAAGTTCAATGAGGAAAAAAAATAAGAAAAGTTTTTAATATGATTATAAATAAACTTTTTCATTTCTTTTAGGTAACAATGTTTTATTATTTGATTCATAATTTAATATTGGACATTTTATAATATATTTCATAATTCATAATGTTTTAAATATATAATGAAAATTTAATTTGTACTCTATATATATTAATAATTAAAATCTAATAAGTGGTTAAAAATATTAACGTATAATTATTGAAAAAATATATATATCATACATTTTATGATCACAATGGAAGATTGACAACGATGATTTATGTTCGAAACAGAATTTCACAATTTAAATAAAACGTCTGTCGCGAATGCGATATTTCCAAGAAAAGAAAAATAAAATAATATTTTAACGTCATCATCATTTCTCCATTTTTTTTCTTCTTATTTTCAGACTGAAATTATTCGTGTGGTGTTTTCTGAAAAATGGAAAAGCGCGAGCAGAAAAATAAAAAAAAATAAACAGAATAGCGACGCAAACGAAACTTTTCCCGCGAGTGAAAAAAAAAAGGAAAAGTTTAATCCAAATATATTGTAATGTAAAACAGAAAACTTCAAGATGGCGAAATAAATACGACTTCTTTTATTCGATTTTTTTTATTAACATTATTATTATTATTTTGTGGGTTTGTTTGTCGTTTTGTACTTTTTTAATGCAATTCGTCGACAGAAAATTAAACATGTGAAAAAAATATGTTTATTTTTTTTAACATAAAATTTAATACTTTTTATAGCAGTTTGTATTTGTAATTAATTAGTCGTAATTACCTTGAAAGGCATTTTTTTGGGTTTTTGTTTACATTTAGTCAGCATTTTATTTGAAAAGTTTCAGATTTACCCGATAAAAGTTGCTGAAGTATTTTTTTTGTATTTGTTCGCTCATTACGTTGTATAATCCTGACGAATATATTAATTAATCTTTTTTAAAGTAATATATATATATATATATATATATATATATATATATATATTATATAAATTAATATATATATTATATAATTTATTTTTTACATTTGATATTATTAATATATATTTACAAGTTTTAATTATATGAAACATGATTTATTAATTAATTTTGTTTTATACATAAAAAAAACAAAACTAAATAAATTATATATATTTTGAATAAATATAGAGTCAATATTTTATTTAGTAAAATTTTAATAGAATAGACTTTTTCAATAAAAAAATATTGAATAATCAACATTTAAATTGCATTGACATAGACGAAATCATTAATTTAACAATCGATGAAATAAATTTTAACGACAGCCTATCGATATTTTTAATTTATTTTAATTGAAAATATACAACATTTTATATATACTTTAATAAAATAAAATATATGAATTTTATATTTATATATATATTTTCATACGATTATTGATTTTATGAAATGAAAAGACATTCGAACACCGAAAACCGTGGGTCATATCGGATTTTTAGAAAAATTTTTTAGTGACTTTTCGATTTTTCGACATCATTTCTTTGTATAATATATATATAATAAAACGTCATCTGAGAAGGGGGTTTATATGTAAAAAAGCCGGAAAACTAGGGTGATTTATATTCAGAACGCGATGGTCGTATATCAACGAAGTTCCCACGGATGAATGCCAGCATATTTTTTTTTTATATTATATATTATATATGATGCTGTTAATGTGTGAAAATATATATTTTATCTTAAACTTAAATAATGATCAATATTATTAAGAGCTCCATATTATCAATTGGATAATATATAAATTATAATTATATCAAAAGTTAAATATAAGATTGAATTATTAGGCGTGAAAGACATCTTTTATCATAAAAATGGAAATGATATTTTTTTTATAATTTAGTTAAAATTTTATACTGAATAATATGAAAAAAATCTTTTAAGTTTAAATATTTTTAAAAACATTTTTATTTATATAGATTTGTCCTTCTGCAATTTATTGCTCAGATGATAATTTACTATAAACCCAAATAATGCTTATATATATGTACTTAATATTTTCAAATATTAATTTATCTATATATTTTTTAACAGCAACATATATAATATAAGTGAATGCATTAGAACAGCAACGGATATGCGAAAGTGCTGAAATGTCACCGGTCTGTTAAACAACGCCTTCCGATCCTTCTACTAAAATTTCAAGGAAGATTTTGAAGTCGATTTTTTCACTTCCTTTCTTTATATATATATATATATTATTATATATATATATATATATATATACGAATTGACGAATTTTTCGATATATAGTACAGTGTCCTCCATTATTATATTATACATAGGATAAGCGTCACGTCACCTAAGGGATGAAATCATGCGAGGTTCTGATCCCGCTTTGATCGCACGTCGTTCCCCATTGATTTCGCCTACAATGAACGACGTCATCCCGTTTAAAATATCCCGAGAGTGTTTCCTTTCACATCCTCACAATCGTCTGAAAAGAGGATTGCTTCTTCCTTTTTTTTGTCCAAAAAAAAAAAAAATTTTTTTTTCAAGAAAGCGATCCTCAGATTCGCGTCGGTGTGCGAATAATTTATTATAGCCAAACGGGACCACTTAGTTCGCGAGCATCTAATTGATTAAATTCGAGCCGAAGAAGAAAGCAAAATTAAAATAAAATAAAAAAATAATATATATATATATATATATATATATATATATATATATATATATATATATAAAGAAAAAGACGGAGACGGGAATAAATTAAATTGTCGGCGGGTGCTGTCTTTTTTTTTTGTTTCCCATACCACACTAAGACACTGTATCCTTTCGGAAATGTAATAAATAAAAATAATTTAAACGTCAAATTGCTTTTCTCGTCGCGGAAAATTGGAAACGTTCGTCTGGGGTTTGCTCGCACAATCGAACACCATGAATAAGTCAGTGAAAATTTGAATAGCCAATGGAACGGAATGGTTCTGCTTTAGTCGTCGAAGCGAAATGTCAATCTGAAATACACTTATGTGAATATATATATATATATATATATATATATATATATATATATATATATATATATATATATATATATATATATATGTGTATATAAAAAAATGGAAATTATATGAAAAATTCGTCACATCTTTGATCTCGAATATCAGATTTCATATGCATAGCTAATGATGAGAAAATGAATAAATTTATATATTTTTTTTTATTTCAGATTTTAAACAGATAGTTAAGAATAAGACTAAATATTAAAATATGAAATATTCTTATTATTAGTATATAAGTGTATTATATTATATTTAAGAGATGAGAAATGTATGACTATTTATATACAATATATATATATATATAGATATGAGGGAAAAATAAATAAAATAGGTAGGCATTTCTCCGTATTACGTATTTGTTTGGCTCAAAGTGAAGCACTTGACGAAGGGTCGAGAAACTGTCCATCTTCATTTGTGCACTTTTAGAACTCATTTACTTCATTATGAGATCGTATAAATATTTCATGCCACCATAGAGATGTTCCAAAATTTACTTATAATATAATAGGAAAAATATAAGGTTGTTATCGTAATTATATATTATATTAATATGTTCCTATTTAATTCTATATCAAATCTTTGGAGATTATATCATAAATTTTAATATTTCGATAAGTATGTCAAATATTGTAAATTATAATATTAATATAAAAAATGATTAATGATTAATATATATATTTGGCAATGTGACAAATTTTGAAATTATGAAGGTCAGATGCAGATCTAACGACTCGATTCTGTTAAAGAATTAAATAAAAAAATCTTGTCGCATCACTGATTTTATTTTAATATATTATATAATGAATTAAATTTTAATATTTAAATAGACTTTAATTAGTTATGTATATAAATAGTGATGAATAATTACCGAGATCACTTATATTCTCAAATGTTTTATTGAAAAATATTAATAAAATTTAAATTTTCTTAAAATCAATAAAATATTTATTATGTAAATATCTATTAGTATATAATTTATGTAAAAAATGAGTGACCTTTTAATCATAATATTGATAAAAATACTACAATATTATTTGTACTAGTTGGAAAGTGCACTCGTATAAAGCACAATTTTGACCTAAGAATGTAATCTTTTAATTTATTATAATTAATAATAAATGAAAAGATTACCGTACAATCGTTATAAATCTACTATTTTATTATATGTTACAGAGTACATATTTTGAAAGATATAGAATTTTTACACTATTTTTAAAACGTGTTATGAAATATTATATACAAGTGTCAGTTTATATTCTGAAAAGTTTAAGAACACAGATAAAAGTTTGAAAATAAATTTTCGCGAGTTCATATTTACTGACCATTGATATATATATATATATATATATATATATATATATATATATATATATATATATATATATATATATATATATATATATATATATATATATCAATGATATATATATATATATGAACATTTTTATTTGTACAGTGAAAAAAAATCAATAGAGTATCCAATCATTTTATTTCATCTATAACTTTGAAGAGCTTTTATTCGATTTGAAGCACCGAGATAAAATCACTTCGTACTTACTTACTTAAGTCAATTTTACCGCAAAAATATATATATATATATATATATATATATATTCACAAAATGTATTACATAAATATTTAATTGATATATCTGCCAAGGGGGAGGACGTTTGGGTGGTTGAAAGTTTACAAATTTGATGTATTGCTCTCATATATACCGAAGTGTGTTCCCGGTGATAAATTTAGATCATATGTTAAGTTATTTCATTTTATACAAAATTCATGTATTAAAACGAGTAAAATGTTTCCAGTGCTTAAGATTAATCTTTCAGCGTTCCTTATGCGTCTTCGAACACCTTTTATTATTGAGTGTAATAAATTAAATTCTCCGCCGCAGTAAATTCAATACTTATTCAAGTACATCTCATACATATTTATATATATATATATATATATATATATATATATATATATTTATATATATATATATAGATTTATGCTAAACGGGTTTCAATATTAGGTTTAAATTGAAATAATATCAAATGTTCCATGTAAATTGTATATATATATATATATATATATATATATATATATATATATATATATATATATATATATATATAAATAAAATCCTCTTTCGTTTATTGATGTATACATAGAATGAAATGAAATCAAATTTATGTCTTATATCTATTGAACATCAAAGTACAAATTATATTTTTTTTTATTGAATATTGAATTTTTAATAGAAAAAATGAAATTTAATATTAAATATCCAATTAGTAATAATAAAGTAGAAATAAAGATGATTTATTTATAAATAAATAAATCTATTTAATATAAATTATCGTAATTGTTCATTGAATACTATTTCATTAGAAAAAACAATTCTTATTCATAATCATAAATAATTTGTAAAAATATTTATCATTATGTTGTATATATGTATATAAATAGAAGATATCTTTGTGTGTATGTGTGTGTGTAGAACATAAACAATGTTAAATTTGCAAAATTAAATTATGTATTTTTCGTCGAAAAGAAAAGCTAACGTAAACATTTTTCTTTTAAGTATTATATATTAGTTCAAAAAAAATTCTTAGTAATAAATATGTGATGAGATTTTCTACTCTCTCTTTATTAAAAATATAGTTGTGTTAAAAATATTTATTTACACAGATATTTCATTTTAATAAAAGTATTTTTTTTCAATAATATTTGTGCGTTAATTCAAAATTTCAGCTAAAATTGTATAAAAATTCTCATAATATATCGTAGTATAGATTTAATTGAAGAGATTGTAAACTTATTATAAAATTGCCTAAAAATTAAATATTTATTATTTGAATGCGTTAAAAATCTAATTTAAATTATGATCATGAATAATGCATTGATTTATTCTAAAAAAAACACGAAATTAATATATAAATTTATATTTCAACAAATTATTCATATTTTTAATGAATAATAAGATTTTCGATAATACTTTACAATATTTCACAATAAAAAAATCTAAATGAATCCGATAAAAATAATTTTATATTGTACGATCTCAGATATTTAATGAGAAAATACACGTTGCGCAATAAGTATTTTCATACATCACACATAACAATATTTTATTTTTATAATAAAAATTCTAGACAAAGAAAAATATTATACGCCATATGATACAACGTTATCATCGCAACACGTACACGTATAATAAATATTATTATCATTATTATATTACGAAAGTCGAGGACTGGCAACGTCTTAACTCGAAGTCGGGTTATAATAATATGGCCGGGATAAATATAACAACAAATATTAATCTGACTCGAGTATCTTTACTTCAATTCCAGATTGAACTGGGAATTTCGTCACGGCTTTTGGGATTTAAAGCTTCGTATTTGACGTTGAGGTAAATCAATTTAACGTCGTTTCCGTTGTACGAAACGCCGTTTTATGCCATTGTTTGGCGTGTTCAACGCTAATATTCGATTAAAATCTTATTCTCGAATCGATTCTTTCAGACCGGGAAAGTTAAAATAGGGGGAGGGGCAGGAGGGCGGCAAACGTGGGGGGGGGGGGCATTTGCATTATATTATATTATATTTTGTTATGTATGGATATTGTGGAATGGGATGGTGCTTACACGAAAACCTGGCCCAATCGTCGGGAACAAAATGGAATAATAAAAATACCATTTATACACATAATATTTAAGGAAATTTGCTCGAAAAATCGACTATATATCGACGGGCGCGTTGACCTTACTCTTAAACTGTTTATATAAATCGATTATTTTTTTTTTCATTCTCAATAAAATAATTCCATAATTATACGAATATATGAAAATAAAATTATTAATATTGTTTTGCTAATATTTTATTTCTTTTATCAAACATATATTAAGAGCGATATTTCAGACCGTTTATAACGGTCTAGATTTATGATTTAATTTTATGAAAAATATTTCACTTAAGATATGAATAAAAATAATGATTTAATAATTTTTTTTTTCAAAAGAATGCAAGATTATAATTATAAAAATTATTAGTTTTTCATATTATTCTTAGAAATATATTTTATTATACACAAAATAATAATAATAATGAACATAAACAAAAATATGGCATAATAATAATGGTAGTATTTTAAATCCCGGATTAGGCTTATTGTTTCCATCAATAAATTAATAAATTATAATTCTCGGTAACGAAGGCTAATTTTGAAAATGGATTTATTTAAATATGATTAAATAATAAAATATAAACAAATTAATTCGCGTAGACAGAAAAAAATAAGTGAAACCGTATATAATAATAAAATAATCTTATAATTTATATAGGTGATTATATATATTGATAAATATTTATGAAGTGTATAATTAATACTTTGGTCGAGATTTATGACCACTTGGAATGAAATTTAAAATATTTTTCATATTGTTCATGGCAGTCAGTTCCTACCCTAACACTGTTATGTCGTCGCTGAAAGAATATGAAAATTAAACCGTAACGTATGACTGAAAAAAAAAAAGAAAATACCATTAAGTCTGAAAACGGTACGCATCCCCTCATTAGAAGAGACGAAGAATTATTACGGTGCAGCCAAATGAGGAAAGTGCGTGATTTAGCCGAGCCCCTAAAATAATAATAATATTAAAAAAAAATGGAAAGATAAATCCCTCTCAAAAATACCACCCCTCCCCTCCATTTTGACCTATGGAATGGGTCTAATTCAAATTCGTAGGACGCGTACTTAAAATTTTCTTTTTTTTCTTCATTTATTTTCAAAGTATGCGTCATCGTTTTATGGGACACAATTTGACACTATTCATTCGTTTATGTCTAATTTCGGTAATGCGATTAGGACCGTTGCGGTCCTAATTATGTTCAATATTTTATATATATTATATATATATATATATATATATATATATATATATATATACGTATAAGAAGTACCGTCGAAGCCTTATAAGTTACGTAGCGAGATTAGATCTTTCATTAGTTAGACTCGTGAATAATTGCTTTTCTTGTGTGTCAGAGAAAAAAAAACGGTAATATATCATATTAAACAATATGGGGGAAAACCGAAGTCGATAATATGAATTTTATAATGATTTCCCGCAGCATATGGTTTGTTTTTTTTACCCCCAAGTAATTACAGTATAAAGCTGAATTAACTTATAAATATTTTGGACTGAATTATCTTAAAAAAATGCAAGTGAATTTTCTTGAATTTTTCTCTGAAAAATTAAGCTAATTATTTAAATAAGAATGATGCTTCTATGTCTTAAGTTTGTTATTAAAAAAATAGTTAAAAATTATATCTACTTAATTTTTGTATATTTATTTAATAGTAATATATAAAATGATATTATATATTACTTTTTTAAAATTCAAATATTAATGTACATTTAAAAATAAAAATATAATAATAAAAAATTATAGAAAAAAAGTTAAATTTTTGTTAATATAAATATTTTTTTTCTAAATATTTATGATTTATTAAATATACTAAAAAAATCGACGATAAATGGTATTCAAAAGAAAGAAATAAATTTGTAGATTAATCGTAGAACTGTCGACTCAATCCTATTATAAAAAATATCGTCCAATTGAAATAAGAAATGACCTCGACCTTTACAAGGCGTCACGCCACAGATTTATAATATTAATAAATATATTAAAATTTGTATGTAAATAGTAGATGGGTCCTTCAAACAAATTGTAATGTTTTAGGAGACGCATGTGGTTCGCGAATTGTAGTTTGTCGACCCCTGTCAAAATTAAAAAAAAAAATATATGACAATTTAAATCAGTGCCATTCAATCTGTAATTTTATATATTATTTAGATATAAAAATAGTAGATTTTTTTTGTTAAAATCTCATATTTTTAAATTGAAAGTTGATATATTTAAAAAAATATATATCATTCGATATTTTTATTATACTATATAAATTTAGTATATTTTTTATTTTTATACTATTATATTTATATATAGTCATAAAAAAATCACAAAATCTATCAAAAGTTTTTTTTTATCACCGGATAAAAAAAACTGCACCATTTATCCGGCTTGATTTCATTAAAACGAGATCAAATTTACATGACTAAAAAAAAAATCGCTACACGTTTTTCCGTCCGAATTTAACCCCATACTACATCCGTTTATCCCTATATGTCCGACGATATATATATATATATATAAATATAAAAAAAAATAAATGTATTAATGCGTTTATTGATTACCCTATTGTGTCGTATAAATTGCACATGTGACCCGTTTAACCCTCGTTTACGTCGCACCGGTCGTATCGGTACTAATTTCTCTCTTGATTACTGTTATTGAATAAAACCTGATCTCGCGGGATTTGTATGCGTAAATTGTCGCCCGTATTGTTTCGCTTGTACGTGCGTGTATATATATATATATATATATATATATATATATATATATATATATATATATATATATATATGTATGTATATATAAACACAGGATGATCCCGGAAAAAAATGAGTTTTTGTTTTGTTTTTTTATTCCGGTTAAATTAGGTGTTTTTGAACGAATGTTGAGTGTGTATAATTTTTTCCGTTAAATTTCAAAGGAGCGTCTCCGTCGAAAATCACGGAAAAATCTTAAAAAAATTCTATCACTTTAATTTTCCGGATTTATCTTCAAAATTATAAGCTCGAATTGAAAAATTGTCAATTAGTAAAATAATACTCATTATTTTTTTCATTGGAACATGTTTTACGACGTTATTCTTCTTATTTTATACTTCTATATGAAATATTGTGTATGTTTTATATATATTTTAATTATTTTCTGGATTTTATATATATATATGGTATATAAAATTATTTATCAGTTTAAAATACAAATTTCAAAGTTCTTGAAATATTATAAATATAATAATTTAATTTAAATATAAGATTATTTCAATATGAAATATAATCGAAAATATTGCAAAACGTTAAAAATTTTATAGAACACAATTTTTTTCGAAGAATAATTTTTGTATTAATAATTATATATTTTGTTATATTATAGAATGATTCATAAAATATTACAAGAATAAAAAATATATTTTTAAAACGTATTTTATATATGTTGTATTTAGGAAATTACATATGATAATCTGAAATTGTAATTTCCCAAGAGAGTTGATGTATATGAAGTATATTTTTCACTCAACCACTGTATTATATTATCGCAATTGATGCAAATTTTGATTCTAACTTAAATAATAATATCTGCTGTAATTAACTATTGTAAAGAATAATGGAAGATATGCAAATAAATAGTTTAATTTGTATGTGATTTTTCATCATAATAAATAAATAATGAAAATTAGTTGAATTTTAAATTTTAAACAAAACCTATATATATATATTAAAATAAATTATTATATATTAATGCATATTTAAATGAAAATAATTTTATGGTATTTTTTATCGTAATTTTGCAATTTATAAAATAGAATAATATCCTTTTTAAAAGTCTAATCGTATCTTATATATTCAAAGTCTGATAATTTTCTTTAAATGTCTCACTATATTTGAAGCACACTGTATATCTACGATAATATATTGGAAAACTTTCAGGTGAAACGATCGTATTCGGAATAAAGTCTTGTGAAAACAAGAATAATGGACGCTCAGAGCACCGAAATCAATCTTCTACAGCGAAAAATTTTCTTTTCGAACCTGTGGATTCCGAGAAACGCCTTAAAGTGTTAAAACATCTTAAACGACAATCCGTTATTCTCGATACTAAAATAAATTCACAACGAGTGAAAATAAATAATAATCAATAATAGTTTGGAAAGTTTCCCTTTATTTCGAATAAAAATATCAAAGTTCAAAAGTCACTAACATTAATTTAATATCTAATATAACAATATTATTTTTGAGTTCTTTTATGAACATTTATTTAATTTGAAATCTAAAAAAAAATATTTATAAATGTATAAAGAAAATTATAAATTATTTTTCCAATATAAAGAACTTGAAAAAAATATTAATCTATTATTCAAATTTAATACGAAATAATTTAAATATCTGTTTCAATTTAAAATATATTATATTTGAAAATTGGGCATAGAGCTGGTGACTCAATTCTATTATAAAAAATCATGTTTAATTATTTATCATAATCTTAATAGATTGGCTTATAAGTCGTATAAAAAAAAATGTAAAATATATAAAACAATAATATAAATCATCTTAATTCACACATATATCAAGTCGATTTTAAAATATAAAATTCAAAATAAAAAAAATATAATTTTCAAACATTTTAAAACTTGTATTAATTATATAAAATATTATCAATTAATAATGTAAAAGCTAGTCAATTTTTATAGTAACAATGTACACTAATCACATTAAAAGTTCACAACGGTACTTTTAATTAATCTAACGGACAGACCGAGGGTCGACTTCGTTTAACGGACACCGTTAACATTACTCCCAGTTTGTTTAACGAGATAAAATATATATATATATATATAATATAATATATAATGCATACATATATATATATATATATATATATATATATATATATATATGTATTACATGATGTATATTATAATGGAAATCCTCATAATACATTCATTGATCAAAGACGATATAATCCCAGCAATGCGTGTCGACGTGAAACACGTACAGTAATTACCCTTCGGAACAAACATGAGCCAGCAACTTCAAACCGAGCAATTTCTGCTCAAATGCAAATTGCATCCCTCCCCCCCCGCCTAAAGCCTCGACCCCTTTCGTGTGCCAGCTGAAAATCGCTGAAAAATTTAAAACTTTTTTATCTCGCTCGCTCTCTGGTATTTGTCACCTGAAAACGTGTGCAAATTTTGAATAATAATAGAAAAAAAGTTTCATATATATATATTTATATATATATATATATATATATATATATAGAGAGAGAGAGAGAGAGCTTCGTAAATATTTGAAGACCTTTCGACTGCATGGTGTTTATGCTGTTTTATTTATTGTTGTAAATATTTTATTTTTTTTATACTATGTTAAGTAAACAATGTTAGAAGATTTATTTATGATATTTTATCTTTTAGCAAGCAGAATGATAATGAATATTAATTTAAGAATTATAATTTTACTATATTTTTATTATGAAAAATAATATTATATATATATGTGATTTATTTTTAATGTAGAAAATCTGAAAAACATTTATTTTAACTTTATAGATTTTTTTTATATAATTTATTTACTAATTATAATATATACCATAAAAAGAAAATTAAAATATATAACATGAAATAAAATTCATATATATATATATATATATATATATATATATAATAAAATTTTACTATGAAAATTTAATATATGTATATATATATATATATATATATATATATATATATATATATATATATATATATATATATATATATATACGGAATAATTTTATTAAACGATATAACGTTTTGAAGCGATCGCGTTAAATGTATTTCATTTACGACATATTAGTTTTCATATTAGTTTTCCGAAAAATAGACGTCGTAACATTATCTTTAAATATTTAAATATGCACATAAATGATATCGGCTCGTTTTTCCGCGTATTTTTTCATATATATATATATATATATATATTCATCGTGAACGATAATGGTTGTTGTATGTGCATGTTTATCGTACACATTAGATTCGGCTGCGAGGGTCGTTTGGCAAATTTCCCGGAGCTTTTGTTCAGATTGGCGTCGAGAAAAGCTCCATTTTCGCCGTTTACAACCGACCCCTATCACCTGATTATCTGACTAATTTCAAACGGAAAACAGATGCTATGCTCTTGTATATTTCCTTTTTTTTGGCGACCCTTATACATGTGTTCGAAAATATGTATATATATATTTTTTTTCCGTACTCCGCCTTCGGTTTACACGTTCGCCTCGTGTTAAACTAAAACGAGCTTTGTGGCTTTTAACGGAAAAGCCACGCGAATAGTTTCAGAAATGAGAAAAAAAAACGTGTTCGCTAGTTTGAAATTCAGATTTGTGCATGCGCTTATCAACTAGCTGCTATTTTTATAAAGATAATTAGGATTTGCATGAAATGTTTTTTTTTTCGTACATTTTACATATTCATACACGTTAAAAAATCCATTACGTAGTAAAATAAAAACGTTCAGTTTAGATTCGTTTTAGAACGTGTAAATGAACCCATTTTCATATCTGATTTCAATATTTCAAAATAAATGCATGCATTCAACTTATTTTTTCATTATACTGAATTCATAGTATCTATTACTTTTTTTCATTTATAAAAATATAGTATTTAAAAATATGAATGCATCATATATAAAATATTTTTATATCTAAATAAAATCTTTTGAAACGGAAAATTTAACAATTTCGTATGAAATAATGTAACAATTCAGATTTTAAATTTTATATTATGATATTTAAAAAAAAAATTATAAAATTGTAGTCGGTAAAAAAATATTCCATGACTTCGGACAAAACGTCGCCATTTTACCACTTTTATATAACGTTATATAGAAAGAGCGTATCTGGAAAAGTTGAGGAAACAAGTTTGTTCTTTTTTTTTCACAGTGAAAAATGGACAATTTGTACGTGTAGCCAGAGGGCCATATTATAAATTCATAGAAGGAAAGGCGAGTTTCTAACTTCTCATTCGGTCCGGCTTTATTTCTTATTCCGGAAACGGGGAGCTTTTCTTTTTCACGGACCATAACCTGAAACCGTGCACCTTTCAAATGCTGATATCGAAAATTAATCAAGGGATGTGAGGCTGTTGTTTCAATTGCACATTCACAGCACACTTTTGAAACATTATCGGTTTCCACTATGAGAAGACAAATGTTGAATGCGAATCAGTGAATTTCATTGTATAAGGGAAATGGTTTTTATTACTTAGATATACAAGTTTATATATTTAAAATATTGCAAATGATTTAATGAAAAATTAATTTAAAAAAATTTGAAGTAATTCCTATTGATAATAAAAAAAGCTGTAAATCTTATGAATAAAATTATAAAATACTTCTAAAAAATTAATAAAATAATTATTAGAATGTATATAAAAAAATCAATTCATTTTATCATAAAATTTAACATTATTAAGACGCAGTCGGACTGCAATTTGAATAAATAAATATTCATTTAAATTCTCAAAGTGCTTTTCTTTGTATCTAAATTTTACTAGACATCGTCTGGAAAAAAAATAGTACGGTTAAATCGTGCACAACACAAAAACCGTCTATTTTCAACGGAATTCAAATGGCGTACGATTTTTATGGAGTTCGTTTCGAACATAGAAAACTATGATTCGACTTGGAAAACTTTCGTAAAACGATGCAAAAAACATAAAAAAATAAAAGACGTCCAAAAATGCTAAATGTATAATATATATATATATATATATATATATATATATATATATATATATATATATATATATATATATATAGTGAAAAATTTGCCAAATACTATTTTAACGATTTCAAAGAATGTCTTGAGTTTTTGAAAAGTTTTCCGCTATTATATAAATACGATTAATGTTATAATTTAATTTTACTTCGGTTATTGTTAGAAATTTTCGGTTACAATTATTTTTTTTTTTTGGACTTATACTAAAAATTATATAACAATTTCAATATTTCTACCAAATTTTATATACGCATGTTCAAAAATTCAAATGTATTTTTAAGAAAATTTATTAAAAATATATAGAAGTTGGATATTAAAAATTTATTTTCATTGCATAAATTTTCTCCATTTTCTTCACTTAAATTTAATAAACTAAATGAAAAAAGTTTATAAAAGAAAATTTTCTAGATACGATTTTTATTGTATTTAAT
The DNA here is from genome assembly GCA_024500535.1 of Leptonema lineaticorne. NCBI lineage: Eukaryota > Metazoa > Arthropoda > Insecta > Trichoptera > Hydropsychidae > Leptonema > Leptonema lineaticorne. The sequence goes on along the minus strand of JANIJI010000059.1, from coordinate 3,835,437 downwards.
CACTATTTAAAAATATATTGTTTTTGTTTCAAAATACGGACAACTTTAGTTTTTTCTTTCAACCAACAATTATATTTCTGGAATGATAAAGTATTTTACGAATGAATTTTAATTTATTAGAGATAAAAGTTTGAAATTATTTAGTTTATTAATTTAATAATCATTACAATGTAATTCTCAGAGATACATAAAAAATTCATATTAAAAAAAAATCATTATGTAACAAATTTTTAATTCTACAATATAATTGAAAATATAAAAAAATATCATATATTACTTCAAAATTATGTTGATAATAATATAAAACAAAAAATATAAAGCGATAATATAATTTTAAATATTTATTCACAAACACACAGTCTTTTGGTAAAACTGCATATAAATGATAAACGAAAACGTTTCAGTCAATTCACTACGTCCGCTACGTATCGCTTTCTCGCAATTTTTCCGGAAGCGCACTCGCATTTTCCGAACAGTGATCGCATGTCGATTTTCGTGCTTTATTCGAGTGTGTACATTTTCCGATGTTGGATTTGAATAAATAAAGCGATTTACGACACACGTTACGGTCGAAATGAACGCGTGCGTCCGTGTAACTGACACGCGGACCACCCCCCCCCCAAAAAAAAAAATAATAAAAATAACACACACATAAAAATAAATATATGAAAAAATATTATACATACTATACACTTGTATTGAAATGAAAAAAAAAGTGGTATAAAAAAAAATGTTGCGTGCCACTTCAGCCGACCCGACACGAAACCTTTAACTTTTTATATAATTGATACGGAGTTTTTAACCGAAAGCCGGGTCATATTACCTTAGTACCTTTTGAATGTTTAATTCAAAAGATTTGTAAGCCTCATAATATATTCATATAAGGATATCGATGTAGTAATTTGTTGTTATTAGTGACATTATAAATAAATTTCGTTGACGTTTATCTGTTTTATGTCACGTAAAGATTTAATATGTCGATAAATTGTATTTATATTACGTTTTGATTCAATAACAAAGTAAAGGATTCTTGGTATATATTATATAATGTTTGTGAAGTATTAAATATTTATAAATATATACCATATATCGTAGCATTTCGTGGTAGCTATTAATTTAAGTATGTTTTCTTAGAAATGTAATGATAATATTTATTTGTCGAAATTGGCTAATGACTGAATTTATATAGTTAATTCATATGTTATTTTAATAATCTATACTATTTTAGGCATTGATAAATTTATGAGATTATATATATATTTGGTGTATTCAAAGATCTTATATTAAATAAATATCAAAAAACTAGATTTTGAAGTTATTTAGTTGTTTGTGCAAAATAAATCAATTAAAAAATTGAGCGAAATTAATAATTATCAATTATTAATTAATAGTTTTATGTTAAATAATTTTACTGAACTATAATTTTAATTTATTTTTTTCTAATAATTGAAATATATTTTAATCTATTACAAATATTTAGTATATGTATTACAAAATTAAATATAATTTTCTTTTATCGCCCTAAATATTTATAATTATTTTATTTTGCAATTATACTTCTATCACAAAAATAAAAAAATCTTATAGAAAAGTTGATATGTAAAAAAATTGAAATTTATATTATATTTCAAAAGTTAGTTAAAAACTATTAAACGATTTAATTTTAAATGTTGTTCTTCTATTATATTTTTGGTATCATTTATCCATAAAATAAAAATATACAATTCTAAAATAAATATACTATTTATTTTATTTCGATAAAATATTATTGAACTTTCAATATTGAGATCTATGATATATCAAATTTGAAATATAATATACATTATCTATTTTATTAATAATATATATATATATATATATAAATATAAAATTAAATAGAATATAGAACTGCCATTTGACATAATACGATCACTTTATCGTTATACATTCGCTTTTATCGACGTTTTTCGCCGTTATATAAAATTAAAATTTTGAACCGACCAACAAAGTTCGGTCGAATTTTCCGAACGATATTTCAAAAGTTATGAAAAAATATCGGCATATTTTTCCCTTACAATATATTTTTTTTACGCTCTCGTCAAAAAAGGAATTTTTCCGCTTTCCCCCCGCGCCCACGATTTTTACGTACGTTATTTTTCTTTTTTTTTCCCTCTCCTAATCTCTCTTTCTCTCTCACTTTTTCTCATTTTTTTTTCTCATCGTCTCTTATCTGAAGTTTCGAAATGCGCCTCCGGCTTCATAATGTGAATTACCATTCGAAATAAATATATTTTATTTTATCGCGTCGCGTCGTTTGCATCACAAGCGAGTTTATCATGTGACATTTTGTTTACCGCGAGTTTTTGACTCTGCAAAAAGATATCCATACTTTGTCTTTATGATCGAATGCGAATATTTTTGTTTTTTTTTATTATTTATTTATTTTCGGCCTCAGGATGACGATGTCGAATAAAACTCTACGTATGATATGTACGGCAGTTTGTATAATTCAGTCTTTATATAAAACATTTCGGTCCTTTCGTTCGATTACACACAACACCGATATATTATATTGCTTTTTCTTTTATTTTCCTTCTTTTTGTTGTCGTTTTCGAATGTTATGTGTCGAAAATGTTATGACACCGAGAATGCTATAAATTATATAATAAACGTTATTTATAGATGAAAATGACGCAAATACGTCAGAGGGAAACCGCATAAGGAATAATACTTTTTTTTTTGAGAATAATTGAAATTTTATACATGTTTATATTAAAATATACCTTTACGATTTAATGCACTCAAAATAATAAGTAGCAGTTATAAAGGACGAAATATTTCGAAAATAAATATATAAATCAGTAACGATATAACTTAACATGAACCTTGGCATTTTTTTTTCGAGTTTTCAGATATTGATTTATTATTTTTATGCTATCGAGTTACTAGCTCTAGGTCGAATCACGTTTTTATTGAGAATTTCTGTAACGACGATATCATTTAATGAAAAATAAATTCAAATATAAAAGAAAAAAATAAAGTCATTTTATAGCTATTACAAGTATTAGTTATAAATTAGGCTTTTGATTTATTTTTTATGAGATTGAGTCATCAATTTTACGCTCAATTAAGAATATTTTATGATTTAATAAATATATATTAAAAAAAACAATCAAGATAAATTTTTATACAACTAGTAATAAATTGTTAATTTGAAAACGTTAATAAATTTATAGTGAAAAAAAAATTAAACGGTTGAATAACTTTAATATTTTATACGTTATTAAAAAAATTACTGGAAATAAGTTTACATTATAATACTGGTATGTTATTTTATCCGATAAAGCCATAACATTTTATTTTATATGTTCAAACATGTTACTTCACGTTAACAATATTTGAATATATATTATATTAAAATTGTTTGATACAAGTTGCTTATAAAAGTCAACATTTATTTAATTTAAAATGCGAATTTCAATTTATTTAATGGAATGTGTGTATGTGTTTTGGTTTCAATATTGAAGATAGTTATTTAATGTTTACTATATATATATCTGTTAGTTCAATACAAAATGTTAAATGGAATTCAATGGACTTATTCATCAACGTTTCTTCAAAATGAAGTTTAAAATATTGATTAGTCTGTGAAAATTTTAATGTGGCAGTTTTAATAAATTAAATGTAATTAAGATTTTCTTAAATTTATATATTTTTTTTATATTATGAAAATAAACGACTCGTTATATTTCACATCATTTTATACATTTATAAATTTTGTAAACGGTTTTCGTTTGATGAAAAGAATCAATAAACAAGAACAATTTATGAGAAACATTTATATTATACTGCTTTCATTCCAGTGAAGTCATTAATTTTATATCGTTTCTCGAGATTTGAACTCGGGTCAAAATTAAAAGCAAAAGATAAGAAAAAAATTACGAGCGAGAAAATCTTTTGACTAACGTGTTTATATGTATATATTATCGACATCGAGTTTAAATCTTAAACTCTGAAAGCTTTCCGAGAGAACGGTCGATTCTCTTTCGTATCCACTCGCCGGAAACTTGTTTATAAATATTCAAGAATGAATAAAGAAGCTTCTGCGCATGGAAAAAGAGAAAAAACCCACGTCCTACGAGAAGAGAACAAAAAAAAAAACCAGAGAAAATATTAAGGAAACATCGGAAAAAGCGGCGAAAAGCGGAATGACCTCTCGTCTGATTACAGTCATTACGCGAAAACGCGACGAAAATCCGTGAAAAAAAAAAGTGTTTGAACCCTTAAAGTGAAATTTTACATATTCATTGTGGAACGAGGATGACGATTTTAGCATAACGCCAACAAAACATTCCAGTCTACACCCCCCCGACTCATACTTTTCAGCTTTCTTTTTCGTCTTTTCACTCTTTTCTTTTTGACTTTTTTTTTTTGCTTTCGTTTTTCCGGTTAAACTTTTCTTTTAAGTACACTCCGCCAGACTGCGAGTCGATTGAAGAGTCAAAATTTATGCAAAATTTCAGTAAAGGTCTGTATAATGTAATATCAAGTCACTTTAGTGATGTAAATAATTTTTTCTTCATCGATTTCGCTCGTATAATTTCGAAAGAAAACTTTTTAATTTATATAAATTACGCGACACATTTTATTTTTATATATTATAATATAATGAACATACAAATATAGTTTTATAGTATGTTTAGATTTTTACGGTTTTTAAACGCGGTGCTTATTTTTTTTAACCTGCGGCATATTGTAGCTCCCTTTTTTTTTAAAAAAAACCTTTGATTTTCTTTATAGAAAGCGTGCTATTCAGTAAAAGTGGTGTCTTCCTTTTATATAAAACTACAATTTCATTTTTAAATATACGCTAAATATTCTCTCAAAAAATCATATATTATAATTATAAAGATGTACAAAGATTATAAAAAGTATTGTTAGATTGATTTTTTTACTACGAATTTAACAATTTTAATATGTAATCTATCCATGCAAAAAAATGATTTTTTAAAATAAGGCAACATAAAAAATATTGAGAGAAATATTATTTAAATATCGAATTTATTGTTTATATAATATATATATATATATATATATATATATATATATATATATATATCTACAATAATTCGAAATCACAATGTAATCAATTATTTTTTATTGTGTTTCGTGCATAATTCAGCCGATACATTGTTATAGAATTCAAATGCGACACAAACAAATAAACAAACAAACAAAACGGACACACTCGCATAGAAATATTAGTGCATATATAGGAAATTTCGCATGTGCAAATTTACACAAAGTGCCGTAATATTTAAACAAACAAAAACAATTAAATTATTTCCGGTGCTAATGTATTATGGTGTCCTTTTGACGCACCCTTTCAACGACACGAATGTAAATTTTAGCCTTTATAAACGAATTACGAACCGCGAATTGTTTTTTCAAAATTTATTTTAAACGACGAAAAAAAATTTTTTTTCTGCACTATTGAAATCGATTTATATTTATCATCGTATCTTCTATGTAAACGATAATAAATACAATCATAAATTATATTCGTCTATTTCCTATTTCGAATTTATTATTATTGTCATAGTGCGCGTATAGCAAAATTACGATTTTCTTTTTTTTTCCATAGCAAAATAAAACAAAACGATCTTAAACCGACGTCTAGTTTAGCTTTAAGCTCTCGTTTTTTTTTTTGTATTACGAATAGGCATCTGTTTCTAGCTTTTCCTGTTTTCCGTTCGTACTTTTATTGAAGACATAAAAATGCAATATTCTCGATGATACTATTTTGATTGCGCCGAAACATTCAACAAAATACGTACACAGTTTTTATATTTAAGATATATATTTTATATAGAGACATATAAATATATGGTCATTTATATATAATATTTGATAATTTGTTATATTTAACTATTTTTTTCTATATTTAATTATTTAATCTTCTTTTATATAATGTAAATATTTTTTGAAATATTCAAATTATCGACATAAAAACTTGATAACATTTTAAAAACATGTACTTCAAATGAAGATATATATATAATATTGATTTTTAAGAATCTTTTATATATTTTTATAATTCGCACTTAAAATTATATCATACAATAAGAAAAATGATTAATATTTTTAAATTAATTTTCAAATTTTATTAAATATTTTAAATAAAATTTTTATTATAATATATAAGTATTAAAAAAATAGTATACATATTCTTATTAAAATTTGCTTTTAACGCAATAAATTTGTAGTATTTTTTATTATAAAATCAAGAGATAATGAATATTTTATGTTTCAGATATAATTCTCTAGTTTTAATATTTAAATAAAAATCTTCTGATTTTGATAAAAAAATCAAATAGAAAATGAGAAATATTTTTAATAGAATATAAATAAATATTAAATAGATAGACCATTCTGTATATAAAAAATAATTTATATATATAAAAAAAAGCTCAAATATACAATATAGAAAAATAGAGAAACAGCAATATACGATCGTACCTTAAATTGTAAGCAATACAATTTTATTTTAGTGCCCGTACTTTATTTATGAAAGTCTCGATAAAATTTATTGTGTTATTTTGATTGTGTACATTAAAAATGCGAACGAATTTACGGGACGCGGAATAAAAACTAATTAAACAATTATTGCGCGTCAATAAAACGACTTTTATAAACATTATTATTATATAAAGACCTCTTCATTAAACTTGTGTACACGTCCCAGTCCAAGAACGGCGGATGGGGGGGGGGGCCGGGTTTATTTTAATTTTAAATTTGTTCCCCCCCCCCTGTAAAAACGTATTTTCTTGTACTTGTTTCGGAACGCAATTTGGAGCACGCTCTCAAATAAATTTGTGAAATAGCACAACATGCAACTATTAGAGCACAAAAAAATAGTCGTATAATTTTTTTACAATGTCTGACGACAGTTGAAAATTATTTACAATCACGAAAATGAAAATAAATTCGATTTAAAATGCTAAATTATGTAGAGGGTTTGATAAGTATACATATATATATATATATATATATATATATATATATATATATATATATATATATATATATCATTCTTTTATTTTTTTAGATAAAAATACAACATAATTAAATTATTTTATATACTTTTCTGTATATAAAGACCGAAAATATCACATAGATTCTGTGGTAACATACATATTTTTAATCTTTTAATACAATTTAATCAAATCTAAAAAATGAAAAATATATTATTATAATATATATTTTAATTTAAAAATATAAAAATAAACAAGTCTTTTTTTTATATACGTCTATTATGAAAATGTATGTGAAAATATAATAGTAGTTTTTCGCTTTGTTATATAATGGTTATTTTAATGAGCTTTCCATGTGAAAGGTTGACTATTTCTACTCCATTATACACGACGTCTGAAAAAAAAATTATACCTCAGTAAATTATTTCATCCAGAAATGTTATTATAATATATTAATAATAAAGTAACACGCGTTCGTAAATATAATCCAATTTAAATGAAACTCGCACATATTTCGCATTACATACGATTAATACATATAATACGACGTATCGGATGCAAAAAAAAAAACAGAGAATAAAATATATATTTCTGAATATAATATATTGTATTGTATATATTACGTATTTCCAAATAACGACACACAATCTATATAAAAACTCAATTCGTCTATACACTGAAAACGAAGGGAAAAATAAAGGAAAAACGTTACGTTTTCTTGATGGATTGGGCACATTGAAAAGACGTGTAATTTCGCAATACGAAACATGTAAATGATACATTTTCCGACGAAAAAATAAAAAAAAACACACACTCATACAAATTTTTTTCTCTTTATATATATATATATATATATATATATATATATATATTATTTTACTGTATATATGTATTTTTTCGACGGATCGAATTCGATTTTTCCATAATGGGCGACGCCTGCCAGTTTTTCCCGTACGACATCACTATTACAAAAGTTTTTCATGTAATTTTCCACGGTTTGTTTAGCGATATATTTCGGGGGTTTGGGTCGTACAAGTGGTGCACGGGGTGCTTATTATTATTATATTATATTTTGAGAACCGATCGAAATCTGTGAACCTAATTTTTTTGGAAAGTTTTTCGAGCGCTAATATTCACCACATATAATCAACACGATACAATTTTTATTAAAGGAAAATTTTATTAATATTAAAATTGATTAAATATAATTTCAAAATATATAAATCAGTATAATAATACATACATATATTTTTTATAAAAAAAAATTATATTACTTATTAAGTTTTGAACTATCTGATAAAAATATTGATATTTGGCTTGGAAAATTCTCAATTTTTTCCACCCTTGAATATGTAATTATAATAAACACAACGCATGGTCAAACGAACGTAAAACTCATTAATATTGTACAAGTTCTTGATAAATCATTATTTTTTTAACGTTGAAGTTTTCTCGCCTTCATTATATTTTTCGAATGTACACGCGGAAAAATCACGACGGAAAAATCGGAGGAAATTTTTTTTCAGCGCGATAATCATTTCTACGATGTGACGTGGTTTCGCTCGATTTCTTGCCGCTGAAAAAAAATCCGCCATAATGCTGATATGTTTCCAATGCGACTGAAATATCTTATATATATTTTTTCAGCATTTTATTTCGAGACGTACGAATTTAATATTAGAGAAAATAACAGAGAAAATTGAAACATATCGTGAAAGAAATTCATATATCAGATTAGATTCTTTATATTACATACATGTATATTTTCTGAATTTTATTTTCTTTAAAAATATTTTTTTATAATAATAAAAATCGAATGAATTACGTTTGAAAATCTATTGGTGGCTTAGTTTAAAACGTTTTTTTTGCGGCCAAAATCATTTTCAAAGCAAAAGTGGCGTATATTATTTTCGCCCAAACCAGATTTACTGAAACTTATCACTTAAGTTTAATTGAATTATCGACAGACCATTGATCTTTAAAAATCTACGGAAAAACATTAGACTGTGCCCCGAAAGCCGGAATGTTTTCGACTTTAAATGTTACGCACATTTAAAGCAAAGTTAATGAAATGAACTGGTCTGATACTTTGAATGAAGATTTGTAGCATTTTTTTTTCATAAAATTTAAAATCAAACATTAATTTCAATCGAAAATTACTTCAATATTATATAATATAAATATTATGTATATTAAAAAAAATTTTCTCTTTGAATAAAATATAAAAGCAGATCTCTTATTTTAATTATATTAAAAATCCAAATGTTGTTTATATATGAATATACAAAGCCTGCCATTTAGTATATGACATAATAAATTTTGATATAAGATTTCACGAAAAAATAAGATTAATATAGTAGATGCATCATCAGAATGAATAATTCATGAAATATATTGTTATAAATCAGATCGTTTTGTTTAAATTAAAATTTAAAACTATTACATTAATATCATCTTTTTATATACTTAATTTAAATTAATTATTAAAAATTATTTGCTAACAAAATATATACTTATTTGTTAAAGTTTTTTTTATTATAATTTATGTGTATACAATGAACTAGACAATTTTAACAAAGTCTAAACTATATTCATAGTGCAACCTTAACGAATTAGTGTAACACGGGACTCTGGGAATTACTATACTAAATTACTGAAATCCTAGTTACGCCACTGACGAATGAATCAAATAGAAAATATAGCATATAAAGTCAGTACACGAGATGTAAACGCTCACGCAGATTAGTAATAATATTCAGACGAATGTCGCGTTAAAATTAATTAAAAAGCACCACTTTTTTAATATTAAAAAAAAATGTATATATATATATATATTTATATAAAGGATTCGTATAAAATATTTGCAAACGTTATAATTTTGTCGACGATAACGAGGCTCGAAATTAAATTTTTAAACTTGCGAAATGCGAACACTATTTATTAAACTACGAGCGGTCGGGTAACATTTTATCAAATTTCGCGTTTCGCACCGCGATATATATACGAGTTTAATTTTGCACGCATATAATTCTGCGAAACTTGAAATTAAACATCTTAATGAATAAACATGAATTCGTAATGAAATTACATATATTTTATATACATATATATATATATATATATATATATATACATTTTGGGTTAACATTGGGCAAACGAATATATATTGTTTCAGTAAACGTTCGCAGATAATTTAATCGTATATACTTTGAAGACGATCGACGTTATCGAAAACGATTCAGGCTTCATTATCAGAAAGAAAATGATGGTAAAATAATAAAAAAAATACGAATATAATATATATATATATATATATATATATATATATATATATATATATATATATATATAAGAAATTGTATAAGTGAAATTTTATATATATGATTGAAATATTTATCAAAGAATTATTATTTATTTTTGACGTGTCTGCGTTTGGCAATCGTAATTTTTGCAAAATCTTTGATTTTCGAATTGTATTTGTGAAGAAAACGTGTTCGTTTTTATATTCAATTTATATATATATATATATATATATATATATATATATATATATATATATATATATATATATATATATATATATATGTGTGTGTGTGTGTATATAAATTGGTTTGTATTTTTATATTGTGTACAATCATTATTTCACACGTAATATTTTCCAAAAATAAAAAGGTGTGTATTGAAAAATATGTTGTTATTTATCATGCATTTAAAAAGTCATAAATAATATGCATAAAAATTTAGACATTTTGATTTGAATGTCAAAATAAATTATTTTTATGTATGCATTATTTTTATTTTATTCGCGATTTTTTTCAGTTCATTTATTTTGAATGTTATCGAACTTTAAATAAAATAAGAAATCAATATTACTTTTAATCTATTTTATTACATTTTATACTGGATATAATATATTTTGAAAGAAAACAGTTTAGTACTTGTAAACCTATTAATATTTTCATAAATTTCAATATAAAGTTTTCCAACAAAAGTGTCATATAAGTATCAAAGAATATCTAAGGATTTTAAGTAATCCAATAGTCAATTATCTATTTTCATACTTTCAAAATTGAATAAATCGTTAATATTTATTGAAGAATCATAAATTAATAATAATGGAATAAAATAAGTTTATATTTGAGAACAAAAATATGATATGAAAATTATTATATATATATTTTAATATACATATATAATAAATATTTATTGTTTAAAAAAATTAAGGACATAAAAATAAAATTTCGTATTTTAGTATTTATTATATATGAAACTAATAAAATATTTAAATCCCAATTCATCAATATAACGAATTTATTTACCTTCGTTAAATATAGCAAAAAAAGATAAAAAAAAACTATAAGCGGCAACATTTTTTACAAATATATTTATATTAAAAAAATATTTTTTTCTCAGAAGATTCTTTAATATATGTATTTATATTATATATATAAGAAATTGTTTTCGTATTGACAATAGCACAATGACAGTGTAAAAGAAAAATGTATACATAAATATACACGTGTATATTTATACATGTGTGTATGTTAAAAATTATTATGGCAATTTTTCTTTATGCGTTGACTTTTAAAATGTTCTAAGGCACCGCCGGTCGGAAAAGGACCTTATCATTTTCATACAAAGTAGGCAAAAAAAAAATTTTTTTTCTTGGCACGCTGACGTCACGTCGTTTTTCCATTATGACCTTTTTAAACGTGGCAGAAAACGTTGAGACCAAAGGCGAAGCACTGAAAGAAGACTGGATATATACATATATAGGAATAAATATATATATATATAGGGGCTGAAGGAAGGATGTTGCGAATGAAAGGAGATTTTTCAGTCGCGCTTTTCACATTCAAAAAATCCATAAAACGACCATCTGCCATAATTCTAAAGAATATGCGTCCGCTGTCCGGTTCAGGTTTTATTTGTTTTCTGCGGTTCGCGAACGACAAGGTGCACATAAATCTACTAGAACCTTTTTTTCTACTTTATATGAAAAAACAAAAAAAAATATTACAAATATACTTAATTTACATATAGTTTTTTTTTACAATGACAACAGAATTTTTAGCGTATAAATATTAAAGTAGTGAGAAAATTTTAAATTGAATATTTTTAAAATGATGCTTCAGTACGTCTATATATATTTGGGAAAATGGGTTTTCATCGTGTTTGATCTTCTTACGAGACGACATTTTGCGGGGTCGTTTTTAAATAAACGTGTAAGTAGTCCGTTATGTAGCACTTGAAGGGTTGAAAGATGTTGGAAAATGTAAAATTGACACGTTGCTTAAAATTTTCACAAAAAAAATTTTTTTTTCATATAATATATCTCTTACGTTCGATATAAGCCAGAACAACTTCGTTTACAGATCTTTGCAATTACAATATTTCATCCATTTTTATATACAGAATTCTGGATTCTATAAAAAAATGTCATTCATTATCTTTATTAATTTCACATTCTTGCAGAATATTTCTTTTCATCTTACATCTTCCTATATATTTGTAATTTTTATTAGATTTATCTATTTTTTAATGATCGATTAATTCTGACTGAAAATCAAATTAATGCAAATTTATCGAATACAATTGAAATAATATATTATAATATATGGCACAATTAGTAAAATATATAAAAATTAAATGAACGTATTTTAAAACCGGCACCGTTTATGGTTAAATTTGAACTTTTGTGCAACGTGTCATATGTGTCACCGTTAAAAATATCCATATTCGAGTGACGTTAACGTTATACGGAAACGTCGTAAAATTTTATGACATTTCACATTATCGTTATCGCATGCATATATTGATGTTGCGTATCCGTTGAATTGTCACATCATTTAAGCGACATTATTTGAAAAAATAATTTTACGGAAGCCAAAATATAAAAGGGGAAAAAAATAACGCACGCACCCTTTATATAAAACGGGAATATGCGTGTCGAATAATAAAAATAAAATAAAATAATATTTCCGCCCCCTTTTATTCATATCTCGTTCTTTTTATTATATGTAACTGCGCCTTTTTTACTGAATATTTTCTTTAAATTTATACGTATATTTCATTTATAGTGTAATCCTTAAAACATTCTTTATTAATTCATAATCCTGATTTGTTTTTAATTATTTTAAGAATAATTATACGTTGACGTATTTTTATATATAGTCACTATATTAAATTCCTAAAATTAAAAAGTATCAAAGTGGTTATAAATTCGTTTCATCTTTTCACTAAATAAATCGTTTCACGAATATATATATATATATATATATATATATATATATATATATATATATATATATATATATATATGTATATATATATTGATTTTTTAACAATCCTATAAATAAAAAGGTATTCAATTCATTCAAATGACTTTTTGAATCACATCTAGAAAAATTCCAAAAGGCCATTCAACCGAATCAAAAGCTTTCTAAAGGAAAGAGACTATTATTCGCTAATTAAGGTTCACTTTTTAACGCTGCCTTCGTGGAAATTTTCTTTTTTTTTTAAATGAAAACACGCACAGAATAAAGGAAAGAAACATAAAAAAATATATCTTGATTTAACCAACCTCATCCTTTCTTTTTCGTCGTCGGTAACGAACATTCGAAAATAACATAAGCAGTCCTCATTCTTTCTATATTAAATATATATTGTTTTTATGTTAGTCGTTATTGTTTCTTATTAATTTGTATATATATAAAATTGAAAATTTGTTATTTACTAATTACTCGACTATCTTCCTTTTTATTTTGTTCTTAGGTATTTGTTCCCTTTTATTTTTGTTGATTGAAAATTACTCATTTTATCTTTCGTCTCTGGCAAAATTTACCCCTCATGCCCGAAGGTGGGAAAGGCGATAATTGTTTCTTAAAGCCACCCGTTAATCTTTTGTCTACATCCAGAGGCAACCCTCGAAAATCTTCGTCCAAAATCCAGAACAAAGTGTTGAGACTTTTCGTGCAATCAAATGTTTTTCATTGTTTATTTACACCTCCCTGGCTTTTGTCTCTACAATAAAAATATTAGTTCAGTACAGATTAAAGCTCTTAATTAAATTTCCAATTTTTACCTCAATTTGCTTGAATATATATATATATATATATATATATATATATATATATATATATATATATATATATATATATATATATATATATATATATATATATATATATATATATATATATAATCTATTATTTTTACAGATTTTAATTATTTCTATCGTATTTTTTCACTGTTTATATTTTGATTTTACTGTAATTAAGAGACAGGAAACATCGTTAAACTACTCTCATCTACTAAACTAAGAATCAACAATGCTTTTTAAAACAAAGAATAAAGAATTTACGATGTCTGTTCAGTGAACTCGGTTCAAAAAAGAAAAAAAAAAGAAAAAAACGAAAAAGGAATTCCTTGTTTATATTTCACTTTATTTAAATCTAATTTAAATATTTTCACTCGGCGGCGTTGATTTTTATTCAATTTAACATTTTTTTTTATTTATATTTAGAACAATAAAAATAGAATTGTATATTTATATGAAAAATATGTTAAATAATTAATTATTTTATTATATTATATAATAAATTTAGATCCATTTTGATTATTATATCGCTTATATAATTTACGTTATTAAAACATGATAATCATTATGAAAATTTAATTTCGGATTTATTATGATAAAGTAATAAATATATATATTGTGTTGCATTTTGTAAATTGTTTATGAGAATTTAATTACAAATCCCACTCATGGCGGACTCTTACAACAAAAACTTGGAAACGTGTTGAAAGTTTAATTCGTTTCCTAGTTACCTTTTCTGTCGCCTACGATGCTTTCGAGTGTCGACATCGTTGGGGGGGAAGGGGGAGGGGCAACAATAAGCGTGCAATTTTCACTGCTGATCCTCGACTTTTCCGCGCGAAATGAAAAAAGTTTTTTTTTTAAATAAAAACCAAATGAAAAATTGCGCTGAAACTGTGCACGAAGTAATGGAAAACTACTTAGCGGAACGACCCTTTGGAAAAAGGTTACGATTCTCAATAATGAGTATAAAGCGCCGAAAGGGTTACGAGTTTAAAATAAAATCTCCCTACCAACCTTCCCCCCTCCCCCCCCCCCTCCGCACACTATTATATCGGAGTTAATATATCATTTTAAATGTCGAAAATCTAAAGGTCAGTATTTAATCCTTTGAATGTTTTGTGTGTATTTAATTTCTGAAATGTGCTCCCTATATATTATATCGGTTGTGCGGTATTTACGGTTGCCTTGGTATGATGATTATTTCTAAATTATGTTTATGGACGAAATAGTTTAACGTTGTATATATATATATATATATATATATATATATATAATATTGTGGACAAATCTAGAAATATCACTAGAGAAACTTTCATCTATGATATTTTCGATTTATTATAATAACGACGGATTATGGGCGACCAATAAAAGGACCCCATTTGAATATTGAAACGGTTTCATTTGAAATATTTCGTTTAGTTAAATATATTGATGAAATGAAAATTCATAGACTAAATTCTGTGAAAGATAATAAACTTCACGACTTTAAATTTAAATTCGGGGAGATTGAAATAATGTTGATTTATTAAATTTGTATAATTAATTTTAAAAATGTTTACTTTCAGAAGTGATAATTTATTATTGATTTACATTTGATTGATTTTAATTATTATATAAATATTTTAAGAAAAAATCCAAAATCTAACGAATTAATTTGATAAAATACTTTATCATGAAATGATCAAATTGATATATTCATTTACTTGCATTACGTTGAACTAAATATAAGAGTTTAAATTCGCAGTGAGCAAAATTTTTATATAACAAAGAAAAAGTTATTAAATCAAAATAGGTATTTTTCTAATAGAAAAACTTCAAAATAATCTAATTTATTGTGAATAAAACTAATTTATTGTTAGGCAAAAAGTCATTATGAACATAATATAATACAGTTTTCTAAATAGATTTCATATTTTAGCTATGATTGGCATCTTTTATAATTGTCGCTTATTGTGTCGAAACTTTCACAATGAGCGAGGCGGTATGGGGTTAAAATTAATTTCGACTTAACTCGAACCCACGGTTCTATTAAACGACGCCGTCCCTTAATAAACGCACATTAATTCGTGCCCGGTGATCAGAGATCAAACGAACGAATGACGTTTAATACGAACGAAAATTATTTACCATAATTAAGTTTAATATTCGTCAGTAGTGAGCAATCCAATTAAGCGTTTCGCTCACTCTCTCTCTCTCGATCGTTTTGGACAAAAGGGCCACGACTGCGAGTTACTGCCCTCCGGGAACAAATGCCCGTGGGGCAAGTTCGGTTAATGGACCCATTGAGACCAGAAGTAAACACACAATACGTCGAAACAGTGGAACGAGACGAATGAAAATAACTGGAAATTGAACGTAGGTTTTCACGATTGGCTCCAAGTGCTTCAGGTCATGCAAAAACGCGGTCGAAGTCATCAATTCAACGTCGCCGCTATGAAAGAAGATGAAATATGAACGATAATCAAGGGCACGGTTAGGACGTGACTTACGACCGGACGCATTAAAGTTTCCGCAATAATAAAAGGGAGTTTTTGGACTTTGAAGGGCTAATCGAAACAGTTTCGCAGTCATGAATATCGCGAAAAGTGGGCACAGACTCGCCTCAGACGTTTCGCGATTTATATCGACCAAGTGCTGAAGACATTTTAAGCACTCTACAAATTTAGCATGACAAACGATCGTATCTTTCTCTACTATATACCCACATTTAACCCTCCAACTCCCATGATTTTCTATCTGTGTGTATTATATATATATATATATATATATATATATATATATATATATATATATATATATATATATATATATATATATTAAGGGATAAAAGTCGTATATAGAATAATGCGATTTAAATTGAATTATAATTTTAATCGTTCAGAATTCTATTCGCTATATATTATAAAGTAATTTGATAAAAAGCTCACTTGAGTACAGTCTGATTCAATAAAATTATTTTTTTAATTAAAAAATTAAATTGTATACAATTTTATCATATGATTTATGAATTTTTTTTAATATTTTTTAAACTACATATAATTAAATTTAAATTAATGATGACAAAATTCATTTCTATCTTTCAAAATTTCAAGTTAATAAATTTTTTAATATGCTAAGACTGAGATTAAAATATTGGATTCAAAGTTATAAATGAGTTTAAACATTCGATCGTTTAACTAAATGATGAATATAATGGTGACACAATGATAACAATTTTAAAATATATTATTAATAATTCTATTACATGATAAATAATATATTTTAAAATAAAATATTTTTTTTTTAATAATAATCAGTACGTATTGCTTATTGAATAGAACTGAACTAAATATATATTTTTATATGTAATATAAAATAATGTAATTCTATTCAAATTTTGTGTTCCACTGTACATGCATATATTAAAAGTTAATGTGTCTCGTGTACTTTATCGATTGTTTCATTTTATGGCCTTCCTCCGAAGTTAAGCTATTTTAAACGAATTTAAAATTATATACGCTAGTTCTATTTTACCGCAATATATATAAAAATATTTGGGAAACTGTGAAACGTCCGTTGGATAATATATAGACTGAGATATCTTTTATTCAACATTCCTAAAAATGTATGTTGCGTAACGTTTTACGAATGAATTTCAAACCACTTATAATGTAAAATACAAATAGAAAAAAAAAACATCGGGTTAAGCGAAATATTATTTCGATTTTTTTTAAAACGTTCTTAAATATTGTATTTTATATATAATATATATATTTTTCAATAAAATAACTGTCGAGAATTTAAAACGATGTAAAAAAACGAATAAGCAATGTAAAAGTGCAAATTGACAGCTTGGCAGACTTTGGATTACGGGTTTTATTTAAGAACGCTTTTTTGACTGTAAATTTTGCACATTTGTTCTTATATAAATTTATTATTTACAACGAATTTGTTATAAATTATTACGTATAAAAATGAATGACGTTAATACTTTTTATTTTACGAAAAAATATCATATTTGATTTTTATTGTTGAAAAAAAAAACTATACAATTGAATTATTAAAATTTTGTATATTTTGAAGTATGACGGAATTAAAAATGAATATTATAAAATCAATAATTTAATATTTTGTATTGAAATGAACGGGTCTGAATAATTTATTTTTAAATAATTTAAATAGTATTAAGGCGTTGAATAATAAATCACACACACTGTCCTATTCCAACATTAGCCAAGTGACGTAAAAACGTGAAAACTACCAGTTCAAGATAGTAAATATGGTGGAATAATTTAGTATTTCGCAACCTTCGAAATGAGTTTGTGTCGTGTCGTCAGCCTATCTTATCCGGTCATATCTTTCTTTGCGACGACATCAATTGTTACCGAATCGAGGTTCGTGTTTTTCTCATATGCGAAACACTCACCATACGCAAAATAAGGTTCTGTGCATCGTCAATATTTAAAGGTGAAACCTTCCGGTTAGTCCATCGGGAGACCCGTGTGAGGCATAGAGGACAATTGCTTTCCTCGACAATTTAGCGTGCTATTGTCCGGGACACGCAAGGGACTCACCTTACCACCAAAGTCGTGTACAATGATCGTTTATTCCCGAGCGGGTATAAGGGATGCCACCTATTTTCAGATGAAAGATAAATTTCATGACCTAACAGGCCACAGTGTGCCGTAATAGATTCTCAGGTAAATCGCCACTTTGTTACCCAAGCAAGGGGGGGAGGGGTAGTGGTAAAATTTTGAAGTTCCCATATTTCATTCGTTCGTAGAAATCGACGATGCGTGTGCCAATTGTTTAATCATAATTCGTTCATGATTTATATATAAATATATATTATATATTTATAATATAATGTCCGAGTTACGTTGCGAAGAAACAATTCGAAATAAGTTTTTATCATTTCCACTGTCATTTATGATAAATGCTATCCATTGTGCCGTCGTATAATCGTGCGTGATAAAACCGTTATAAATTTACCGTATATCAGCAGTTACTAATTTTAATCGCAGCAAAATTTTCATATCAAAAGGACGTGTCATCGTTTAATGTGAGATTATTCCGAACTAAACGTCATAATTTTATTTAAATTATTTAAAAAAAAAATACTTAATCCTTTAACGTAGATGTTTGAATTAGAATAATAAAACTATATTATATACAATATTTATCATCTATTCAGTTTGCTTATAAATAAGTGGATTTATACAAATTGAAAAAATAATAATTTATTTGAAATTTTGTATTATATATATCGTACATAAAAAGCGATTCAGTGTATGAAAATAAAAAAATATTTTTCATACACTTTTTATGAATATTTTTACACAAATTTATCTTTTGTTATGTAAACACGAAATTGATGTATCTACCATACTCCGTTATTATGCAATCCATGGATTATCAAAGAATTGCCTTTCGCAGCCGCAAATAGAAGACTTCTGGGAAAATTCTGCGAAGCCGCGACATACAAACATTATTATTATTCAAAATGTTAAGTGCTTTCTGCGATATATTATATTATTATATATTACATATAATAAGATCGCACTTCTTAGAAGCGCGACGTAATTTCATAAACTCAACCGCGTAATCCGATAATGGAGTCGTCGCTTTTATCGA
Source organism: Leptonema lineaticorne (assembly GCA_024500535.1). Classification (NCBI taxonomy): domain Eukaryota; kingdom Metazoa; phylum Arthropoda; class Insecta; order Trichoptera; family Hydropsychidae; genus Leptonema; species Leptonema lineaticorne. Next base: position 3,815,709 of record JANIJI010000059.1, on the reverse strand, counting down.
AGAGAAAGAGAGAAAAAAAATATAGTAATAATAAAGAAATTATATACGGCGAATGCGTAATCCGTTAAGCGTCACATGGAGATATTATCGCTTGACAAATCTGGAATTTATCAGCACACATTAAGAGCAAACAGTCGTCGTCCGTGTGATCGTTAAAGTGGCCTATTGGCATATTAGCACCTTATGCTTTGGACCTTTGAAGAAATTCATTAAGGAGGAAAAGGATCGACGCGTGCCGGTTATGGTCTTCATCAGGACCCGGACGTAGCACCTGCTCGTGATGGTCTTCGCGGAGAACAACGTTGTGCTTTTGATATTTTTCGACGGAACAAGCCTTCGATGTCGCCTCATCTGTATTCCTGTGTCGATACCGTTTCGAATATGGCGACCAAAAATACAACGAAACACGACCGAACGAATCTAGAACCGTTTGTGCGAAAGGAAACCGATCCGGGATTCTCAAACTTTCGCAAAAGTTGTTTGTTTTTCGTGTCATTTCCTCTATAAATTTCTATATATAGGTTTCTCAAAAGGATTTTAAAATATCATCTTACGTAATTTAAAAATTCAATTTATTTAGTCTTATTTTTACATTCTAGAATAGAACAAACTTGAGTATAATTCATAGCCATGTAAATGTTAAGCATACTAAAAATACGTGTGCTTAAATTTTAAGTATATTCCGTTCTTAATATGATGTTGAAACATGGACATTAGATTTTGGAATCGAAATACGTCTGACAACCTTTGAGATTTTATGTTAGTTAGAAAAAAAATTGAAATGCTTGAGAACAGGCTTTTCTAAAAAAATTTGGAAGGAAAAATTCAGAGAAAAATATCAATAGGAAAACGTCAAAACTCATAGACTAAATATCTTCAATTCGTTCGACAATAGAGCTCTTTCGAATGGTTATGTCGAAAGTTTCTTGAATAAAGACGTAAAGAAGAAAAAGAAAAAATCTTAATTTATTTCTCAATTATTTTTTTATGAACAAATTCAGGACAGTCGATGGTAATGATTTATTCGTAAAAAAAAATAATTATATATTTGCAGTCTTATCTCTATTATTATAATATAAAAAAGTTGACTCGATATGTTTATAGCAAATTTATTACTATATAAAAATAAAGAGTTAAACGGTATAAAATTAAATGCATAACTAAAAACATCGTTTGAAACAGTTGTTTCTTCATAAGCGGCGCACATTATGACCTTACGCGTAACACGCTTTGACAAGCGTCGAAATAAGCGATATGTAGAAGTTGCTCATAGGCAACCCTTTTATATTTGAACTACTAGATCTATTATATATATATATATATATATATATATATATATATATCTGCACGTTGAGGGTTAAGGATGAGATGTATGCTAAAAGCGCTGCTGTAAGTGCTCGCGTGCGTATAAAAAGAGACTTACAAGATACACTCGAAAAACTGCCTAAGGGGGAATATTTATTTATATGTATATATATATATATATATATATATATTTTTCGCTTTTTTTTTTTGGGCGCAATATAAAGGAAATTCGAAAAATATTATCGCTGAATGCTGTGCCGCTGCGCAAGTTTCATACTCGTATTATATTATAATATATTTACACGTGTGCACGAATGTACGCGTGTACGACTGTGGAAATTTTGTTGTATGTGCGCACACACATTTGTCGGAAAAGCGCGGAAAAATATATACGCGTGTATGTATACATATGAAAAGCGTATACGTGCTACTAAAAGAGTATATGAGAAATATGCTTTATATCGTTCGAGCTGCTGCATGCTATTCTTCTGTAGCACGCAATCGTAAAGAAGCTAGCCGAGATCTATTCTGTCTTAGCTCGTTTTGTATGTTATTTTTTGTGTTTTTTTTTTAGTTTATTTATTTATTTATTTATTCGTTTTGCACAGAGTTTTATCTAGATTAAAATGAATAAGTTCATTTGCGAGAGTGTACTTTATATAGTTGTATTTTTTTTCATTTCTGAAAATTGAGCGAATGAATGCGTTTCACGTAGAAATATGATATATATTGTTATATATATATATATATATATATATAATATTTAAATTAATTTTTCCATAAATATCTATTATATATATACTAATTTTTATTTTATTTAAATGTTATAAATTTGATCTGTAATTAAAGTATATGTATATTATAATAAAAATATTAACGTAATTCATTTATTTTAATAAAATTTAAAATTTAAATTGACAATTATAATTTGTAATGTGTTTTATTAATGTATACTAAAATATAAATAAATAAATTTATATTTCTTTAATATAAATATATTTATATTAATTTCAATGATGAATATTTATAATAAAATATTTCAATAATTCAGATTTATTTCAATGTTCTATGTAATACTTCAATTTTGATGAAAAATATAATATTTTTGATTATATATAATTATAAAAAAATATTTTTAAAAAGATGAGGTAGTATTAATAAACATAGTTTATAGTTGTATGAATTGCACATATGTTTTTTTTATATATATAATTTTTAAACAATTTTTACGATATGAAAAGATATTTTAATAAAAATATTACTTCAATAAGAAAAATTTGTACGTATTTGGAATAAATATTTTCGTTATTTCGCCGTTCAGACGTTTTCTTCGAACGATACAACCGAAAACATTTATCACTAGCAAAATAAATGGCTGCGACGATAAAACTGCGAATTGACTACCAAACACTTAACATTAAAGTTTCACCGGCGTTTATTCCCTTTGGATTTTTCGCGAAACGTATTCTTTTTCATCTGATATTCCTTTATGTGTCGACCTTATATTGCCTGCACCGTGTTTCGACCTCCGAAGATCGACGGCAATTTTGAACTTTGAGAACACGATTTTCTTCTTTTTTTTTTCTTCATCTTCTTCTTCTTCGTCTTCTTTTTCTTTTCTAGCTCGTTGTAATCACTGCAGATTTTATCTGCTCGCGGGCAAAATGGAGCGCTTGTTTGGTAAACAATCATCGAGGTAGAAAATGGTGTGTAAGATCACAAAGGAAAAGGAACAACTCGACTAGAAATCGGCCTACGTTCAAAGCCGTATGGAATTTTTGAATGCTTTATATATATATATATATATATATATATATATATATATATATATATATATAAATATATATTATATGTATACAGGGTGTTTACGGCAAAAAGTCGCACGGTTTGTTCTGTGGAGGTGGTTGCAATTTTCGTTCCACCCGCTATATACTTAATTAATTCCGTCGCAGTTGAACCGATCCTATCTTTGAATTGTGCAAATTAAGGAAATTAGATGTTTGATTCTATAATAACAAGGAGAAAGCTGAAATTAGATTTGTGGATATCGATTGTCTAAAATAATTTAAAATCAAATTTAACATATATATATAATTTATTAAATAAATTTAAATTTAAATATTTTTATATAATATAAGTTCATTTTCTAAGGTATTCATTATCTGAAATTTACTATGTTTTTTATTAAAGTATTTATGCAACATTGTAAAATAAATAAACATCGATAAATTTGATGAAAATCTTGAAAATAAAGTACACTATCGATAAACTATATTATTGTTAATTTACGTTACATAATAAATGAAATATATTCAAATGAATTAATTACTATTTTTTTTTCAGATTAAGCTGAAGAATATTTACATATACCAATCTTTTGTAGATTCTGTAGGAGAGTTCAAGTCTATCAGGTAAAAATATCATTTAATTTTTTATATTAAATTATTATGATATTTGTATATTTTTTTTAATATTTATTTTGTAATTTTTATATATCAAAATATTATATATATGTTTCAAACTTTCTTTATATATTGATCAAATTTTTTTTAAATAAATGTTTAGATCTCAATATAATTTATACAATAAATTATATTGTTAGCGCTAAACTGAAAACAAAAATTCGAATATTATCTATTTATTGAAAAAGGTAAAATGATAAAAAAATAACATGAAAAATTTTACTTTAAGTCGACGAAACTTTTGTAAATTTGAAACTTCGTAAATTTTCTATTCGAACGTTTTCGCATTAAAATATGGGCAATATTAAATTTTATTTGACAGTAAAAAAAAATCCATGTCGTGAAAATTTTTGTAAATTTTCCGAAAATTACTAACGTTGAAATGTTGCGAAATCGCAAAGTTCCGAAATATTTCTATAGTTTTGTTTAAAGCAAAATTTAATTAATTACACCTCGATAAATTATGAGATTTGAGCAACATTTTTCAAACTGACAAAACTTTATATGCTAATAAAATTTTATCGAATATATTAAATTATATAATTAATATTTTTAAAATTTTCATTCAGTTTAAAAAGTGATTATGTAATTTTATGTATAAAAAAATATAAAATAAATTTTATATAAAATTATGTACATTATTTTTTTTAATTATTTCGCTGTAGAAAAATTCAATTTATGATAATTTGATATAGTTTAAATATATTATATCTTCAAATCTTGTTAATTTTTTTTTTGATTTTATTTTTTAATTAAAACTTTTATATATTGTGTTTATATATTATGTTGCATGTAATGTTGAAAATGTGTAAATACAAAATATGGAAAAGTTTATTTATGTTACGAACGATAATTTCATATGTATATATTCAACAATATTGAAAAAAAAATAATGTGGCTAACTTTGTTTTCATACAAACAGAAATAACATGAAAACGCGAAAAGAAGCCTCGGTAAACATTTCGTATTGTATTTTAAAGGGTATAACTTCGACCGTTTCGTTAATCTCAAAGGTCTTTTGCTCGAATTAATTATTTCTCTGTGTCCATCTTCGGTACCGTACCATTCATTTCCATCAGCGTGGAAATCATTTACACTTCTATCGGGGGGGTCCCGGAAAGTTTCCTCACCCGTTCAAATTAAACAAACGAAGTAAATGGATCTTAATTAAATTTGTTTCTGGTCGAAATTGCTCGCGTGCTTTAAAACCTTATCTCGTTTGTCTTCGATGAGTTTCCAAAAACCGTTTCGGCTACTACCGATGTCATTTATCTCCGTTTGTATTATTAATTTAATAAGTTCCATTACTGACAAACGATGGACAAACCGTTCGAAGACACCCATGGAATGGGGGATGGGGGGCGGGTTTGTTCTTTAATAATGCCATTTAGTTGCGGACATGGACCCGTTGACACAATATTTATATATTTTTATTTTATTGTATTGAATTCTTTAAACGTCGATTTTTCGTCGTTGGCGGTCACGTTTCGCGAATCAATCTATATTTCATTGAATTAGTAAAGTTGCGAATTTTCCTCGTTTCGACGCAATTCTAAAGTTTAAGGGATTTTTCCACGTTGACGAAACAATATAAAGTTCGAGCATTACCGGCGTAGAAAGTTGAACGGAATCCGAATGACAAATTACCTTAATAAGGAACGCTGGCCTTCCATAATAATATCGGAAATTTCGCGCCGGGATATGAATAAATCAACGTATACGCAACTTCAAACTTAAAGCTCTCAAAGTCTTTATTAGTGTTTCTTTTGTCTTTGCAAAAACTTATTCGCGTTTTATAAATTTTAATTAATAAATAAATCAAAGGAAGCTATTGCTTTTACAAGTTCAACTCGATTATTCTTATATTTTTTTACTAGTTTATACATAAATATTATAAATGAAAGAATTTTTCACAGATGAAAATATATTTTTGATAAATGTTTTCTTTAAAAAATAAATAATGAAAAATTTCGTATTTTTTTTGAAATTTTAATCATTATTTAATAATAAAATAATAATACTTACAACGAATTAAAACAGGTATTTGAATATTTTTCCATCCATAAACCGATCATAAAAATATGTCGAAACGAGACTCGTTTCGTCGTTTTATATAAGAATAAAATTGATAACTTTGAGGGGGTGAGTTTTAAAAGGGGTTAGCAACCATAAAAACGAACTCTTCCGCGGCAATATATCAGTTTAGCATAATGATAATAATAAAAAGAAAAGTATAATATGACCGTGAAAAACATCAAAAGAAAATTGTAATAATAATAATAATAATAAAGAAAAATAGTGATATCGCAGTTTTCGTTCGTCTATCGATGACCTTTGAGAAATTATGTATTATTTAAAATATGGCGCAATTTTATGGATTTGACCCCGAATAATTTAGACCGTGGCAATTATGCTAGGTCATAAAATGCAAAACGGGAATACGAATACCCGAATGAATTACGCTTAATTCACTACTTCGATGATTATATTAATTTCAGTACACTAAATAAATAATTCAATGTAAAATAATATTTTTTTATACTTATATACTTTTAATATATTTCATGTGCTAATAATTTATATGATTATTATTTATATATTTAAGTTTATTATTTATATATTTTTGTATAATATATTTATATTTCAATTGAGTTCTGTATATATTTTTTTATTTGTATATATTTCAAAACAACAAATGTAAATAAATGTATTATACATTAGCGATTAGATTTAACAAAACTAGAAAGAAATAAATCCTTTATCATTGGGTTTTCAGGCTTAAAGAATAAACACACAGAGTAGCAAAAAAAATAATAGTTTTCACTGAAAACCCACATCTATATGTACCATATATATATGTATATATGTATACATATATTCAGGCTGTACTCACACAAGTTAGCGTGTGAATTAACTATTCTTCCCGTTCGATAAACTACTTCTTTGACTGTGGTTCGCACATTTATCAAGGGAATCTGCAAAAAAAAAAAACTCCTGGAAAGCTGATGGGATTAAAAAGGAGAATCGTCTCGAATACAGGCTTTTATCCCACACAATCAGTCTGAGTAGATTTCTACAAAACCTCCCGAGTTCGTTTTCTCGAGCATTACTTTATATTGAGATTATTCCACATAGCGGTTTTTTATCTTTTTATTTTTTTTTTCGGTTTTCTTTTTTTTTTGTTTTCCACTTCGCGTTTTTAATCTTGTTTATTCTTTTCGTATTTTAAACCATTTTTTCGTATTGATTTTCGCTTTTGTACTATTTATTCGGGGAAACGATATGATTTTCGTCCACGACGTTGAAGTTGGTCATATTTTTTTTTTCTTCATTTCTATTCGTTTTCTTTTGTAAATCTTTGTTTTATAATAATATATTTATCTTCCAAATTCTATATTTATTTATAAGATTTTTTTATTTTGAGTTAAATAAACATCCTGTTATATATAATATTTTATTTCAAAATGTTTTATTGATCTATATAAATATAAGATATTATTTTATAAACATTTCATTATTTGCGGATTTGTACACGGGTCCACCGTGCGTGTTACGTCATTAAACGTATACACCTTTTTATTATTAATATTAAATTAAAAATTCAGTATTAAAATTTTAATTCAATAAAACATTATCATAGTAATATAATAATGATTTATATTTATATAAACTAAATGGTAAGTAAAATTAAAAAAAAAAAAATTTAAATATAAACGTATAAATTTAATTTAATATTTTTAGTAAAAAAAAATAATTTGTCAGATTTTATTTTATTTTTAATTATATAATATATTATTGAAAATATTACTTTTAATTAACATATATCTATATAAAATGTTTTCGATACTTGTAAGTATAAACAATACATTGAATTATTAAATTATATAATAATAATAATAATAATAATCAGATTGTTATTTCTCTTAATTATAATATAATATGAAATAGAACACATGTAAAGTTTTCATATTTTTCTCTCAAAATATATTGAAGAACACGCATTTTTTTTTCTTTGAGCAAACACGTAATTATGCCGAATTAAAACGTACATTACGGCTGTACGGGGTGAGGTTGAAAGTTACGTTCACGGTATCGTAATTAATCATTATTATCGATAAAAATCTTCGGTTTCATTTATGAACGTAATTGGTATTGGTCCGCTATCGTGTTGACCCATCTGTATGGGGGAAAAACATTTTCCCGTTTTCCATCTGCCACGTGAAATTTTACCCAATTTCAAAAACGTGTTATTCTTGGAAAACGGCGTCTGAAATATAAAATAAATGCCGATATTTTCGTATACACATGTATACGTATAAAATGCGGTTCATTTACTTTTCCGTTAGATTTATAATAGATAAAAGATTTCGATGTGATATTTTATTTATGTTCCCTTTTGTTTAACAATGCCTATTGTGATACAATAAAAGATAAAGAGACAAATTTGTACAACAATTACGTTCTAAAATAAATATAATCTAGTAGAGAATTTTTTTTTCATGAAAAAGAAGTAATCCTTGATGTTATTTTATTGATATAATTACGATAATCCCTACATAATTTTATATAAAAAAAAATAAATTTATTGTACGATTAAAAAGATTTAGTTTTTATGATATACATGTTTATAAAGTGGCGTACTTTTTTATTTTGTTATAAAGCAAACTCTCACATATCACGTCAGTACGACCTTCTGTCCTCGTTTTTATACGGATTTGACCTCTTTTTTTATTTTTGGATGAAATTTTCCCGGGGGATTTTCCGCGTTTCCGCAAAAATATCCGACTTTTTGACGTCTCGATTTTACCAGACCGGATTGCTTAATCTTGGGAAAATGCCTCTAAATTAATCGCGTGTATTTCTCGTTTTGCCGAAATGCGATCTCATATATGACATCGTTTTAAAAAAGATTTATTTAATAAATTATTTAAATTGATACGTCATAAAATTCGACATCGTTATGTTGAGGATTGATTCAAAATTCTTTCGTTAATCTTTTTGCACTCGAAACCTTTCGCAGCATTGTTTGCGAATTTTTTACTAAAAATTTAAAATTATTATACCAAAAAAATATATATTATTATAAATTAAAGCTTTTAAATTTTAATATTTTATATACTTTTATATAGAATCTATGGATTAATTGAACAAATTTTTAAACTCTGAAAGAAGTTTACGCTACCATTTCAGAATTCTTTTCAATAAAAAGAATATTGATCTACATAATTGATTTATCATTCTGTGTTTATAAGGATTAGAAATTTTAAATTTAATAAACCTTTTGATAAAATTGTCAAACTTTAACTAAAAAAAAAATGGTTTAAAAATTTCAATGCCGAAAATACAGTTCGTTTTGTTGTTACGTGATTGCAGACTATTTTTAAAATAAGAAAATCTTCTCTTTATTTCAAAAAGTATCGTTCTATACTCATTTATAATATTGTATAAAACAAGTATGAAAATTCGTTACAAAAAAAAATATATATATATATATAAATAGTCATTGTAGCACGTCGAATTTTTGCATTAATCTAAGCGATAACTAATCGACACATAACTAGTACAAAATCATTAATTATTTCTATAAATCGTTTATAAATACGATAAAATATCACGTTTTTGATATGAAATAGAAAAAAATTTAAGACATAAAACTTGCAAAATATAAGAATACGTCGACACACGAAACATATGAAAAATCTTATATGGTCGCTCGTAAACATATACTTAGGGCGAGCACGTGTTTATACGTGTGTACACGTGCATTTTATTAAATTCCTTTTTTCCTATATCTTGTCTTATTTTATTTCATTTTGCGTATACATATATATATATATATATATATATATATATATATATTCCTTCTTTTCTTTTTCATCTTTTCCGGGTATCGTCTATTTCGGTTTTTCGGTCGCAGCGTTTTCGCTTATCCGTTTACGTCTCACGTACCTGTAATATGGTGGAAAAGCAAAAGTTTACCTTGGAACATTTTCGTTTTCTACTTGCACAAGCCCTAATGGCTTATCTTATCGTCCGACTATCTGAGTCCCTTTACCATTATTGTGGTCTTTTTTTTTAAAAAAAAAAAACCGGACTATATATCTGCTTTTCTTCTTTTTTTTTTTCTTTTGGACCTCTTTATACGTACGTTTAAGTGCGACAATGTTTTGTAATATCGACCCTTGCCTTATATCTGATCGTTTATGTTTGAATAACGCATATATAAATTTAATTGCTATATTTTATAATATATAAATTATTTTTTTTAATAATTTAATTGTTATAAAAATAACATTAATTTATTTTAAAGTCATGATTAGTCATTTCTTTTGAATACAATTTTAGTATGATATCTAATATTTTAGACGTCCATTTTAAATGACAATAATTTATCTGAAAAATTTCAATTTTCTTCAACGTAAATAATAAATGAAATACTGGAAAAATATTCGTTAAATTATTTATTTAAATTTTATGAAACGAACTTACTGCATTATTAAAATAAAAAATGTAATAAAATATGTATCGAAATTTATATTTAATAACTTCGGTTAAAATTTAACTTTATTTACCATGAATATGACACGTATAAATAGAACATCATTTTCCAGAGCTTCAATTTAATGCAAATAAAGTCTTTATACTCTCATCGTCTCTTTCATATATAAATTGAATTTTCCATATAATACATCGCTTTGAGGCATTATCGGTTTACGTCTTGGAAAATGTGGAGTTTTTTTTTCTTTCCCCGTGAAATTATTATTTAAACAACTCTTCCATCCTTATTTTATACTTTTATTATTATGCGACGTAATACATTCGAGACGTATCCGAAGAATATATATGTATATAAATATATAATATATAAAAAGACGTTATTTTAAGGGCAAAAACGAAGTAAAAAATCGCATTGAAAAAAAAAACCGAAAATCATACGTCCTGCTTATTATGGAATGGCTTATGTTCGATTTAAGTGGAAAAAATTCATTCATGAAAAATAGATAGGTAGAAGATTCCTACTTTTTTTCTCTACTTCTACTTTACCTTTCACGTTGTTTATATTCATGACTAAGGATCGTGACCATCTTTTGAAAGGCAATTTTCTTCGTATTATAGTATAGTGCCTTTTGTGTTTTTCGGCTACGATTTCATTTTTTTTATCCGATTCTACTTCGGACGAATAAAATACAACGTAATATATATATATATATATATATATATATATATATATATATATATATATATAATATTTATATGTATATATAAGTAAAAAAATTTTTTTTTGCTCTTTAAGCTCGTGACCCAAATGTTCAGTACGTGAAAATAAACTTGCCCTGGGAATGATGTTAGATATTTTGTGAAATCATGTGCAAAGTTTAAAAGTATAGTGAAACTTTTAGTTTTCAAGTTATAACCGTTTGGTCACACGAGTTGTGAACGCGTACGCGCATAAAATATTTTCAGCGGTGGCCAAACTTTTTCCGGCGTAACCTTTCGCAGACCGCAAGACTTTCAACTCGGTTTTATATGCAACAATTAACGTAGGTCGTGTCTTAAGTTTTAAACAAGCCCGTGAAACTTGAGCTTGCTTTTATTATGTCACTGCATATATATATATATATATATATATATATATATATATATATATATATATATATATATATATATATATATATATATATATATATATATATATATATATATATATATATATATATATATATATATATATATATATAAATATATATATATATATATAATTGTGTTTAATTATTTTTAATTTTAATTGCTTCAAATATTAATGATGTATAATGTAAGCGTTATTTATTTATATTTTAATTTTAGAAAATATTTCATAATTGTTTCTAATTGAATTTATTAATCACATTATTTACTTTGATGAAATATATTGTATATGAAACGTTTAAAAACGTTTATAGAATATTGCAAAACATAATTTTTCAAAACACATCAATATTTTAATTTATTTTATTATTGTATATTCTAATATGATTTTAGAAAATACTCATTTTACAATTATAATATATATATATATATATATATATATATATATATATATATTTTTTTTTAAATTTCGGTGAAATTTTCGTCAGTTTTATATTTGAGTGCATCATGATTTATAAAAAATAAAAATCTTTTAGAAATTATATCATTTTAATTTTTAATATATTATTAAAGATTATGGATAGAAATTGTTGATGAATTTATGAATGATATGAAAATAGAGAAATTGAGAAACACTGATAAACGGTTATAGTGTAGAAATAAAAGAACGTATTAATAGAAAAAAAATCTAATGTAAATTAAGCCAAAAACAATATATTCCACGGAACCATTAAAAAACGATAGAATATATATATATATATATATATTGATTTTTTTTTAATAAAAAATCTTGTGTTCTACATCTTGTAAACATTTTGTTGAACATAAATAGTTGAGCCGCAATGATTATTTTTATCGAAGCCTTCGAGGATTTATGTTTGCTTTTCACGTGTAAAAAGTCAGCGAACTGATCTAGTTTTCTCGAGCCCGCGGGAACGCTTTTATATCCTGAAGGACGAATTCACGTGGCAACGCGTCACGGCCGCACTTATCCAATTTATTTCCCTTCTGCCGCTTTTCTTCCCTTAACCTTTTCCCTTTTTGTCTTCGAAAAAGCATTTCTGGGAGAAGAAAGAAAAAAAAAGGAAAAAAAAACGGGTTAGAGGTCGCCGTTGCCTCCGGTAGAATTTACCGACTTGATTAAGGTGCAATCTCTAGGTGCGTGTACCTGGGATAACGCCAATCCTAGTTTTTCCAGAGTGAAGGATCTTCTAGAAAAGTTACCGCCTAATCGAATGTTGGAAAACAACAAGTTTGTTGCTCGTAATTGGACATAAATGGGAAACGAAAAACTTTCTATAGTCCACTAACGCCAAACACGCGATATCCAATAAATATTCCATACATATAAAGTGTTCGTATTCCATATATTATACGTCTATATTCCTTTTGATTCTTTCACTTCGATCCCTTGCTAATCATATTATATCTTACAGATCTGAGAAATATAAACTAACAGAAAATTACCGGTTTTACGAAGAATTCAACATATTTTTCACTATATACTATAGCCTATTTTTCGTAAAATATTTTGAAACAAATACGATTTTTTAATATAATAAAATCAATTTTATATTGAATAATCGGATATATGTATTAAATTTTGACATCCTAATATATTTTAAAATAAAATAATAATGAGTAAAAATAAATTAATAGAAGACTAAAAATTATACGTACTATTTTTTTTACAATATATATAATTTTTAATAATATTTATACTACAAAAATTTAAGAAATCAATTGATATCATACCGATAAATCAATAAATTATGAATATTTTCATACGAAACAACATCTTAAAAACTCGTTAATCCATTACGTATGATATAGAAAAATGAGCATAAACTCGATTATTCAATATAAATCCATAAAAGCTATAATATGGCGGATATAAAAGCTACTTTATAAATTTAAAATTTTATAGCATTTTACACACCTCCAACAACTCACCGCAGTCATAAAAGCTTAAGGTTACTTTATGACCACCTTTCATACATAAACATTTATCATCAAAATAAAAAAATATATATATATACTATAATATATATATATATATATATATATATATATATATTATAAAAAAATCCAATTAACTACATATTTGCGTCGTTAATACGAGCTCGTTAATATAGCAGTTTCGGTTAATACGGCGGCCGATTAATCAGGACGGTTCACTTTATTCGCAGAGTAAATTATACGTTGAACAATAACATATTGAGAGAATTATCGTATTATGGATAATAGTGAGATCGCTCAAATGAATCGAAATACATCGATTTTAATTTATTCGGTGTACACGTGTGTAAAATGAACACGTGTGAATTTTATTAATTCGACAGGACAGATTACGGGGCAATGAATTATTGATATTTTAATATTTTTGTTTATACGTGATGAATATATTTCAATTTTGTATATTATTATTCAAATGTATAAAATAATTTTGTATATATTATTTTTTTAATGTATGAAAGCAGACAAAAGATCTTTTTTTTATTATGGTAGCAAAATTTTGAAATGAGAATGCAGTTTATTGTTCAAGGAATATAATAGAAGGACATCGAGGTTTGAGAAGAAAATGTGTATGATGAGGAAATTCTTCACGGGGTGGGTCCTTGAGAGAATATTATTATTTCCGAGAAATTCAGTTTCATTATATTTTTTAATAAAATATATATATATTTAAGGGTTGAACATAATTATAATAACTCATTCATAAATTTATATATAAATTTTCAATATATATAATTTATATTAATCTAAAGTATATTTTATGCTATTCTAAAATATATAAGCAATTAATAAGTAGATTGAAAAATGATTTTTGATCATAATTAACATGTTAATATTTATATTTATTTGTTTTTTAAAGATTAAAAAAGATCTATATTTTTTTCTAAAATTACGATATATTTCTATGAAAAAAAAATTATAGCAGCACATTTTTAAGAGAAAAAGTTGATAGCATGTACAAAAAAGTTTGTCACCTCTGTTATATAATAATGGAAAACTACGTAACATGATATTACATAGCGATAATAAAAAAAGTTTTACTATCACTGGTGTCAATTTCTAACCCTTTATATAAAACAGCTATTATTATAAAAAGAAATATTTTCGTTTTTAAATTAAATTTTTTAATATTGAATCTATATAATTTATATTAAAATAAAATGAATAATTTTCATTCAATTTGTAAAACGAATTTACGATTTGTATGTAATTTAATTTATCGAAAAGAAACTTTGTACATTTAATTCCAAGAAATTTCTTAAGTTAATTTATATTTCTTGAAAGATTTTCTCTAAAGTGAAAAACGATATAATTTTCGCAATAATTTAAATTATTGATTTGTTAAACCATTTTTCAATCTCAATTTGAATAAATATTATTAATTTGATTATAAAAAAAAATATATTAACTAAGTTCATATTTTTATGAAATACACATAATAAATGGGAAAATTTTTTTACCACCGAAAAAAAAAGAGGAAAACTTGTTAATATAAATGGAAATTGTGCCTCGCAAATTCATCATTTTCCATTTAAAATATCAAAAAGCAACAACAATAATATTCCTAAATTACTTTTGATAAAGTGGAAGGTGGGTTCCAGGCAAAGGAGAGAAAAAAAATGATAAATATGATTTATGTTCTCAGACGTATTATCTTATTGCTACGCTTTTATGCCGTCTTCCGCGCAAAAGAAAAACTGACTCAATTAATATATTTCACATTTTTTATATATTTTCTCTCTCTCTAGTTCATTCCACTTCCTTTTTTAATAATAATAATATAAAACGCAACTTTCGTTGGACCCCGTATACGAACAAAAGGCGAAATAATTAACGTGAAACGGAATAAATCACGTGAAGTTTTGAAAATCGGCCCCTTATCTCCGATCACGTAGAAAGTGAAACGTGAAAAACAAAACGTTAAATTAATTAAAAGCGTTACGCGAATTAACAGTGAAATCTGTTTTGATGAATTTTAAAAAGACGTTTGAATAATTGCGTTGCCATTTTTTTTTTATATGGTATATATACGATAAAATATTCAAGATAAATTTTATTTGATATTTTTTTTTCAAGCGGATTAAGCGTTAAAAGTTTGACTCTAGGTTTATTGATTTTGATAAGTAATTGTATAAACAACTTTAGAGTTTACAGTGTTTACATTAGTTCTACATGTTTCAGGTTTCCTGTAGTGCAGTCAGAATAATCCTTAGTTTCCCACAGGTACTTTAGAAAACAACTACATTGCATGTATTATGGTGAAGAAATTGAAATTTTGAATGTAACAATTTTCGAAAACACAGCAAATAATAATATTAAAATGTAAAAAAGAGATAAAAGATACCCTTTTAATATTATCAGTATTCATTTCAAATATATGATAGAATTATATAGTTTTAATATTTGAATATAAAATCATTATTGATTGAAAAAAAAATATTTTAAAATTTCACTATCAGTATAAATTTATTCTATAGTTTTAAAAACAATCTATAAAACGAAACAATGAATATATTTACCGAAAAAAAAATATATCCACATATTTACTATAGAGAAAAACTATTATTTTCTTTTGGGCGGTTCTCAAGATGAAAATTCAAAATGGGCGCATATAAATAATTTATGTCTTTTTAAAAAGAGAAAAATTAGTATTCCACTGCGTCTGTAAAATACTTTCATTTCGTAATTTTCCCTTCTTCGTCATTTGTTATTTTCATGTTTTCTCTCTCTCTCTCTCTCTCTCTCTTTATTTTTATTTTTACAAAACACTTGAAACGTGTTTCCGCTTTGTTTTCCCTTTTATTTTACGACCCGTAATAAGCCATAAATATTTGTTATGAAGAAAAAAAAATGTATGAATAAATATTATGCACAAAAGTATACAACGAAACGCTTTTCAAACGCAAAGTGAGCAAAGTTCCTTTCTTTATTCATAGATTTTGTGTTAAAAAAAAAAGGTTTATGCATATAAAATTTTGATAGGTCTAAAATTTAGTGCAAGGATCTGTTTTTTTACTGAATTTATTCGTGGATTACACATATCACTGACAGAGATAATAAATATATTTTTTCAATATATATCAAGTTTGTTCACATCTACTTATATACTGTATAAATGTATGGTTATTAATTGAATATTTAATGAAAATTTTTAATTTTTAACCCTTTAAGACTATAAAATGAAAGAGCGGCGGGTATTTGGCTTCATAGTGCAGACGGCTAAATATTCATACTTAATTTAAATCAACTCTGAAATGTAATATAAAGCGAATTTACCTGGAAAGCGTAAGAAACTCTTAGACGTGATATGTACTTTATGCATAAACTTATTCCATATGTACATAGAAAACTCAAGAGACGGTTCTCACTATGAAAGACAGGTTCTTGAAAATATCATGCAAAATTATTTTACTTCAACATCGTCGTACTTAGAATGATATTTATCGTACGTTTTCATGCTATATTAGATTATATCGTCGATATTTCGCATACACGCATGAGAAAAATTAGTATTTTTCTTTTTTTAATATAGACGTTATTTTCGGATTAATTATATTAAAGCGAAGAAGATAATTTATTTATGGAAAAAAAATGGTAGAGAACGATGAGATTTTTTCTAGAATTTTATGTTTTGGGTATTTTCCGAGGGGGTGTATAAAAGTCAAAATATATAAACAAAGTTTTATACTGCTCTAACCTTAACTTGTCTATATATTTTTTTATATTTTTACTTCGAACGACTGATTTTTCATATATTTTTTATTCTACAAACGATCTTCGACGAAACTTTGATATTATATAATACAATATTTTAACTAACAAAATTTTTCATCATATATTTTATATATTATATTTCAATATGTTTTTATTTAATTTTCCAAATTAAATATTCTCAAAAAGTATTATTTAGAAAATGATATATAAATATATATATATAATAATTAGATATCAAATTAAAAAAAAACAGATTTCAAATCATAAAAAAATACAATAGTTTATAATATATTTGCGATTTTAACGAAGGCCTTGAACTCGATCGTATAGCGTAATTTTTCTTTCATACTTTGACTTTTGCACATTCGTTACGATTTTCCACTACGGCTCGACGCTCGGAAAAACTGCGTTGGTGCACGCGAGCAATTCATATTATCCGGAAAATTAATTTATTACATATTTATTAAATTGATCGAAACCGAGAGGGCCGGGCGTTAAGTATTTCCGGCATTCGTTCAGTTTGCTTTTGATATGTCTCTATCGTTTCCATAGCGTTTTCGATACAATCGATAAATATGCCAATGACATATGCCAAAAAAAAAACTAAATTTAACATGACTCTCAATATGTGTTATTGTAATATATTATACGATATATATATATATATATATATATATATATATATATATATATATATATACATTGTTGTGCGTATTTGTTATATATCGAAAAAACCTTTTAGAATCAAGTACTATTGAATTTTTTCAGCATTGAAAAATTTAGTATAGAAATGTAATGAAAAAGGAAATGTCGTATTTTTGAATAATAAATGTACAATTATTTTATTAATATTTTATGATTTTTTTTTCATAAAAATAAGTAAATTTGATTATAAAATATAATAATTGATTTTTGGAACTAGAAGAACATTTCGAAGGTAAAATTTTATCTATTTAATTTTAAATGTAAAAAATCTCATAGGGAAAATTGTAACTATTAAATTTGAAATATACATACCTTTTAATATATAATAAAATTTTCATAAATTTTAATATATTTATTCACATCAAATTCATATATATATTTATCGAAATTGATTACAGGAAAAAACAATATTCATATAAAATTTTGTATATTATATAATATCATATGACATTAAATATTATATAAAATAAATTGACTTTGACAAATGTTATATTATCTTTATGTACACACATACAAACACACACACACACATATGTATATATATATATATATATATATATAATATAAAATGAAATTATCGTCAATTATTATGTATGTATGAGTGTAATCCTCTTATTTCCGAAGCAAGAATGAGATCTTATTAGATGCTTTAAGTCATTATTCGTATGCGTATTTATAATCTCAATTTGTATATTAATTCATTCATACAACTTATTCTCAAAATGATTTTGATTATTTTTATTTTAATACATATCAACATTTTATAATTATTTTTGATTAAAATTGAACAGTTTTAGACTATAATGTAATTAAAAAAAAAATAGGCGTTAACAGTAACATATACACTTTTAAATATGCGTACGCGTGCGATCATTCATGTTAACTTGTATTTTATTGAAGGTGACGGTGGGTGAAATTTTTTCCCTTCGGTTTGATATGAAAAAAAAAACGAAAAATAAGCAAACCACGAAAATCCTCATCCCTTATATTTCGAGGGCGAATAGTCTACCCGAAACTAAGTACTAATGTGGGAATATTTTATCGCATAAATCTCGCAGGTCACGCGAAAAACGCACATGTGTACGCCGGCGACAAAAACTCGCGGAAAAATCGTGGAAAAACAACGCTGTATATTTTTTACGCGATCGCTTAACAACACGAGAACGTGGAAAAATCGGCGATATGACAAAAAATAAACAAAAAACGTGAAAAACATACCGAATCGTTTCCGAAAAGTGACACTGTCGTGGAAAATATGGAACGTCAGAATATATATATATATATATATATATATATATATATATATATATAATATTTTTATTGTTTATAATTAAAATTATATATAAATAATTAGTGGATGTATATTGGAATAATTTAATTTAAAATATATATTCTATAGTCATTGCCATATTATAATTGACTTTTTGATATTCAATAATCTTTTCATTGATTATATCAATTTATTATTCTACATATATAATCGTTCAACATATTTAAATAACAATAACGAATTATGTATTTTTATACATTAATAATTTTTAATAAAATATATATTATGTTATATATATATATATATATATATATATATATATATAGCATATCAGAGATTATATATAATATGAAAAAAAAAGAAAATTTTCCGAATTTTAATCAAAATTTTCGATATTGTCCAATTTATCATTTCGTAATGCATTTTCCTCAAACACCATTCATAATTATTCGCGAAGAGAAAAATAGATCACAATAATTCAGGTCAATCGCGCATCGGTCGCCATTGTACTCTATTAATTCGATTTTCAAAAAAATTCCAGGGATTCTTTTCGAGAATTTTTTTCCACTTCGTCACTTTGCCCTCCGTCCTCCCCCCTTCGCGCTTTATTTTGTAGTCAATAATAAATTTACAATTCGAATAAATTTGAATGGATTTCTACTTATAAAGGCGACGAAGCATATTTTGTATTGTGCGTTATGGAAATCACGATTCGATTTTTTCGTCGTTAGATTTTCTTTCAGCGACTTCAGCGATATATATATATATATATAAAGTGTGAAATTCTACAATATCAAAATATAAAATCGCAGTCGGATAATTAATCATAGATTTTTAGTTCTATATATTATATTTATAAAAATATGCAGCTCCATTTTTTTTATAATATTCTGTTTATTATGAAGAAATTTATTCAAAATATAAATATAAATCACATAATTGTACATCATATTAATACAAATTTATTCATATTTTATCTTTTAGATTTAATAATATATATAAATTTCTATATTATATTTTATTTTCATTGTAAAAATATATATATGACTATAAATATCAAATTTAAAAAAAGTGAATAGTCATACTTGAACTATTTTCAGAACAATCAGTCTATAAACGGAACTTATTCATACAGACAATCCTCTTTGTGCTCTTATATTAATATTAATGTACTTTCATTCGCCCGATACGGAAAAATTTTTCGCACGTTTTTCCACGTCTTTTATTCAGATTTTCCGATCAGAATAGCATCAAATAAAATAATATATATATATATATATATATATATATATATATATGTATATATGAAAAATACGATCTCGCCCTCTTTATTAAGAGGGTCGATAATAAAGTAAAAAAATTACAGCCGAGAATTATTTATAATCATTTATCGATCAGGGTGAAACAATCGCGACACACCGCACACAATAAGCTTCGCGTGAAAAGCACAGAATGGGTGTGGCGTTCAAATTTCAGAACACAATATGTATTATGATCACGCTTCAGCCTGAAACTTGCGACGCCTGAAAGGGAACCTTCGTTTGATGTCGGACCGCTCGAATTAAGGACGGCCCTCGTCCTTTGGTGTCTCTGCCCCCCCCCCTTTTTTTTCTATTCCGAAGGTGAACGGGTCAAAAAATAACTGGAATTCATCGCAGTGTTTCGACTCTTCACAATTGAAATATTATATTCTGAACTAGTGATTTATAAAGAGCTTTAAGTATAAGATTTTTTTATTGTATTCGATTTTCTCAATATTTTATTCAATGCTGAAAAATTATATCCATTATTCGTTATATATTAATAGACACTTTTCGATATTATAATGATATAAAAATTTGAATATTTATTATGTATTATATTTATAAATAAAATAATTAATGATTTTATAGGTAATAATGTATTAATAAATTTATTTTTAAACAATCAAATAATCAGCTTTACGCCCAATTATCATTTGCAGATTTTAATATTGTCATATTTTCAATATATTTCAGAGCGAAATACAAATGTTTTATTCAATTAATATTACAATTATGATAAATAATTAAATACTACCTTCATATATCTCTATATAACGAGTTTTAATAATTGATTTAAATTTAATTATAAACATGTTTATTTTCGAAATTTTGTAAATTATATTTTAATACGTTATTATAATAATAATTTATTAAATATATTCGCTACTTTAAGATGAAACATACATTTTTTTAATAGCATAGTAAAATTAGAAAAAAAAATCACTGCCAAAAAGAAATCTTAATTATGTACATTTTCTAGTGCGAGTTCGGAAACTTTTCGATCACACACATACACAAGATATGTGCGAGTGTATGTAGCCTTGTTCGCCCTTATGTTTCGTCACTTACGACCCGTGAAACCTTTGATGTTGTCCCCAACTTAATGTGGACGAGTAAACACTGATTTCTTCCGTTCGTTACTTTGTTTTTCACGGGTGTTTGTTTTTCCATCGGCTTCTTGTCGTTTTTTTTTCTCCCTTTTACATTTCTCTTCCGGAAATGGCGAAAAACGACGAAAAATACCTTCCATTTTGCGTGCCTTTAAGTGTGCTCGAAATTTGATAACTTGTATATAAAGCGTACGACTTGGTATTTTCGATCTCTATATTTTCATATATAAAAATTAATAAAAAAAATATATCGATAATATGTTATTAAGTTTAAAAAGTTCAAGATTTTAAAAACGTTAATAAAGTTTTGTCTTTATTATTATTTTTTTTAATAATTTGTATATCGAAATGCAAAAGTTTAAAGCTATGTACATAACTTTAAACTTTTGAAAAGTTGTTATTTTTTTTTTGGTTTTCTTTTTGTCAAAAGAATCAAATGAAAAGTTCGAACGATACTTTTAATATTAAAAATTATTTCATAATCGAATTCACGACTTCTATGCTAAATTATGAAATATTTAATTTTTTATATTATATATTGTTAAATGGAAAATTTTCTTTGATATTTTATACTTTTGCTTTATAAAACGACTATTATCAATGTTTCTGTGGTTATAAACGGCAAAACTGATGCAATACATATAAATTTATCTAATTAACGATGGAAACTTTTAACCACAAATAAGTTTAAAACATTCAACCATGCAAGAAATTTATATGAACTTTTACAGTAACGTTATAAATGCTCTATTTTAATATTTCATGATAGTTTTCAAACAAAATTCAGTATAATATTCTTTATCTTTTTTATGATAATGCGCATAATAATAATAAAATATACAAATAAAAATAATTTAATTTTTACTCAAGTAATTGTGAAGTTTTTTTTTTACAAAATTTAATATAATAACAGTTAATAAAAAATATTTACTCTGTGAAAATCGAATTGATCTCCTTGCACACAGGATTAATTAAAATTTAATTTATCCGTTTTAAATATATTTTTTAGCAAGGCGGAGATGAGACTAAAATGTTTTGAGTCCCCTCTTGAGCTTCCACATAATCGAAACGAGGATTTCGCAAAATGGAAATCAAAAGGACGATATTTAAATTGCGAAAGGGGGGAAAAGTCTTTGCGGAGGACGAGGGGTAGATGCGGAAAGAGCCTATTCGAGATTCTTTTATTGGTGGAAAATTTCTCATCTTAAAAAAAGGGATATTTCAATGAAAATGGAAGACGAACCGGCGGAGAGGGGGGGGGGCAACGGAAGACCACTTATAAAGCATGAACCCTTATAATCCCAACAGGCAATAAATCTGGTCCAGACCTATCTTTGCCCGGCTACGATTATGTGATTACTCACCTTATCTACTTATTGGCCCGGAGTAATTTAAAGAACATCGACGTGAAAGGGGCGCGTAAATGAAATTCAAATTTATATGTGTACAGAAGCCAATTCGAAAATTGAGGAAAGCGTTCAAAGTTCAAAAGGTCGTAAATTGTCCTAATGGGTCCGAGATAAGGCCGTAGCGAGGAGGAAAAAAAAAGAAGAAAAATACCAAGAAAAAGTCACGTCAATAAATCCATTGGCAGTTCTTACGGGGTGAATCGTTATTCTCAAACGATCGAACCGTTAGAGCTGCACAAACACAGGTGACGATTTTCCGAATTACCGACCGCAAATTTTCTTTTTTATTTTTTTTTCATACGACGAGAAAAAAATGTTTCAATTCAAAGCGATTTATAAGAAAAAAGCAGACAAAAATTAAATATTTCGTCACTAAAATCAAATAAAATATATTTTTAACCATCGTTTCAGATCAAAAATAAAGTCTTCGCATACCAATTTAAAACGTACTAAAATTATATCATATATATATATATATATATATATATATATATATATATATATATATATATATATATATATAACACCGCACTAGAAAACATATAAAAATAAAGAGGAAGCGGAAAATTCTTGTTTCTGTTGAGTCAGAAATGCATTTTTGCACCATTGCATTTTCGACAGAAATGCAATACGAGGCGGTTATGGCTTACAGCTGTTGCATTACGGCCAACCAAATCTTCACATTCGTATTTTAGATATTCGAAAAGCGCAATTTCAACGTATTATTACGGAAAACGTCTGCTTTCAAACGTTATCTCAAATTGCCGAATTTTACGACACCGCTATCCATTAGATAGTAAATGGTTGATGAGAAAGACCATTATATAACTATCTATTAGAAATTTGTAGCATTTTTTTTTATTATGCACAAGTGCGAATTTGCACACGGGTCCACCGTGAGTGTTAGATTATTAGAAGTATATATCTTTTTTTATTGCATAACAGATTTTGCTGAAATGAATTAAAAACAATAGACGAAAATCGCTTTAAAAATAAATCAACTGAAAAATAATAAATCCTAATTAATTTAAATGACAATAATAAGAATAGTATTGAATTTAAAAATCGCGTATAAAAATTTATAAAATTATAGTTACTAAAAATATCGTTTATAGCCAAAATTTAGGTCAGCTATCAAAATATTTTACATGTAAATATAATTATTTTAGTTCATAGATCATAATTTTTTTATTCGATTGTAACAAATCAAGTATAATATATATATATATTCGAAATTATATAATTTGAATTGTAACTTTGTACGATATATACGAGTAATCGTAATTCGGAACTCGGACAAATTTCAAGTATTAAATTATGAATCCGTCTCATAATTGATGTTTCGTGTTTTTCCAACGATCGTTACTTCGGTCTCGGTTTTCGCAAATTAAATCAAATGAAAACTCTCGGACGAATGAAAAAAAAAAATAAAGAAAAAAAGGGAGACTAAGGAAAAGGAATATATATATATATATACAAATTTTTTTTTCAGAATAAAAAAAATAGGATCGCGATCATATTTTCGTACTAATAAGGAGCCGCCTTTGCGATCTTCGGTCATGAATATAAATTGCGTAAAAATTGAGATAAAAATTCGCCGAATTAAAATATCCTCGTCGCGATCTCACGGCGTTAAGGAAAAACAAATGAATGCGATTCGTTATCTTATTCTTGGTCCTTGAAAATTTTCTCGTTAATTTCGCTCATAATTAAACGGCCGAGATTATTAGACGTGAATAGTGAATTAAACCGGGAAAACCGTCGGCTCGAAGGAAGCGCGTTTTCCATTATTATTTATATGTAAACGAAACGAAAACCATATCTCAGTATGCTATACAATCTGATTGATATGTCAAATTTTTCATAATTTTATTTTTTATAACATCCATAATAATCTGATAATAATGAATATATTTATATATATTATAAATATATACATTAAGTCAAAATTTTTATTCAATTTTTCGAATATGTTTAATAAAATATTTTATTATAACTTTATATTCAAAATCTATATTAAAATAGAAATATACTAATCTTTTAACATATTTTTATTTCATATATCAAATAGTAAAAAAAAATACATTTTTTATGAATATAAGAGTGTAGGCAATACTGCTATATATTGAATCGTTTTCCTTGTATATAGTGAGTTAGAAATTCACTACATTTTGGAATTGAAATAATAATATAGAACCCTATTCAATATTGTAAAGAAAAACACACGTCTAAAAACATATCGAATATTCGTATGGAATTTTCTCATACCTTTTCCGAATTTTTTTTCTCTCTTCTCATTCAAGCAATAACATTCGAATATTTCAATACGTGTTTATATATTTTCTTGTTTGCAAAAAAAAATCACGTACTTTCACCCATTCCAATTACCGAAAGATGCTATCCGAGATTTTTTTTCTAATTTCGGAAGCTCCACTGATAAATTTTCAAGATTACGACTTATTTTCCGCGCTTTTCTCCGTTTTCCTATAAAGTTTCGCAGCAGGTCGCTCTCGGTCGATTTCACTTTCATTTTCTTTGTGTTATTTCACATTTTTTCTTCTTATTCTTCAACGTTTTCCACGACACCGCCGCAGACCAACCGAACGATTCTCATCCCTTATGTAAGCCAAACTCCTTCCTCTCCTTTCTCTGAGCTAGGTCCTGTATTTTTTTTTTGTTTTTCTTTTATTTTACCCTCGTTGTATTCCGCACAATGACACGTTAAAGCAGCCACAGTAATACCGGTATAAAAGGATCTACGTGGACTTTGTTGTGGGCTTTCAGCATGTTACACGAGCCGATTGCTGAAACTGAAATTTTCAGTATATTTAATACTTATGCCCAATTTTTTACAGTTTTTGCACCTTTTTTTTTATTCCATGTTTACACATATATTATATGCTAAATGGTCTTTGCTAATTTGTAATGCTTACGTTTAACAAATTTCATGTAAATATAAATGATTTTGTAAGCAATAATTTTGATATTTATTTTCTCAAGTTTATATATATATATATATATATATATATATATATATATATATATATAACCTATAATTTATAAAAAATGTAATTTTCTTTATAAAATCTTGTAAATATTTATTAAACAATAAATATATTTTCAAATTAATGTATATAAAATAAAATATTTTATAACATCTTAATATCGAAGTAGTCAAATTTATTTGTTCAGAATCAATAATATGGTATATGAAATCGTGAAATATTGTAGTTTTAATAATTATTAACTTATATAGAACATCTATGTTTAATTTTGAAATATAATAATAATGTGATTATTATATTTATGATAATACAGCTGACGACTCGTTCTCATAATATATTCAATCAATAATTTAACGTCTTTAACCAGCATAAAACTGTTGCTTTACATTTTTTTTGATTATTTTATTAAATACCGATTATTATATTCAAAATTTAATTTATAAAGCGAATTAAATATTACATTAAAACTTTACGAAGTATTCATAAATAAATAAATAAATATCCAGACGCATTACTGCTCGTTCACATGGGATTTGGACATTAATCAAAAAAGGATTATTATCTACGTATATACGCGAGTTCACGTTCACGTTCGTAATATAACGTAAACGTAAGTACATTTTAACGTCGAGAACGGTACTTAAATTCCAATTTGCTAATAATATTCGGTGAGAATTTTCACAGTAGACGGGTCTGAGGCGATCCAAAGGGCGGTTTCGATATCGTATCGATTTTCGAAAAAGATACGGTTTTCGGTATTAATTCGGGGTCCGCGATCGAGTTTTTGCAATTTCAAACGCACCACTATTACCAGGTCACATAAAATAAAGATAAATTTTATCGGTCCGTATTTCTTCTGTGTGAAACCTTCGGGAATCAGTTTCCTGTAATTGCTCCAGATAAGTCTACGTTCGATTTCAAGATTTTAGCCAACGTTCAAATGTATAATTTTCACATATGTGAAGCAATTATTGCGCCCATAGAGATACTTAGACAATTAAATAATATCTATTATATACATATATAAACAACATTATCAATATGCGATATATTATATTATGAAAAATGATGATTCTTAAAAACGAAATTCGTGTTAAAATTTAAAGATGGGTAGGGAAATAATCACCTTCACTTTCGTTTGCGCTGATTTAACCTGGCTTTCGTTGAAAAATAACGTTTTATCGTGGAAAAAAGTTTTTAATTTATTGAAGAACAGCTCAAAGCTCACTTTTATTCGTCGGAAAGTTTTAAGAAGTCTTAACAATCCCGTCTCGGAGCATTCGTCATATTTTACTATCACTTTATGCTTCCTGAGCTCAAATCTACAACAAAGTTTTTTCCAGAGTGTTTTCAATAATTTCTTCGAGTTTATTAAAATAAAAAAAAAATGATAGGGAGTGAGGCTTTATTTTAAATCAACTCCTTGTCTTCATTTTAATTTCCCGGAATTTTTTCTTTGTCTCTCTCTTTTTTTTTTTTTGGCGAAATTTTTCTTATTACGTGTCGGTTATTACAAGGATTAATTTGTTAATTTTATATTTAATTTATCATTTTGACAGAATTAAATTATAATAAAAATATGTTACATATAAAAAATACTTCTTATTTTATATTTAATTATTGATTTTTGTTTTATTTGCTATATAATAACATTTTACGGAATTATATAGCTAAAAATAAATTGATCATTTGATATATCAATCGATGTATTTGGTATATTCTATAATACTGACGAATGAAATGTATAGATATATGTATATTTTTTTAATTTAATTTTTTTTTTCAGGTGAATGAGTTGAACAAGTTGTTCCGTTGTGGTGATGTGGGTGGTGGTGGCGGCATGGCTGCTGGTATGGCCGTGGCCAGCATCGACCAGCGGCCCTGGAGAACTTCGTTTTTTGCATCCCATCTACAATGTCACCATTCCAGAAAACAGCGTCGGAAAAACTTATGCCAAACAACCACCGGGAGAGGACACCCTCGGCCTTCACGTGCAGCCAGATAGCAATCTCGAAGTTAGATACAAGATCATCAATGGCGACAAAAATAAGTTTTTCAAAGCGGAAGAGCGCCAAATTGGAGATTTCTGTTTCCTCTTCATCAGAATCAGAACAGGCAACACGGACGTGCTCAATCGTGAAAGAAAAGACAAATATACCCTGGAGGTACGAGCGTCCGCTTCGAAGAGAGATGGTAAAAATAAAATTCTCATGGAAGCCGATACAACTGTGGTGGTGAGAATATCCGACACCAACGATTTGTCGCCACTCTTTTATCCAACAGAATATTCAATAACTATTCCAGAAGATACACCACTCCATAAAAGTATAATCAAGGTGACGGCCGAGGACGCCGATCTAGGATTAAACGGAGAGATTTATTACAGTTTTCTGGAGGAGACAGATCAATTCGCGATACACCCTAGCTCAGGGGTTGTTACAATCACAAGACCCTTAACGTTGAACGAACGCTCTTATCACGAAATTGTTGTACTCGGTAAGGACAGGGGGGCTTTGTTCCAGACGAGCGGCACTTCGCACGCAGCTCGAGCAATGTTGACGATAAAAGTTAAACAAGTCAACCTATTTAGTCCGGAAATATACGTACACCACTTCACGGATATCGTTGAAAATGTTCGACCGGAAATATACGCCATAGTAAGGGTCGTCGATAAGGACGAAGGTGTTCACGGACAAATTAAGAGCGTCGATATTGTGAACGGCGATCCGGATGGACATTTTAGAATTCAGCCCACGGAAAGGCCCGGAGAATTCAATATTATAGTCCATTCGTTGCTGGACAGAGAAAAAACACCCCAAGGGTACAACTTAACATTGAGAGCTGTCGACCGTGGCACTCCTGCGAAACAGAGCTACAAGTCGGTCACCGTACATTTGACTGATTTCAATGACAACGCACCCGTGTTTCACAAAGAAATATATGAAGTTAATGTTCCGGAAACGGCGCCCATAAACACTCCCGTTATAAGGCTGAAAGTGACCGATATCGATATTGGAAAAAATGCTCAGGTTTTTTTGGAAATCGTGGGCGGAAACGAGGGTGGCGAGTTTTTTGTCAACCCAACCACCGGAATGTTATACACAGCGGCCATTCTGGACGCCGAAACTAAGGCATTTTATACGCTGACAGTGTCCGCCATTGATCAGGGAAACATTGGAACGAGAAAACAGTCCTCGGCTAAAGTGAAGATTAATGTTTTAGACACTAACGACAACGATCCCTTGTTTGAAAAGTCTGAGGTCACAGTATATTTAGACGAGAATGAGCCTGCGGGGACATCGGTGACAAAAGTGACAGCCAAAGATCGGGACTCTGGAGAAAACGCATATATATCTTATAGTATAGCGAATTTGAATCCAGTGCCGTTCGAAATCGATCACTTTTCTGGGATAGTTAAAACAATATCCGTATTAGATTACGAAAGCTCTCGTAGGGAATATATTTTGAGAGTGAGAGCCAGTGATTGGGGATTACCGTACAGAAGACAAACGGAAATGCAATTAACCATCAAAATAAGAGATGTCAACGATAATAGACCCCAATTTGATAAAATTGACTGTCTCGGACACATCTCTCGATATCTTCCGATAAGTTCCGAAATAATAACGTTAACTGCTATTGACTTAGATGCTAGGAGTATCATAACTTACAGTATAATATCGGGAAATGAAGACGGTTGTTTTAACATCGATTCAACATCCGGAACTCTTACGGTTGCCTGCGATCTTAAAGATATAAAAGCGGACGAGAGGGAAATAAATATAACCGCTTCCGACGGCGTACACGTTTCGGATACCGTAAAGATACATATACATCTGGTTCATTCAAAAAAAGCATTGTCTTCCCTGGGGAGATTGTTGAACGAGGACAAAGAAATGTTTCAATGTAAAGAAACAGGTGCGAGTGGCAGACTGGCTGAAGTTGTAGCGTCAGCGGAAAAAAACAATGCTCAGGGACACGAAGTTAGTCAAGAAGAATTCGCCATGATGCCCAGCCGATACGGAGAAAACGTTCATTCGCCAGAATTTTACGACTTCCCTTTAGAAATCAAAGTGAACGAATCTGTCCTTTTAGGGACGACTCTTACAAGAATAAAAGCTCGCGATCGAGACTTGGGATATAATGGAAAATTGATTTTCGGCATATCCGGCGGTGATCCGGATTCCGTTTTTCGCATCGATCCCGAAACCGGCGATTTAAAAGTGATCGGTTATTTAGATAGGGAACGAGAATATCAGTACATAATCAACATAAGCGTGTACGATTTGGGAAAACCTCAGAAAGGAGTATCGAGATTGTTGCCCATAACCGTGCTCGATATAAACGACAATCCACCAAAATTTATTAAACCATTAGGTAGATATAAAATAATTGAAAATGCCGCAAACGGTACTATAGTGTGCAAATTAAATGCCACGGACGCGGATTCGGGTGAATTTTCTAAAATCACTTATTTTTTAGTCACGGATACGAATGATTTTATGGTGGAGCCATCACTGGGAATAGTTAGTGTATCGAATAATTTAGATCGCGAACGTCAGAGTATGTACGAGTTGAAAATACGCGCCAGGGACAACGGAGGTCTTTATTCTGATGCTTTAGTAATGATTTCTGTAGACGACGTGAATGACAATGCTCCACAGTTTAGTTTACCAGCGTTCAACGTCAAAGTAAGGGAAGACGTGCCCAAAGGGACTGTCGTTGCGATTGTGAGTGCCGTGGATCACGATTTGGGAGCCGGGGGTCAAATAAAATATTCCATTTTGAACGAGGGCGAAGTGGACGATTTTTTTAAAATAGACGTATTAACTGGTACCGTTAGAACTTCGAAACAGTTGGATTTTGAAGAAAGACAAATGCATCAGCTTGTAGTTAGAGCTGGCGACGGCGGTATACCATCTTTAATTACTGACGTGACATTGACTATAGAAATAATTGACGTGAATGAAAATGTGCATCCTCCGATTTTCGACGATTTTGTGCTGGAAGGTTCTGTAAAAGAAAATCAACCTATTGGTACAACCGTTTTTAAGATTAAAGCCACCGATGCTGATCCACCCGGAATGGATTCGAGAATTATTTACAGCATTAAAGGCGGTGATGGAATGGGCTACTTTGCTATAGATAATGAAGGTAAGATTCGACAAGTCTTTTTCACTCATTTCATTACTTATTTATATATTTAAATATAAATTTTATATAAAGAATAATCAATTTATATCTTTGGTATAATAAAACAAAGAAATTCTCGGTTACATATTAAAATGATAACTCAAAGGAGAACACAAATAATGCGCCTTTAAATCTTGTCATTTCGAAAAAGACTGCAAAATTATTACATTTATGTGCATTTTAAATGGATTTTTTGAAATGAAAAGCTGATTTATAAGCGAAATATTCGAGCGTATTTTACGTTTTTGTCTAATTAAATTAAATAAATCTAGAAAAGGGGGATTTGTCCTTATTAAAATCCTTTAGATTCAATGGTCAACATTTTCTGGGAATATTTTATTTTATATATAACATTAGTTTAAATTTCAAGTTACATAATTGAATTCTATGATGTTTTAGTTTATATAGCAAAATTTTTAGAATGTATTTTAATTAATAATTATTAGTTTATTTTTATATATTATATAATTTTCTTTACCATACAATGGTGCTATAATTGTGGATCAATTATGGTTTTCTTCACAAACATTCAAGTCAGCCTAACATTTCCTTTCAATTATCATCTTAACTTAGATTTCAAATTTACCTTTGCGAAATTGGTCTATTTATTTTCGTTATATAAATTTGTAATGCAATGTTTGTTTAAGCAAGACATTCCGTGTCGACAAAGTTTATAGTGTCATCAGAGCATACAATTCCATAGAAAATACTTTTTTTAATTACATTTCGTCCCCCGTTTATCCGGCCGCGTTTTTGAAATATTTACGCAATACTTACAGATTTAGGTCGCAACGGTTCGGTCTCGGAATGCGCACTCGATTATTGTTAAAAATTTAAAACGCAGTTAAATTAAAAACGATTTTCGCAAATTTAACGGTGAACGTTAACGCGATGTTTTTAACGCAGGACCGGTTAAAAAATATATGTATATATTAGAGAACGAAGCCGGTTCATTTCGAAGGCAATTGCTCATAAAATTGTAGGTCTTTCGGCGACATTAAAATTTAATTTGAACGACGCGGATGAAGGAAACTCTTTTTCGATGTCGACGTTTTTGCGTTGCTTAAAAAGCTATGTCTTTCTTTCTTTCTTTCTCTTTTTTTTTCGTTTATTTTGTCTACCTTTTCTCCCTTTGGGTGCTTTTCTATGTTCGAAACACCCTTTGGGCGTTTCAAATTATTCCGTCTCATTTCTATTAAGCGATTTCTTTTGCCTAAAGGGAAAAAGGACACGAACGGCGTTGTCCTTCGTTTTTCAAATCTCCCCTTCTGTGTTACCATCGTACTTTGCACGAAATTCAAAGGTATTTTCAAATTAATTTTTAACGTTGGTCGATGGACCTAAAAGACATAAATATTTCAATCTGTACGCTCTCCCCTTTTTCTGGATGTCTCTTATTTAATTAGACGAAAACGTCGAATACGCTCGAGTATTTCTCTCATAATTTCACCTTTCGTTTCGTAGAATTTTTCGTTAACTATTTAAATGCACATAAATGTAATAATTTTCGCTGTCTTTTAGCAAGCACAAGATTTGAACGTCGTTTTAAATCTTCAAGTTCGGACGTAAAATAATTATAAAATTATTATTTAATTATTAATAATTATATATATATATATATATATATATATATATATATATATATATATATATATAATTTGTGTTATAATTGTATATAATATTAAGTATACACTATGAATCACCGTCAAATATTTCACGAACATAAATGAATTATTCTATGAACGCGACTCTATTTATAAATAGTAAATAATAAAATCTTAATTTATCTACCCCGTTTTCGAATCGAAAGGCGGACATATTTTTCCAAATTGAAATACTCTTTTTTTTTTTCACGCGCATTTTCACGCACCTTTTCACGCGTCCAATATTACAAATTGTACCGTCATAAAGACTATGACAATTCGACGAAATGTGTACGACGACGTCGACGTACATTTTTATTATTATTATAGCTTTCGACGCGAAAACACGACGCAATAATTCATATATTGCCCTTCAAAAGCGACGACGGCGACAATAAAAATAAATAAATAAACAAATAAATATGACAAGTGTATAGTAGCCTTTTTTCAAATAATCCTAAAATATATATCGTATATAAACTAGTGTAGCCGCATGACCTCCGCTTTTTTTTAATACAATAAATTTGAAGGTACAATTCAGTTTTTAAAGCTTTTTTTTTGAGTTTATAATTTGTAAAAATATTCCATATTTTATTTTTATATATTTTTAAAAAATATATAAAATATGACATTCAATATATTATGCTAATGTATTTTATATAACCCAATCCATAAACGATGGTTTAGCTCTTCTTTAAAGCTATATTTCCTATAAAACAGAGCCACTATTGCTATCAATATTTTACATATATAGTGCAAAACATTCAAATGGAGGCTTTTATAAATTGGATCTCCTTTTATAGCTCCACTCTATTTGTTTCTTCTTTCAACAAAATTTTATATTTATATTTAAATGACTTATTTTTTATACAAATATGTAAAAATACTGTATAGTTTTTAAATCAAATCAAAAATTTTATATATTATCGAAAGTTGTTTATTTATTTAATTAATTATTATATTTAATTGAATAACATGTTGTTGATACCGCGAATTGAACCTGCGGTTTGCCTTCTATACGTAATAATATTATTGGTAATTTACCACAAATATTACATTAATATATTTTATAATTTCGACATTTATTCCATCAATATATTAAACAATTATAATAATTTTGGATCCGTACTAAATTTATCATTGTTTATATGAAAAGTGTCCGTTAACTCATTTTGGCTTTAGAAAATCGAAATTGTTTACTCAAACTTTCATTATATATATATTTATATAACGTGTCTATTTATGGAACTGTCGACCTTTATTTATATAATATAATATACACGTATTTATATAGCGATTCATTTTTAGCTAAAACAGATATAGTGTGGTCACCCGATCCGTTTTCGGGCTTAGCGACTGAAAACGTCGACATTTTATTCGCTCGTTTTTCCCATCAGGCTCGTGTACACGTTTTCATCTTCAATAACGCGAAAAGCGTGCACGTCAAAAAGTTTAGTCCAGGAAAACGCCACTCATTCCAGATTCAGTTCCTGTCTTTTCCCTTTCTCGCGACCGTATTCCGTCACGAATTCCGCGAGAATTTCCCGGCCTATTTTTCCCTTTTTCACCCGCGCCTCGGCGCACAAAAGCTAATGTCGAAAACGTCCGACATCAACTACGGGAAGTTTTCCTGGAAAAACCGTTTAATCTACCCCCCCTAAATATATATATATATATATATATATATATATATATATATATATATATATATATATGCGTATTTTTCCCGCGTTAATTCGAATCGTGTCCCTTCGCATACGACAATGACAACAACGACAACTCCAACGATAAACAGAAAACCCTTTTTGTCAAAATATTTCATTTTATATATATTATATATATATATATATATATATATATATATATATATATATATATATATATATATGTATGAAAACGCTTAAACGTCCCAACGTTTATTTGACCTTCTTTGTGATGGAATTTAATTTACATCGTATCAATTTCAGTGTAACAGGACATTCCAAGGACACGTCTAATTGTAATATATAATAAAACAACTTAAAAACGAGACCGTGCGCCACTTTTACAGCGAAAATATTATTGATTGTTGCAACTGTAATTGAGATTTAATAATAATCGATAAATAATAAAAAATATTTTTATTTTTAAATCGTATTATTATTTAAAAATATTTAGAGCTATTTTTAATAATAAATATAAATTTGAAAATTATGTTGTACATTTATATTAGCGCTTAAAATAAATAAATTGTTTTTATGTTTGTCTAATATAAAATTAATCTAAAGTTTGTTTTGTGATTCTTTTAATAAAAATAAATATTAAAAATTAATTATTCTGTTCATAAATTAATACTATATAAAAAGTCTAATATGACAAGGTTAAAAGTGTCAACGAATATATAATCGTTAAATATTGTATATATCATTAAAAATTTAGTTTTTTTTTAATATTATTATTACAATATAATAATTTTTATATTCGTATTAATTGCTTTAAAGTCGTTAATATTTCACGAAATATAGTTGTAACGTTTAATAGCGTGACCATTATGCTAAAAGTCGGATTTTAACGTATAAATTCCTGCTTAGTTCACGTTTATAACTTGGAAATAGTGTTTTGAAACTGTGCAAGTTACTGGATACGATGTCTTGGAACAAACTGCTGTACAGACATTTTCATTATTATATCTAAATACATAGTCACAGTTAGCAATTCATGTGCCAATATATGTTAAAGTTCCAAACAAGGTAACGAGTCAGTTTAATATTGGCACACGTTTCACAATCTATGCATAGTTATGTGTTAATTATGATATATAAATAAAAATTTGAGACGTGTGCGTTATCAATTGCGCTATCGCATGTATCGTAATCTTCGATAATGGAACGTTTTATTATGATTTTTTATATATAATATAATAATATATATTTCATATAAATAGGTGTGTCGTAACTCTGGCAATTATCGGAAAAATAATATTTGCGAAAGTCCAAAAGCACTTTGATATATATCATCGTGCAATAAAATTGGCATACGAATAAAATTCAACGGAATATTCGAAAATTTATCAAGTTTATTCGACTGTCCAAGTGAAATTCCTTAACGTTTATTATGTGAAACTTTATATATTCTATATACATATAAAATATTGATCTAATATTTCCGTTGGCACTTTACACCGATTTGATGTATTTGTATGTCGATATCGAAACACCCTGTATAGTCGGGTGGATTTTGTGGATTTACTATGTCCAGGGTAAACAAACTGCGATCAAAGTAGTGACGGATTTCAAATATTTGTAACCGATATTATATGTGATTTCATGTGAAATATTCCTACGTGGGATTCAGTTTACAATTCGTACATTCGAAGGTCACATTCATATAATAAATCAGCGATTTCTCAAAAAAAAAAACTCACGATTTTCACATTCAATGAAATTTTATAATGAAAAAAATAATATTTTCATTAATCATACTCATAATAAAATATGCAAATATGAAATTTAAATTAATTACAAATTGGATTTCTTCATAAAAATTAAAAATTATATTATATATATATATATATATATATATATATATATATATATATATATTTATATATATATATATACACACACACACACACACACACATTTATCCATGTGCGTGAATTGCGTGAGAGAACGTGTCTGGTGAGTGTAATTATGAGACTTTCGATGTAATGTGACACGAAACGTAGGTGTAAAGCCGTTAACTTTTCCGCAAAAACCCTTCAAGTACACTCGGCTACAACGATAAGGTGGTGGATATTTAACCCTAAATCGACCGCGAATCTCCGTAATACTTCATTCTTTTATTCATAAATTTCTCGAACGTCGCCGATTAATATCGCGATAACATAATCCGGTATAAATATTCGTGACTTAATTATGAATTATTATAATAATCATTTAACTAGAAAAATGTTTCAGAATATAAAATATTTTTTTTTCTATAATAATAATAATAATAATAATATATATATTTAATGGAAGATTTTAATTACAAAAAAAAATAGAAAAATATTAATATTGGTAAAATTAGGGTTGAATTATACGCGAAGAAAATTCTCGTTGGAGACGCGTGAGGTTTTCCGGAGCGCGAGTCCAACAACTTGCGAACAACTCGAAGTTTTCATCTAGGACCCGTTTATCATAAAGCGTTGACAACAAAGTTAAATGAATACCGGCTGAAAATGTTTTTCGCGTAAATCAAACCCCGGTCCGAAAAGACCCGAAACACCGAAATCCCACGGCGTCGAAACGGTTAAAACACGCACGCGCACATTTACGTGAAATACGGTGAAAAAAAAGGGGGGCAACTTAGAAAAAAAAAATGTTAATCGCATCGCTTATTTTGTAACGAAGGTTGCTCGGAAGTTAAATTTGAGAGGGGGGGCGGGGGCGGCGGAATGTGTTTATTTACAATTTAATGACGGTAAAACCGCGTTTAAAGTTTATAATTGTGTTTATTTTACACTGAATTTCTAGTTATACGTTTAAATATTAACAAAATATATTTATTTTGTATCGCTCGTGTTTTTATAAAAAAATAATTCAAAATATTTATTATTATTTTGTATATATAATATATATGTAATAAAAAGTATAAATAAATATTTCTATCCTCTTAAATCCGGATGTCTTATTTTTTTTTATAAAATAAATTTATTTCTATAAAACTATTTTTACAGTTCAGAATTTGCTGAATACTAAATTATTCGAATTGAGTTATAACTAAATAAACAAGTTGTCTACTAAATTATCATAGACATCTTGTGCAATATATTATTTACTATAATATATATTATATATCAGTATACATTTTTTTTAATTTTTTTTTATGCCTACATATATTTATAAAATGCTTTTATTATAACGTATATAATATAAATTTTATTGAAAAGCAAAGAAAATACGCACTCGTAATCATTAAAATCTCGCGTGCCACATATATAAAATATTATGCGAAAATACCGGCTTTATGCATATATTAAAGATTTATATTTGAGAAAATGTAATCGTTATTATTTTATCTCCGCTTTATTTCTTCTAATTGTTACGTTTTTTTTTTCATTTCAATGAAAATTTTCAGCTTTTTTTACAGCGAAATTTTCATCAATTATTACGTGAGAATCGAATATATTGTATCGCCGCACAATATAGCATGTAAGTTGCACGTGACATAATAATCAATATTTAATTAACTTAATAATCTATTCAGATATTTAGTTTTCATGTAAATGCCATATATATTATACATGTATTACATTATGAATTCAATTAAATACGTGCAAGTTTATATTATATATAGTGCGTATAATGTGACACTATTCACGCAATGAGAGTTGTATACATTTATATTATATAAAAATATGCTATTTTTATTTTATATTATTTTTTTTACGGGGGCAGAAAAGAAACGATTCTCGTGCATATCGTTGATACAAAATCTAATTTAACCGCGTGAATTTTTCGTATGATAGAATAATATGAAAAAATAAAAATACCCGCGTAATTTCGTCATTAAAATGTCGTTATCGAACCGGTCATTTTTGAATATTGAAAACGACCGTTATAATTTAGACCCTTTTCCTATTATTTTTTTTTTCAGTTATAATTCGATCGATTAAATTATAGTTAGTAAAGAGTATCAAATTGATTTTAAAAAATGTTTTATTTTTATTTTTTTCAATAACAACAACCTATTTAACTTATACAATTTTATAATTAATCGAATTATATGATATATAATAATTATATTTTATGAACACACACACACACACACACATTCGAAAAAAATATATATCGTTGTCTACCTAATACGATATTTATGAGGTGTATTTTTGTAATTTTGCTTATTTACACCGCGTTGCTCATAATTTTCTCGGATGGATACAACACAAAATTATAAGACAACACGTTCTACATGAATTATAATGATTAAACATGATAGCACTACGGCATACCATAATAAATTAAGTCGGATGATTTTGTTTAACGCCATATATTTCTTCATTAAAACATTACCAAGAATGTTACCAAAGTGAGATGGGGAAAAAATATTACGTAGCGTTCTTTGGGAACATTGAAATTTATCACTATTTTCACGGTTGTTAAGCATCAAGTCATACCTTTTATTATTAATAGAGAAACGTGAGAATATATATATATATATATATATATATATATATATATATATATATATATATATATATATATAATATTATTAACATATGAAAGAAAGTATAAATATTATATGTTGTTTTGAAATAATAATTGTTTGTATATGTACTGATCCCTAATAGTTATTTCTCATCTAATAATTGCCCTTGAAAGTTTGTAGTCTCAGATTGATATTATATTGTGTTCAAACTTTTCCAACAAATTCAGCCGAACATTAAACTGAAATCTAAGTTTGACGTTTATTATTTCGAAATTGTGCACAGTAATTAATGTTAAGGGCGAAGTGAAAAAATAAATGTCTATTTATAAATCATTTGCGCGTTTGTGTAAAGGAAAATTGTATTTTCACTTTAATTGATAATACGAAGTTTTCCACGATAATATTCTATTATTGCTCTAATAGTAATTTTATTTAGAAATATTTTTAAATTCATAAAAAGATAACAATGGTATAATATTTTTTCAATCTAATTTAATTGAGGTATGATATAATAGACAGTTACATATATAATTAAAATACAAATATAAAATTTAACTTGACGTTATTTTTATGAAATTGTATGAATTAAAATTATTTTATTATTTTATTAAAATTTTCACCATTTTTTGTCCATTAAAAATAAAAATATGAGATAAGTCAATAAAGAAGAAAAAAAATATTTTTAGTAAAATTCATCATTAGTTCATATTTAAAAAAAAATAAAAATAAGAAGTATCTAAAAATATTTTTTTTTATATTTGTAAATTGTGCGAATAAACTTGTTCCAAAATTTCCATTTACATCAACAAAACCGTGACGAAATATCGAATTGAATCCAACAATAAACACTGTCCGAGTGTGAGAAACGTGGATGGGCGGCGTAAGAAAAAAAAAATAGTTAATCTCTATACAAATTTAGGCGGGCGAACGGCGGAAAGGAAGGCTGTACGGGGAAAAACCCGGAGCAGACTCGCCAATAAATACGAAAATTTATTCGAAAACAGTGGAAAGTTGTTAGAAATGTCCAAAAACTTCGAAATGAAGCCGAAGCGTTAATTTAGTCGGCGTGTTCCCGCCTAACGGGTAGGGGGGGTCGAAATGTACAAAACGGTCCACCGCCCACCGCCCACTACGCCCATTTCCGCCCACCGGCTACGAATCGGTCCGCTCTAATTCTATGAGAGGCAACGAACACTTTAACCGATGGCAAAGGCAACCGTCGCGACCATTGTTAATGTAAATAAGAAGCGTATTTCAGGCTCTATCACCGGACTAAATTAGTGGGCGAATACTATATATATATATATATATATATATATATATATATATATATATATATATATTATATATATATAGGTATATTCACGTGTATAGTCATTTATACGAATACAGGGTGTTTAATTATCGTTGCCGAGTGCTCAACTATTATTATAGCTTACACTATTGCGGTAACGTGAAATGCGCTCTCTTAAGTGCATTCTAAAAATTAAATAATTTTGTTCCACATTATGTATTTTAAAATCATATAAAAAATATATAAAATTAAAAATATCATCGTATTCATTAATTAATCATATAATTAAAAATCAATATATAATAATAATAATTAGATATATTTATTGTAAAAATATTATCTGGAATCACAATACACTCGTCTTTTTCTATTACATATGTGAATATATATATATATATATATATATATATATATATATATATATATATATATATATATATATATATATATATATATAGAGAGAGAGAGAGAGAGAGAGAGAGAGAAGTAAAATAAGGATGTATATATAAAAGTTTCAGTTTAATTAGATTTATTATTTTATTATATATATAGAAATGACAAAAATTTTAACTTCCATGAAAGAAATACTTAAAATATAGAAAGTTATTTTGTCTTATATATATATATATATATATATATATATATATATATATATATATATATTATATTACAACATAGTATCACATTACAAGTTTATATCATAATATATAGTTCTCACAGTTATTAGACTTAACCTCTATACTGACAACTTTCTGTAGAAGTTGTAACGATGACATCAATTTTCATCTACGAAATATATATGCTCGACGTACAGATATATATATATATATATATATATATATATATATATATATATATATATATATATATATATATATATATATATATATATATATATAGAACCGCGGTAATAAATCGTAAAGAAGATTTATAGGACCGTAAAATATGGTCCATCCTGTATATAAACGTAGATAGTTAACGTGATACCGCATTTGCATACGACGAATTCGACGAAATTCGATTCTCAGTTGTCGCCTGTATATAAGACAATGGACTATGTCGAATTTGCGGCTCTTCGTCGATTCGCGGATCAATTGCGGCCCCACCGTAAACCGACGTTAATTTATTGCGTCCGATATCGAAGCGGTCAATACGTGAATTTCGAATTAACCTCTGGTTCAAATTACACATTCGGCCGACTGACTATGAATATATAATCCGATTAGAAACTCCAAAGGGAGCTTCGCTTGTGAAGTCAAAATCGGGTGGGTTTGAGCTTTAAGCCGAATTATTATTATTATTTATATCTGTGGTATAATATTGTAATATTTTATTATAACTGTAAATATAAAAAATATTTTTTTCTGAAAAAAAAAAAACACAATTTTATATCGTTTTACTGTATTGTCAATAATAACAATATTGTCATTAATTATATCGTAAAAAAGATATAATTAATTGTTGATCAATTATTTTGTAAATCTGTTAATCGATTCTTGCACTGTCATCGAGAGTGAGCAAGTATACAAAGTTTCAGCTTAATCGAACATCGGAAAATATTCAAAAAATCGATTACAAAATACCACCCAAACAAACAGACAAGTAAAACTCATATATAAATGTGTAATATAAATTAAATTTTAATTGTGTCAATGAAAATTTCTGAATATTTCGTCGATTTCAATGTTAATCTAATGATGTATAATAAATATGATAATCTGTTATATATATAATGAATATATAATATTTGTTATGACAAATCGATCGCAAATCTAGAACTTAAATATAATATACAGGTATCTTTTGTGAGCTAGATAATCCCCCAAAAACCGCCCTCCGACTGAATTTTGTCCCATAAAGTAAGCCAGAACGGTTTAACCGGTCTCACCGCAGACAGCCTTGTAGTGAAATATCCTTCGGAAAAACTCGAAGAAAGGAAACGGTGATGAAAAATGGTTTTTCCAATTAAACCCTCGCCGTGTTAATATACGAAAAGCACAATAAAATAACTTATCTCTTTCAATTTTAATATAAAATTCTTTTATATACTTTTATTATTTAATTAAATATTAAAATGTTTTAAAGAATATTAATAAAAAATATTTTTAGTAAAGATACATTTATTAAAAATAATGTTAATTTTTAATGATTTTTATTCAGTTCAATTTTCAAATTCATATTATGTAATTTAAAAATAATCATAGAAGCAATTTATCATACGCAGTCAGTTTGCGCTTTTTTTTCTAATTTAATTATTTCATGTAAGGACGATATAAATAATAAAAATGTCATCGAGTGGTAATAATTCACATTTTTAAAAATTTATTTTTATAAAACACGCATAAAA
Organism: Leptonema lineaticorne; assembly: GCA_024500535.1. Taxonomy (NCBI): domain Eukaryota; kingdom Metazoa; phylum Arthropoda; class Insecta; order Trichoptera; family Hydropsychidae; genus Leptonema; species Leptonema lineaticorne. Next base: position 3,773,136 of record JANIJI010000059.1, on the reverse strand, counting down.
AAAAACGTGAAGATTTAAAGAGAATTATATTTTATTTGCGTTTAATTCGCATTACATATAACTGGGTTTATTTATTTTAGTGCGGTTGATTTATTATTAATCAATATTTAGAGAATCGAATTTTAATTATTTTTAATCGAATCCTATGCCAATAACGTGGTATTTTAATTAAATTTTAATTTATTTTATCAATATTAATGTTTGCGGGGATATTTTATTGGAGCCCAAAGATATAAATCAAAGATGTTCGACCTATCGGTTTTCCTGTGTTGTATTGAATAAGAACATACATTGTATAATTTATGCTTCGAGTCTTACATAAATTATTAATATATGTATTGTATATAATCCAGGGATGCTTTAAGTTATTTTAGTGGATCACAAAGTATATATTAAGGTTGTATTAGTGTTATACAGAATATATATTATTATAAAAATTTTAAAAAAATAAATTTGAATATAATATATATATATATATATATATTTATATATATATATATATTTATTTATTTATATTGAATTTTGTAAGATACGTATTTTCAGCTGAATTGCCATAGAGTAAATGTTGTCTGTCGTCTTTATGTTTTATTTCCGACTGGAACCGAAAAAAATTCACCCCTTTCTTCTCATATCCACGCATGAATAGCCGAGGTATAGTGGTTTTTCTTTTGTTAAAAGTTGGGAAAAACCACCCCGTACGACTTATCCAGGGGTGACAAAGCCACTAAAAAGACCGGGTAAAAAAAAGATGAAAAAAAAAATAGGAAAAAAGAAGAATTCGCACCCAGACCATTCTGCCACCCTCAGACGGTAATTGTGAAGAGTTTGAAAATAACGTACTGCGACAAGAGGGTGCCTTTTGCCCAATTTATCAAAGCACACCACCACCTCGGTTTTGCTTTATATACGAATATGTATCGGTATTCAGCTTAGTATCGTGATGTAATGGTTTTTCGAAGTGTTTCTCAAATTGTTAGAATAACAGAATCGAAATATCGATCGTGCACCCCTTGTAAAATTGAAAATTTTTCGATATATTTTAATTGTTATCACAAAATTTATATATAAAATAAGAAAAAAAAAAGAAAAATGTATATATAATTACGAGAAAAAGCTATACACGAAAATGTATATTTTTTTTCAATATATCGAGAAAATTTTCGTAGAATTTTCGATGTAAATAAACATTTGTTAATAATTCACTTTTAGCGTGTTGCGAATACACGCAATTTCTGAATGTCGATCGTATCGATCTGTATAGCAATTATTGCTAGTTTTATTATTTTTTTCACGATATAAAAACTATAACTAGACAACGTAATATAACACATCGTAGTTTTTCTTTTATAAAAATATATATATATTGTCTGTAAATAATAATTGGACTAGCGAAATTCGTGGAACTAAATGAAAAGCATTTGTCGAATGAATGTACATAAATTCACACGTATGTTGAATAGTTTACAGTTAGTACAATATGATTTATATATATATATATATATATATATATATATATTTTTTTTTTTTTTTGAAAATAAAAAATATATATAGGGTAAACTTAACATTGAATTCAATTATCTGACACGGTGCAGTGTTGAATCTATAGTAATTGTGTAGTAAAAAAAATGTACTATATGTTTTCGCGTTACACTGCATATTGCAGTACAATTTAATATTGTTTTGTTTGTACAACTGTTTTTAGTAGAATTTTTATTTATTTTGAACAAATAGTTACAGTAAAAAATATGTATAATGTGCACAATTTATAGTACGTACATTTTGTTGCACGTTAACAATATATAATAGTATATTTTTTTATGTAAAATAAGTGTAGTTATGAATAATTTATATTTATTTTTTCGAAATAACTAAAATTTATACATAAAATTAATAATATAGTTTTTGTATAAGTTATTAAGAAGAATCATGAGTTAAATTGATTTTTTTATAATTTTCATTATTATTTTATTACGTTTTATATCAAATTTTTTATTATTAAAATTTAAAATATTTTTTATAATAAAATATTAAATTTAAATTAAAACTTGAGAGTAAATTTTAATATCTCAGATAATAATTTGAATTTAAATGAAATTCGAGTAAGTAGTATATTGAATAATTGTCAATGTATTAGAAAAATAAAATAATTTTAATATGAAAAACAATTTTATATAAATATTAGTTATTTGGAAAAAATATGAAATTTAATGACGACATTCAATTTTCATATTGTTGTTGTAAAGCTTTATTTGAAATATTTTCACTGCGGAAAATTTATAGTTTTCGCATCGATCAATATCATTATTCTGCTTTTTTCACTTATATCTTTGTACTATATATATGTACACATATAATATGGCAATTTCTAAGAAAATATAGCGAGAAAAAAAAAACACCCTATACGCTTCGTGCAGCCTATAAAACGGCAATTGAGCAAATTACGCCGTATCGTTCCGCAGAAACCTCCCTGTACAAATAAATGTTATTTTTCCTTCTTTTTTCCACACGAAAATGAAAACATTTTTTGCGTGCTTCTTCTTATTTTCTTTTTGTATTTTTTTCTTCTTCTTTTTTTCTCTTTTTTTTTTGCTTTCACGAACGAGAACGGGATGACCCAATAAAATGGGCTTTTATGGCTCATCGGCTCATCCATATTTTTCGAAGAGTGTTTCGTTATATATTATATATATCAGCGATGACATATCTGAAAAACGTCTTCAGTAGACGAAACTTCAGTCAATTTTGCACGAAACATTAGACAATGAATTTCAGCACCGTTCGACTGGAACGATCTTGTATCTTAGTTTGCTTGATATTCAATTCATGAATATGTTTCGGTAAGCATAAATATTTCAACATAATTACTCAATGATATTTCATTTATAATTATATCTATATATATAATATAATTACTACTATTAAAACACAATAGTTATATAGGGAAATACTTAATAAATTACTGTACATAAATACGATAACATAATCGTTAAGACTGTTATTCGTATATTAAAATTTAAAATCCAATTAATTTCTGAGATCAAAACATTTTTTTATTCGTATATAACATAAAAGAATATACGGAAATAACGTCGAAATCTCCAATATTGTCCAATTAAAAAAAAAAACGTTTTCCCAATATACACATATATGTATGGATAAATCCGATGATTTTTCATCAACGCGCGACCCGCAGATTAAACAACTCTGGTCTCTTTTATAAAGCGAGCCTTTTTTTTTATTATTATTGAAGGCAATATATACGGTGAAAATTCTATCGAAAAAATGGCACCACTATATTTATATTATTTTCGATGACGACAACGACGTCGCCGTCCTATATATAATAATATTTTTTTCTATGGTTACCTCTCTCAATTTTGTATTTTAAATTGAAAAACCATTTTTCACATTACGTATAAAGCCTGAACCGATGAAATTCAAAACCGCCCACACAGTTGTTTTTTATGTCACCGATCAAACACTCGAACTGAAATTATTGCAATCGGTTCCATATGTTCGAAAGCAATTCGGCGAACGAGAGAAAACGTAATCTATAAAAAGGATTGTTTTTTTTTTGCATAATGAAATTTTATCTATTTTACAATATTATGATGACACGTGTTTTGCCTATGTTATTTTTTATTTTTATAAAAAAAATATTTGTTTTTAAATATAGATGCAGAATAAATAAATAGACTTGAAGCTGTAATTATATATAAATATTTAGTTTTAAACTTATAATATAATATGTATAATGTTGAATGAGAAATATATACTATTATTAAATTTTATTGATTTTATAATATATATAATTGACAACGAATGAACTAAACAATATTTGAAAAAAAAAGTTTATTTTCACTTCGTTAAATCGTCAATTTAAGTTGTAAATATTAACCATTACTAGTTGTAGGTAAAAATATTAAATGTTACTAGCGACAAATTCAATTATGTCTACGAAGAACAATTTTAAAATTTACATATAAATTGTCTGAAAATAAATTTGATGCACTGGCTGCTTTAATATTTTTTTTAGACTGAATGTTTTATTATATAATAAATTTCAACATCATTTTATATTTTTCAGAATATGATATTAATTTTTTGCGACAGATTTCTTAAAAATTATTATTTATATATATTTTTTTGATTTTTGCTTAAAATATTAATAATTTTAATATTAAATATTTTTATTGTTTATTTAGTTTATATGTATAGTTCGTTGAAGGTTCAGAGTCCAGAAAGGTAATTCGGCACGTGCACTATAAATCTGAAAAATTATGAAATCCAAGCTCGTATCGACCACGTTTTCACGGAATAGCACTTTGTAAGTTTTTGTCAAGCATTTGGTACAAATCTGGTCCAAGGGCTATCTTAATTTTCAATCCAGCAGCTCCGGGGACATCTGCAACGAACGTGCTCTGCCAACAAAGTATTTTAAGGGTTGTTAGCAAAATGCCCCTTTGATTTGATCACGGAAAATGTTCCGGTCCATCTTAGAGACCCCAAAAGATTTTCCGTATCGCGCAAGAGCTCAATATCAATATTTAACGTGAAAATTATCCGTGTGTTTAATTTCGAGTCGTGACTCTCGTTCTCCGTGTTTAAAATTTGTCGTCTTTTCGAATATTAGACATGCTTTTTGCTTCTTATATAATACTTGAATATTTCGTAAATATTTTAAATTTTAATACGATGTATGAAATGCATGGAAAAAATAATTAAATCGCTTCCAGTACATATAATATGCAAAATTTCAAAAATGAAAAAATATTCATAAAACGGAAGATCTATTAAAATATTTACTAAAGATTATTTATATATCAAGTTATTTATATATCTGAACGAAAATGTAGATTTTTGGGATATTTTAAATAATATATATATATTCAAAATATATATCGTTTTAATAATTGAATTGAATCAAATATAATTCTTAATTATTAGTGTGTTTATATAACGTAGATTATGGGATAAAAATTTATTAAAATAATTGATATATTGTAAATATTTTTATTTTTACACACTTTTATTCAACTTGCATTATTTATTGGTTTGTCGGAGTAGAATCTTGTAATCGATTTTTCAATCACTTTCTAATAACCAATTAAGTTTAAATTTTGCACATTTGTTCATTTTTTATGACATTATACTAATTAGTTAACAAATTTATTAATTATTAGCAATTAATTATTTTTTAAGTATACTAATATTTTTTTTTGCCAATTTATATACGGTACGATAATTTCGATTGTGAAAAAAGAAAAAAAAAATCAGACGCGGTCGTCATATCAATAAACCTTCTTCTCCTCCCACACAAAAATATAAGACGGCATTCAAAAGTTAATAAATTAGAAATGTCATAATCTGAAGTTGGGAAAATACGGTTTCATTGTTAGCGTCTGATACAATAACGGGAAACATTATCGATTTACGCGGTCAAAAAAAAAAAATGGAAAAGAAAAACTACACGATTCGAATATTGCGTGCCGTGATGAATGAGCTGGTAAAAGATTTCACGTTATTCGACAGACTTATTCGGCGGTATTTAAATTGCCATTACGTGAGGGGGTGTGCGGGAACGGGGGGGGGGTGAGGGTCGGTCGGTCGGTGGTGGTCGGTAATGACTTCCCGTAATTCCTCAAAATTTTGATTGATCTTTTCCGAAAATAATACCGGAGAAAAAGGTTTGAGAAGCGCCGTACAGAATGAAAAAACAAATACGAATTAGCATAATATTAATTCATTATAAATATCTGTACGATGTAATATATATTTTTATACATGGATAAAAAAATATTTTATTATTTCATATTTTACAAGATCAGCCCTCTTTATTTTTTTTAAATAGCTTAATTTTCATATCAATATAATAGGCTTTTCATAATTTGTTACTAGTAGGTGTTTATATCATCCTTATTTTTTTCGTTCTATTTTTACATTAATGCTTTTCACTTCAAGATTTTTCCTCTGTGCTGAGTTCATCGTTTTATACCACTTAATCACCCTTTAAATTGCTCTCAATATTCTTATTTTACATAATAAAATTTGATTATATATGTATATATTTATAAATATATACTCAATTGATAATATGAATTGACATTATACAAAATAAAATACGTAATTTTTCGTTCAATTTTCATTATTTAAGTATAGTCGTCCACTAGTAAAATGTGCGTCATTATATTTAAAATAGGATTTTTCTTTGTGCGAATGATTCCTACGAGGAGTTTTTCATATTTTCCACGCTTTTCCGCCCACCATTCCGCTTTGTCTGCATCGTTAAAACTGTCTCTAGATTTATATTTTACATAAACAACTTCAATTAATCAATTACCGAGCGCCATAATAACGTCGTTAAGTAAGAAACTTGAACGACAATTTAACTTTAATATCTTTTCCACTTTTGTGAACCGAACATCTTTGTCGCGTAAAGAATGTCATTCTTTAATACATACATTTTCATACCTTTATATATGAAATGAAAAATATAATATTAAATTATCTATAAAATTGTATTGAAGTATTATAGTATATAATATATTATGACATTATTCAAAATAAAAGATTGTTTTCATAGTTTAAAACGATTCTAAAACATTGCTTTATAACTATAATAAATATGAATGTCTGCCAGATTCTTATTATTGTAGAAAGTTAAAGATTTATATATGAATATACGATGGGAACAAAATTAATTTTAGATATATTTTTGTACACGTCAGCTATTTAATGAAAACGAAATGTTTTCAAAAAGAAATACCTCAACATTTCACAGATAGATAATGGAAATTCCGCGAAAAGACTTTTTCAAAAACTATTTTCATTCCCTGAGAGAGAATACACAAAAACGATTATTAAAGTGCTTTTTCTATACAGTATAAATTACTAACTTTACATCGGAAAAGGGAAGTTAGTACTGAAAGTATTTTTCAGTTTCGAATTATTTTTATTTTATTTGAAATTGTATTGCACAGCTGAAACTCAACAAATGCTAAAATGGAAAAAAATATATAATATAATGAAAAAATTCCACTAAGCTAACACACATTAATACATTCAAATACATTAATATTGTCAAATTTTCGTAAATAGATTTAAAACTTTTAATTTCATTCATATAATATAAAAAATAATAATATTTTTCCAAAACATAATTTCGCTATTCTTTCATTCATTTTTTCATAAATATTATATTTTTAATGAATAATCTTTATCGACTTAAAAAAATATTTTTTTTTCATCAATATATATTAAGATTAAAATAAAAAAAAATAATTTATTTGCTCGAGCGTATTGTGGAAATTTTTATTAAAAAAAATTGGAGCGTCTTAAAAATAATAAAGCGACCCTAGTTAGGGAAAAACGGGCCGCACTTTAATAAAAATAAATTGCGGGTACTTTTTAATTAACTCTCTCATTATTCGAACAAACGACTACGATAATGATTCAATAATTATTATTTTTCTTGGAAAATTATTTTTCGGGGCGATCATGAAAGACAATTAACATATTGAAAACATAATCTTTGTATTAAAAAGATTCGTTTTCAATATATAATGTATTAATTATATTTGAATTTTGTGAATATTTTTTCTATTAAATATAGTTTTTTTTTCAGTTTTAATTATTTAATTTATTTTCAATTACAATTCAAATTAATTATGATGAATATTATAATATTATTTTTATCAATATATACAATAGGAAAATAAAATGCTTTCAGTTAGAGAAACCTGATAGGTATTTAATATATATAAATAATAAACCTTCAAATAAGACAACGACAGGTCATTTTAGGATAGATTTTCTCATAGAAATTATTACTATTCATGTATATAAGCATAAAATAGAAAAAGACTAAGGTAATCTATCATTTTCAGTAATAAGATAAAGAACTATATATATAAATAGAATCAAAATTATTCTTTATATAGTATATCACAATATAATGAAATAGATAATCTATAAATTGATAGTCATTTATATAATCAGATAATCGATATAATATCTATTAACCATTGGAAAAATCATGAAAAAAAAAACATTTACGCCGATTTGCTTTTACTATTCTAGAATAAAAATCATTGCGAAGAAAAGTCCCTTATTTTACGTACATCATAATTTTCGCGTATTGTTTTCATTCGACGTTTTTCCCGGCGGGGACGTTTTTCACGGGAAAAATCGGGCATAGTCTGTTAAGCAATTTCGTCGACATATCGTTTCGGGGCCCGGGCCTCTGCATAAATCATCATTATCATTTAGGACAGCCATTGAATCCACTTCTGAATGAATGGCTCCCCATAATGCCGGCATTACGTTGCGTATCTAAACGCGTATATACGAAAATATACGAACGCATTATAATATATAATACGTTATACAGGATGATCAAAAGTCGAACGGTATTTATTTGATTAGAAAAAAATCGTTTCACTTTTAGTTTTCGATCTTTGAACGTGTCGTTTATTGAGCAACGAATCTGTACGGTTTTCTTCGTTAGGATTTTATCGACTATTCAAAAAGTTTTTCTAGCACGTAACCCTTCTGCAACAGAGTTTGGGGTAGTAAATTATAGGCAATCAGTCATCTTCGATTTTGAGAAATTTGCTTATAAATGCTTAATTACTTTTCCAACTTACTGAAAATTTGATGGACGCAGTGATAATTCATCATTGATAAAAAAAAACAGTACCCGTCTCGCACGTCAATCATAATTCTAAATTAAAAATAATCGACCACCATTAAAATGTCTGTTTTTCCGATGGAAAATTCTAATTTGAGCGACATTCTATAAATTCGTGACGACGATAAATAATTTTCAAAATATTTCATTCAAGTAATCCATATTTATTTCCACATTCTGTAATTGAAAATATAATGGATTGACGTCGCTATAACTCTTCTAAATCTAGTTTTTTAATTAATAATTAACTTTTCAACAATCTTTTAAAGACTTTTTTATATGTCATTTCATTAGAAATTTATTCGAGTGGATTTTACAACATTAATTCAAAAGTAATATATATATATATATATATATATATATATATATATATATATATAAGCAGATTTAAATATATATATACAATGAAAAAAGATTACCGATAGAGTAATAAAAGACTATATACTTCAATTAAGGCTTATAATTAATAGAGATTGCGATATTTGAACTTTGTATACATTTTTAAAAGGGGCCGATTAAGCAGTTCGATTTCACCAAATTCCTTTTATTATAGCAAAGATTGTATTTCAGAAAATTAGAAGTGTTTTCGCCGATGTTCTTTATCCGTTTTATGCCCTTTTTTCCGTTCATCAAAGGGCATTTTTTCTCATCTCAAAAAGCTCAGCTCGTTATCTGCAAATGTGCGCCCCCTTTTTTTCTATTCCCCTCCCGTCGCCCTTCCCCCCGTCATAATGCTTTTGTTATTTTAGGACAATAATGTTTTCGAAAATGTTTATTTTTAGTTTAACTGCCGTAATTATTGTCCGAAAAAACAATTTCACCCGGATTAAACTCGAAATTTTTTTTTAATCATTATTATTTTACTGCGCGCGGTCAATATTGTGCTTAATGTTGTAGAAATGAAACTTTATATGCATATATATATATATATATATATATATATATATATATATATATATATATATATATATAAATGTATATATATATATATATATACATTTTCATTTCAAGACTTAATTTTAAATGTCGTTACAATAAGAAAATTTTTTATTATATTGTACTCTCATATAATTAAATTCATTATTTTTTCCCCTCATTCTTATTTATGTATTCGATTAACTTTTTCATTCACAACTTTTTATTTCAATATTTTCGTTTTCCTTCCGTTTTATTGATTCTAGGATTAAATCTGAGGGTTGCGGTAAGTGCGGTTGTTTTCTAAGGTTATCGACCTTAAAACACCTTGTAAAATCAACACATAAATTCGTACAATGACTAAAAATGTCTTTTGTCAAAAACGAACAGCATGTTCTATATATATATATATATATATATATATATATATATATATATATATATATATATATATATATATATATATATATATATATATATATTTAATTCCGTTAATTTATTGTACAATACACTGATATGAAATTACTATTTCTATTATAAAGTGTTAATTTGTTTATATATATATATATATATATATATATATATATATATGGTACACATATATATAATATACAAAATTGTAAAAAAAACATGTATTCATTCGTAAACCTATATTTACATATTGAAAATGGTTTTCCGATATTGATCGAAAAAAATGTTTGCAATTTGGAATTTTTAAAATTAAAATAAAAAAATAACAATAACGACGACTGCGTCGCAAGGGTGGCGTCGGAAAAGCTTAATCATTTCTTTCGTTTTCAATTCCGAAATATAACGGAGAGTCGAATGTGAAATATGGTTGGAAAATAATTAAAATTTAACCTGGCGTAACGTTTTTGAACATTAAAAAAATAATATATATATATATATATATATATATATATATATATGTATTATTGATTCGAAGCCCGTTAGAATTTCAAAAGGACTCACCCTACACATTGAATGTGGATTTAATATTACACCACCGTAGAAACGGGATTACACGTTTATAGTTTGATATGTCCGTTTTAAATGCGTACTTGTATTCCGTTACCACCTTTGTGTACGATTATTACATGATACATTGTAAACGGCGGTGTTAATTCATAATCGTGCCGCAGTTATGAAATTATATACACCGAAAATGTTTCATACCACCTTAAAACTAAAGTGCTTTCACGTCGTTACAAACGTTTATTTGATACGGTTTAATATCGTTCGAGTATGCCAATTTTAGTATACGTTAAACCATGAAAGATGATATCGTGAGTATCGTTTTGACTTATTGATTTATTAGAAAGTGTGTGCGTATTGTTCGTTCCTATTGTCGACGATGATTGTATACACTACTGTGATCAAAAAGTAAGGCGAAATTGTCGGAAATCAGGAAAACAGATAAATTTGTAATTTTTTTCTAGGTTGTTAGGACTGTCTATATCATTTGCCAAGTGTATATTTGTCAAAAGAAGTTTTTACAACTCTTTACGATCGTGTCGTTTCGCAACCATCGTATTTGCCTGATTTGGCTCCGTGCGACTATTGGTTATTCAGCAAACTCAAAATACCAATACGAGGACGCCGTTTTGACACGATTAAGGAGATAAAAACCGAATCGAAGAAAGTCTTGAAGGCTATATCGAAAAAAAAACTATTCCGATTGTTTTTGAGGACTGGGAAAAATGTTGGCAAAATTGTGTTTATTCGGACCGGGATTACTTTGAAGGGAATGAAATTAATTTGGAAGAATAAATAAAGAATTTATATTTCATAAATAAATTCACTTTGATCACAGTGTTATATATATTGATAGAAATTTTTGATCATACACAAAATATGATATTTTTTTATGTGAAAATGTAAATCGCAGTCAGATGTAATATATAATATTTATGTGAACATGTGTACATATAATGTTACAAAGCGGCATGATTTGGCGGAATAAACATAATGAATCCGATTGAAATGAATGAAAATGAAAAATGAAACAAAGCGAAAAGGGATGATAACTCGCATTACATGCTAAAAATCATAATTTAATTCCGTTCCCTCAGATAGAAAATGGTGATAATTTATCGAAAATGTAAGAAATAATATTAAATTTCAGTGATAAATATTTTAATGTCTTATATCAATTAATTTGCTTTATATAATAAAGTCGTAGAAATATTGGTTTATAAAGTATATATATATATATAATACTTAGATTAGCATATAAGTAAGAATATTGTTCATAAGACGAAAAAAAGTTATCGAGTTTCGAAATTTTACTTATAAAGTCGTATCACCTCTGGCGAAATTTTTAAGTAACTTTACTTTACTTGGTCTATCTTTTAAAATTCTGATTTTGCGAGTTTTGTAAAGTAAGCAAAGAAACGTGGTTTTTTTTATTCATTTTAATTTCAAATAGTAAAAAAAAATGATATTTATTCAACACAATGTAATCATTTTACGAAATAAAATATGAATTTTCAATATCGGTAAAGCAAAGTCAGTAATATTTTTTTTTTTTGCATTTATTGCACGAGAAATTTTTTATAATTTATATTGTAAATAAATTAAGAAATACTTAATTTTGTGATATTTTAAAAAATAATCTTATTTAAAAAAATATATATAATTATTACTTAAATTATTTAAATGTAAGAAAATATTATTTCAATACAAATAATATAATATAAACATGTTTTTATAATATAATAGACAAATATCATTATAATATAAAAAGAATTTGAGAAACTCTTTGACAGAGCTCAATTTTCCTGTGTTTTATTTTATTTCTGAAAGAATCTTCAAATTATTTATCATGTTTTGAATAATAATAATACAATGTAAATATTATTAAAGCAAATTTAATATTTAATATCCGGGTTAGAAAGCCTTAGATCTTGTCTCTTGTGTCTTTAGATATTTCCTCCGAAAGGACTTCATAATTTTCCGTTCTGATTTTTATATTTAATAGAAGACATAATAAGAAGAAAAACACAGGAAACATTAAACGTGCGCCTTGTCGCTTTTGCGTATCCATTTAATTTACTTTACATCATAATATAAAATAAAAATATAAAATCGAAAAAAAAACTGTTTTAAAAAACCTTAAAATATACGAGCCACCGCATTATGTACATTTATTTACGTTTTCTTCTTGTTTTTTTTTTTGGCTAATTTTCCTTTTTCAAATAAGCTTTCCTCATAGTAATAAATGTAATACGCTATTCCCGGAACACAAAAGTGTACCTTAAAAACCTAAAAATGAGGGTCTATAATATTCTTCTGTCTCAAATTGCCATACGCCGAAGAAAAATTAAAGATTACCTTTGAGAATAATTATGTAAAGGTTAAGAACCGTCGTTATTCGTGTATTTCAAGTGGCATTACTTTCATGAGATTAGCTGGCGTTTTAATTATGCCGAAGGTTCTCAATCTTTCCCAGACGTAAAATATGTTGGTTATTTCGTCAAAATTCGTTTATAAGCAAAGTAGGCAAAGTCGCTGCGTGAAATTACAATAATATTATTTTCTCTCGGTCTAAAAACACCGAGTGACGTCTTCACACATGTAAAGTATTACAATCGTTGTAATGTTTTCTCGTTAAATATTTAATATTTTCATTAATTTAAAATGAAAATTATTTCGTAGAAATACGTAATTGAAATTTAAAACGTTGATATTTAATTACGATTACACGTAAAATTTTATTATTTTAAACATAAAGCACTTTTGTTTCGTTTTTGGAAATAAAATTATAAATTATTTATTTTAAAAATATGACATGTTAATGTTTTTTTTTCAATATATTCATATAAAATAAATATTTTTAGTTATATATTTTATATTTCATTTGAAATATTTAATTTCATAATAAAATTTTAAATTATTTTATATAGAAAGATAAAAAAAAATATTATTTTATAACGTGATATTAAAAATTTAATAACACAGTTGTATAATACATAAAAATGGCTAAATATAAAAGTTCAATAAATTTTCAATTCATTGAAAAAAATATTAAAAAAATGTATTGAATTATATTTACTATATATTGTTGATAAATTAATATTGATTCTGATATATCAAACGAATTTATAAAAATTTAATCAATTTATCAAACATAAAAAAGAATCGAACTACATATTGAATCCTTTTTATATAAAACGGAGAACACAGAGATGATTAAAAATCATTATATTTTGAATAATTTAATATCAAATATGCAATACAATACATGTACCATATCCCATTTGGCGAATTTCATTGTTCGCTTCATTAACGACATGAAATTCGACCATTTGTACGTGTCAATACCGATAAGGTTCAACGTTAAGCGGGGGTCTTATGTGTGATAGGAGGTCCGCGAAGCGATTCCTGGGAGAGGGTGGAAGGTCTATGGGAGACGAAGAAAAAGCGAAGGAGACCCAAAATCGATAACAGGACCAGCGAGACCGTAGATGATTCGATGAGTTATGTGAAGTCTCACCGAAGGGGATATGAAAAAAAAATATATAACCCCCAAGGATACGTTTTTCCGGAGCCAATGAATAGTGCCGAGGTCTAGAAAATGCCTTTGATCTGATAGCGCGATTGACCTTTAATATTTCTTCCCGCGTATGCCGCAGAAGAAAAAAAAAAGGATACGTTTTCATTGTAGAATTTCTTTCGCATTCCACATAATCACATTATCGGATTATAAGTATATCGTAATAGTATTTATTTTATTTTTTTTTTGTCCAATAGATATTCGATTATCTATTATATATTTATGTGACAAAATTTATAGAGAATTAATTTCGTTCTACTAGGACATTATATTATATTATATTTCAGTATGTAGTACATTCTGCTTTGTAAATTGTATTATAAAATATTTATTCGATATATTTTAATATTTAAGAAAATATATAATTGAAATATATTTTATAATATAATGAATAAATTTGAAGCAACTAATCACATTTCACGGGAATAAACTTTATTATGTTGGTCAAGTTAAGCAATTAACCGAGTTACATTACTAACTGTGATCATTTGTTATGTTGCTTTGATATCGTCTTAATCAATCTCAATTACTAAATTTTGGTTAGTTTTGACGTGAGCTTCTCAATCTTCAATCATTTTATTCGTGACCTATATTATAACATATATATATATATATATATATATATATATATATATATATATATATATATATATATATATATATATATATATATTTATCATTAAATTATTAAAGATAAAAAATTGTATTATTCGAAATAAATTTTATTATATATTTATGTATTGAATGAAAATTATACGTTTTTACTAGACAATTTAATTAAAATAAAAATAAATATACATGTATATATATATATATATATATTAAAGCGAATTTTCATATAGCTCATCTAATATTATGTCATCGATATAATTTGACGACATGACAAAAATTTAATATATAGCAAAATATGTTCGATTTTAACCACAATATATAAATTTACAGCGTAATAATGACGTATTAAACCAACGATATTAAATTCTTGCATTGTCATATTTTGAATAGCAATAAATCGACAACGTCGTAGACTTAGTTACGACGAAATAAAAATTATTATATTATATTTTCAAGAATTTATAATTTATATCTTTCCTCTTTTGTTCAGCTCAATATCGTATAATAAATATATACGAATATATTTAAACTAAGTAATGGAAATTTAATTAAATCGCAGAAGGCATCTTCAAAAATTTTCAAGTGCGATTACTGAGATGAACGTTAATTAGTGTTGTTTTTTTGGAGATTAGATTTCGTTTATTATTTGTTTAGTTTTTTTTTAATTAAAATTTGATCATTAATATTGGTCGTTAATTATCGAAATGTTTGGAAATTCGATATGGTTTCATTTGGCGATAATCGATAACTGAGTGTAATTGCTAATTAGTTTCTGGTTCAATTATTTAATATATATATAGAATAAACACAAACACATACACACATAATATATATATATATATATATATATATATATATATATATATATATATATATATATATATATCAACGTTTATAATTGAATGTGCTTTATTACATTTTTCAATTAACTTTTACTTTTCAACAGTAATATGAATTTTTCTTATTTTATATAATTTTATTAAATCTAAAAAATCTTAAATACATAAAAAAACTCAAAGAATTGAACATGAAAATATTCAAATAAATTGTTTGATTTTAAAATAATATTTTAAATTAAATATCGCGTTTCCAGTGAAAAAAAATACATAAATTCCAATCACATATAACCAAACTTGATTTGGAAAATGTCAAATAATTCATAAATCAATCGAAAAAAACATTTCAGGGTCAGCTTTGTCGTCATTCAAAAACGTCAGAAAACCGAATCGAAACACAATTATAAATTGTAAATATGTGTAATATTTTTATTTATTTTATCTGACCGATAAAAATAAATATATTGACATAATCAGGGCTCGCATTAACGGAACTCAATATATTGTGTTCCTTTAATACGATATATATATATATATATATATATATATATCATAAATATTGACATTTCGGTCAATGGCGGAAAAACAAAATAGAAACCGAAAGCGGCGAATTTGATTAATGGACGAAACGTTTTATTAGAATACTTTTATCGTTTTACAATGCTCACCCGAAAAGAGATATTGTTTTTATTATATAAATATATATATATATATATATATATATATATATATATATGTGTGTGTGTGTGTGTGTGTGTGTGTGTGTGTGTGTGCGCGCGTACAAGTTGACTTTATAGGGATTTAAACGGGAAAAATCAATTTTTCCGGGACACATGCAAAGAATTACACGCAGTGGCAGAAATTTGTTTTTATTTTTTTTTTATCAAAATACTAACAAAATTTGTTTTTCACTTGAGTTTAAATTTTTTCTAACAAAACTCATATTTTTAATACTTTTTTACATTGTTTATTTTATAATATATTTTTTAAAAATTAAAAAAAATGAAATTTTATAAAAGTAACAAATTAATTAAATTTAATACTCATATTTTTATAAAAATTATTTAATTTGTACTAAAAATATTGATAATATTTTCTAATATATAGATTAAATATGAGAAAACACAATGATATAAAAAAAATCTATTATAAAATAAATAAAAATTTATAATTCTTTTATCAATCAGTATATGTTAATCTATTTATTTTGTATATTTAAGATAGAGATTTTAAATATTTATAATCAATATATAGAAACGTAGAGCGATATTTTTTGTGGCAAATTTATATTTTATTGAATTTTTATATATAATTCATTTTATGTATGTTAAACAATTAATACGTATAAAAATATTGAAAACGAATATCGCTCACTGTATAAATGCGATATCACGCGAGTATTGGAACTAATTGGTTTCGCCTCCCGTGGGTTTTTACTTTTGATTGCATTTCAAATTGAATTTCTGCTTCGCGGAAAAGCGAAACGAACTCGTCTTTATTTACCTGTCAAATCGCGAAAAGCGCTTTTCCCGAGAAAAAAAATGATTAAAAAAAATATCTCCGGAACGAAATATGAAGACAGATAATAAAAAAAAATAGCGTATATATTCACCGGCAAAAAAAAAGCGCCAATTTATTAAAGATAACGAAGAAAATCATAAATTAAGAGACGAAGCGATTTTTTTCCTTCTTCATAGAGATGACTCGATTTGAATAAATTTTTGAATGGAACGAGAGATGAAAATGATTACTGTATATATATATATATATATATATATATATATATATATATATATATATATATATATATATATATATATATACATAAATACTAATATATTTTCCGAGAGAAAATCGCTTATGTTTTTATTTTCCGGAAGGCCAAATATGCGGAAGTTACCTAAAATTTATACCCCGGACGGTGAAAATTTTATTTTTACGTTGCATTTTTATAGGTTGCGGAAAAGTAATCGAGTTCTTTATATATATATATATATATATATATATATATATATATATATATATATATATATATATATATATATATATATATATATATATATATATATATATATATATATATTATTTCATTTAGAATGACCTAATTTTTCGCGCAAATTTGTTCACGCGTGATTTAATTTGTGTAAAAATGCTGAATTTTCCTAATTTATATTTGAGAGAAATTAACAAAAAAAAACACGTCAAAAAATGCGATTAAAAACCTTCAATTCATTTTCGATCGAACGAACGGTCGAAAAGTTCCGAACTTATCCTATTTCAATAAATTAAACGGCGTTCGTTAATTTTTAATGTGGTCGATTTTAAATAAATTCAATTTAAAATTCGTGATAAGGGTTGTAACATTTCATTTTTATTATTGAAAAAATCCGCCATTAATAAAATAAATACTTTTATCGCTATTATTTTATAATGTTAAATTAATTTGAAAAATAATGATATCTAGTAACTTTTTTATTATTTCTATAACATAATAAAGTTTTTATATATATAAATATGTAATCTTAATTAAATTAAGTAAAATAATTACTTTAAGAAAAACTTTTTTATATATTATATAAAATAATGTATCGTGTCCTTAAAAGTGAAATAAGAATAAGTATATAATTTAAATGACTTTCATCTTAATTTTTATTTAAATTAAAATATTACTTTACTAAACTGTTCAAGGTTTAATTTAAAATATTTGACTTTAATTTCACATTTATATATATGCGTTTACTGATATCTGTTTAAAATGGTAAACAGTTTAATTAAATGTTTCGGAAATGAGATAAAATAATTAACAAACGTTCGAATATATAACAAAACGTAAGTATATTATTAAATATTCTTTGTTTATTTTTTTAATACAAAATAATAAAATCGAATTAATTACATAGAAGGCCACAACATCATCACCTGGATTATTCGCACGTGCCAGAATTTCGAAAAGGCCAAGCGAAATAATTAGAATTTTCCGTAAATAACTATAATAACAAATTACGCGTATACATCCTAATAAAGGGAACGTTTCTCTCGTCCATTAGCAACATTTACACTTTGATTTCATTAAAAGTAAATCCCACCTTTGTATACCGGCTCTCGTTTACCATTGGACGAGCATAATCACCGAACTGTGGTAGCGGTTGATTCAGAATATTTTCAGAAAATTCAACGTCTCTCACTCAAAACGGTGGATAGAATAGTGCGGTGGAGAAGGTCGGAAAAGCCAGAGGTATAAATGAAATCCGAAAAGTGGGTACGGCGGGTCGAGGGCACAAAGATGGTGCCCCGCCGCGATGGTATCTATTAATATTGATTATAAACATATTAACGAAAAAGCACCCCCATCCCCATACACACACCCCCCCCTCCCCCGTCGGCATTGTTGGAAGACTCGTAAACGTTTACCAGAGCGGGTTGGTTCGAAATCGGCACACAGTTCGGACCGCGAACCCAAAAACGAGACCGACGCTAATTTTGCAAAATAAATTCGGCTCCGGAGGTCAAAACATCAATTAAATTTCCCTAACCCCTCAACAATGTTTCGTTCGCCTCGTTAATTTCTACCAATTTCGAGATAAATTCCGTTACGTTTCGTCTCCCCCTTTTCGGTGTTTTCTATTTTGCCGGGCTTTTTTCCCTTTTCTTACCGTGAAAATTGAACGATTCTAAATAGACGATTCTCAAACTATATCTGAATACGCTCTAATAATAATCTCAATATTCACTTCACTTTATATATAATATATTCGTGGTAAATTATTGGCCAGAATCTTCAATTTTATATTCTATATCAGAGGTGATCAACTTATTTCTATCCAAATTTTTAGTTTCGATGGATATTTTGAAGGTTTTCTTTAAAAAAAAAAGAATTTTTGTAATCCCTGTTCTATATAATCTCAAGAACTGTAAATATTTATAAAAAAATAATAAATTTTAAAATAAGATTTTTACATTATTTATACATAACTTTGAGAAACGTTGGTTTTAAATAACGCGTTCTTACAAACTCAATATAAAACGTTACATGGAAAACGATATGGACGAGACGGAATGCGTTTTTAATTATCCGATTAATTTTCACGATCGCCAAAATAAATAAACATTAAATGTAATTTTCCGCGCTTCGTTAACGAATTTGAATGGTGGAAAAAATTATATAATTCTTCGTTTATTCAAGATGAAAATATATAAACGAAGAAAAGTCGTTTAATTATTATTCCGTATTTATTATAAATTAAATCGTTCTCGAAATGGAAGCTTTGCCATATTTTATAATTTCTATTATTAATTATAGCAATTTAATATAATTGATGTCGCTCAGACATCTCATTATTTTTTCGGCCTCGTGAAAAAAATTTTTTTTTCACTTTTTTTGTCTTGCAGTAAAAAAGCGTCGGGAAAGTTTTTAAAAGCTTAAAGTGTATTTAGAACATGATTTAGAAAAAATACGTTGATGTAATTTTGTTCTAGGATTAAACTTAAATTAAATACATTAAAATATAATGTAAATTATGCAAATATATCTGTTAAAAATTTTCAATCTAAAAATTTATTTTATATCGTACAAAATACATATGTAAATATTTTAAATTTATTACTGATTAAAAAATTTTTTTTTGGATATAATAATATTTTTTTTTTGATATGAAATAATTAAATATTTAAATTGCTAAAAATGTTTATTCAATATTTGAATTATAAAATATTAAAAATATCTTAATTATTTTTAATCTGAAACTGAAATATAATAAAAATTACAAATTTTATAAATTGCTAAAAACAATAAAATCGTGTAAATATCAATGTCAAGATGTTTCTCACATTTTATGAACTTTTTAATATATTTTCGCTCTTACTTATTGCATTTTTAAAAGCGTCTTGTCGTGTATTTTACGACGTATTATTTTATTTATTTCGTCGTAATACGATGTTTAACGACGGTCCGTATTAAAAAATTTTCTCCGACGCTCGTTGTATAAAATTTATTAAAATCTAATCTCAAAATGTAACCAAAATGAAGAAGAAGAAAAAATAATAATAGAAACAAACACTTCCGGTGAATTTCATTGAAATTCATTATGCTAATGAAAAAAAAAGCGAACTGAGAAACTTTTTGTTCGAATAAGTTGTCTTGAATGCGGGTCACGTTTAGTTTGAAAAAGTTTTGATTCATTTTGAATTACTTAAGTTTGCTTCTTTTTTATATATGTATTATATATTATATTATATAAACGGTTTATTCCAATTTGAAATTGTCCGAGTTAATTGAGTTTGTCTACATTTACTGAAACAAAAAAAGTGTATTAAAACTTGATACTTATAAATAATTCCAACCGTATTCTTGTTTGAATATTTAATAATTGATATCTGTGAAAATATAATTATTAAAAATTACGTATGATATTAATATATTTATACCTCAGACTTGAATGAATTTTTTTTCATTAATTAAAATTTGTAAATATTAATGTTATTTTTAATATTAATATTTAATAATATACGTATCGTGTTAATGTAATTTCAAGATATTTAAATTTATTCATTTTATTCAAGGTGTCATCACAGTTTAATTTTCCAAATTTCCTTCGGGAAACCGGAAAGTGTCCCAGTTTACTACTAATCATAATATCGAACAGAATTCATAAAGTATAATAGTTTATAAAATTTCATTTCCTCCGCGTATTAATATTAAGAATGCTTATATTTTGTGATATTTTCATTTTGAATTCCAGCCTCGCAAACGCTTTTCGCAAAGAAAATTATTATATTTTTGCACACCTTTAATAAACTCATGTTGAATTTTAAATAAATAAATTTTATTTTCTATGTATATATATATATATATATATGTGTGTGTGTGTGTGTGTGTGTGTGTATGTGGATATTTAAAATTGTGTTTACGTGAATAAATATTAACATGTATAATATTTTAATGAAAAGTTGTCGTCGAGTTAATATAACATATTAAAATTTTTAACGTCACTTTGCATAAATAAACGCGAGTATAATTTTAAAATCATTTTCCAAATATTTCGTTTTAACATTTTTCACATTTTCATTTTCACTCGAATAAGGAAACTTTTACATAGTTATATACATCGCGTTTCATTCACACATATATATGATTGATTTATTTATTTTTAATATTCATTTTATGATTATGTCGAGAAAATATCGCGTATTTTATGTTCTTGTAAGAAATTACGTCGTCTTTTGGGAGAATATAAAAAAAGACGATCCTGGAAAATTACGAGAAAACTGCGAAAATCCCGCAGGAATTTCACGGTTATATTTCGAAAAAAATATTATATATATATATATAAATAACTTTCTAGTCATTTTTTCCATTATTTACAACGTACTATTTTAATTAGTTATTCAATTTATTTCTTTATTTATGTGAAAAAAATATTTTTAAAATATTTTTATAATATTTTTAAAATATTTTTAAAATATAATTATATATTGATATTATTATGTTGGTTTATATATGATATTTAATACTAGTATAAAAGTATATTTGACAGTTGTATAAATAAGATGGAAAAGCCTTCCGAATCCTCGCAACTATATAATTACTTTTATTGACGGACTTCATAAACTGATCACACGTTACGCCTTCACACACACATATATATATATATATATATATATATATATATATATATATATATATATATACATTAATATAGAGTGAGTTTGTATATATGCGCCCGTGTAACGCGTTATACTTTTCGAGTGCTAAAGCGTGTTATTAGTGTATAGTCCCTGCGGTACGGACCGTTTTACCTTCGTATAGAGAATCTGAAATAATACCGATCCGGCACACAAAGACGTTCCCTTATTATTGCGATTATTACATAAATAGTTTACCGGCGGTGGGGCGGGCGAATACGGAGGTGGAACGGTCCGCCCTTGTTTTCTACCCTTCGCCTGGTTTTCGGCTACATTCTCATTTTTCGGCGCCGGCACACGAGAACCGCCCATCGCCCGCCGTTAATACACTCACGTTCTTTGAAGTCTGACCTTTTCCTACCATTTACCTTTCCCCAGAGCACAGTATATTCATTTAATATATTATGACGTGTCGCTCAGCGAAAAATACTTACATATTTTTACTCGCACACGTACATATTCGCATAAATATTTTCAATTCTATAATATTTAAACATATATAATAATATATTTTCTTATTGCAAATATTATTCAATTTATTTTATTTAAAAAAAAAATATTATATTGAATTGATAATTTTCATATATTAATATTATTATAGAAGATTAAATTAGTATCGCGACAGCCCTTTTAGGGCCAAGGTTTCTCTTTCAAGCTTTGAAGCGTTATTAAATATAATTATATAATGGAAAATAATGCGATTAATTCGATGTAAATTAAATATTAACATTACCGTATTTATAATATAATATCTTCATTCATATCAATTTATATTAATTTTTCATTTATTTTATATATTCTATACACAAATTATATAATATAAATTTTGTTCAAAAATAATTGATTTAAAGTAGTCGCGGTAATTATTTTTATACAAACCTCAAAATTTATTTTTGAAATCCCTTTTCTTTTAATAGTCATTATCTAGGATTCGTAACATTAAAGAAAACCTTTTCTGATCCATCATCATGCCACAAAATTCGACAACCGCATTTCAACCCTTTTTCTATTATACAAAAAGACAGTCCCATTAGAGCCATTAACGCGATGACTTGCTTTTATTTAATATTTTAACGCGTTCATAATATAAATGGAATGGTTGAAACTTGACTATTTTATAAGATAAAAGTAATTCTGTAGGATTTTCTTTATTGCTTTTCGACAAAAAAAAATTCCATCGAACCGTTTGAAAACCAATTAAGCCATTGTTAGAATCGAACACGTATTGAAGCAATGGTTTTTACGATTATTAAATGAAATTTCGCCGCAATGCATATTATTATTATTTCTATCATTTTAAAGGATAAAATTAAAAATAATACATGCTTATAAAAATATTATATTATAATATGAAATTTTCAAAAAATATTAAAAAATTTCATATTAAAATTATTTTTCCGAGAATACTATATAACTTTTTTGTTCTATTTTCCGGTATATTTTGTTCAATTGTCATTCTGATGGGGGTTTTTCGAAAAAGGGGCGTTCAACTTTTCACCATTACAATGCATTTTAATTTATTTACGTTAGCGCAAGAAATATAATATTTTATCCGACAATAAAGTCAGTTTTAATTATTTCCTTTTTTCTATATATGTATATATGAATTATCGCTTATTTATTTTTAATACGTTCTCGATTATAACTTTTATCGTTTACGAACTTTTATAAAACGAAAATCGGTATTTAAAAATAATAATACGATAAATTTACGTATTTTAAAATAAAACGTTTTAATATATATTGTTTTAAATTTTAATATTTTTTTTCCTTAAAAAAAATTAAAAATAATATTCATCATTTATGAGCTTAAATTTAAGCCATTATTTTTTTGCTGAAATGTGTCTATTTTATTTCACGTAAATCCTTGAAAAAGTAATATAATATTTCAAAAAGTTACGCTTGAAATAAAGACAAAAAATATATACACACATATTTATTTTATTAATATGTTTATTTAACATTATCTTCAAACAATATTTTTCTTTGTCGTATGAAATATCAAAGTAACGCTATTTAATTTTTGGAAAGCATTAAATTTATATCATTTTCAGTAACGTGAAAACTGAAAATTCAAATTTATAACACATGTGTATGTAAATATATATATATATAATATATATATATATATATATATATATATATATATATATATACATTAAAATAAAAACATCAAAGTGATACGTTTTGTCAAAGATTATTTGAGCGAGTGAAATTCATATACGTCGTAATGAAAGTTGATTGATTGATCCCGTTTTGGTACGTGAAAATTTTTCCAACAAAATAAATAAAACAAAATTTAACGAGTTCTTTTGAAGATTTTTTCCTAACCGGCTCCATTTTTAATTAAAAATTGTATAAATATTAAAAAAAAACATAACGAAAAAAATTAACATTTCCAAGCGACGCGAGAGAAAAAAAAACGTTTTTTTTGTATTTTTCGCGAAACGGTATTTGTTTGGAAAACGGGTTGAGGAAAAAAAATTAACACTTCCGCTAATATTAAATACCTTTCGATAGGAACGCGATATATATATATATATATATATATATATATATATATATATATATTTGTATACAAACTTATATAAGTAAAACTCGATTTCAACATTATTATTATTATTTTTTTGCTTCGGTTTGCTATTGGAATTGTTCGTTAATTTTTCATACCTGCGGTGTGAAACAACGAAATCGAAATCGGCTCGATGCGATTTAAATAAAATGGAAATAAAGGTAAATTGGGAAACGACGTATTCTGTTCAAGAGTCTTTAGGGATTCGATAAAGTATTAAAAATTCCCTTTGGTTTCCAATTTTTCTCATTTTCTCCTTCCATTTCTATTAAAAATAAAAAAATATTTCGGCAAGCGTTTTCATTCTGACGTCGGTTTTTTTATTTTTTTTTTGTTCCTTTATTTCGAACGGAATTGCTTAATGATAATTCGCATTTTTCGAATCAAAAAGATATTTTCACGGCTTTTAACCTACATTTATATATATATATATATATATATATATATATATATATATATATATATATATATATATATATATATATATATATATATATATAATACAGGTAGAAAAAATGCGATTTATTTTATTTTTTTTACCGAACAGGATATCGATGTGTATTTTTACGACGATAAATTATTCGCTTAGGCGTTTATCAATGTTTTAAATCTTCCGACTTCCGCTTTCTTCTTAAAGAGTATCGATGACCTAAAAGAGATTTTCACATTATCTTAATATAACATATCAAAAAATAGCATTTTTTTAAAAATATAAAATATAATACATATTATATTCTTTATTTTTGGAGAAAGCAAATCAGAATTTTAACGTTTTCTTATCTTTCATCTTGATCTTTTTACTTAGTATTATAAAAGCACCTATCCGAGTTTTCTTTTTCCACATTTCCTAATGCTTTCCATTCATTTTTTCCCCCCGGTAAAACTCTTTTTAAACTTACTATTACTTGCATGCTAAAGTGTTATTATCTAAATATTTTTCAGACTTTCTCGTAACATGACTGAACTAATGCAACCAGAACTCTTTTAACATTTTCACTGTTAAAGTGTTTTAATTTTATAATAGAAATAAATTTCAATAAAATTAAATATTTAAATTCTAATTTATAAGGATTAAATTCCATTAAAATAATAAATATTTGATAAAATTTAAGTTGTTCATATATATTTATTGAGCAAACAAAACTTCGAATCTTGATGCAGACACTCGAATGAAAGCAAAATTACAGCGTTCAATCATCTTTATTTTTCGCACACTTTCTACGACTTTCTATCAAGATCTATTCGCGTATAAATATACTATTTATATCGTCGTTCATAATGAGAGAATTGCGTTTTTTTATCCGATATATCGGTTCATTCGTACGTCTGCTTTATCTATATTTAGTCTCGAATTCATGGGGGCACAAACGCTTTATTTTCTATTTCTTTTTTCGTTCTAGCCGAACGAAAGTCCCATTAAATAGGGTCAAATTTTTATATACAGACTCAGAAAAAGTGTGCGTGCACGCGTGCGTACTTACGTACGTATTCATTGACATTTCCATCAATCACAATTTGCCCGGCCATTATCGGATTATCCGGAAAGCAACACACATGCTTTTACAGTGGCCGAAATCCGACAAAAATATAAAAGCGATAAATTCGATGCAAAACGTGTACAAATAAAATCTGACTTTTCAGCAAAATTTTCCTATTTTTTTTTCAATATTGCTCCTCCTTGGAATTGTGCAATGTGAATGTTTTTTTTTTTGTGTTAGAATCGCATTTGAGTTTTCTTCTTCTTTTGCGAACTTCGAACATAATTCATAAATCAAATATTGAATGAGTCGATAAAACGCTTTCGCTTTTTCGAAAAAGGTAAGCGGGTGAATTGTATGAGGGGCGGTAAATTTAAGGGTAGTTGTCGGTCTATATAAGAGTTTACTTAGGGCTGCCAGTGACTATTGAAGTTTTAATCCGTACATTTTAGCACTTCATTGTAATTTTATTAAATAGTATTTCGTTAGATAAAATATTCTATTGAAAATATTTCAATGTGATAAATTAGCTTAGCGCTAATTCGTCGACGGAACGAACTTAATTAATCGTACTAGAGAAGGATAAACTTTACTTTTACTTATATATTTTTTTATTTATACTTAAATTTTTATTTTTTGGAAGTCGACTCGTCGAATAATTTAATTGAAACGTGTAATTAATCGACTTTTCTTCAATTTTTTTTTCTTCCATCTAACAAATTGACTAAATGTTATTACTGTGTAGTCGTTGATTTTGTTCTCTTCGACGTAATTCGTAATTAAATTTTCTCTGAAAAATATCAACATAATTCTGTTTTTCATTATTTTGAAAAAAAAGACGATTATCTCAATTTATTTCATTAATTATCAGACATGTGTTTAATGATTAAAATGATTTAATTTTGTAAATATTGATTTATATAAAATTTTTGATTTAGTTATATATATAAATCAATATTTAAAAATGATGTATAAATAAAATGGATTTGATATTGGATAAAAAAAAAGTGGAACGAGTATTGCGGTTTATATCAAGAGCGAGAATTTCGATTTTTTGAAAACCCTAACCTGTCTTATCCTTTACGAGGGTAAGCTTGGGGTTCGTGTCCAAATAATATAACATATTTAGAAGGGTTGTTCCTTGAGAGCTGCCAGAGTTCCTCTGAGAAACCGAGCGGCAAAGTGAACGAAAACACTCCAGGTCTCCTGTTTTTATGGGAAATGAGGGAAAAGGGGAACATTGCGCACTAATGCATATTTAAACGGGGCCGACTTTTCGACTTTTTCGACTTTTTGGCAAATTCACGAACAACGATATCCGTCTCGTTCATACCAATATATACTTTCTTTACGTACCATTTTTCTTTTTTTTCTCGTTTTTTTCTTTTTGCCATCAAAACCCGTTCCACTTTTTTCCAGGACTCTCTATTCTTACGCGACGGGGTTCGATCTCTGGAACGATATATATCTAAAGCTCACGCTTCTCCGTGGTTTCGTTAAATTTTCAAACTTTCTCATTAGCCATCGATCGTTTCTTTCGAAATTGAGCAATGAATTATATTCAGGAAAGTACCCAATCGCCATATATTTATGTGCCCGTATTAACAATATATAATATATATATATATATATATATATATACACACACACACACAAAGCACGTATTGTATTTTATATAATATACATCTAAAATATATATAAGCAATATGCTAATGAATTTGGCAATTTATTTCGCATTAGAAAAACTTCCTTTCGAGACCTGAAAAGATGTTTGAAATCAATATCAATGCCATAACTTTGCTCGTTGTATTTGATAAATAGGAAAAATATTGATTTTTTTTACTAATTTCATTAAAATTATGCCTTCTATTGCATTTATAATATATACATATTTTTTTTATTGCATAAACTATATAATATATTCATGACAATTTCTATATAAAACTATTCGAAACGTTTATACGTAAAATATATCTTCGTAGAATAGTGAAGCAGAGTTTCTTAAATTATAGTAATCTTTCTTCCGAAATGTACAGAATAGTTTCACGTCGTTTTCCCAAAAGATTAACTACAACCATGGATAAATAAAACGATGTTGTTTAAACCTGTATAATATAAGTAACAAGTATATAATATACTTTAACATAAATATTATATAAAAATTAATTTCAATCGATTATATGTGTCTAAAATAATTTTATTCCAGTACGTTTATTTATTATGTAATACATTATTCAGTTTTATTAACGAATTCGTGCCGGTCTATATTTTTATCCAACATTAGATTCGCCAAGTGTTTTATTATAACCGGAATGAAATACCATTAATAGCCTATTTATAAATTCAAATAATTTCCTGAAAATGTTATGAATGAATTTTCTTACGTTATGCATGAACATTATTTACATATAATAGCCGTTATGCGGTCAAAGAATACCGAATAAAAAAATAAAATAAAAATGTAGAAAACGTCGGATTTCAAGAGTTAGCGAACGAAAAATCACGTCGAAAACTTAATTAAAATATTTCGAGCTTTTATATAAAATTCGCTGATTTCGGACTTCGTTACGGATTCTTCGCAGTACGGAATGAAGTTAATTAGCTTAAATATTATGAACGAACCGGAGAATGAATCACGTCAATAAAGAGAATGGAGTCGGTCAATTTTACTGTGTCAATATGCTTCAACTTTTTATGCAATTTAAAATGACAAACTTTATAATGCTCCAGTCCCGAGGGGTATATAACGTTTATGAGTATACAGTGTGATCGCGAAGTTGCGTTTTGCACTGTTATTTGTTAATTGTTTATGTCGAACAACGTACTATTTCATTTATTCAATGTTATCTGAATTTGATTACTATATTATTTTTAGAATATTGATTTTTTATATTTATAAATATTTTCGAAAAAATATATTAATATTCTTTAGGAGAAATTAAAGAATATATATATAGTTTTATATTATATATAAGTGCATTATATGATTTTTATTATTTTAAAAAATTAAAATTTCCAATATATCTAGTATAAAGATTTTTTTTTCTATCTAACTTACTCAATAAAAATAAAAATTTATTATGTGTGTGTGTCAAATTGAAAAGGCAAAAATTTATCAAAAACATCAGAATTAGAACGTTTTTTTTTTAAATAAATATCCATAGAAATTATTTATAGAAATAAATAATTACTCATATTTCGAATAAACATTTTTTTTCATATTATTTAAAAAAAACATATTTTTTTCGCTTTGTTTAATATTCAATCGATATATATATATATTACATATAATTAAGCATAAATAAAAATATCGGAAAAAATAAATACTATTAATATTTACGTTTTCGCTTCATTACCGAACGACGTCCGCGCGTCGTATAACATAACACACTTACTTCGGGATCACCCTGTATTTATATATATATATATATATATATATATACATATAAATATACACATATATGTATGTAAGTTGCTTGCGGCTGTTGAAACTTTTATCATAATTGGAAGAGGCGTTGTGTACGTTAGTTAACATCGTCTGAGGAACATGTCAATTTGATATCGGCGTTGACGAGTCGTTCGCTCTTCTCGACTGTAATTAATCCGACTGCGAAAGCTCTAGTAGACCGACGTTAAAAGCGCAAACTGTTACCAACAACTAACGGCTTAAAGTGTCGACAGAGCCCCCTTCAAGGACTCCGAAATATCCTCACCTACGTTCCCGAGAAACCTCACTTTGACGATACACGCATAGCCCGAAGGATACGCGCAAGAAAGTGAAGTATTATTGTATTATATATATAAATATTTATAAGTGATATAAATAAATAAAATATTTTTAGATTTATATATATATATATATACATATATTTAATATTATATAATATAAGTTAGCGTGTTCGAATGCCATATTGCAGATCATCATTTTAAACTTTTAGTACACGTTATCGTAATCTTGTTAGCTGTGTCGAATCGATAATTTCAGAAATAGTATTTTTCCTAATACGGGGCATTGCGAAGTTTTTTCATCGTATAAACCGCATTTTCATTACGATAACGTACAAGTAGTAATGTACCGAATTTTATAACTGTTATTACGACGTGTTCGGTGAGAAAACTGACAACTTGTATCCGTAAAAGTTAAGTTAATGTTGAAAAGTTTGAAAAAGAAAATTAAATATCCTTTATAAGTCATACTTTCTTTATATATATATATATATATATATATATATATATATATGCGCATATTTGTGTGTGTATGTGTTAAAACTTACAAGTAAAGTTTAAAAGTTTAATTATGAAACTATTTATATATTTTATATGAAAAAAAAGTTGTGCCTATATGTTTTGTCATGAATGTTAAAAATAGTACATTATCACATTATATATATATATATATATATATATATATATATATATATATATATATATATATATATATATATATATATATATATATATATATATATATATATATATGGTGTTTTTTTTATACATTTAAAAAAAATAAATTCATTATAAATAATTTTAATTGAAATATAAAATTGATTTTGTATGATTTTTTTAATATATAAAAAAAATATTCATATTATCTATTTTTTATTTTTATAGAATCAATTCCAGGAAAAGAATAAAATTATTTTTCCTTTTTTTTTTATAACCAATACTTTTATAAGAGTTTTCTATTATATATTATGTTTTATTTGTAAAACGTTTTATAAATATAATATAATATTTGTTTGCACAAAATATTATATTATATTAAATTTAAAATATTTTCTATAAAGAAATTGTTTATTTAAATTGGTATTACTTTTCAAATAAACAACATGATGGAAATTTAGTAATTAATAAAACAATAAAATAACCAAGTAGCTTATATTTCTTATCTTGAAAATAGTATTTCTAGATAAATATCAAAATTTGTTATCGATATTTATTATTAATCTCTACGATTTTTTTATTATAAATAATTATAATGAAATATTGAAACAATTTCCAATTTATATGTTATATCGTTATTCACATATTATTTAATATATAATATTTTATCATCTTCAATATAATCTTAAAGCTTTTTAGCCAAAATTTCACATACATCGTTCAACTTATATACATCCTATATAAAGTTAAGGACACGACCTCGTGATACGACCTCATTAAACTGCAAGGGATTTTCGCGCGAAGCCTTTCGAATAAATCCGCACGGAAAAGCGGGAAAAGTAATACAGCCACTTTCGGTCATCAAACGTGTAAAGCAAAAAAAAAAAAGAAGAAAAATTCTAAAAAGAAACCTCAACGTTACTGTAGTCGAAAAAAATTGAAAATATGAAAAAGAAACGGACCCCGAATTCACTAAGGTCATATTAATTTTTTTTTGCGCGTAATCTTGTCGTTTTTCGTCCGTTTATTTTCCCGCGTTTTTCCCTTTTAATAACTTTTATATTAGGTCGCCGGGTGTTTTTCTTTTGCGCGCCGTTTTTATTTATATTTTTCTTGCGATTCTTATTTACCAAAAATTTACGGACGCTACTCGGTAAAAGGAAAATCGGAAAACGGAATAATTTTTCGCATCGCATTAATTGATCGGGCGTTTATCGAATTTCGTTCAATTTAGCTTTTAATTAATTGAAATAGATACCATCGAAGGCTGTGTAAATTATTTTACGGCATTAGAATTGAGAAATGTTTTCGCGATAAGTTTCGACGATCTTAATTGCTACAAAATAAAGCGAATTTTCGCATTGTTTGTTGTCGGATTAAAAAAAAAGAAAATCTCGCAATTTATAGCGCGATTAGCGAAAATTTAATGTACGTTGAGTATAAATAAATCATTAACCGCAATTTTTTTTCGTATAAAGTATTAACGCAACAAAATATAATAAATAAAACCATATTTAATTATTGTAATATTATACATATATCAGTGATTATCGCAGTTATTAAATCCGTAATTTGTATCTCACATATGAATAAATAAATCCATGCATATCTATCTATTCAACATAACATATAATTAATAATGTAAAATATTATATATATAATTTATTTTCAAATATTTGTATAAATTTTTTTATGAAACATAAATTATTAGATATGAAATATGTCTATAAAATATATTTTTCCATTTTTTATTTATATAAAAAACACATGTAATGTATGATATATATTTCTATATAATTCATATATTGAATAGAATTATATTAATACCATAAATAATAACGAATACAAAATATTAATTTTTGTACTATTCTGTTATTACATTAAATTAATGTTATTTATTATAATAA
This sequence comes from Leptonema lineaticorne, assembly GCA_024500535.1. NCBI lineage: Eukaryota > Metazoa > Arthropoda > Insecta > Trichoptera > Hydropsychidae > Leptonema > Leptonema lineaticorne. The sequence goes on along the minus strand of JANIJI010000059.1, from coordinate 3,740,508 downwards.
CGTATACAAGAATCTTAATTATATAAATCATAATCATAGTTTGCTTTATATTATATATTTTATGATATATTAATCATAAAAAAAATAGAACCGCGTTTAAAGTGTACCGAATTAAATAAATATATAAATATATATGTCAGAAATTGGAATTGCTGAACATGATACTTTCATACTTTGGCTACACGTCGAGATTTTCCCGCGGGAAAATGGTTAGCTTTCCAAAAAAAAAAAAAAAAGGAAAGCTTCACACTTTAACATGCTCTAGTGGACGTAATTTTTCTTGAGTATCCGCGTTTCAGCAACCCTCCACTCGACTGCGTCTGAAACTGGGTCGATCCGCTTCTTTGAAGAATTGAATAAAAAAAACCTGAAATCTCAACCTGCGACGTTTTTTTTCCTTCGACTAACAGCCGTTCGTCGTCGGTTTAAAATATCAGTACGAAAAAAAAAACATATATATATATATATATATATATATATATATATATATATATATAATGTAATTCGAGAAGGCACTACGCATAATATGCTCGTTTTTAATTTATTACCACGCTTATGTCATTTTCATGATTTGTAAAATTATATTAAAATAAAGCATATTCATTCACTTAACGCAACAGTTATATTTCAAGATTATCTATGTACACTATTTTAAATCTTTATAAAGCGTTCGCATACACTTAATACGCTACATGATAAGCAAATCTATTAATTACGGTAATTTGAATAATTAATTTTAAAATATTTATTTATATAAATTATTGTGAATAATCAAAACGATGGTTTGAATTTTGATAACGCCTAAAGATGCCTTCAATCTGTTTCGCTTTCGAATTGGCATTTCAGTATCGACGCCTATTCTTCAAATATGCTCGTTCTTCAAAATTTGAAATTTTTGACGATTTCTGGGACCGCGACCACGTTAATCAGCCTTTCATTTTATATTACACGAAACGTCTCCGAGTAAACAAATTGAATCTGAAAACTTTTCAGATTACGTTGGCCGAATTGTCGCGTTGCGCCCAAACCACTATATTTAATTAAACTCGTTTGAAATTATTGACCTCAGCGGTCCGTTTCGCGATTTTGCGCGAACCATTCACGGACAATCCTTTGAAAATTTCGCAGAAATATTGAAACTGTATAATTTTGCTGACAAGCGTTTAAATTGGAGTTTTCTTAATGAACTTCGCCCGTTCCAAACCTCTTTTCGAACCGTTGTCGTCCATCTAGATGGTTCAAAGCCTGAAAATAAACCGCGCTCAAATTACTTCGCAAACATTCCCTTCAGGAAATATCTTAATTACGCTAATTTTTTTTTTTGTTGTCAAAGCTCTAATTTTTACGTAAAATGTTTATTGAGATGCTCATCTGCATAACAAACAGTGACGATCTTGCTAGGGATGCGAAAAAAAAACCTTAAACATCTCGTAGGCAAATTATATTTTTTTTCGTCCTTTAAATATTTAACAATTATTAGGTAATTCACTTATCTAATTAACATTATAAAATACTATTCATTGTATTTATATAAAAAAAAAACGTCATATATATCATAAATTAAAAATACGAAATTCTTAATTAAAGAACAGAAAATTGCGTCGTAACTAAAAGAACCTTTTGAAACATTATTGTTTCTTGTTGTTCGAGTTAAAATTAAACTAATTAAATTTAATCTTGCAAAATGAATTCGGAATATTACTATATTCCTTCGATATGGATGACAGACATAAACAATCTCATAGTATTACATAGCAAAAGTAACAATTAACACGCGTCAAACATTAATAAATACATAATTTACACACCTCTGCGGTAATTAGAGCATTCCTTTGTCCAAATACTAATCTTAGTTTCGTTCACCTACAACTACTGTTCCACTAATATTGCACGGTATAATGGAGCCAGTTGACTAACTCCTAAAGAGGACCCTTACGTCCTTACAGAAATCTCCGTCTTGCGGTTTGTTTGTAGAAGTCCTTCGTTCTAATGGGAGAATTTTGTTGATTAAAAATTTATGCGACCGCCGTTGCGGAATTAGTTCCTGTTTCTGGTCTCGCATCGACCATTCTTAACAAACTCGTCCTCGAAACTTGTATCGTGCATGGCATGTCTTTCGATATATTCAACGAGTGAGAGAAAAGAATATATAGGAATAATGTCTGTCTATAAATAAATTATCGTTTCTGCTACAAAAGATAAATTTTGGCGAAACGTTGGGGGCGTTTTTGGTTCGTAGAAACCTCAAGACCCCACCCGCCGAGTAATACTTCATACTTCATACATTAATAGATTACATACGCACACGACAGGAGAGAGGGGGGGGGGGGCTTTCTATGCTTTATGCACATATTTACTTTGACGAATGCTTTCGAAATTATTTGTGTATGTGTGTGCTGTGTATATAGCCAAGTGGGTAAGGGAGCATGTGCCTTTTGTGTCTTTTGTCGAGTCTATGAATATGCACGATGGGTGAGCATTTGCAATAAATGTTACCGGAAAATTTTAATTCGAAACGACGTATTCCTTTGTAATTTCGAATTTTATACATTTTCAATTGGCACAAAACGCAAAATAAATGCCGACTGCCTGTTATTTTCATTTCGACGACGTACACTTTTGTTATTAAATATTGTACGATGGCAATATTCAACTTTTCATAAAGGATTTTATACGTTCACTCAATATTAAATGCGAACCGCTTTTACAACCGCCTTAACTAATTTAGTTGTTTTTATTACTTTCCATCCCGCTGATATAGTCTTTGACTACTTCCTTAATCAGGAGTTGGAGATTGTTGTAATAAGGGTTGATTTAGAACTTTATTAACCATAAGACTTCACACTATACAAATACATGCTGATATCAAAACTTTATATTTAGATTTTTTTATTATTTTTCCTAATATATTAATTGACAAGTTTCATTATCGATTTATCAAATTTTGACACATTTCTCAAAACATATTAATATAATATATATAAAATTTAAATATAGATTATAGTAATCGAACTTATAACTATGTTGTCATACTACGGGTCATTAATATAATTAATAAAACTATACAATATTAAAATAACGCCGAAAAGAAAATTCGCACTAAAAATTTTACACGTCATTATTTTTAATTAAAACTCGAAGCTTTCCCATTTCGAGCACATTATGCGGTGAAAAATATTTAAATATTAAAAATGACGCCGCACGAAGGAAAAAAATGTAATTCATTTGTGTTACGGCAGAGCTTTTCAAATATATTTTTTAAAATATCGTTGACGCAAAAAAAAAAATAAAATAAATAAATAAACAGAAAAAAAATGCAAACAAATATTGGAAAAAGTCCCGGGTGCGGCAAAGTGTTCTTAAAATCTCCTGTCATGTATATTTTTCAATACTTTGAACATTTTTCACTTTCTTTCCGTGGAAGTAAATATTTATACAAGTATTTATACGTATAACTTTTTTATTGATTATTTACGGTGTGAATTTTTATTTTCCTTTTTATTTGCGCTGCATTGTAAATTGTAATAAAAATAGTCCTTCGGTATTTACTTAAAAAAAAAATAAACATTTATATAATATTCCGTTTTATTAGAAAAACCGATTTTATAGGTGATGTTTTGTTCAATTATATTTTTCATAAATTGTGTAAACAGGTATAAATATAACGTATTTAATAATTTATATGTGTCATTAAATAAAATAAATTTTATATATATATATATATATATATATATATATATATATATATATATATATATATTCGTCAATTAAAAACATGAAAAACAGGGTTACCGTGTTTTACTAATGAAACACGTCTAAAAACTAATTAATGAAGTTTTTCAACATTTACCTAACTTTTCTTTGAACCTACGTTATATATATATATATATATATATATATATATATATATATATATATATATATATATATATATATATATTAAGATCGTATTTTTTAATCAATAAAATATTAATATATTATATTAAGAACAAAATTCGTTTTAACTTATTTAAATCTACTATACATGAAATATTTTAATTTTAATAATACAATATGAAAATTGGATTTTAATACAATATATAATATTTATTAATTTGAAAACTATTATAAATTTAATAAATTTTGTAATAAAACCAAATTTTAACAATTGAATTATAATCTAGAATCATAGTTTCTATAATAAATGTTTCATTATATAAACTTTAATAAACAGTTTTAATTGTTTAATAAAAAAAAAATATTTAATATACTAACGTAACGACGAATATTTTAAAAGCTTTTCATAATCCGACCTGAAATGGAATGTATTAATATTTATAAGTGATGTTAAATGCTTATTCATCAAACTCTATACAAGTTTCATTGCAAAAAAAAAAAAAATTCTATATGATATAACATGCATAATATTAATTATGTAAACATCAGATATTAAAAAAATAATTTCAGAAATGACTCGTAGAAATTTAATTTTAGATATTTTTTTTCATATATAATCGATATCGATCTTATTTATAAACAATGGATTATTTGTATAGATTTTTTTTATTTGAATTTATAACATAAATAATATCGATTCAAGGATATATTAGAAATAAATAAACTGGATATATATATATATATATATATATATATATATATATATATATATATATATATATATATATATATATATATATATACGATATGATCTAGATCAATTGGTCGACGTTGTGCAAACATTTACAAACGCCAAAGGCACTGTTTGCTCAACTATGGAGAGTTTGCAAACCGAAAGTACATTTTCCATTGGAAACGACCGCCAGTTTGTTGTGATGGATGAGCGTGTTTTAGATATGAAGCCTACTCGTCCTATCGTCCATTTTCACCCCGGTTACGGTTTTTTCGAAATAAAAAAAAAAAACAACAACAACAGCAACAACAAATAATAAACAAATAAATCGCTTCGTCCGTCTGTGAACAGTTTTGTCGGTTTTGTTTTTCATTTATATATTTTTTCTTTTTGTCGTGTAGTGTGCTTCTTTCGGTTCGTTTTATGACGATTGTTAAGGCTGAAAATACACTCGTTCTCGTCGTCGTCGTCGTATGAAAAGAAGACTGAATCGAACGGAAGAAATTCAATGTACACGTCTTAAATGCCGACGATAGATATTTCATTTTGTAAAAAAGTAGGACACCAAGAATTCGCTATAAGATGTATATTTCAGCTAAAAGCTTCTCTAATATTTTACACTCTATTTTAAGTGTAGAATAAAAGTTTCCATAATAAACTTCGTTCCCATTTTATAAATAATGAATCACTTTTATTCAAAATATTCTATATATTTATTATAAATAAAATTAAATCTCTTTTATGATACAAATTAAAAATATATTAAAAATATATTGATACAGTAGAATAAAAATATATTAAATAAAAACGTAAAAAGTAAACATTTATTCAATTTTTCATAAAAATATTTTTAATATTGAAAAATAAATATTGCATATTTAAAAAAAATAAATTATAATATAAATATTTTATTTTATATAAAATAATTTCGTTCACTTTCAAATTTAAAAATAATTGATATAGATTCATCATAATTACTAGAAACCATTTTATCGACAGTATTTTATTGGTGAAAATCGTTCGTTTTATTAATCTTTACACTAGCAACATAAAATAAATAAATAAATAAAACACGTTTATACTTGTAAATCGATTGTCAATATTTACACCATTTTGAAGAAATACTTGTGTAAATAAAAATGTGTAAAGTTAATTAAACCATAACTTTATTGTGTCGACCACAAACAAAACACCATTCACATCATATTTATTTAGTTCGAGTTTCGATTAATTTCATCGAATATGAAAGACAACCTTTTGTAATCTTTTACGTTTATCATGTTTACTTCATAATTTGACACGATAATATTTTTATTTACCGACGTTTTTTTTATAAATATTAAAATTACATAAAAATTTCATAAGGTTTTCCATATATCAACTATTATGATAACTTCATTATGAGAATTACACACACACATACATACACACAGACACACATATATATATATATATATATATTGTTTTGATCTCACATAGAAAGCACATAGCGCTAAAAGCTTTCCGGAGCTTTCGCGTGGCGAAATTCGGAAAATCCGTCGCCATAGTTTGAACGAAAAAGCTGAGGGATGAATTTTAATAAAATGATACGATATTTGATCATTGAAAATTCTTACGTAAATTTTTCCACCCAGAAAATCAATAGAGAAGGAAGCCACATTGTCTATAAATGAAAATATTGCTCATTTTTCCTTGAAAATATGAAAAAAAAAATATTTATTGTACGGCCGTCTTATGTCGAACTTAATTTAAATTTAATATAGAAATTCTTATTAACATATTTATAACCGCAATCTTACTATGAAATATCTTTATTAAAATATTTATTTTTTATTTCATATATAATATTTTACTATAAAAAAAATATTCATTCATATACGTGTCATATTTCATTTTTTTTTCTATAATATAACGATCGTTAAAACGGATTTAATGAATCGTTAAAATTTATCAAAACGATACATCTATATAAGAGCCGTTAAATAATCTCGTTATCTTCGACGTCTCAAGTGTACATCCTTATTGAGCGTAATGAAAATTTTCCAATTTTCCGCACGGCGTCGGAAAATCAAAAGCGTACGCTAAAAATAATAAATAGGCGACGCCATCGATACAAAACGACAACACTCAACAATACAATAATAACACAACGGCGACGTTAAGCGCGTCGAATAACCGAACAATACGACTTGCGCGTGTCAATTAATTGGCAATATCGACGATAACAATTGCAATCGAGGGGGGGTCGCCTTTTTTCCAACGGAAGTCGTAAAAAATAATGAACACAATCAAACGAATGATCCGCACCGTGGAAAACGTTTTCGACGATAAATAACGAAAACGTTACACACCTCCCCCCCCTTTTCCCGCCGCTCGATTTTCATTAAAAGCCAATCATTATACGGGGGTGAAATCGGTCGTTGGGATTCTTGAACATTGCGAATTAAAAGAAGAAATATTTTTATATTTATATACATCTATATGTAAATCAAAATGGTTCATTCACTTAATATGTATTCGAGGAATCGTCTGTACTTTGAATATCTGGACATATTTTAATTAAAATCATATATATAAAATACTAGTGTTTGTAGGAGGTGGTGGTGTAGCATTTATGTTTTGTCAAATACTATTTTAATTTAACGATTTAATCTTAAATGATCCTCACAACTCAAAATATAAATCCTTGCCATGCCAAAGTATAATTTATTACTATTATATATGATTTCATGTAAAATATTTTAACATTTACCATCAAATTTTGCTTCGATTTTGACAACTAACCTATTAATATTCAGCTATTAACACGATATACTATATTTTTGCCTATAGGACTTTAATGTAACAAACAATACTATTCGTCACTATAATTATAAAAATATTTTTTTTTAATATACGAATTAAATATTTTTAAATATTTAGCTTAACTTAATTAGAATTTATTATTTTTATTTTTTTTATTTTAAAGTAATTTTTATACACCATCTTTTTAATTTTAAATTCATCCAATCTGATATATAAAATTAAAAAAAACGTTAGACTTTATGAACAAAATAGTTGATGTAAAAACAATTGGACTTTATACAAAGAAGTTTTATATGAAATTAAAAGCATATTAAATATTTTTTATCGATGACTATCGAATATAAAAAACGATATTTCTATTTTTAAAAACGTTTTCGATTTTTATACCGTTCCATATTTACACGCATGAAACGGGGGCAGAGGCGAAAAATCCACAAATTCTCACGATTCGCAGACACCATCCCGCATTTCACGACAAATATTTGACCAAAGTTGAAGTATAACACAAACACACGTATTATATATTATATTTAAACTCGAAGAGGGGTTGCGACGAGATGACGTTAAAGTACAGAGGGATGAAAAGTATGGGGGTTGGTTTGAACGTATGCCTTTATATATATTTATATACATGTATTATATATATATATATATGTACCTTAAAGGGAGAATTCAAGTTTGGGGTTTTGTTTGGGGTCTTTGCTTAACCTATGCGGATCGCATTGTTTACACGTGCCCGTGATCCCGACTCGGCGTCGGTATTTATGGCCCCACCTGTACCGGGAAAATTTCGGAAAATCAAATCCGCGACGACACCTTCGCGCGAAAGTGACACTAAATCCTACCCCAAGGGCGTTTTATCCGGTGTTATGAAATTATTATACTTCTATAGTGTCGTCTTCGTCACACTTTGCCATAATAAACATCTGCGTTTTTTTTTTTTGAGCTAAAATAAAAAAATATATGCAATATATATTTTCCTATGTGCGAAATTTTCCGGGAGACGATTGTTGTTTTTGTGCCTACAGAACGCGTATTACGAGTATAAATTTAACAGAGGTGTAGTGGTTTTTTTATATACTGAAATATATTTATATATATATATATATATATATATATATATATATATAATTGTTTATATGTAACAGCAATAATAAACAATTTCAAAAATTGTTTTTATATATTATTATATATGAACATGTGTAGGTAACTTTATATAATTGCGTAAGTTTAAATATTTTATAATTAAATTCATTTTATATCATGAAAATATTGTTTAGTATTATTATAGTTGAAAAAATATTCAAAAAAAATTGTAAGTTTCAACATAGAATCGACGACTCGAATAAATAGTAATATTTTTTTTTAATATTAGATATATGATAAAATTAATTTCATAATTATTATTAAAAATATTGTAAAAAAATAATTAGTACATTTATATTTTTCAAAATATATATAAAATGTAATGTAACTTGTTGATTCTATTGTTAGTATAATGATTAAATTTTTATACAATGTTATAATATAGGTTTTCTTTTTTGTAAATAATTATTGAATTTCTTTTTCTTAGAAAACGAATATTTTCATTAAATTACGTTTTATAATCGAAAACAAAACATATTTTTTTCAAAGAATATCAAATAAAATAATATAAAAGCCGCACCTTTGACTTGTCATCTCATATATAAATACATGTATAAAGTCCAATATTTGATCAAATGGGAAAAACGTGATTTAACTCCCCCTTTAACTATTTCGAACGTAGCATTTGAATCGAAACTAACCGTTAAGTCGACGATTCTACAGTTTAGTAGTATATTTGCCGAAACGCTTACGAATCTAGTGCACAGTCAACGGGCCATAGTTTGAAAATCCCTGCGCCATATTAATAACCGTAATAACTTCGGTCGAGTATTATAATTTTCCATTACTTACCGCGTACTTGTCTTTACTAGAAATGGACGGGAGGACGAAATGGGTGGCGTTTAATAGATTCTCTCTTCCGAATACACACACACACACACACACACAAATACACACACGCACAAAACATACGCAAAATAACGCGGCGCCCTTAAAATATTACACGCGGTAAATCCTCTTACATAATTATAGGTGGAAAAGTACTTTTACGAAAAGCGATCGTTAATAATCACAAAGCAAATGTAATGCTTTTAAAGAAACATTCAACCAGAACCGAGAAAATGTGCGCTCCGCTTTATTTACACGCGATGTTCTACGGGCGTTCAGTGGTTGCCAACCGTTTCGCCCGTTGTTGTGTGTGCGTGCGCGCGTGTGTGTATTTTAAAATTGTGGCCGAAGAGTATTATTGCACATTATATGCATTTTGTTCGCGGTTCGATTCTCGGTTTTTATTTTTTGAATGCATATTTTAGGGAAAAATTCGTATTGAACGTGTGTAAAAGTTTTCATTTTTTGAACTGTATTCAAAAATTCTTTGTTCTCTCGGTTAACATTTGGTGTTTTAAATAGTTTTGTATTGAAAATTATTTGCATTTTTATTGTTTGTGTTAATAAAAAATTTTACATTTTGATAAATATATATTATATTTTATTTAATATTAGAACATTTTTACAAAATTTAAATTATTCTTTATTATTTTATTTTTAATGAAATATATTTAGTCTTTATGAAAAATAAATTATATGATTTAATTGATTTTATTATTGAAGATTATTTAATTTGTATGGACTACAAATTTAAATGCAATATTTAAAAATATAATTCTAATAAATTCAATTTTAATCTCGAAAATTAAAACAGATAAAACACTCACTGAAGATGCTAATAAGAATTTATTAATTTTATATTCAACTATTGATTGAAAATAAAACTTCGACTCCATAAAAATAAATAAGAACCAAAAAAAAAAAACATTAAAGTTAAATATTGAACGGTATATCTTCGTTGATTTATTTCTTTATTTAATAACCAATTTATTGATTTAAAAAAATATTGCTAAATAAAATAAAGGAACACCAAATAAAAACCTTTGTATGAATATAATTGCCAATTTACGCAATAAATGCGTTCACTGCTCTGAAAAAGGATTGAATCAATAAAAACCCTGAAGGGTTATTATTATGCTTTCGATATTCGCATTCGTGGCTTTTATATATAAATATATAATATTATATACATATTATATATTATATAACCGTACAAATATTTATCTTCATTTTATGCGATGTAAACGATGAATGAGACGTCTTAATTCCGAGTGCTGAAATATTCAGGCGGTCGCCTTTCAGCGCTGAAGAACTTAGCCGCACCGTCATTTTCGCGCATGTTCGCCTAAATGAGACGCCATTTTCTAAAATATACGCATACACGTTTCGCGTTTCTATTTTTCGACGTTAATTTTATCAAAACAAGTAATACAATATGAAACTCGCGCGAAATAATATAGTGAATAAACCACGCGCGTCTAGCAAGCTTTTCATTTCGGAAAATTTATATTGAATTTTTATATATTTATATATGTATAAGATAGAAAATATGAGTTCGTTTTTCGGTTGGATGCATTCGAACCGTGATTATATGGGCGATGAACGAACGAAAGGCTATTAAAATCCGAAGGAAAATCGCATATCTACGAGCACTTAATGAGGCTTTGCCTGCACCTGATGCCTGCTTACCAGCTAAAGGTGTGCCAGAAGCTAATTAGTGGTCATAATTCAGTCTTATCGACATTCTGCAGGAGAATTCAATTCTTTATACCTATATATATAATGAAAATTTGTATTATACAGAGAAAAACTGCAGTATTTCATTAATATATAAACTATGAGAAATACGCTATATATTATATAATAGAAACGGAAAATTTTCTTATTTTGAATACATTTTTATAAAGCACTTATTAATATTAGTAATTTTCAAATTTTATGAATGATTCAAAAATGCTCAAAAAATATGTATAAAAATACTCAATTAATCACGTGTAAAATGATTTTAAAAATGTTACTAGTATATATATCATAAATATCGTACAATATTATTATATAAAAATAGTACTCGTTTAATTCTTATTTGAGTATAAAATAAATGTTATATATTATAATTTATCGTTTTACGTCATCTATATGGTAAAATTTTCACATAAATTTATACCTTTCACGTTGAATACAATAACCAGTAATTAACTTTGTCAGAGAATCAAATAGTGTTGTAATTTATTCGCATGCAGAATTTATATATATATATATATATATATATATATATATATATATATACAAAAGAAAGTCGAAATTTGGGAACAAATATTTTTATCTTATTACAACTTTCTGAAAGGCTAAACAAAAAAAAAATATTTATCATTTTATATAACGAATGTGTATAAATTTTATGTATTTAGTTAAAAATATATATATGCAAAAAATATTTGGTAACGGATTAGTTAAAAAAATAGTAATTTATTAATTTTTTATTCTGTATGTGAACATAACAAGGTTTTCAACGTCACCGTAATGAAACTTTCAAACCGATGCAGTTATAAAAATTTTCCATAAATATTTTTATTCATGAAATGCCGTGGCACTATACGGATTTTTCCTGTGCTGTTTCGCCTATTTTTTTTTGTTCTTTCGCTACGGGTGTCGCATACAAGGAAAATTTTAAATTTTCAAGTAAAAATGTGCACAATTGAAGCACGATACGGAAAATCGATGCAGCTCCGGTGAGAAATATGTCGGTGCATTTTCGCGCCAAAGGAGAAGAAGGTCTCGACCGGTTTTTCCTTTGGAGAAAAGCCAATTTTTCCGGTTATTATGACCCGATTTCATGCAAATATTGTTCCAAAAGCAGAAGATACAAACGACCGATCACCACCGACATGCATATATATCTATAACACTATAAAAACGTCTATATATATATATATGTATACTGCGGTTCAAAAATATGTGGACACTGCCTAAAAAAAATTGCAATATTTTTTTATATATTAAAAATACGTGATAAAATAACATTTTTATTAATTATATTTCAATCTTATAATATATATTTTTTTAATATTTTTAGTTCTTATTTTATCTCTCCCAAAATCAAGCTATCAAAAATATATATATACGAGTATATTTTTTTTAAGTTCTTGTTATAGATATTATTTTTAAAGGAATCTTGAATATTTTTTTGGACATATATTGTACAATATTACATATGCCATTGAAGTTTATGTGTATTTCATGTTCGTGAAAAAGAGTAAAGAAAACACATCGGTTTTTCAGCAACGGCACATCGAATGCACACTTCACCGAGCACTGTAAAAATTTGCATCGCACTAAAATATAAACCGTTTTTATATATTTTTCGAAAGCTCTATCGAGTTTCATATTTTCCGCTTATTTTTATTGATATTGTCGTGACTGTATGTATAGACGTTTGAGGCGTTCGATTTATATTTAAAATATATGACAAAACGATAACCTTATGTCACATGAAAAAAAACACTATATGATGATGAAGCTGCCAAAAATTATCGAAATTTTTATATTAATTCCTCTTTTACAAAGATTTCCAAATATATTTTTAATATTTTTGTTATGATGTGTTGTAATAAAATCATTTGTTTAATATTATAATAATAGCTATTATTATTATATAAAAATAAACCAACATAAAAGATTCAACTACAAAAAGAAATGTTATGAAAATCTTTAGAAAAGCTCTTATCTTTAACCTTAGTTTATTGATTTACTTGTAACTATTTCTTATTATTATTACACGTTATAGTAATAACTATAACGTGTTTTAATCTAGCAATAAAGTGTTAACTTACGTGTATGAAGTAGGTCATGGATCGACTCCTGTAATAACTTGTATCTAAAAGTTCGATATAAAGTTGATGAATTAATTTTATAAATATATATATTTATATTATAAACTATCGATCCATTTATTATAATTAAATAAATTATTTTTAATTTTAATTATTAATAGAAATATAAACATTTTTTTTCGTACTTTTACCGTTATAGTGTTATATAAAAAAAATATTTTTATATTTTATTTAGGTTGCATATTTGGGGTGAAAGCTTCGATCGTAAAGTTCGCGATATATGTGCGATTTTTTTTTTTTTTTTGTATATTTTTTGGCGATTTTTCTTCCCATTTTTTTTCAATAATAAGTTAAAAACTAATTTTCTCGTCCACCATGAAGCTCTAATTCGCCGTGAATTTTTCGAAAATTTATGAAACACTGATAATTACCCGTCTCGAATGCAATTTTGCTTTTAGCCCGGAAAAACAGAAGAAAAACAAAAACACACCACTTGTGCAGAAAATTTAATAGATAGATAAGTAAATTATATATATATATATATATATATATATATATATATATATATATATATATATATATATATATATATATATATCGCGAATGCGGTAAAGCGAAGTATAAAATGGGGATCTCTATCATAAAATATGCTACCAACGATAAGGCCAATTTATAATCTAATAAAGCTGTAGTGAATTTAAATATATCTTTAAGAAGATCTATTTATTAAATTTTATTACTAGATTTTTACCTTGATACTGGTCATCGGATTATATAAAATAATATATACCTAGTAAATATATCAAGTATTATTAAAGAATCAAAACATAATTTATTCATTTACATTTTCATCATACATTCTTAGATTTTGTACTTAGTTATAAATTAAATTATGTTTAAATATATATATATTAATTTTTGTCTATAAAGTTGAATATTGAATATTTTGTATATTAAATGAATAAATTATAATAAATGGTACAATTTTAATAAATTAAAAAAAAATGAAGTTTGTTGACAATGATTAAAAATGAAAAGCTTTTTATTTTAATTATATTTTCAAAAATTATGAATGAATTTTACTATAAATTATTATACAGAAAAAATAATCAAAGAGTATAAATGTATTTAAAATAAGAAGTACTCACAAGGCTGACGCTTTGAGTAAAATATTCACCAATTTTTACTAAAGTGAAAAAGAAGGCATTTTGTCTGTAGTTTTTAGATTTATTTTAAAAATGTCAAAATTTAATCATAATGATCATCGATTTTTTTTATATTAAATTAAAATTTAAAAGTACACTTAGAATGCAATTTTTATAAATTGCACTCAACGATAGCACTCTTTAAGCGATAACGATTTGATAAGTGCATATCGTAACGTATAGAAAAAAAAAGGAATAAAACGATGGAAAAGAAAAAAAAACTAGAAAAACGACACCGTTCTTAATGGTCTTCACTCGGTACAATGAAAATGATGATAGTGTGAGAGACGTGGGAAAGAAGGATGACACTGGAAGTAGTCCCGGGTGCAAGATCCCCTTTTCTGGAATACAGAAGACATTTCCAGTGGCACGTTGCTTAACGAGTGCCATTGTGCCAAAAACGCATTGTTCCTGCGGGGTGTTTTCCACACCTCAAAGTTTTCCCTCAATCGGTTCAAAATACTCTTTTTTTTTTTTTTTGCTCGTTGCGGTTTTAATTTTCGCTCATTATATCTTATATTAATATAGGGTGAATGTTAATAGTTCAACGTTTTTGCACTTTTTATAAAATTATTTTATTTTTTCATAAAATACGTCAAAATTTTGATTTAGATTATTAAAATATTAACCATATGCGCTCGAGATTTTTGCAGCATTTTATACTCCTAACTTAAAATTATTATACACGAAAAATAATGTATAAAGCTTTTTTATTTTAACATATTATATAACTCTGCTATAATTTAATGATTTTATATAGAATATATTGAACAAATTTCTTCACCAAAAAAATAAAGTTTTTAATACTACTTTAAAAATTTTCTTTGAAAACAGTATATTAAGATATATTGATATACATAATCGTTTTATTTTTCTATGATTATATAAAATAAAAATTATATCTTTAGTAATCCTTCTGACAAGATTGTCAGAAGTTTAAATCAAAAAAGTTTCAATATCGAAAATGCAGATTAAATTAACATAAGAAAATCTTATCTCTATTTAAAAGAGTATTATTTCCGTCGAAATAAAATTGTGTCAACATAAATCTTTTTTTTCCTAGCGTCTTTACTGCCCAATTTTAGAATTAGCTATTTTATGAAAACATAAATAATATTATTAAAACATAAATAAAAAATATATATTATAAACACTTTTTTTATATATACTCCAAATAATCAGAATTATAATTATTATAAAAATATCACAAATTGATTTTATATATTAATATCAAATTTAATATCGTCTAGTGTAAAAAAATGCAATCGATTTTATATAATAATATATTTTTTCGATTGCCAATTTTTGACATTTGAAATCGTTTCGAAATTATCAGATATTTTTGACCCCATCTGTATATATATATATATATATATATATATATATATATATATATATATATATATATATATATATATATGATCGTGCGTTTTATATACGCTAGAAGCCTTATTTTCACTTAAAATTCTTCTTCATCAGAGGAAATGGAACGGCATTGTTGGAGTCATGGGCTCTGCCCATTCAATCTGGCAAAGACGCCGTTGAAGCCTCACTTTCAGCTCGTCCGCGATTCACAAAGGGGGGCGTCTCTTGTTTATTTTTAATTATTCCGCCAAACCCTCCTCCCCCTCTTTTTTATTTCTATTTTTTACGAGTTTTTTTTCCTCGCCTTTCCCCCTCCCCTCTCTTATTTCTTTGCAGCTCGGCGTTCGCACAATTTCCTTTTCCGTCAACGTATACTATATTCCCTTTTCTATCCTTTTCCATACTTCATTTTAAACTTCGTGTACTATTTTTTTTTGTATATTCCTCTTACGTGTTATTTTTTTTTTAATTATTAAAAATTTAATTAATAAGAATAATAAATTTATAAAACAAAATATATGATACTAATTTATATAAAAATACGTCAGATAAATTTATTTTAATTGATAATTATATTTTTTTTAGATTTACAACATTTTAACGCTTGCTAAGATAATTTCAATTAAGAAAAAAAATTCTACGAATTCGTAATTATTACTAAAATAAAAATGATTAAATTTTCTTAATAAATTTCGTAGAGAAAAGTGTGAGGATGATTTTTTTTTATATGATTTTAATTATCTCCTTAAGTAAAGTAAATTATTTTAACGATAATTAAAATTTTATTCAAAATAAAATTTGGATTATTAAAGCGTCAACATTTCATTTTTAATTATCATGAGGCTGTAAAATTATTATTAATAAAATTTAATTTATTACATATATATAAATACATTTTGATTCATTTTTCTGAGTTAAAATTTCAAGTTGAAAAAATATAAATTTTCTATTATTATATTTGTATTTTTATACAAATTTTCTTATAAAATTTTATTCAACATTTTTTATTATTTAAAAATATAGGTAAATTTGCAAATCATACTTAAAAAACAATTTTATCATCAAAAGAAAAAAAACAAGAAGCATTTTCCAAGATATTTTCATACGTGATTGATTATAGAAAAATATATAAAAAATGTCTTATCAATATTTTCAAATGAAATTTTTCCGAATTTTCATCGTTAATTTCGACGACGACAAAACGGAAAATCCATTTCCTCTCCGATCGAAATACGTTTTTATATCTCAAGTTTTCTCGACTTTAAACCCCGACAATCATTAATTAAGACGCTCAATAACGACTAATTAATTATTATTATTCTCATTTCGAAAGCTTTTTTTTTGTTTCATTTTACATCATTTGTCGCGGCTTTACTGAACTTTGCGATACAGAAAAAAAACTAGCTTTTTAACGATTGACCCCGTAACTTTATAAACGCAATTTAATGGCGATATGACACGCGAACATTTTTTTTTTCAAAATTTTATCCATTTTAAAACACACGCATATGACTAGCTCATTAATGCATTATAAATTCATTTAATTATTAATTCGCTTGTTAATCTGTCTAAGAAATAAATTAATAAATAGACACGCATAAAACATACTTTAAATTATATCGCGTGATTTATCGTATAGAGATTTAATACAGTGTAAAAATATATTATTGAAAATAGCATTGAGAAGCGCTTAAATCGTCTTTAAATCTGAACTATTTTGAGAAACACTATATATCCTCCATTTTAGATTCGCTCTGTGGCTGCTTCTAATGGCCTACTACATAATTCATCTTCAATACTAGTTCAGTGTATTTTTTTTCACCCCATTTTCACACATTTTCTTTGAAATTATATTTTTCGATTTTTATTTGTTAGGAAAAATCTTTACAAAATATAATATATATATATATATATAATATAAAATTTTCGTCAATAGATTATTTTACATATTTATTTTTACATATAATAAATTTAATAATAATTATATAATGTGAATGTTTTTGCTGAAAATATTTAAATTTCATGTAAGGTATGTATCGGTTGGAACATTTAAAATCCATTACAACACAATAACTTAAAGTTAAATTGCTGAAAAAAATACGTTGTACGATATATAATTGCATTCGTTCTTATTTATTCGTCTTATCGTTTTACAAATAAAAGATATTCCAAAATACCTTAAGATTTTTACGATAGTGAATGAAAAAAAAAATTAGTTATAATATTGTGCCACGCTGAAAATTATATACGCGGCTGCATACGAATTTTCTTTCTTTTTCCGAGCGATAAGAAAATTCATAGAATTTTACAAGCTAAAAAAAAAGTATTCTCTAAAAATAAAGCGAGAAGCAGTATGTTCGAGAATAACAATAACATAGAGAAAATAAAATAGTTTTTCCATTGTGCCCGATACATTATATATGTATATGTTAGACCTTATGAAATATTTATGCGAAAACAAATTACCAGTTGTATACATTTTTCATTTAAATAATACTTAAGCGGAAACAAAAAAAAAAGTTTTTTACGCGTAATTACTTCGACCTTATCACGTGAATGACTTTTTTTTTCATTATTTTCATTTCACAATTGGTATTTGTATCGAATTTTTTTTCACGCGCTCGCGTATATATGTGTTGAAATTTTCCACATTTTCCCAAAAAAAAACCCATTCAGTATTATTATTATTATTTATCACGATTATATTATTCTTTATACGTGCGTATAATTACATTGTAATTAGTCCACTTTTGATACGATATATAGGCGGTTAGATTTTCATCGATTTCGTTCATTATTATTCAAACTCTATATACTTGAATTTGTATGATTGAGATATTTCCAAGTAGTGAACTATGTTCGAATCCCAAAGTCGTTATGGCACGATGTCATTATACAATCAGTAATTGGTCCAAAAAGTAATTTTCCATATTTCAAAGCTGACACAGTTCAAAATATTGTTAAATCAAACTATTCGTAATACTAATGAGGGTGTGAAAGTTTATAGGATCGCTTTTCGCAAGTTTAATAGTGCAACCTTTCGGGAAATCGAATTGTTCAACGTTCATTTATGACTTTATTATTGGAAAAAATTATACAATTTCATCTAAAAAACATATATAAAATATCATATTATTATATTTGTAAATCGTAATAGAAAAATATATACTTTGAATAAATAATATTTTTAGACGATACATATGATTAAATTATATATCACAGGTGTTATGCGAAAATAATATATTTAACATATATCTAATATTTATAATTATTATAACAAACTTATAAATTTCTACATTATTTTAATACAATTAATTGAATTAATTTTTAGTCTACGAATTTAATAATGATTTATATTAATTTAACTGAGTTAACTAACCCATTATCATAATACGTAGTCTAATATAACGTAATTCAATGTTATCTAATTATTTACACTTAACTGAAGATTATAACTTAATCGTTAGTAATAAATTACAAATTAACTTCACTTTCAAGGTAAAAATATAATTAACTTATGATTAAAATTTACACTTTATCGCCGTGTGAAAACGATAAAATACACTAACGATATCTAAAATAAGCGTATCAATCGTAATAAAAATATATATTTTTTTTTAAATTGCCCCCATTTTTAGTCAAAAAGGGGGGAAGCATTCGACGCTTTTATATATATATATATATATATATATATATATATATATATATATATATATATATATATATATATATAAGGATGTCGAAAAAAAAATCCAGTTAAAAACGTTTACTTTATTAAATAATGTTCTTTTAAGTATGATTCAGCAGTTAAAAAACACTTAAAGTCTCGCTGATATCGCGCCTTCCCTACCCTCTATAGACGCAATTCTCGGGTAGTTTTTGATTTATGACGCACAAATAAAATCCCTATTTTTTTTGGAAAACCCCGTTTTTTTCCGCTGAAGGAGCATATTCCTTTCTGGGAAAACCGAGAGAGTCATTTTCGAAAATATTACTTTCGTTTATGTGTGAATGTTTTTCCTTCTGCTGCTCTCTTTTTCTTATATATATATATATATATATATATATATATATATATATATATATATATATATATATATATATATGTTTCTTTCGGCTACTCTTCGTCCGTTTGTGAAATTATTACACGCTATATATTATCACCTTGTCCGTGTATAAATCTAGTATTTTCTTAACTAGAAATCTTATTTTTTTTGTTTGTTTCTATTTTCGGCGTGATATATTGATAGTGGAAATGACGTAATTAAACGACAATTATGATTTATATGCGTGATTGCAAAACTAAGTTATTTTAATCAAACGTCAAGAAAAAAATTGATCAAAATATTGATAATACGTATTTTCCAGTAGAAAATTTTTATCTCAATAATTTCAAGTTTCAATTTAATCTTCATGCTAATTATAGTTATTTAGATTTGAATTAAAATAATTTGTTATAATAATAATATTTTTAATAAAAATCAAATTAACCATTTCTATCTATCAATTCATATTATTTAAAAATTTTATAATGTGAAAAAATAATTCTAATATTATAATATTTTTCTGTATATTTTAAAAAACAATTTTAGACATTTATTTTTACATTTTAATAATACAATGTAACATAGTTTTTTAATTCTTAATAAGATGTAAAAAAAAAATTAGCGATTGAATTTAAAAATTCCTCAAATTTCCTTTATCATCCCAACTTTTTAAAATTAATTACAATTTTAAAATTATCTATAAACAGCAGAAAGATAAAAAAGTACAATAATTAAATTAAAAACATTGTGAAAAATACATCTTTATGATATTTGTGTTATGAATTCGTTTTAATATCAAACATAAAACGTGCAACTGTAAAGATAAAAAAATACGTTAAATTACAGGGAAAAAAAAACATCACATTAATTAACGAAATCACTATTACACATTTCATTATAATTCAACTGTGAACCATAAAGATTACAAAACAAAAAAAAAATAAAATCGACTGCATAAGCATATTTTTACTACTGTAATTATCACCGTCTAACATCGTACATGTAAAAGAGGCGACAAAGTTGAAAAAAAATAATATTTACTTTTATTACATTTGTAAAAATTTTATCGATAAAATAATCGCATTTTGCACACCGTATTTATTTATATATATATATATATATATATATATATATATATATATATATATATATATATATATATATATATATATATATATATATATATATAACAACATAACAAATTAGTTTTCCAATCTTGACACACGCTGAATTAACCGACAAATTATTACCGCCATATTTCCCCAGATATTTTGATAAGTGCACATTAATATTCCGACATATTCCGCCGTCACATAACAATTATCGCGACCGAATTAATAACTACAGCCTTTCAGAATTCTAATACTGAAACCGAAACGTCGTATATTATATTATATTATATATATATATATATATATATATATACAGTTTAAACCGCGAAAATCACATCGTAAACGTCTCAATAACTTTGCAATATATAAATACGATTAATTTACGACAATTTCGAAATATTTTCATAATTTTCATTGAGGTTTTCGAATGATGCGATATGATTCGGATTCATAAATCAAACACACGCCCCTCGTTCGGTTTGAATTTAAACACGAAACGACCCTCGTCAAAGGGCACTTCGTGCGAGTGGTGAAAATGTTGTCGCGGTTCAAACGAAATTGTCTCAAAGTGACGAGCGTGCTTAACTAAATATTTATCATACAACACATGCAAAATAAGCTGTATCAACATTTACGAGTAGACGTCTGAAACACAAAGGGTGTAACTGTGCTTAAAGTTCTATTTGAAGATGACGGGCGCACGAAGTTCGCCGCGATTATGAAATTATTAGTTTCGAGTTTACGCAATATTTACGCACTCGGTTATCGTTGTACGATGAAGATGTTTTTTTTTTTTTAAGTTATAATTATATATTATGTTATATTATTATCAGTATATAAAGTTTGAAGATGGATGATATTATATGTTTAAAATATATTACTTATCAAAAGACATATAAAAATAATTCAGCATGAAATCTCTAAAAAAAGCGATAATGTTAAAAATATTTATAAAAAAATGGTAATTGTAGAAGAATAGTATAGTACAGAAATGATCATGAAAGCCATTTTTCAACTATGAAAGCTGCATTTACACTATTTAGGCCACAATTTTCAATGTTTGTATTAAAATATATAGATTTCATATATTATATAAAATAACAAAAAAAACATAGCCACAAGTTTGCCACCTCTGGTATGATATTACTGAAAGTTGAGCATAGAACTGGCGACTCAGTTTTGTAAAAAAATATATTAATCTATAAAAATTGATACAATAACTTTTAAGTTTTAGTACTATATAAAATATTGAATCAGAATTAAATAAAAATATTTTAATTATAATTTAATATATTACACAATTTATATAATATCTCACAATTAATTATACAAAATTCAATATTGATTATTGATACGATGTTAAAAAAAAATATTCTCTATAATTATTTTAAACCGAAGCGTATTTCAATTAACATAATGACTGGCATAATTAACCGATGAATGTTGATTAACACTGATTAAATTCCCATTACACTCATCTATGCTTCGGCATAGAATAGTTTGCGAACTTTGATCGGCAAACAAGGATATTCGTGGACTTTTAGCTGCAAAAGTCTAAACAGGATCGAAATCTTGTTATGTCGACGGTACGCTTTGCGGTTTCCCTTAAGGCTCTATAACTTAAGGGTCCAACTCGAGATTACAGTCAAAAAGCTCACGTTACAACAACATTCCGTCATATTACACGCACATTTTCTTTTTTATATATATATATAATATGTATTTTTACCTGTATCTTTTTTTATATAAAATATGTACCTTTTATGAATGTTATGAATCTTCGTAATATATTTGACGAAGTACCAATTATTCTAAATAAGATTTCTAGATTAGACTAAAATTAGACTCATTATAACTTTTTCATTATAAAATATTGTTTTATAATATATATCAAGATTGATATAATTAATTTCCAAGAACGATCGTTACGATTATAAAGATTGATTTTGCCGATTAACGATTTATAATTGAAACGCAGATTAAATTGAATTTAATCATTCAAAAACTAATTAATGTTTCAATTTATTTTCAGGTGTGCTTCGAACTTTGGCAATCCTGGATGCAGAAACTCGTTCTTATTATTGGCTAACCGTTTGCGCCCAGGATCAAGGCGTTGTACCTTTGTACTCCTGCGTGAAGGTAAATTAAACGCATTAATTTTACTAAACCGTAAAACGAAACGTATATACAAATATCTATGTCTATAGGGAGAATGAAAAAAAATATATATAAAGAACAAAAAGAAAAAAAAGAGAAACGGCGCAACCAAACAATTTTCCGGCGGAAAATTGTTCGTTTAAAAATTCAGCACATTGAAAAGAAAACAAATATTGTCAATTCAGCGCCACGTTAATAAAACGGTTTGCCGCAAGCGCTTCGAGAAAAACGCTCTCTTTTGTTGTGCAAAACGGAAGAGAAAAACGGGAAAATCCATTTTCAGTATTAAGATGTCGATTGGTTTTCACTCACAGTCAACGCGGAGGGTTAAAGGGGAATACGGTGTTATTCTATTTTCGAAAAAAGGAAGACTGAATTTTATATATTAAATTTTCACTACACTTTCTAAAAAAGATTTATTCCGAGCAATAATAGACTGTTTGTTAAAGAATTTTTTTTTGTTACAATTTGTAATTTATTATTTTTTTTAATAATAAAAATAATTATATGTACGATTTTTTTTATTTCAAATTAAGACTTAAAAGATTACATTCTTCACAACTTGTAATAGTCGAGGAAAAACAATAGTAAACGACGTCCAGTCACAGTGAAAACGTTCATATTCTTCTTCAAGTTTAAATTGAAAATGTGCTCGTTCCGTACACCGTTCATTTGAGAAGCACAATAACGTTTAAATTGCCGAGACTCGCAGCGACTGTGAACCGGTTCAAAAAAAAAAAAAAAAAAAATGAAAAAGAAAATAAAAGAAAAATTGGAGAAATTTAAAATGTATTAAAAACTTTTACTATTTAGAAACGCCGCGAAGGCATCCTCTGGATGTCGTTTCAGTGGGAAAGTTTTCCTTTTGCCGTCAACCTCTAGCAATTTATACATAAACACAATTTATGTATCATTTTCGTTTAATTTCTTAATAAAGAAAAATAACGTTAAATATATGTATTCAAATAAAATTAATATAATACATTGAAAAGGGTTTATCGTTGAATGATAATTTTATTTTTATACACTATTTCTAAATTATTATAAAATCGTATATAATACTGTGATCAAAAAGTAAGTTGAATTTGTTTATAAAATGTAAATTCTTTATTTATTCTTCCAAATCAATTTCATCCCCTTCAAAGTAATTCCCATCAGATAAAAGGCACTTTTACCAATACTTTTCCAGACCTCGAAACGGTCGAAATAATCTTTCACCGGTATAACCTTCAAGATCTTCTTCGATTCGGTTTTTATTTCCTCAATCGTGTCAAAACGGCTTTCCCGCATTAGTTTTTTAAGTTTGCTGAATAGCCAAAAGTCGCACGGAGCCAAATCAGGCGAATACGGTAGTTGTGGAACGATATGAGTCGAGTTTTTGGCATAAAAGTTGCAAAGAACCACTGCAGTATGACATGATAAAGGAACCAACAATTGTAAAAATACGTGAACTTGGAGATAATTAAATTTTTTGACAAGCAGACGCTTGGCAAATATTATAGACAGTCCTACCAGTCTAGAAAAAAATTACTTGCCTTCCCAATAGCCAAGAGTTTTAAATGACAATTTCACCTTAATTTTTGATCGCAGTTGTATATCAAATATGTATGTACGGATATAAAAAAGATTATTACTTCATTATTCTTTATGACGCCATGAAGAAACTAATAGACGATCAATAATATTGTCAACAATGTAATAAGCCTATTTCGATTGACAAAGATTTATGTGAAGCATTGTCAGCATGAACAGTATAAAGCTTTATATACATAATATATATATATATATATATATATATATATATATATATATATATATTTGAAAAATGCCTACCGCTCTATTGAAAATTCAAAATGGAAAACGACGAAGAAAAAAATCGAAAGAGAGAGAAAGAAATAATAAACAATTTTATTCGATAAAAAATAAAATAAAATATATACGGTCATTCGTTGTAATATGCAAATTTTAAATGTTTCATTAAAAATCTTTTACTTCACAGAATGACATGAATATTTTAACATAATGACGAAAGGGAGTTTCGCGAAAGTTTAACAGAACCGACTCCCGTGAAAGATAATAAAATTACGGCCGTCCTGTTTACATTCAGAAATTTGCGATTCGTTGTCATCATTTTTGAAAATGGGACCCCCTTGTCAATTATGAGGTCGTTTATTTATTGAGTGTGTTGTAAATTTATTTTAATTTTGATCGTTTGTAAAACGGATGACTCTTAACTTAATTAGAAACACGTTCGTTTCATACATACATTGATAATATATATTTTTAATCAATACTATGTTTAAAATTTTTGTACATATCAGAATTAATATACAGATATATTTAATTTATATTGGTCGGACTACGAATAAAAATAACCTTCGAAACGAAGGCTAATTTGATAATATAATTATCAAATTATCTATATTCATAAAATAATTAATTCAATTAATTGAAAATATGTCATGAATTTTATTGTACTCTTTATATTAGTAATCGAGAATAAACTAAAAATAATTTATTATATGTTAATAAAAATTTTAATTATTTTTTTGTATTATAAATATTTTTTAATATAAATATATATAGTGTAATATTTATATTTTTAAAATAAAATAAAATGTGAAAAAGTGAGAAATTTCTATTTTATATTATAGTTGTTTTATCTACTTCGAAAGACAACGGAATCGTCTAACAATTGCAATTTTTTTTTGCACAGACTAAAAATTTTCGCGAGCACGCAAACGAAACTCGTTGTATTGAAACGCGACGAAATTGTAATATTTCAAAATCAGAAGCATATTTCTGGTGCTTTTGGAAATCTTTCGCGATTGTTTCCGTAAAAGTGTACGACGGGAGCTTTTGTGAGGTTTCGAAAAAGTGGCAGACCCACACCGTTTAGTGACAGCCGGAAATGGAGGAAGCTCTCGTGTTGAACGGCACGCCAGGTGGATTACACAAAAGAATGAAAATCGAAAGAAAGAAAGAAAGAAAAACGAAAAGATGAGAGAGAGAGAGAGAGAGAAAGAAAAGCGGAAAGAAAGATGAAGAGGGAGTGGAAGACTGAAGAAGAAGCAGAATTGCAGGCACGAAGTTTCAGCAATTCGTTACAAAAACGCGGTCCATATAAATGTATGCGGTGCGGCGGAAAAACATAGCGATTTATTCCGCCAAACGAAGCGTCAAACTGTTAGTTTTACATCTATAATTATAAATAGAGTATTTTATTTTACGAACTATTTCAGTTATATAAACACTAAATACACCTTTGTCGATATCTTTCAAAGTATATGATAGCATGTATTGATATTTAATGATTTGAATTATAATACTGAATGGAATATTATTAATAATACAATTTAATTTTAATAAACTGATGTGTGTACTGTTGTTAACACACAATTGACCCGTATACGAATTCGCTCACGGTTCAACTTGTTATTTTTTAGATATAATACAAATATACATATATAAAATTTTATAAGATTTTCCTGTTTCAACCTATATATAATAAAATAAATATGGCGGAACAAATTCAATCGATGCCTCCGTGACAAAACTATGATATAACATGAAAATATTTTTTTTCCAGGTATATATACAGGTGGAGGACGAAAACGACTGCGTTCCCTTGACTCTAGAAAGTTCCTATAGAGGACAAATACAGGAAAATTCTCCCGGAGGACGAGTTATTCTTCAGCTTCAGGCCGAAGATGGAGATAAAAGTCCCAGTACGCTCACGTACAAAATCGTCTCAGGCGATCCTGCAGGACACTTTCATATCAATTCATCCACAGGTGAACAAATATATTTTTTTTTCATATAATATATAGAAATAGTATAAAAAATATATATATGTGAAATAATCCAATTTTAAACGTTACCGCGATAATGATCGGCTATCAGAAACGATCGGATACATGTGTACTTCGTATTTATTAATATGACGATACACATGAAAGAGCTCCTTTATGGACTATATCATCACCTCTTCGTCTCTTTATTGCAAATTGAAAGCTCTTCAAAACTTGCACATTACAACGACGTACTTGTAAGTACGTATTTTAGATTGTATTTCACGTTAATGTGTCGCCAAAGTCACATTTTTATGGGACATTTTGAAATTTTATAACTAAAAGTTTCAGACTAGTTATTTCCAATATAATCTATCCTCTCGTATATTTAAGAATTCCAAAATAAACTTTGTATATATATTATATCATATTAATTTATGATCTTTTTACGGAATGAGTTCAAAAGAAAATCAGAATATTAATTCTTATCACGATTTTTCAGGCACTTATTTAGTATTCTGTGAATTGTAAGAAACAGTCTTTCTAGCATTTGAAATACTGTAATCATAGTATTTCAAATTATCTTCATAATTAATCATAAATAAATATAAAGTTAGTTGAATCAAAATGACAATTACAAAACGATTATTATTCAATTTTATTCATAAGAAAATTGTTTTTTTAAAAATAACTTGATAAAAACCATTAAAAAAATAATATTAATAAGGATTCCTATTGCTTACTTATGATAATTGAAATACAAAAATAATAATAATATAAAAAATGAATATTTATTCCGTTATTTTCATAAATATTAAGATAAATATTTTTCTCTTAGCCTTGATAAATATTTTTGTTTTTTTTCTTCATTGAATAAAAAAAATCTTTTTTCATCATGAATTATGTAATATTATAGTAATAAATTTAAATTCAACGCTTTTAATTTCAAAGAAATATCTATTATGATTACAATTTATTTTATTTGAATTTTTATATATCACATTCTTTATGTTCATCTTTAAAATTTAGATCTATATCCGATTGAATATATATATATATATATATATATATATATATATATATATATATATATATATATATATATATATATATATATATAGCTAAATCAAATATTAAAAAAACATATATATACAGTTAAATACGATCAGATATTTTATCGAATTCAATGATTATCAACACCGATACTAATCGTTATGTGCTAACCTTGAATCTCATCATAAACATTAGGGCTTCGAAGGGATGAAAGGTATCGAAAGTAGGGACCCACTAAAGCCATTTCATGTTAACGTGTAATGGGTTTACAAGACACCTTCCTGTTTCCCATTAGCTAAAACTACCCTTGTCATCGCACATACAGAAAACTGGAAGCGGTCGTCCTGGCGAACATGAATTATTATTATCGTCGACACGTAAAACGGTTTTATATCCTTTCGACCGAGGCATAAAGACGCGAATTTAAAATTCCCTTTCAACACATTACCGGTAAAGTGATCTCGATGGGGAATAATGGTAATAAGAGACAAGGACGTCGGATGAAACGTCCTTGATACTCTCGCCTTTTGTATAACATTTTTATATAATAAAAAAAAAATTTTTTTTTTAGGCATTTTAACTACGACCGGTCGATTAGATCGAGAAAATCAATCACAACATCTATTAGATATAAGGGTGTCTGATGATGGAACACCGCAATTATCCTCGATCACTAGGATAGTTGTGGATGTAACGGACGTTAATGATCATACGCCGATATTTCTGGAGCAATATCACTGGGTTAAAGTGCCCGCCGATAAGCGAAAAACAAACTTTCAGGTAATATTTGAAACTATCATAACAACGGTAATAAAGTGCAAACGTTACGATTTGTATTATTCAACTAATCGATTAAATTATGTCCGTTTTGTACAGACAAAAGTGAAAGAAAATTTGATAACGGCTAAAAAAGACGATTCTATGGATGACACAATAATATGGGAGGCTTATAATGGTGATATCAAAGGAAATCCTTTATTTAAGGTGATATATATATATATATATATATATATATATATATATATATATATATATATATATATATATATATATATATTGATAGACTTGTATATATATATATTATTGAATTTTCTATGTCGATTAGGTACTGGCTTACGACGAAGACGACGGTATCAACGGCGAAATAACTTACAGCGCTAAAGTCGGCAGAGGCAAAACGAATTTTCACATTAACCCAGAAACCGGAGTCGTGTTCTATAACGGCGATTTAGAAACGGGAAACGTATACGAGCTAAACGTACACGTTACTATTATATTTATGTGTCGCGTATAAAATATAGCTGTTTAACGTTTCGCGTTTAAATTTTTCAGGTACGAGCCTCGGACAACGGAATACCGCCAAAAATAATCACGTCGAAGATAAACGTCGAAGTTGTCGATTTACCCGATGTTTTAACGAGTGCGCCGCGTATAAAGGGCAGCGTTCAAACCGCCAAAGTGACAGAATCGGATAAAATCGGATTCGTCGTGACACAAATTCAAGCCTACGACGATGACAATGACACGCTATGGTACGAGATAACAGGTAATATATAATAATATTATATTATATATTATAAATTAAATATACTTTTCTATTTATGTCATTTTTATTTTGTTTGTTTGTTAAAAGATGGCGATGTTGAAAATAATTTCTATATAGCTAGAGAATCCGGAAATGTGCTGTTGGCAAAAAGATTGTACTGGGAAAAGCAGAAAAGTCATCATTTGAACATTAGTATAACGGATGGAATTCATACTGTATATGTTAAGGTAAAAAAATATGATAAATTATTATTTTTTCTTATGTAATTCATAAAATGATTTTTAAACAATATATTTTTTTAATTAAATATCTGAAAGAATACTTCTTTTATATACACTATTATTGTTCGTTTGTGTTATTGAATAATCGACTTTTAATGCTAAATTATTCAATGTATTCCCTGAATGTTTGTACATTCAAATAGTATTGAGATTTTACGATATTTATTTTGAAATTAAATTTAGAACGAGAAATTAGATTCAGAATATTTTCAAAAATTACAGGATAATCGAATATATGTTTTTCTTTTCAGTTGAGCATTGCCGTAATAAATGACATCAACGAAGAGGGACCCGTTTTCAGTCAGAATTTTTTCGTCGTCAACGTATCAGAAAACTTCGCCGGAGGCAATCCTGTCTTATCCCTTCGAGCCTTCGGACAGGATAATTTAATTTACAGCCTTTACAATGCTAAGAATCCGGGCTCATTGAATATTTTCAGAATCGATTCTATCACCGGAGACATATCGATAAAGGAACCGCTCGACAGGTACTTGAATAAATCGCATATTATTATATATATATAAATATATAGATTCATTGTCGATATTGAACACTTTTATCGTTATGTAGAGAAACAATAGAAGAGCACTATTTGACCGTTATGGTTAGAGATCAAGCGATAAAATCTAAACGCTCCTTTGCTCGAGTTTTAATACGTGTGTATGACCATAACGACCATGCTCCAGAGTTTAACATGAAAATTATACAGGCTAAAGTGTACGAATCGTCATCGATTGGAACATCAGTGGTAAAATTACAAGCGAGCGACAAGGATAAAGGGGAAAATGCCGTTATAATTTATTCTATCAGCAGTGGTAAGATAAATTTTACATTTACTCCTATATATACCATATATAGTTAACGTTCATATCGGATGAAAATGTTTAAATTATTGTCGCAGGTAATATCGGTAATATATTTTCCATCGATCCATATATGGGCGATATAATATTAACTCTAGAATTGGACCTGAACGTTGCATTCGAGTATATGTTACAAGTGAAAGCCTCGAATCCGGGACCGAATCCCCTTTCAACCGTAATACCCGTTCATATTATGGTAACGATGGCAGACGATGCCAAACCCAAGTATTTTATCCGCATTTTTCTTTATTTTTGAGATTATTTAAAATTGCCACGGTCGAACAGTGTCGTACATGATCTTGGTCCGTTTCCAGGTTCTCGAAACAGGTATTCACGGCCGACGTGTATGAAAACGAATTGGCCGGTTCGTTTGTAGAGCACATTGACGCAAGAAGTTCATCTACGCTTCATTTTCAAATTATCGGAGGTAATGTGAACGATGCTTTCGATATAAATCTGTCAACCGGTGTTATCATCACAAAATATCCATTAGATTTTGAACAATTTCGAATGTATAATTTAACCGTATCTGCTAGTAATATGGTAAGTTTTAATGAATAAGAAATTATTTTATTCATTAATTCAAGAGTGCTGAAATTGACGATTTTTAATTTAAATTTTAAGATTGGAAAAACCGCTGAATGTTCTGTAATAGTACACGTTCTAGATAAAAACGACAACGCGCCCAGATTTTTAAACGATAAATACGACGGAAACATCTTAGAATCGGCGCCGATATCATCATTGATTTTTTATAATACAAGTACTAAACTTGTTATAGCAGTCGAGGATTTAGATTCGGGAATAAACAGTTTGAAAACTTTCGAAATAATTGAAGCTATGCCGAAAAAATTCTTTTTCATCGACTCGACAACGGGAGCCATAAAAACGACGAAACTTTTAGATTACGAAACGACCGACACGTTTCGGTTCCACGTGAGAGTTTTCGATTCGGGTAAACCGAGACTTTCATCGGAAACCGTTGCCGAAGTTTTAATAAAAGTGTTGGACGTGAACGATTGTCCGCCGAAATTTGATCGTCTAGAATACAATACGACAGTATTGTTGCCGACTTATAAAAACGTTGCCATAATCACCGTGACGGCGATTGACGGCGACAAAAATCAAAAACAATCATTAAAATACGACATAATCGACGGCGATAAGAAAAACGTGTTCGCTATAGATCCATTGACCGGTGTTATAATCGTATTACAGCCGGATAAAGTTAAACCGTTTCACAAATTGCACATTCGAGTATCGGACGGAAAATTTTCTAGCATAACTCAGGTGTACATTACGGCGAAGAAGTCCGAAAATGCCAATTTTAAATTTCAAAAAGCCATTTACGAGGGTAGCGTTTTGGAAAATAGCACGAAAATTGTTACGGTGAACGTCGTGAACGTTCTCGGTAACGTTTTAAACGAATATGTCGAATTCAACATTTTGAATCCGACGGATATGTTCACTATAGGACTCACATCTGGCGCCGTTCAGACCACAGGAGTTAAATTCGACAGAGAAATTAAAGACAATTACGTGCTCATAATCGAGGCTAAAATTATGCCCGGAAATCCCAGCGACGATCCTATTTTTGCGCATACAATCCTGAACGTAACCGTTATAGACGTCAACGATAATTGTCCTGAATTTATGAATTTGCCTTACTATGCGATCGTATCCGTAGACGATCAAAAGGGACATGTCGTTGCGAAGGTTCACGCCGTCGATTTGGATAATTTCGAAAATGGAGAAGTTCGCTACGAAATGAAACGAGGCCACGGGGAATTGTTCAAAGTGTGCCGGAAATCCGGAGAAATATCACTGAAACAGAATCTCGAAGGACACAACAAGGAATATCAACTAATAATCGGCGCATACGATGGTGGTACGTTTGTCTTATACGATATCGATAAATTAAATTTTTTACATAGATAATTATTTTATACGTCTGTCGAAGGGATGACACCTTGTTATACGGAAACAACGGTCAACGTCAAAGTGGTTGATAAATCGATGCCGGTATTTGACAAGCAATTTTATTCTGTGATTGTGCCGGAAAATATTGAACCGATGACATCGTTGGGTGTATCGATGCGAGCCTCGTCACCTCTGAAAAGAAAATTGATATATACAATAGTTCGTGGAAATGACGAAGAAAAATTCCTACTCGATTTCAATACAGGTATACATCATATATCATCTAACATATCAAAATATACACCATTAAATATTTTATATTAATCATAAATATTTTTAGCAGCAGATAGTAATGATGGACCATGTAAGTATAACTCATATATATATAATTATATCATAATTTTTTTTATTATTATTAATATAATAT
The DNA here is from genome assembly GCA_024500535.1 of Leptonema lineaticorne. Lineage (NCBI taxonomy): Eukaryota > Metazoa > Arthropoda > Insecta > Trichoptera > Hydropsychidae > Leptonema > Leptonema lineaticorne. The sequence continues at coordinate 3,707,524 of JANIJI010000059.1, read as the reverse complement.
TAAATATCAGGCGTCATATTCGCTACGGAAGAATTGGATTATGAAACACAACAAAGTCACAATCTTATAATAAGAGCTACAGATAGTGTTACAGGCATTTATGCCGAAGTGACAGTGTCTGTAATTATCGAAGATGTAAATGACTGTACTCCAGAATTTACAAGTGATAGTTATCATGTATCAGTATCAGAAGCAGCAACTACCGGTTCGTTATTATTGAAATTGGAAGCACGAGACAACGATACTGGTATCAATTAAAATTTATTTCATTCGTATTTCTGTTTATGTAAACGTAATTCAGTGTTTATTTTATTTTTAATATTCAAGGAATCAATCAAGAATTATCATATTCTATAAACACATCGCTCGATAATATGACATCTTTTTTTCGTGTCGACCCTTTTGATGGTAGCGTGTTTTTAATGAGGCAATTAGATAGAGAATTACATCAAGTTCATCATATTACCGTAATCGTCACTGATAAAGGTTTACCGGCCTTATCAGCCATGACACACATTTGGATTACCGGTATATATATATATATATATATATATATATATATATATATATATATATATATATATATATATATATATATATATTTATAAATAAAATAATTTGGCTTATTTACGCAATCATCATTAGATAATTGCTGATACTCGATTTTATTACAGTATTGGATATAAATGATAATCCGCCTCAAATAGCGCAAACTATACATAATATTGCGATATCAGAACACGCAATTAGAGGACAATTTGTAACACGAATAATAGCCAGTGATCCTGATTTGATAGATCAAGAACATTTGTTTTATTCGATTGTCGGTGGAAATGAAAAGCAAGCGTTTGCCATTAACAATACCAATGGTAATATTTAAACGAGCTTTTAAAAAAAAATATTTAATAAAACAATTTTGATGATTTTTTTTGTCTAATTTTTAGGCATTATAAGCTTAATTAACATTGAAAAATTTGGAAACTTTCCATTATCCATATTAAACGTATCTGTATCTGACGGAATATATACAACTTTTACAAGAGCTAAAATTTCGCTTCATCCAGCAAATAAACACGCACCTCGTTTTAATCATCCAATTTTAGAGGTTTCCATTGTAGAGAATAAACCGTCCGGAACCCTTATTGTTGTGGTATATCCCTTTTTATATTCTCGTAAAAAAAATACGTATATTTGAATAAAGCACGCACACTTTTTATGTACGAATATATAACGATATACGTAATTTTTAAGGTCATAGCGGAAGATGACGATTTCGGCGAATACGGAGCTTTGACATATTCTATACATTCGAACATATTGAAAGACAAGTTTGTGATAAACAGTCAGACTGGGGAATTGACCACATTGGTGGAGTTCGATCGGGAAACTTCGGGAGAATACGAAATTCCCATTATGGTTAACGACGGTGGCGGAAAACCGGCCTTCACTTTGGTCAGATTAAAAATTCTCGACGAAAATGATAATGCGCCTGTTTTTTTATACAAAGAATACAAAATATCCATTTATGCTAATCAAAGTCTTTCAGGACCATTCCTGAACGTAAGTTTCGCTTTTAATTCGCAATTTACATATAATTTCGGATGTAAATGTTAATTTTGAATTTCGTTCGCTTCTTTTTTTTTCAACAAAAAAAATGTATATTTACATATAGGTGAAAGCTTTGGATTACGACGAAGGCATCAATGGTGAAATTCAATATTCGCTATACGCCTCCGAAAATACGATTGTGAGTGATTTATTTGGAATCGATGCTGTGACAGGTGCAATATCTCTATTGGACGATTCTACGCCGTGGGGTAAATGTTTTTCTTTTTTGTCAGATTTATAAACATTTTTATAAAATTACAAAATAGACAGATCTATCATATATCATTTTTTATATATATAGAATCTCAAGTGTTCCAATTTTGGATACGCGCCACTGATAATGGAATAGTTCCTTTATATTCCGATGTTCCAATCGAAGTATACATCATGTCACCTTACGATGAAGTGCCAATTTTTGAAGCTAATCATGAAAAATTTTTTATACTAGAAAATTCTCCAACCGGTATTTATATTCAAAATAGTATAAAAAAATATTTTTCTCAATGATATATTGAATGAATTTGAAATAATTGAATATACGTGTTGTAGGCACGGTTATAACACATTTAAAAATGTCCTCACAAATACCCGTCACGTTCACAATTCTACCGGCTATATTTGATGCATCATTGTTTTCCATTGACGATATGGGACAGTTAATATTACTCGGTCAAATCGATAGAGAAACTGTCGATTCGTATACAATTGGAATATTGGCCGAAACTAAGGGCAGTCCGGCGCTGGTCGGTTTCATCGAAATTTCATTAAACGTGATAGACGAGAACGACAATGCACCTGTGTTTCACACATCGCCGATATTTTTGAATCTCGCTGAAAATATCGAACAAGGCTCTACAATATTGAAAAGTGAGTGTTTAGCTATTATATATATATATATATATATATATATATATATATATATATATATATATATTAAGAATAAATCGAATTTATTTATAATACGTATATAATAAACAGTTATAGCTGAAGATAGCGATTTTGGTTCTAATGGTGAAGTACGATACGCGCTTGGAACTGATATGGGAGATGTGGGAAATGTTTTTGCTATTGATTCTTACACTGGTTGGATAACGACTTTAGTTGAATTGGATAGAGAAAATCAACCAATATATAAATTTCAAGTTTTGGCTATGGATAATGCACATCAAAAACATATCAATCGCACTACCGTAATAATCAGATTAAAGGATTACAACGATTGTCCGCCGGTTTTCACTAAAGATTATTATCATTCTGCGATCAGTGAAAGTGCACAAATAGGTTAATCATAAAACTAAATAAATTTTATAATTTAATTATTTAATATTATTGTATATATATATATATATATATATATATATATATATATATATATATATATATATATATATATATATTATTCATCTTTAGGCACTCTAGTTACTCAGTTAGAAATTACGGATGAAGATATTGAAATTGTTCCTGTAGATTATTATATCACGTCGGGAGATCCTTTGTGTCAATTTTTAATAAAACCAACGGGAGAAGTATATTTATCAAAATCGTTGGACAGAGAAACTATATCACATTATATGTTGGATATTATAGTAAATGATGGACGATTTTCAGCATCGACTGTTCTAAATATTGATATACTAGATTCAAATGGTAGATACGTTTATGAATGTTTATATAATAATTATTTGTATTGTAAATTTATTAATCATCGATCATAAATTTCAGACAATCCACCGCATTGTATTCGCAGTAGATATCATAAAACATTAGCTGAAAACACTCCCGTGGGTACCAATATTTTAACAATATTGGCAAGCGATGCAGACGAAGAGCAGAATGCACAATTTCGATTTTTGCTTTCCGGTTACAAATCTAATCATTTTCAAGTTGATAAACATTCGGGTCAAATCAAAACTTCGTCTGCATTAGATAGAGAAGAGCAATCTAAATACAGTTTAATAGCTCACGTTCAAGATAGAGGTAATTCCTCGTGGGAATGCACTTCAGAAGTATTGATTACTTTAACGGACATAAACGATAATGCGCCTCAATTTTCAACACCGCAATACAGTGTTACGCTGCCCGAAGATGTTGAAATCGGTACATTGGTAATTAAAGTGCATGCCACTGATAAAGACTTGGGTATTAACAGGATGATTAGATATTCCCTCATAGACGATTTGCAGGGACAGTTCTCGATAGCTCCCGAAAGTGGCATTATAACACTTTTAGTGCCTTTAGATAGGGAAACTCAAAGTATATTTAGTTTGGACGTACAGGCACATGACTTAGGAAAACCTTCCTTATGGGATCAAACATCTATTCAGTTAACAGTATCAGATGTTAACGATAACCCTCCAGATTTTAGTTCGAAATATTATCATGCAACTATACCTGAAACTAGTATTATCGGATCAGAAGTTATTAAGGTTTTTGCGTCATCCAAAGATACTGGGGTCAATGCCGATATATTTTATTCTATTGTCAGTGGAAATGATCAGAAAAAGTTTTCGATTGATACTAAAACCGGTACGATAAAAACATTAGACGTTTTGGATTATGAAAAAACCAAAGAATATATCCTAAGTATCCAAGCGACGGATAGGGGTTTGCCACCCTTGAGTAATGTTGCTTTGGTTAATATATCTATAACGGATACAAATGATAATGCGCCTGTTTTTACTCAAACTTCTTATAGAGCTTTTGTTAAAGAAGATTCTCTATCGCACTTTGAAATTATTCAAGTCACAGCCAACGATATGGACAGTGGAACAAATGGTAAAGTAATATATTCTATAGAAAAAGGTGATAGTTCCAAACTATTCGCCATAAATAGTTCTTCAGGAAAAATAACATTATTATCGACTTTAGATAGAGAAAAAAGATCAAATTATAATTTAGAGGTGAGCGCAAAAGATGGCGGAATTCCAAGTCTATCCAGTAACGTATTGATAAATATTGAAGTAACTGATGCGAATGACAATCCTCCTATATTTTCGAAAAATAATTATACATTCATTATACAAGAAGATAAACCGATTGGTTATGTCATAACAGAATTTTCTATAACCGATGCTGATATTTATCCAAATTCTGCTCCATATACTTTTGATATAAGATCCGGAAATGAAAATTTATTTTTTTATCTGGAACAAGATGGACTACTTAAAACAGCCGCAAAATTTAATCAAAGAATAAAAAATCAATATCTACTTCAAATACGAGTGTTTGATAACGGATCACCTCCACTGTATTCCGATGCATGGGTTAGCATAAAAATAATTGAAGAATCTCAATATCCACCGAAGATATCTTTGCAGGAAATATTTATAAATTCCTTTTCGGATGATTTTGTGGGTGGTGATATAGGAAAAATTCAAGCTTTCGATCAAGATCCTTATGATACATTATTATTTAGTTTAGTTCCGTTGCAAATTCAGCCATCGACACCCTCAGATTTATTCAGTTTAAATGAAAAAGATGGTACACTTTCTGCATTACCTCAGTTGGATGTCGGAGAATATAAACTCAATGTTAGTGTAGCTGATGGAAAATTTATAAGTTATAATACTGTTACAATTTATATGGAGCAAATTACTGATGATATGTTAAAAAATTCAGTGGTGATAAGATTCAGAGAAGTAACTTCAAAGTCATTCATAAGCAATCATAGAAAAGGTTTCATGAAAACGTTAAGAAACGCTTTAAATTGTCATTTGAAAGATATTGTTATTATTAGTACACAACCATCTTCCGATGATATCAATCAAATTCCTCATAGAGAAAAACGATCATTTTTTAGAACAAATAGCACCAATATTAATTATAGACAAGGTAGAAGATTGGTTAATCGAGATTTAGATGTGCTTTTCTGTGTAAAATTGTCATCTTCAAGTTCGTCCGTGTCATTTTATTCATCTGAAGTTATAAGAAAATCGCTCAATATTCACTTAGAAGAATTGGAAGAATCTACTAAGTTAGTTGTAGAAGAAATTATGCGTATTAAATGTAATGCTCATTATTGTGCCTATGGTGAATGTCAAGAACGTTTCATTTTGGATACTTCGAAAATAGTTCCTATATCAACTGATACTATAACTTTTGTTTGTCCATTTTATCAACATAAAACCGAATGTAAATGCCATGATGGTTACGGAGGTGAACAATGCGAAACTATCGTCAATGAATGCGCTAGAAAACCATGTTTGGAAAATGAAAAATGTTTTCCGGATCAATCCATACAAGGTTATAATTGCCAATGCGTAGATAAGCTCGAAGAAGGAAAATGTCATTTGGAAATGTCCAAGTGCCAGAGTGGAAACTGTTTTAAGCCATTAAATCCGATTTACTTCAATGGAAAGAGTTATGCACAATATAAAATTGGTAAAGAAATGTACAATGGAAAACGATTCTTCGAGGATATATTCGTTTTGAGCGTTAAAATTCGCACATTTTATCCTTCGGGACGTTTGATGTTTGCTGCTGGAAAAATAGATTACAATATATTGGAGGTAATTTGAAATGATAGTTTTTTTTTTTACTTTAATTCGAATCATCATTACACGGATATTTTTAGATTGAAAATGGAGTTTTACAATATCGTATGGAACTGGGTTCTGGAGAGGGTGTTGTAAGGGTGAGCACTATGAAAATATCTGATGGTAGATGGCATGAAATTAAACTGGAACGAGACGGAAGCAGTGCTCATTTAACAGTAGATAACAAACATGTTGCTCATGGTTTAGCACCAGGTATGAATGGACTGTTAAATTTAAACACTGACGATTTATTCTTTGGTGCTGAAGTGACCGAACATCCGGCAATATTAGGTAAAATACATCTAGTTTATAAAAATTTGATTATTTTCAATGTTTTATAATTATTTTATGTGATTTATTATAGGAATGGAAGATATAAGATTTGGTTTTGTTGGTTGTTTGGGTGATATAAGTGTTTCAACTGAGGCAATTCCACTTCACAGCGGAGGTGTTAGTAATTGGTTATCTTTAAAAAAGTTAGCTAATGTTGAATTCAATTGTCCTACTGTGCTAGAAATACCAAACGCTTGTGGAAGTTTCCCTTGTCTTAATGGTATTAATATTATTTTATATATAATTTTATTATTTTTATTTATAGTTTTTTTTTATATATTTCATTTAATTTTCAGGTGGAACTTGTGTACATTTGTCGAAACAATCTGAAGATGGAAAACGACCGTTTGAATGTCAATGCCATCAGAGATATATTGGTCCTCAGTGTGAATTAGACACTAATCCTTGTGCATCACAGCCTTGTTTATATGGCGGAATATGTTCTTCTCTATCACAAGGTAATTTTATTCAAAATAATACGATGAAAAATATTTAATTTATATTAATAATATTTTTTATCATATTTTAGGCAAATACGAATGTGTCTGTTCTGAAAATTTAAAAGGAAAAAGATGTGAACTTGGTCGTTGGTGTGGAGGAACGACCTGTCATAATGGAGGATTATGCGAAGAAGGCGATAAAGGACCCGCATGTCGATGTCACGGTTATTATGGTCCTTTATGCGAGGTAAATAAACGAATATCAATATCGACATAATATTTACATATTTTACTATTTATATTATATATAATATATAAAAAAAAAATCTTATTACAGTTCGACATAGACGAATGTAAAGGTGATCCGTGTTTGAATGGGGCCACTTGTATAAACGAACCCGGTAGCTTCAGATGCGTTTGTCCACCTGATAAGACTGGTATGATAATTATATTTGGATATAAATTGGAGTTTTATTATTGATATTTTTATTATTTCACAGGTATGCATTGCGGTAATCCTCTACATTCGGACGCCGTTAAATCTAGTGTTTACGAATTGATCGGAAGAGATAAATTATTATGGATAATGGGTATCATAGGTGGCACTTGTATGGTTATATTTGTTTGCACAATAATTTTAAGTTGTTATAGAAAACATACTGAAATGGCTCCAGCTGAATCAAAGTCGTCTATTTTTAATTCGTCGTCAAAGGGTGAACATATTAAGGTTTGTGACCACTTTATTTGTAATTAAATATTTTTTGTAAAAATATATTTTTTAATTTTTATATTGATTTTATAGAGAGATACAAAATTATCAAATTTGGAAGCTCAACATACAATAACAGTTGGAGATCAGTCGGTTTTATTTACACCGATTGATCTCGAACATCCGATTCATTCGCCACAGAGTATTTTAAATAAAATCGATATTCTTCGCACTTACGATTCATCCGGTATTTTATTTTTCAATTTATTAGAAAAAAATATGTTTCATTATATATTTTCAATATTTATAATTTTATAGAAAATTTACAATCCACATCGCACAATATCAAAGATAGTTCAGAATCTATTTCTAGCAAACCTCGAAAAGTGTCATGGTCAGAACAAATTACTAGTAAAACTTACAGTGATAACATGTTAAATGGTTCGTTGATATTAATTGAAATCATTAATAATATACGAAATATTAATATATTTTTAATATTTTAGATTATACAATGAATCAAGGAAATACTGAAGAGAATATAAGTCCATCTAAGGGTAAATAAATGTTCAATTTTTTGTTTTTGATAAATATTTTTTCTTTTTATATAGATTAAATTTGTCTATATAAAGGTTATTGGAATTGTCCAGAATGGAGAAATAGTGGAAAAATTGAAAAACCTCTTCCAAATATTGTCGAAGTTCCTGGAAGTGAAGTCGGCGAGTCTTCCAGCTGCTATAGCAGCGAAAATAGTAAGAAAAACATAAAAAAAAATAATTTAAAATATAATTTAATAATATATAAATATTTTAATTTTAGGTGAAAAATATACTGTTCCTGAAGGATATCATCCTTGTTTCACGTATAATACCGGATGTCCGATTGAGGATGATAACAATATAGAATATAACGATGATAATAATGGTGTTGAATCTTACGGATTTCCATCACCCTGTCCACGAACAGATTACAAAGGTGTTATTTCGCCAATTATTACAATGAGAGGTGACATTAAAAATAAATCAATCTTCATACGGATAATTAATACTTGTATTTTATATTTTTTTTTTATATTGATTTATAGACGACAGAAGTCCCGTTATTCCGGTGAATTTAATAAATAATTCGATGAACGACGGAATAAATGATTTTACGACGGGCACATTGAGAAGAAATCGAAGAAAATCAAACTCATCGCAGGACACACAAGTGTGACATAGGGAGAACGCCTCTCGCACAACAGAGGCTTCAGGGTATTTTTCTATAACGTGTAAAATAATAATAATAATAATTAAATATTTATTTTTATCCAAATATAATATAAATAAGGGCGTCGTAATGTTTAATGTGTTTACCGTAAGATATTAAAAAAAATTAACGAGTAGAGACAAATATATATATATATATATATATATATATATATATATATATATAAATGAATATTATAATAAACAATAAAAGTGTTTGCCTTACGATATATTAAAAGAAAAGCGTATGAGTATTGAAGATATCAGGAAAATCGAGAAAAATCACGAAAATATGTAATAATGGATTTACGCGTAAATCGTTTTATATTATATAATATGAAGCGATTTCGACGAATTGATTCAATCGACCAAAAAATATCGTACGATCCGATAAATCGATATACAGTCGTGGACAAAATTATGGGTATTTGTTATATATATATATTTTTTAAATTACACATTTTTCTCCTTATCATAAAAAAAAAACTCTTGTAAATATATAGAAATACGTATTGAATCGTTTTTTTTTTCATTTTAGATAAATTAACGATTTTTTAAATAAGAATATAGAAAATTGTCACTAACGCAATTTATTGTATGGAATTAAATAATATTATATAATATAAAATAAAATCACGTACGGACTCATAATTTTGTAACTCTACTGTATATAATATATTAATGTATACAGTTATGGAAAAGAAAATAAATATCGGTCATTACAATTTCATCATATTTTTTAAATTATTACAATTCAAAATATATAAATATATATATATATATATATATATATATATATATATATATACATATAAAAATAAGAAACATTAGTATGTTATTATATCATTCGATATCGTTATAATATGAATTAAAATTAATATTATTTAATGAAAATTTTCCATAACTGTTGTATATATAGAAATTTGAAGTCATTAATACTACTTCCAACAATATAACTTCCTAACCTTGAATTAAATATTAAATATTCTGTATTCATTAAATAAAATCTGTAAAAACAATTCATACTTAATTACAATACAATTGGTGTATTGTATTTCTAAGTTCACTTTCATTTTATTTTAATAAAAATGCATTAAAAATATATATTTATGTATTTACATCTATATAAATATATATAATATATTCATAGATATAATATGAATCCATCTTTGTAATGTTGTTAGAAACAGGGTCGGCTCTAGTATATTTTTCGCCTACCCGTAAATTTTTAACATCGATATTATTTTCTAAAGTATTTCATAAACATATATAAATCGTCTGAAAAGATTCTAAATCTTTGAATTTTCAATGGAATTTTTTACTAAATTTCATATTTAAAAAAAATTAATTGAAATAACGACCGTCAAATTTTAAAGGACCTTTTAAAATAAAGGCAATTGAAAAGGGTGAAAAGATCATTGAATAAAAAATATAATTTTATACCCTTTACGGACTGAAAATATCACCGATTATTATTTTTAAATTAATCATTTTTCATCTGATTTATAATTAAAAATTAATTTTATTTTTAAATAATATATTGTTTTCACACAGCAGCAAAGAGAGGATTCATAAAAATATTTAAATTTTATAATAATATTTTTATAATCATCATATATTATATGTAAAACTTCTAAAAAATCCCATCCACATATTAATTATATACAAAAAATTATTTATTTTTTATTTAATTTTATATTAATGCATTTTTTCAAATATTTTTGAAAAATTGTAGATTGTTAGCGCATTACTTTATTACTATTCTATTTATTTATTTATTTTAATTTAATTTAAATGAGCTATTCATATTCCACTACTTGTTACATATCATCAAATGTTGTACTTTTGTTACGTTTTCGTTTTAAAATCTCGAATTTGTTACTCTGTGTAAAATTTTAACATAATGTTATTAATTTTTTACTTGTATTATACATTATACATATATATATATATATATATATATATATATATATATATATATATATATATATATATATATATATATATATATTATTAATAGTAAAGACTTAAAAAAAATTCGGGATTTCTGATAAAGGAAAAAATCCCCGTGAATTGGTGCTCATAATAATTATCATATCAATAATGAAAAAAAAAACTAATTTCATCCATCACAATTCGTAATTTTTTTATAATATTCAAGTATATTAAGAGAAATAAATAAATATATATATATTATACATAAATAATAAATGTCATTTGTCATTATTCAACTTGTAAAAAAAAATCTCATCTACGAAACTCATCAAATCTATTTTGGAATCAAGGAAACACTACTCAATAAATTGTTTCCTTTGTTCTCGAAAATTTGACTGCACAATATAATTAGATAAAATACTTTTATAGAAAAAATATATTGACGAAATATATTATTTAAAAAATGTAAAATATTTTTGTTTTATTTTAATTATTTTTGAATAACCTCTGTCAAATTTTATCGAAAATAGTATTTATTTTAAGAAATAATCTAAAATTTTAAGTATATGATAAAATTAATAGTTTGAATTCCACAAACTACAATCGAAATCAAATCCAAGTTCCAAACCTTAATTTTCTAAAATATTATAATAATGACACAGATGTCGCATAATATTTAATTTTATAACTTTTTTTTTTATTTATAATATGAGTAGTTTTCATATATTTCAAAAGATGTCTATAAACTTAAATTTTATATATAATACAAATATTGTATAAAAATTTCATAAATTGAAAATTATATAGAAAGTATTTCGATATATATGTATTTAAAATATTCCTTTTTTATTTTATGAAAACTTATTATTATTTATTATTAAAATTACAACGAAATAATCTTAAGTATTTTATAAAAAAGTTTATTAAACAGAAAATTAAGAACGTATTATAAATATAGTGGAAACATTTTTTAAATCATTAAATATTTTTCATAAGAAATTGATGCCAAAACGTTAATGAAAAATAAATAAATATATAAAATTCATAAATTTTTAATTTAATTCAATATTAAATTAAATGTAACTTTAAAAATATAGAAACATGCCATCAAAACGTTATTATAAGATTCATAACTTCATATTACATAATTATTTTCAAATTATATTTTAACTATTATTTATAATAGTTAAAATATAATCTAAAAATAATTATATAATATGCTTTATCACTTTATCTACACATCTAGTCATGTATATGCATAATCAACGATCAAACTTACATCGAAGCAATTTCATTATTATCTATATCATCATCTCAATCAACACATTTAATCTTACACCTATTTCGAACATAAAACAACAATATATAATTACAAACGACCAATAAATCTAATTCATCAACAACATCCTAATATAAAACGGAATTCTGGTTACACAATAAGCATTATTTGAACATTTATATAATGTTACTTAATTATTTATATAAAGTCGCAAAGAACTTTAACTTGTTCACATAAAAACTTATCAACAAAACTTTTATTATATTCATATTCGCAATCTCAAAGACAAATCTAACCGACCACAATTTCATGATTTCATTGTTATTTTTTTTTTTACTTCATTCTTCATTTTATATAACTTATATAATAACACGAATAAGTTACACGATATGATTAAAAACGTCTTCTTTTCTTCAAACGCATAAAATATTACCGCAATAAAGAAAATACTATATAAAATATATGAAGCTAAAGAAGCAAATTCGGCTTACTAAAAAAAAAAATGTAACAAAAAACCGATTATAATCTGTTCATCTTGATATTTAAATATGTATGTACCAAAAAAAAAATGATTACATTAACGACACTTGTACAGTTTTAGAATGTAATTACATACATTGTTAAATATAAACGATTTCATACGTCGTTATTTTCATATTTGACGATTGCGCATGTTCATCCATCATATAAATTAAATTAACGACCGTATTATATATTATTCTGTATTATTAACATTCGTAAATAATTATTAATCGATATTTATTTATTTAATCGCTTTTATAAATAATTATATTATATCACAATTATCGGACAGTAGTTCGTCATTATGCCATTATATCGATATTAAAAATTGTAATATTGTTAATGAATCTGAACGAGTAATTTATTTTTAACTAAACTTGTCATTGATTCGTGTAAATATTGAAAAAAAAAGGAAAAAGAAAGTTGATCTATAAATCTAAATGATGATATGATATTAATGATAGTTTGAAAAGATTAACAACATCAAAAATAAATTAGGATAATTTCAAATTGGCGGGTTGTTGAAGCATATAATGATTTATAATAGATTTTTATATATTATAAATATTATATAATTTTTATTTTATAATATATTTTTTGCATATTATATACATTGATTTAATAATTAGTGAAAGTGTACTTTAAATTGTTTTATATAGAAATTGAGTATATATAATTTTATTAAAAACGATTAATGTTTTATTTTAGTACGAATAGAAATTGAATTTCATCAAAATATATTAATTTTATATTATTATAAAATATAAAAAAAAATATTTTTAAGATAGAGAAAATAAGAAATTTTTTTATATTGATATTGAAGTTAGAATTAGATAATTTTCATTATGATATTATATATTATAAAATAAACAGAATTTTTAATTATATATATTGTTGTAATAATCAAAGTTAAAACTATTTTTTTTTTCGTTATAAAAATATCGAATTCGATTCACTGAACGCGAAATCTTATATTTTATTTATCGTACACGTGAATTTTACTCACATATCAAAAGTTTAAATATGCATTTCGTTGACAATGACATGAAAATACACATCAAAAAAATAAATAAATAAACGGTAAACAGGGTCATGAACGTTGAAATGTCACAAATACAATTATATTATTTTCACTGGGTGAAAGTTTATTGCGTCTTCGTGATATACTTGATCTTGAAATGTTGAACGTCTCGTTTTCAAATTCGAGAACGAGTTGTTGCAGAGCTTAATTGACGGCCACTCTTTCGGTTTATAGTAGTGGTGAATATGAATGAAAAAAAACACTTTCTATTCATATAAAAATAATAATAATAATGAAAAAAAACAGTGAAAGTTAAGGGTAAAGTTACCATTATATCGCTAAAATGACGCGTTTCGTTCTAACGTGTGACACAAGTCGAATATTGCATGTTTATCAGTTTTATTTTTTTTTATATGAAAATACTTATATAAATTTGGCAATTTTAATTGTAATATTTGTGTATATGTGTGTGTGTGTATAATTAACGAATTTGCAATGTAATTATGTAATATTGTTTTATCAGAAAATTTGATATTTCTGAAATATTTGTTATATATTGAATAATGTAATTATTTTAATTTTATATATTGTTCGGATTTATAAAATATTAAAAAAAAACATGTATTGAACGGAATGCATTATTATATAAAATAAAATTAACGGGGATAACAAAATATCAGGAAATCAAAATAAATGTTTTGATTTATTATAAAAGAACACGAAAACGATATTCCATATATAGTATAATATATTATATTAAAAACGATTTTCCACTCGAAATACGTTAATAATAAATAATAGAAATTTGTGAAGAGAATAAAAAAATGCGTTCCAAACGGAAAATATTCAAAATAACCTTTCACTTTTTTAGCGCAAGTTCAATGATAAATTATTATTTACAGCATCCGATTTATAACCGACAAATATTGATTGGTATCTTTCACTTTCACGAAGAAATTTTTTTAATAAGCAAATAATATATATTATAAATATTTACACACGCTTGATCAGTTAAATATTTAAAGAAATTAATATTATATATAAAACTTTATATCATAACTGGAAACATTCAATAAATGTATATATAATATTTTTTATTGACTATATATACATAATATTTTTAATAAGATTTCTTTTGAAAAGTAATGTACAAATATTTAATTTTGTATAGATCATATATTTATCAATGTTCCGTGATTATTTATAATGATAATATTTTTATACAATTTTGTTATATATGGACTAAATTCATTAGAATATTTTTTGAGTATTAATATAATTAAAATATATCTATAATTTGGAACGTAAATTTTTTGTTAAATTAATAGCAATTAATCACTGATAAAAATCGCGTTGAATACACGAAATTTAATTATCAAAATACTACAAATTAATTAATATGTTAAATGATACGCTCGGTTGTTTACTATTTAACGTTAATCGTAAATGGAATATAACCGCATTGGTTTAAATCTTGTGTTGATATAACCTAATGGGATTTAACCTGGTTTCCTTGTGATTTAATGTTCTTGTAATTTAACGCAATATAACATAATAAGACCGTTTTCAACTTTGTGAAATACAATTTATTATGGTGCTCGTGACTGGACTGATATTTTGCCACTTTTACACGATTAAAAAATAAATTTTCATCTCATTTATTTATTACAAAATATTATATAATATTTTAAAAATAATATACAGTTCAAATTTATAAATTTTTATATATATTATGTAAATATATAAGAAAAAATTTTCTAATTTCACTTGTGTTAATCAATTCATAAAATTGAACGAAACGCATTTCATTCCATTCGTTAACTGAAAACTAAAATAACTAAAAAAAAATTGGTTTTATTTTAAATATTGGGTCATTTGAAAATTAGAAATTTCTAAATTGGTCGACAATTGCTCCAAATAACCGTATTTAGATTATTCATATTTTCGCGAGTTCATCGTAGTTCAAAATTTTCACCTGTTTTATTCGTCGATCATTTTCGTTGCAAGTTTTTAACTTTCAAATAAAAAAATCAACTCAAATTATTAACGCATATGTTGTTATATCAAAAAAAAAAATTAAATATCCATTAATCATTAATAATTATTTAGTACATTTTTTTTATTTTTATATAGAAATAGACTAGGTTTGATGTATCTTAATTTAAATTATACATTTTTAATCTATGAAGAAGACATTAAATTAAAAATATTGTTAAGAATAAATTTACATATTTATTTATTAACTGAAAAAATTAATCTTTATATAGGAGAGCGTTATAAAAAGTTAAAATAATATTAGTTGACTGCTGTTTATTTATTATAATAATATAAATAAGAATTAAATTAGTATATATATATTTGAATTTCAACTATGAATATTAATATTAAAAATATTTTTTTAATCATTTATTTAAAATGAATAATTTTCAATATTAAAAAAAATAAATTAAGATCAAGTTTCGTTTAGATCAGGGATGGCCAATTTTTTATTTTCCATACGTCAATTTCAAATACAATAAAAAAATTTAAAAAAATAGTTTATTACATATTTTGAAAGTCTTCTCTAAACAAAAATAGTTTTTAGAGTATATCACTATTATCACTTGAATATAATGTACCAAATGTTGTATATCCACTGATTATGATAAATCCTAATAGTGCTCGTCATATAAAACGAACGTGTATAATTTCACGCGTCGAATCGATTAAAGTGAACGTTTTACAAGAAATCGCAATTATAATCTCTTGAAAATTATTATAGAAAATGTACAAAGGTAATATTTGCGTTGAAATGGAAAATCGACAGGTGAACCGTGTGTATCACCAGCACGAATACACCTATGGCTAGCACGTTCAGCCTTAACTTTTATTCCAGTCAAATACGGTAAATGGTGGGAGAATTATTATCACTGCTCGGTTTAACATAACTGTTTGTTCGTTCAGTTCAAGTCGAACGTTTTCTTCGTACAGTTTACCGTTAAACTGAACATTCATTTTTATATATATATATAATTTTATTTTATTTATGCAAATTAATCGTAATATATTAATGATATAAACACATTGTTTTTTTATATGAAAAATTGATTTATATAAATATATTTATATGTATTTGTGATGTGCAATATTTTTTTCAGATTACAAATGTTTTACGAAATACGTTTAAATAATTGTATTGTTTGTAGAGAGTTTTGTGCGATTTATAAATTTTGAAAATTTTTGTTAATATTATATAGTATTTATTTAATTCAAAAAAAAAAAATGAAAACAAGAAGTTCTTTCGTCTCGATAATTTTAATATTTAGTAAGTATGAATTTTGATTTTTTAAAATAGTTTTTCATTCAAAATTTCATGTATGCATTGATGTATTTTTAAAAGTGTAAATGTATATATAAAATATTTGTATCAACTCTTTTAATTTTATTTCGATGAAAATAAAATAAATGTTTTCATTTCATACACACATACAAAAATTTTAACTATATAAATAATAACGTATACGTCATTAATATTTTCCTTCAAATTAAACGTTTTACTAACAAAATTTTTGTTTACCTATATGAAACTTTATATTTTATATATCAAATTTTATTCTTCAATCTTTTAATTTTACAAAGATTTAATTTGAAGCAAAATTCCTGATTACCATATTATTTTATTATAATTCGAATAAATCATTGTGTAAACTTGTGCTAAATATGAAATTTCAGAACTTTAGGGCTTGAATTTCAATGTCTCAATATTTGATTATCAGTTTTATAACCTAATTTTATTTATATATATAAATCATTGCTATATTCCATTCTTTGTTTTATTTCAATATTTTTCCAACGTACTTGGCAATGTGGCTTAATAGCATATGTGAAATATTATTATTATTTTTTTTTTGCGAAACGAATATTTTTCAATTTCCGTTTCCGATGTACTTGATTGCGATTTTCTCGAGGCGCACTCGGAATCGACGACAGTTTTCCTATATTATTTATTTTTGTTATTTTTCACTAGCAAAATGAAAGAGAAAGTATATAATTTCCGAGATTAAACTGTCGAGATACCAGGAATGAACTATTATTATACTTAAGATTAACAAAAAGTTTATAATGTCGATTTTATAACAAGCGATAAACTAAAGCAGTGATGCTTATTCTCAATTTTAATCCAACAAAGCATAATAAATTATATTCACAAATAAAATAATGTTTTCTATAATATAAAGTAAATGTAAAAAAATAAAAATATTATTTAATATTAATTGAATTTAGGAAAATAAATTATATGAAATGAAGTTTAACTGTATTCAAACCTGTATGCGAAAATTATTCGCAATTACGATTCGTTTAACTTCATACATAACCGATGTCACTTTCGAACAACTTTATTCATTACGTATTCATAGTTTGTAATTTGTATGTTACTATTAAATTTTAATATATATTTTTTTAATTATTTTTTTCATAAAACATTTTGATTTATAAAATTTAAAAATGTAAGTATAAGAAAATATTATTTGTTAATTACTTTGATGTTTTTCAAATAATTAAGATTTTTTAAATATTTTTTATGAATATAAAGTTACAAAATATTTAGTTATAAAAAGTACTAGTAAGTTACAAAAATATTATATTTAATTTTAAGATTTCACTTTTAATTTTAATTTCACTTTCATTACATATAACATTGAGCTTTCAAATAAATTTATAGTATTTACAAAATAAAATTATTCTTTTTTTATATTAAAGTTATTACATAATATAAAATATATTTTAACTTTTTCATATATAAATATAAAAAAGCATTCAAGCATAATATTTACGTATTTTTACATATATTAATATTTATGAAAATTATTTAAACAATGAATAATATTAAAATATTTTTTTAAAGGTCTAGAAAATTTAATAATATTAAAAATTGTAATAAATTTATGAATTATTATTTTTTAATATAATTATTATTTTTTTCACTTAAATTATATTGAATTTTTCCAATAAATATCTCACTTAATTTTTTAAATTTATTTTTATAGAATCTGAATAAAACATTCACTTTTTATTCATATTAATCAATCATAAAAATCTAAAATCCTTTTTGAATATTTTTTTTTGACCTTGCAATTGCGATAACCTCGAATGCGAAGTACTTGAATCAAAATCCCAAGTACCGTATCTAAGTAGAACAAAAATAAAACATCAGGTTTTATGCATTATCGGAATTTTATAACGAATTTCAAAATTTCTCGTGCAATTAAAAGCAAATACTAGATTTTAAAAAAAAATGTAGATATATATGCACTTGGTTTTTACTCTCGCAAAGGTTGTTCGCCGATTTCATGATGAAAGTGACCCACAAAGTAACGATATTAACAGTCAAACGAACCAGTTTTGCGACGATATTCGTCGTTTTTTTCATTCAATTTCATCTTGAAACGTTACCAGTTTCCGATAGAAAATAGAATTATCACTCTCGTCTTGTATATATATATATATATATATATATATATATATATATATATATATATATATATATATATATCGACTTTCGATCAATATGAAATGCTATTAAACCGGTTTAAAAAATATATAGCTTTTACAATATTACACCTTTTATGACATATAATTTAACTGCATAATTACGTTCACACGTTATATTCCAGAGCTTTTCGAATTGTTTCCGTTTTCTGTTTTGTAATTCTCAATCTTTTTTTTTCGTTGTAAAATAAATTGCGGTTTAGATATCGATCATATTATTTTGTTTTACATTTTTCTATCGACAATCGATTTTTTATAGAATCGACTTCGTTTTGTAAAATAACATGTTAAATTTAATTTTATTAAAAAAAAATCGCTTATTATTTAAAGAAAGTAATGAGACTAATTACGAATGATTATGATTTAATCGGTAAAAATGGTAATTAGTACACGAATTTTGTTGTTTGTTAATTTGATAATTTTTTTAAACCGTATCCGCATTTCAGATTAAATTATAGCTTATCAAATTCGTGTTTTGATATTCGAAATACTTCGAAATATCAACATGAATTTATGCTTATATTGATATTTCTCAACCTTCTTTTTTTATAAAATTGATATTATCGTGAGATTTTAGCATTTCGTGATGTAAAACTTGATTTGAATCCTTATTACATTCTATTTTTTTTTATGATAAATATTGATTGATTTTAGATATGTTTGTGATATCATAATTGATGACAGTTTATTTAATATGAAGAAAGTTTTGTTTGGAAATTTCCAACATATAACTTTCATTTTCGGTTTTTATTTAAAGATTTTTTTTATTTAAAATATTATGTTCAAGCTTAATATGAAATGAAATTTCATATGAAGTAATCTTTTGAAAGAAAACATTTTTTTTTTAATCAAAAAACTGTGATTTTAATCTAAATTAAGTTCTATTCTGTATTGATGTTTACAATAGATTATACTTTCTAATATTTTTACATAACATCAGTCCCTTTATAATTTTTATATATTTTTTAAACCAAATACCGTTCTCTAACATATTTTTTTAAATGATAAAAAAAATAAAATTACATCATAAAAGTAAATTTTGTTAGTACATTATAAATTTTGTGATTTGTTTTCCGTTTTATTTTGATCGAAAAGAAAATAAAACCGAATAAAAGAAAGAAAAACAGCGGCAATCACGAAGGCCTCGATTGTGCAATATTTTCTGTTAACAATAACTCGTCTATCATTCGTATCTAAAATGGCGTAAATTTTGTCAATTTCGTACTCGTATCGGATTTTTATTTTTCACAATTTTCAATTTTTTTTTGACAGTTTTGGCCTAAAAATGCCAAAGAATCGCGGCAAAATTCATGGAAGCGCTTTCGCAAAAAAAAAAAAAAAATTTCAACGCTATTCAAATTTGTCGATTTCGATTTCTCTTCGTGTATGTTATTTATTTTATTTTTATTTTCATTAAATCATAATTAATTGTATACGATTAAATATCGCTCGTATAGATCACCAACTGAGTATGAAATTTACCACGAATCAAATCGGTTTTGTATTGTTTGTCGGATATCGCATTAAATTGATTGTAAATTTAAATTAATTCACAAAAAGTGAAATCCGAAGATGTATTCAAATTTGAAAGCAGAATTTATTAGGAATTTAATTATAATAAGTTCATGTTTTAAGTAATTAATGACTCAAAAAAAAAAAAAAAACACTATTTTCGTTAAAAAAGTTCTAGACGTGATATTATTTAGCATTAGCAGAATGAATTACGATATATAATATAATACTTTAATATGTGTACAAAATTCTAATTTATTCAATTTAATTATTATTTTATCATTTTATTATTAATGCAAAAGTACAAAATAAATTTCTTTTATTGTAATATTATATAATAAATACAAAATTTCGTGTACATTTTTGGTAAATAAATACAATGCTTTATATCGTCAGTCGATTCTTTGCTATTTTTTTCTCATACAAAAGTATTTTTTGTTTCTTCTAAATGTTATGGCATTTTCGTGTACATGGCAATTTTATTGTTATCATTACTTTTGTATAGGCTGTATTTTGAATTCACAATATTTATTCTCTGTGTTTATTATATACAGCGAGATGAATTTTGTTAAAAAAAATAAAAATATAAAGTACACAAATAATAACAAAACCCAAAGATCCTTGACCAATTAAGAAATAAAAAAAAAACACGTCGAAACATTTTAGAAGCAATTAAAATAGCGTTTCTCAAATGAGAAAAAAAACTATTAAATAAAATATGTACAATAATATATAAATGCACGTAAAGATGATAAATTGAAAATAATGTGTAATTACTTTAAATTGCAGCGAGATTTTTCATTTGTCAAAATATTTAATTATTCTCATTGTTTTTATTAATATATATTTATCATTGTAAACCATTTTTTAACATTATAAACGTTTTAAAAATATTCTGCTATAACAATTAATAATAAAAATTAATTACACAAAAAACTGATATATATCTTTTTATAAACTCGAGTCGCCAGCTCTTAAATGATATTTCATATTCTATTCTGATGAATTTAATATGTTGTCACACTTTAAAATAATATATCAACGAATAAATTGAATTCATATTATAATTGTATAAAATATGCATCGACAATGCGGATCAGAACTCGCGTATTTTAAAGAGCTCTCAATTTAGGTTAACGAATTTACTAATTATTCGTACATTCAAATATGTATTTTTTACATTATTTAAAAATTCATTTTTTTTCGTTAAATATCATAAAATTAATAGGCATAAAAAACTATTTATTTTACGCCGAATTCGACGTTAAACGTATGTTATTTTCCATAATTATTAGCGATCGATAATTTATCATATTTACACTTTTTTTTTTTTTTTTGGGTAAAAAAAATACGATTTTTGCATCACAAAATCAACCGTTAAAACCGTTCAGATTACTATATGCGAACAATTGACAAGTTTTCACTTTCTCTGCTCGTTATATATATATATATATATATATATATATATATATATATATGTTTGTGTAAAATTCGCTTTCAAATATCATAAAACTTTGACGTTTTTGTCGTGGCATTTTACAATTTATTCATCTTGTTTTTCTTATATTATTATTATTATTACAAATTATCGTTTTCGGTTCACTTTAAACATTTCACAAAAACCGTATTATAATAATAAGAACTTCCATATATTTTCACTGCGACATCAGATTTTATACAAATTTATTCATTTTTACGAAATGAGCAAATCGTTACACTAATAAATATTACTATATTATATGGATAATGCGATCAAAATAAATATTTTGTAATACACATAAATTACGATGCACGTTTTACCGGTAACATATAGGAATTTCCCTTTTTCACGACGTATATCAGATATGTTAATTAAACATTTATATCATCAACAACATCGAACGGTATTTGAATACAATATATCGCTATTTACACGTATTAATAATATAATAGTGAAATATATAATGAACAGCACGAAATATTCTGAATTGCTGATGCGTTAAAAGCGTTTATTGCTATTTTATGATGCTATCTATGATGCAAATTGTTATATCAGTATAGTAATCTGATATTTTACACGCGATAAAAATATTTTAGATGATATTTCGGTCACGATGCTTTTAAATATTTAAATTATCACATCTGCCAGTAAGGATTTTATGTTATGAAATATTTCAAGTGTTCCACTTTCGGTTATGTTTTATCATCGATAAAAATTGTTCCAGCTTCGAGCAAAAAGTTGCCTTTCCACTGTTGTATACTATTTTTTTTTTTAAGTATATGAAGTATGTGAACTGTTTCCAATCTTTTAAAATTGATGAATATGCAAATTTTGAAATAAAATAATGATAAAAATATAATATTTTTATACAAAATGTGTAAAAACTTCAATAGCTAAAATATCTATCAACAA
Source organism: Leptonema lineaticorne (assembly GCA_024500535.1). NCBI lineage: Eukaryota > Metazoa > Arthropoda > Insecta > Trichoptera > Hydropsychidae > Leptonema > Leptonema lineaticorne. The sequence goes on along the minus strand of JANIJI010000059.1, from coordinate 3,684,462 downwards.
AATCTAGATTGATTAAATTTTTTACTTATAAAATTATCGCTTTCAATTTGAATAAAATATTATTTTATATATTTTTTGTTTAGTTTGTAAAAAAAAATTGTGGTTTGTAACTAAATTATATTTTTTCCTATGAAAATATTTATGCTTAAAACACTATCTGTAAATTGCAACTATTCGTTAAAACAATATAAAATTTTCGTTTTCTTTCTCTATATTATAATTATTTTTTTCATTCATTTGTGTTAGTTTTCTTATATATTTTCGGAATTTTATGATATTTTTATTAATTTTTTTTTATTAGAAACGCTGATGAATAACAAATATTTGTATTTTATAATCAAAAACAAACAATATAAACATTTTATTATTGTTATAATTTTACGGTCGTTTCGTAAAATGTAACATAAATTTAATTTAACGTATTTTGATACATTCTAAAAATTTTACATCATAGCAAAATGTTTAATATTTCAGTAGATAAAATTTATATACGTGAGCTTTATAATGGCATGAAAATTGATGTTATATAATTAATTACAATGTCGAAATCGACATCGTATTAAATATTAAAAAATCGACATTTGATTTTTTTTTATCAAACTATGCATTTTTTGTTTAGATTTTAATATATGGATCGTTCGAAACGATTTTAGATAATATTAGTTGGGAAACGCCGCCATTTTCAAATATCGTTTTTTTTTTAATTAATGAATTCGTTACCACAACTGCATTTTGTATAGATTTTTAGCAAATATATGAATTTAATATGTTTGAAAACATGGGTGAAAGGATTGTGTCGACCTTCGAATATATATAAAAACATGGAATCGTTTTTGATTTTTCTGTAAAATATCCGTGTCACGCTTTGGTAATAATAACTGAAATGTTAGATCGGTGAAGTAAATTAGATACAGCTTCATTAGATTTTTTTTTTTAGAAAGAATTGTACTTTATTCCGAAGACCTTCAATGTTTGTTTATTATTTTGGTACAATTAACGTTTTTTTTTTTTGTTTATGTTAAAATTTTATAGTGTTAAAAATATTAACCATTTACCAACTGTATTATCTGGAAATCTGGAAAAACTGAGAAAATTCAATTTCATTTAATGAAACTAGTCTTTTTTTTTGAAATAGACAAGTCATTACTATTATGTTCAATCTTCAAAAAAGTTTGTTTTTTAATAATTTGAGCATTTTGATTATACTTTAAATTGAATATAGACATTTATTTTATGTTGATAATTGTATTAAATTAATATTTTTAAAATAAATTACAACAATGCGGATTTGATCTCTTGCATTTGAACAATTCAAAATACAATTTAAGTTTATGTAATAAACAAATTATAATTTATTTATTACATAAACTTTACATGTTGAGCAATATGAATATAACAAGCTTTTTATCGTAATTATTCTATAATATAAGTAATAAATCCGTTAAAATGCATATAAAATAATGTAACACATATTATTTATGCATCAATAATTATTAATCGAAACAATATATATATATATATATATATATATATATATATATATATATATATCACGCATATATGCACTCGTTTATGCAAATGAAAACTACTGACCGAATTTTAACGTTATTTATACTATTTATTTTTTTCATAGAATAAATGAAAATGAATTTCCGCATATTTTAATGAAAATGAATAACAAAAACTAATATAATATAATAGCAAAATAAAAATAAAAACGACAAACACGAAGCTGACGTGCATCTGTGTCATTGAAATGTGCATTCAATTACGCAATAATTACGCAAACGTGCAATGGAATTCGTACATATTCGTTTAAATATTTATTATATTATATTTAAAAATAATTGCGTTCATCATTGTTCAGTACTAATTTGCGCTTTTTAAATTATTCAACGTGTTTTTTATATTAATAATAGTTGTAAATGTGCACATTCAGTATGCAATGTGTCCTGTGTTTTTTATTTCATGAAATCACATTTTCATATAAAAATATCAAAAAATGTTGTAATATAGCGTGGTTTTTTTTTAACAATGTCAATGATTTATTTGATATTATATTATTTTGCTATAAATGGTTAAATCGGATTTTTTATATATATATTACTCCATTCATTTTACTGATTAAAAATATTTTTATTAATTACTATCGTCAAAATTTTCATTTTATTCGATATATTTTTTCATAATGATTAATTTTGTTATATAGACGATTTGATTAAATGATTAATAGTCTATCATTTCTCGTTTTATTAGAATATAAATTTAATTATATAATATTATATATAATTATGTCAGTAATAAATCAGATGAAAAAATATTTATTTAATTTCACTAGAATTATGCGTATTTATTTTGATATTTCAGATTTATTTTATTATAATAAATCTGAAAAAAAAATATAATAAAAATATAACAGTTTTTTACAAATATAGATAAATATTTATAGATCAGAATTATAGAAATAAATTATAAAATTAACAAAAATATAATTTTAAACGATTAGCTTATTAAAATTTATTTATGAATAGAATTTCAAGTTTGATTCTTAATTAATATCATTAATAATTAAATAATTAATATCAATATTAATATTATTATTAATTAAAATAAAATTTAATCGAATCTCCGAAGATCATATGATCGATATGATCTAACACTACAAATTTTTATGATTTTTTTTTTATTTTCAATATAATTATTTCTGTAATATTTTTCAAAATTTAAGTGCGTCTTTTATATGAAAAAATAAAATAAAATAAATTAAATACGCAGCATTCGAATTACGACACGTTTCAATTAATGACACGAAACCGTCGTCGTCGTACAAAACGTCATTATAACTGGACAACCGCATTAAAACGCGTCTCGAATTACGCAACTGTTATTCTTCATAGTTCTGAAATTTATTATCAAAGCCTTCCTGATTGCCAAACGCAATTATAATATACTTTTCAGCGGACTTCCTGCACTTTAATATGCCTCGTTCGACGCTACATTTTAGAACAATCATTGCGATATTTCGACGCGGAACTGCGTTATTTCTATTATTTTGAATATATAACATAATAAAATTAACATTTGTATTTATCTCAACGGTAACATAAAAATATATAATATATAAAATTATTATTTAATACGAAATTGTATTTTTATTATTATTATTATTATTTTAAACAATTTCATCTTTAAACGTCGGCAATTATCAAGTCTGCTGAAATGTTTCAATTTCGTAATACGCCGCTTTATAGAATCGATTCGAATATTATTCGCAATCTCGTAATACCGTTGAAACTGGGACATGTTGTTCGAGATGGAATTTTACCGTTTTCAAGTACGTTTATTTAATCTGAAGCTTTGACAGGCAAAGGGTGTTTTCATTTCACTTTCAGCACATAGATGTTTTTTTAACTAGGTCGAGGTTAACATTTCAATTTTGAATTTATTTCATATATCGTTTATGTATTTATGTCGCTTTTAATACTAGCATATATTATAATTCATATCTATAAAATATAAGTACTTTATATATAATATTGTGTAAGTTAAGGCAAGTTATGAGATCAATTGTACTAATATTTTATTTTAGATTATGTAAAATAAATGTTAAATATTGATTGGAACATTTTTCATTTAATTTAATATAAAAGTAGAAATATCATATTTCATTATAAAATAAAAAATGATCAAATTTGCCAATTCACGTGTTAACTGATAAATGCGAAATTGTATGTCGGAATTTTAATTAGATTTTTATTTTTTGAAACCGTTCTATTTCATTCGGAAATGAGTTAAATCGACAATATTACGTATAATTTTCATTGAATAACATACAAAATTACAAAGCGTATATAATAATAATAATAATAATAATGAATCGTACGCATTCCTTTTTTATTGGTAAATATTTTCGGATTAATTTGTAAAAGTGATTGAGCAATCCTTAGTAATTATGGATTGATAATTATTTCCACACTGATAAAAACCGAAAATTTATAGAGTGAAAATAAGTCGATATTGCATAATTCGACTGGTTATGGAATTGTAAAATAATTTAAATATTAGATATTAAAATTTTATATATATTTGTATATATATATATAATTATTGTAAATAGTTATTCTTAAAAAATAATTTATAATAAAAAAATATATACAATATTTAAAATAATCTCTCCTTGATTTTTCAATGAAATTAATAAATTAAATAAAAAATAAGTACTAATTTAAGTAACGTTATACAAATTTAAATAAACTTAAAAAACATATTTCAGTAATTATTTATATTAAATAGCATGATGATTTATAATATTTTTATATAATAAAATTCATTCATAATTTAAGAATGTAAAAGGAAATCCAAATTGTGTAATATTTTGAATGCAACTACCAATTAAACTACTGAAAATATCAATTAAAAATAGTAATATATAATTTATTTAAATAATTAAATGTTGAAAATTATTAAAAAAAAATAATTCAATATATAAACTTGCCATATAGTAATTCGTAACATACTTTTAAATACGGTTCTTTAAGTATATTATTATGTTGTAGTTTTCTATTTGTAATAACAACTGATTTTAAACATTAACCAAAGGCAATTGTAGTGAACATTCACATTATATTATATAATATATAAGTCAAGTAGACTGAGTAAACATTCGAAATGGTAAATAGATCTTGTTAACTGAAAGTATTCTGGAAATAAAAACCGATAATACGATTTCAATCGTGACTGTCTTTCTCACAATTTTGCCTTTTATATACAAATCTTATATTTATATATATATATATATATATATATATATATTTATTTTTTTTGTCGATTATTTCCATCTTCGGAATTCACATACTTTCTTCATTTGCGCGTTATTCGATAAGAAAACGTAGTTTATGCGAAATGTTTATTATATAAGTGAAAATCTCATATATTGTCTCGGCGTAAACAAAGAATTTTCCTAGACAGAAAAAAAGTGAGAATTTTTTTAAGCGTTTCATAAATATTTTTGAATATGGACTATTCGAATGATCTTTTTTTTATTCGTATAAAAATCGTTTATATTATAATTATAAATGGACTGATAAAATTTTATAAACATTAAACGTGTGTTGCGCAACTTTAGAAAGGTAAAGTATGTTACACTGAATGCCTGTGTGCAGTTTCAATTGCACAAAAATGAAAGCAAATTATTCACTAAACCGTATCTGTTAATGTATACTTTGAATTTTTTTTTATAATGTGTTAAAAAGGACGTGCAATAATTATATTAATAAATTATAATAATTGATAACGAGGTAAACATTCCTCATTTTTCCAGATAAATCGTTGATAAATTTGATTCGTTGCTAAGTTAGCCAACTATCACAAGTTTTTCTATTTGATATTAAAATCAAACTATGATGTAAATTGTAAATAAATTATATTTTTAGTGGGTCTATAGTTACTAATAGATTTTCATCAAAAGTAAATTTGTACATTTTTTTTTCGGTTTCATTTCAATATTTGAAAAACCTTGGTTTCTTATTGAATTTATCAGTGCTAATTTATTTTATAATTACATAGCATGTACTGATCATTTTTTTATACCGTTTACTTTAAATTATAAACAAATTTGTTTATATTATACTAACATGTTTATATAATCGAAATTTTATAATAATGACATGAACATTTATCTTCGTCAAATAAAAAAAACAAGTCAATCAATCAACTATATTAGAGAACATTCATTATATCATATTATATATTCAATAATCAATTTTGACATATAATACAGTATATCTTTATCATTAATGAATTTAAAATAATTAAATTTAATAGGTCATTTAAAAAATTATCTTGCAAATAGTTGGGAGATTGTTATTATAATACTTTTCATAGATACGTGTCATTTTTCCGCATTCAGCCAGTTAACCGTCATTGTCTTTCATATAATTAATATTACTACCTTATATTATATCTACTTATAATCCAAAGGAAACGTATTCTTTCTAAACCAACAATGGGAGACAATCTCACATTAAATATGGAAAATTAACTAGGAAAAATAAACTTTCTCGATACTAACACGTAACGTATTGTTTGTATAATTAATGGACGTAAGAAATGAGAAGTGCCGTTTAATTATAGCGAAATGTGAAAAAGACATCTTTTTATGGACCCTTTTATCGTTTATATCGTTCAGCGAGATATAAATAGATGAGTTCAAAATAATAATAATAATAAAAACAATGAGCAACATAATTCATTTGGTCAATGTCGTCGATTCTCAAGCGAATACTTTGTTTAATGGAATCACGGTCGATTTTCGAAAGTTGGCTTCCCATCGAGCTGAGGTCGTTTATCGTAACAATGCACTGATTTTTGATTGATTATATGAAAATATTTTAATTTTTGTTTTCAGCTTTTTCATGTGTCAGCACAATTACGATCTCCTCAAATGGCAACAGTCCGGAACGTAAAATGCTTACGATCGACAAGAAGAATATAGAATTCGGTGGATTCGTTCCTATCAATCCGTTACAACAAAATACAATATATCAACCGTCTAAAAGAAATTATTTAAATTCAACTAAATTACCGGTCAACGAAAGATATAGAAGATTGATACCGTATATGATATTTTATTTGGCGAACGATTTTAATTCACCACAAAACGATGCCGTCATATCAAAGGTTCCGCTTCAAAAAATCGCTGTCGTAGGTCAACCGCAAAGTGGGAAAGTTCCTTCGGTTCAATATAATGAGATACCTCGATATCAAGGTAATAGGCTGTCACAGTTTAACATAGCATCAGCCTTTCCGAGCAAAATTGTACAAGAATATATACCGGAAAGTCAACAAAACAAATATACACAAAATCAAACACCTTTGAGAACCGAAAACAAGCAAATACATTCGATAATGAGAGCACCTCCCGTCAGTCAAAATTATAATCTGCACCATTCAGTACCGGTGCCTGTTAAGATATCATCTGATATATTCAACACTGGAGAATATCCGAATTTAGAATATTACACGAATCCAATTGAAGAGCCTCGTCAAAAATATAAATTGGTACCATATGAGCAAACGCCTCCCGTGCAAGTTCCCAATTTTGAGTCAAACGATTATTTTGTACCATTCGTGAGCAATAATAAAAAATCAATCCCGGTTCCTGTGAGCTATGAAACATTTAAACAGCTCAATAACGCCGTTAAACACGAGAACCAATACCAATTCACTGTTTCACCGCAAATCGACATTATTACTGCTGAAGTTAAACCGCAAATCGAAAACGATGATAACAATTTGTTTGCAAAATACGATTTCAATAAAGTGGCCGAAGAGCTGTTGCCTACAACAGATTCTGGTTTTAAGCCGATAATTCCGACGACACAACCGAATGTAAAATATACTTATTCGCCAACATTCACCACAAAAGATGCATCTGTATTGAGCACACCCGGTACTTTCATAACGAGAAAACCTCAATATAAAGTAACATCGACTAAGAAACCTAAAATTGAACCGAACGTGAACATAAATTATGGACCATCGTCCGGTGATCAATTCGAGCAAAATAATTTAGCGAAAATATTAAAAAGTTTACAAAATTCTAACACGTTACCCCAGAAAATCACAACCGAAAACGTCGACTCATCCATTAAAGCGTTGGTACAAATTCTCAATAGACTAAAAGAAAGTCAGAAATATGTAGATTCATCATCCATACGACCGTTATTAAGTACTCCTATACCGTTTCAAACCACTGGTAAACCGCTCACTAATGGACATTCTAATAAATTAATATCAAAATACAGATTGCCCCCTGTTAAACCAGTAAATATTGCTAAAGCGACTGTAACTCCTTTGCCAGTACATGAATATCCACCGCAAGACTTGGAAGTTGGTGTGTAACACATCATTTATTTTAAAATTTCTTGATTTATTATTGTATATTAAAATTTATTATATTTATATATATATATATATATATATATATATATATATATATATATATATATATATATACAGAACATGTCGTGGAACAGCCTTCACAAGGAGTTGATCATCCGCAAACAGTAGCTGAGAGCGATATTGGAGGTACACCAGGACGTCCTGGAATCGATTATCCAGCATTATCTGTAATCCCTACAACTAGTTTTGATTGCAAAACTCAAAGATATAAAGGTTTCTTTGGAGACCCAGAAACCAACTGTCAAGTAATGCCTCCACCACATACAATATGTTATATTTAATTAATAGACTACAAAACTGACATTTAAATTTTTAATCTACAGGTTTGGCATTATTGTGACTTAAACGGTGGACAGGCTTCTTTCTTGTGTCCAAATGGTACAATTTTCAGTCAAGCAGCATTAACTTGTGACTGGTGGTTTAATGTCAAATGTTCTACAACGACACAGTTATATGTTTTAAACGAAAGGTTATACAAATATATTTTGCCATTTAATCCCAAATTTCCTGAAGATTATAGCGGTCCACTTGTTGATAAGTAAGTTACAAGGATTTTATAAAAAAAAAACATAATATTACTTAAATAAATTATACGATTATATTGTGATTTTAGATATCTTGCAATTAAATTCAAAGAAATGGAAGAGAAAATGAAGAAAAAAAAGAAGGTCTTGAAGCCAGAACCCGTACTTGAAACTGAAAAAGTGGACGTCATTGAAATTAAAACGTCGGGAATGACCGGTGCCTTAAAGCCTTATGAAAGCTAATTGATGAAATAGTACATGTTTTTTCAAATGAATATCTGAAAAAAAATAGGTAAAATGCTGTAAAATTGTTAATTTATATATCAAAATCAATGTAGTAAAATATCGCATATTTGCTTCGACATAAATTTATTGACATTTTTTATTTGATTAATTTTAATGGAATATAATTGTGTGCCAACAAGTTTTAATTTGATATTACGACGAAAAAATATCATTTGTCTAGTCAAAATAAAAAAGTGTAATAATTAAAATAAATAAACTTCTGTTTTTATCAAAATCGCTTAAAAGGCTTTTATATTATATATAAATATAATAAGTTTTAATAGATTTTCAATTATTTTTTATTTAAATTTATATATTTTTTACTGTTAGAAATTATCCAAGTATTATTTATATTAATTATAAAAGTAAGTTAAGAAAGTTGTAAATTAATTTAAGCTATAAATAAAAATTTGCTCATTTAAAATTTTTGAATTTTAATTTTTGAAAATTGACAACAATAATTAAACGCTTTTAATTTAATGATTACTTGTTTTAAAACCCGTTTCATGTGAATAAGAAAGAAATACACAAAAAAATAATGAAAACCATTTAATTAAAAATGCATATCATTTTATCCATTATAATACAATACAAATTTATCAATCCAAAAAAAAGTAAAAAATATAGAAAAAAAATAATCCATATATTCTGCGATTACTTGAATAAATATACAGTTAAAGTCATAATTAATTTCGTTTTTCGAGTAAAAATTGTATCTAATTTAAATAAAAAAAAATAGAAACTATTTATGATTTAACTGATAATATAATGGAAAAATACGTTAATATTGTTAAATTTACAAAATGATTGACTATTCTTGTATAAAATACAAAATTCGATAAAGAATTAACAAAAAATATTTTTATATAAATTTCATACACAGCTTTTCAATCTATTTTCTTTTATTTTAATGCGTAAATAAAACAATTACATTTTTTAATTACAGTTAAACAGTTACCACACTTTTACTTATAGCACGCATATATTATGGCACGTATAAATTATACATTTTTTTTTATATTGCAAAAATTTAATTACTGAATTCGATAAAAATGAAAAAATATTCTAAAGCATCATGTATGATAATTTTTTCAGTTTTCATTAGAGTAATTTTAATAATACGTTAATTTTATGTTACTGCAATATATCAATCTTAAATTACGTATTACATATGGAATATGAGCTATTTAGTAAATATGATATATATTTTTCAGTTTAAGTTTAGATAACATCTCCTTCTTTCTAGATTTGTCTCCGGGAACTTTATAATAAACCTCGATTAATATTTCTTATATTTTTTTAGATTATATATTCACTTCAATATTTGTAACATATTAATCAAATTGTAATTTATAAATTTTGATTATGTTATATTATATATTTATAGCAACGAATTTAATATTATCATAAAATTATCCAAAACATCGATTTAAAAACGGTTTATTGTTCAATAATAAATTTTCGGAGACTGAATCTTCGATATGTAAAGAACTTCATATTCCAAATTTTGTTGTGTTTAAAAAACACTTACAAACACACATTACAACTTACAATTATTATTACTTTATGAGAGAAATTTGTACTAAAAAAAATATTTTTGCTTTTAAATTATACTTAAATTTTAATAACATTTTTACAATAGACAGAAGAGTAAACAATGCTATATAAAATAATATGATTTTATTTTATTGTAAATTTATATATATATATGTGTTGTAAATTTTGTATGTCGATGTATTTTCATCAAATACAGATAATATCTTAATGAAATCCATAAGTACCTTTCTATTACCTGTATTAAAAAATAATGAGTGAAGAAAAATTAAATAAATATACTTAATCATGGCTGTAACTACAGTGAATAAAAATATAACAACCCCTGCAAAATTACAGCTTACTTACAAAACAAAATAATGAATCTATTTATGAATTATGAGCAAAATAAAAAAAAATAACTACAGCCATAATAATTATTACAGATTCATGAATAAATTTTATAATGAATTTAGGAAATATTGCGAAATTAAAGTGATATTTTTCGCTCGCGTTCCATCTTAAAAATTATAGTAATTTGAAGAGTTACTGATAATATTTACATATATATTTTTTTTATTAACAGTTTATTAATAAAATTGTCTTAATGTAAATTCAACTGACGATGGACGCAATAATCTAAATAGAAACTAAAACCTATTTATTACATGAGTAAAATATAATTTTTATTATAATCCGAATGCATTTTCAGGCACATAAATATATTTTTTGGAACAGTTATATATACACTTGCGTATATATTTTATTATTATTATCATTAAATGTAAAAAATAATAATGCATTTCGTCTTATATACAAAAACTCATGAACGAGTGAATGAAATCACATCAACAAGTAACTTTTTTTATGTACATTCAATCATCATTATTCTAATTTAAAAGATCACAAATTAGTTATTAATTATGTACAACAGAAGAAATGTTATGATTTGTTTTGATAATTCACATGGTCATTATTTTAATATATATGTTAAAACGCTTATACAGTAGAATCCCAATTTTCCGATTGCTGACAACCCAAATACACAATTTAAAAAAAAATATAGAGTATGGATTTTCCAAAAAAAAAAACTATTTTTTGATATTATTTTGATTAGGCGAAGGATAAACGGGATCATACTATACACATCTTTTTGGTATTATTATTCAATAACAGGAACGTTATTTTAATATAACAAATTTTTTTTTACATATATGTATATTATAATATATTAATAACAAACACTTATTTCATAGAGTGCACACATATTTACTATTATATACAGTCAGACTTCCTTTATTTTATCAATTAATAAAATCAAAGAAAAATATTTTCATATCTGTCAATGTATATCGTTTTCTATTCGTTGTAATTTTAGCCAATCCAAACGCGATGCCTGTTAAAAATATTTAATATTTAATGTTATCGTTTTTATAAATATAAAAGAAATATCAAATCAATACACCAAAACCTATAAAATATTACCCATAGATATAGAAATTAGTAAAAATACAAAAAAAAAAAGATTAAAATCAGTGACATCATCAGAGAGATACTTTTAATATTAATAATTATTTAATTCAGAAGCGTTTAATTTTTTTCTGTTGCAATCCAAAATTTACTAACATAATCTAATATGTTATATTTAGAATACTGGAAAAATATCAAAATTTTGAAGTTATAACAATTTTTGGATTAAGAAATCCTGTTTTACTCTATATTTTCATAAAGTAAATACGATTAAGTAGTAAAACAGAAAAACAAATATTTACTATATTTCTTTTAGAAATATGGAATAAAAATATTGCATTACAATGAAAAAAAATACTTCTATTGAACAGTGCCAATACTAATGATGTCATCGAAGAAAATGATAGTAGTTAGTAGTAAATATATATTATATTAGTTGGAAACAATAATAGAAAAAAATATATACTATGATTAATTGCAATTTTTATTTAAAAACCTTATTTTAAAATTATTACTATACGATTTTTTTTAAAGATAACTTTGTAAAATTAGACATTCTACATATTATTACATTTTTTGATGAGCAAACTTGGCATAACTTATATTCAATTTTAAAAGTTAATTCCGTGTCCTATAACTAATAATGTATGCGTAAAATTTTTTTTCAACAATTATGTATAAGAAATTTTATTTATTTATTTTTATATATATATAATAATTGAATGAACAGATTAGATAAAATGATGTTTGATATTATTTTTTTAGATAGTGCTAAGCATTTCTTTTTGTCTGTAAATATGTATAATTTATAGGATAATATGTGATCTCACTCGAATAAATAGGAAAATTGACATTATAATTGCATATCACTTAGGTTCGCCATCACCGCACTAATCATTAGTACTATCAGTATATTTGTTAATGTTAATATAATATTAGTTCTTTTATTGCACACGAAGCAATTATTAGTGTAAGCTTTATGTTATTTATCTTGATGATGAACACCAGCGCCATTATCCGGATATTCATATTCATCATTTCCGTCTTGTGCTTCGTCGTATTCGTCTTCTGGATCGTCTTTATCATCTGGACCCGGATCTATGCCTTCGTGCGACGGCGAAGGTGGTAATATTTCCTAAATTGTAATAAATATTTAGTAAATGTTAGTCGTTAGTAATTTTAATATACAATTTCCGTTAAATACTACACGAAATCAATATAAAACTTACGTTAGATAACGTGTTATTATCCAAACTAGAGTTATTTAGCCGCTTTTAGGGTTAAATAATATACGATTAATTTGGGTTAGTTTGTAACCAGTTTTTTCAATCATTAAATTTGTGAATATAACTTACTTTCTGTGGTCGCCAACCGCATCCCGGTAAAGGAAGTCCATCCGGTCCTAGAGGACATGGCGCATCCAAACCTGGAACTCCTTGATCGCCTTTATCTCCCTTATCACCTTTTCTTCCACGTTTTCCTATCGGTCCCTATAAATATTTATACGCAATTTTTCTAATTTTAATATATTTTTTATGTTCAACCTTTTAATTTGATATATGATTTTTAAATATTTTCAATATAATTTAATAAATGTATAATAGGAAAATATCTCTTGAAATATAATATTAGCTGCCGTAAATAATTTACGCATAAAAAATATAAATTATATTTATATTGAAAATCTATATGTAAACTGTACATATATTATTTTCTTTTTGTATAAAATTTATTATGCATATAGATATATATTAATTTATAAAACAAATTTACATATGTACAATTAAATTTATTTTCATGCACGTTTTCGATCCAAATTTATTTTATAATAAAAAAAAAAGATAAAATTGTGATTATTTTTATCACAATCTTTGCTGATCGAGCAAAGCAGGCATGTGTTTGTTTGAAACATCATTCAACTGGTAAAAAAAATGAAAATCGTGCAGATGAAATATGGTATAAATAATGTTCACTTCTCGAACATGTTGATAATCACTGATATTATTTAGCAGTTGTATACTTTACTAATTTATCGACCATTTATAAATTATATACTCACTGGATCACCCTTGTAACCTTTGTCACCTTTTGGACCCTAAAATAAAATTATATATTATTATTTTTTTTAGTTTATTTCTTTTCAAAAAATATAGATTACTTAAAATATACCTCTTGTCCAGGTATGCCATCAGTTCCCTGAAATTCATATATTAAATTAAATTTAATATTCTTTCTTATAAGTCGTAATTGTATTGTTTTTCTTACCGGAAGTCCGGGATCACCTCTATCACCTTTAGTACCTGGTTCACCTTGTGCTCCCTATAATTTTTACATTATTTTTATATATTCTTAATTTTGTTAATTATATTATTTTTATTATTATAAAATGAAATTATATTTACCTTCATTCCGTCTAATCCGGGGGGACCCTGTGGGGAAAGAAAAAATTGAATAAGGCATAATTTTGAAACACACACATACATATATAAGAATATGTGCATTTTCAGAAAAGAATTTGAATTTTATTATTTTTAATGAAATGAAAATATACTGAGATGATGAATAAGAAAATTTAATGTTAAAATTTATTTTCATCTGTTGTAAAAATATTCTTCGTTTTTTAAGAATTTTTTGATATAATGCTATTTTTTTGTCATATCGTAATTAATATTTTCGTTTAATTAAAAAAAAATAATTAATACTAGAAAATAAATATATATTTTTATATTATATTGTAAAAAACGAAGAATTGTTTTTAATCGCGAAAATAGAGAATGATTTAGCTTAGAGTGCTAAAATTTTCGTATGAAAAAATAAAATTAAAAAAGGATGTATTTGAAATGAAAAACTTACGCGCACGGTAATTTTTTGATGATTGTGATAATGCGTGTTAGCATGTTAAAACAAAAACATTTTTTTGATATAATTATGAAAAAGATGATGAATCGAAAAGAAGAGCACTAAAAAAAGGGATCAATAGTAATGATGGATGCATGTGACGAAATAAAAATAATAATAGATTGGGGGGAGGGGGCAATTTGTGCAAAAATAATAAATGAAAATTTTGTGAATAGGAAGTAAGAAGCGTTTGTAATTTTGTTTGTTAATAATTATAAATATGTGTATTTATTTTAAAAAATCGATGCAAATAAATTAAGATAATGATTTATTGCTAAACTATTTTTAACTATTTGTAATATATATATATATATATATATATATATATATATATATATATTTGACACATATACATGAAAATTTCTATTTATTTATTTGTATGTGTATTTAAAGAAAATTTGTTGATATGAAAATAGTTACTTAATTTAGAATTTAAATAAATAATGTTTTATTTTTATATAAATTAAATATTCAATAAATTAAATATGCGTACATAACTTTTTAAATGAAGTAACTATATCAGACATTTCAGTCTAGATCAACGTTCTTGTGTATTTTATGATGTTTTTTGTTTTAATATAAACGATAAGGGATGAAAAATAAATATGAGAACTGAAAGAAAATTTTTCAGAAAGCAAAAACATTCCAGCAGAAAAAATAATAGAAAATAATAATAATAATAATAATAATAATAAATTACAAATAAGATACGGCCATTAGTTTTATGGAGCACGTGCACTTGCACACATTTATTTAAATATATAGTAAAAAACATTTCATAAAGAATTTTTGTCAGTATATATACATACATACATGTACATATACATACGTATATACGTATACATACATATATATTCGTTGACAAAAAAATATAAAGAATTTATCATATATATTTTTTTAATTTTAAAAAGCAATTAAATTATAATAACATACTATGCACATTTAAAGTCAATTGTTCATTATATAATATATATGTACATACATCACATATTACTATAAATATATATATATGTATTTATTCATAGAACAATGTGCTAAAAATTACGGCAATGCAGATTAAAGAGACGAAGAGAAAACTATAACAGATAATTTTGAAGTTTTTTTTACTAAATTCGCGAAATAGAGTTGTGGAAAAATTTCAGGAAAATGTTTTATACTACGAAAAATTACAATCTAATTTTTCAGACCAGGCGTAAACATAATTAACATGCTCAATCACACCTAAATATATTATATATTATATACAGTTATCGTGAAAAATTGACACTGTAAAATTTTGAAAAATTACTGAAAATTATAGAAATATTATTTTTATTAAGAATAAATTATGAAATATTTTTAAAAATTATGTTTGATGATTTTATTATATACTATAATAGTAAAAATAAATCAAATTAGAAGTGTCGTGAGATTTTTTTTGATAACTGTACATAAAATGTTTATTGATTAATATATTTACAGTAAAGTGCTGTGTTTATTGTGAATTAATCAATAATGGAAGACCAATGAAAGTTCACTATAATCATTGAAAAAAAAGTGATGAGTTTGTCCATATAAAAAAAAATATATATATATGTATAATAAATAAATTCGTGAAAAAATAAAATAAAATGTAAATTATAATATATTCAATCGAAAAACACTGACTAGAAATATGAAAGTGCAAGTATAACAATAATCATAATATTTACATCTAATCAATTTCAAGTAGTATTTCATTCGTTTAATATTTATTTTGACTTTTAAGCAAATGACGAGATATTTGAAGAGTTAAAAATAAATTAAACATGTTTTTTGTAATTGCTATAAAAACTTTTTTTTAAATGGGGAGCAGATTGATACAATTGATTATAGTACAAGGTTTGCATTTTATACTCATAATATAAACATTGGTTTGACTAATATTATATATATTTACATAAATATATCACTTAAAATATATAAATAATGATGTTATACAATATTACGATATATATTAATAATTAGCTTAGAAAAAAAACATGATAAATCTGTTTAAAATATATACCAATCACTGATTTATTAAATATTTGAAACAATTACAATCGAATTGTGTTGTCTTAATTATGTTGTATTTACATTTCGCATTGCGTCATTATTATAATATAATGCACAGTGGCGTATCGTGATAATAAGGATCATAATCGATAGGGCGGCACTTTAGGACATTTTTTTTAATTATATCTTATATAATGCCTTGTAAATTAATATCGAAATGATCAAAGATCACGCTACGCTACTGATAATGCAATAAATAACATGGATGGACATTATTACGATGGATATAATTGTAAAAATTACATATTATTATAATTATTATTATGCGACTTGAAAATCTATATAATTATTCTATTTTTTTTTGTCATTACATAAATTATAAATAAGATGGACACAATATTACAAAATATATTAGCTTTTGAGGTAATTCTTATTCACATGGTTATTGGTTTTTCTTTTCGTTTTCAAACTAGGCCCATTATTGGTGTTAATGAGTATTTTTCAGGCATTTTTTTTTCATTGTTTTTCCTAATACTAATTTTATATATTTATATATTATATTATTATTACGCATAAATTACTTATTATGGATGGATAATGATCGAGAACATCTCGCATTTAAATACATTGATTATGATACTCATTGTACTTCTGTTTTACATATTAAAAATATTGTTGAGCTTTATATTACAATACAATAACAATGCTTTAGATTAAAAAACTTTTTCTTCTCAAAATCGATTTTTTTTAATATATATATATATATATATATATATATATATATATATATATATATATATATATATAATATTGTTAAAAAACGAATCTTAAACAAAATTTCAATACAGATCATTGAAATATTTAATATTAAGTTGAACTAATTATTTTAGGTCTCCACAATTAACATTTTTTTTAATAATATATATAATATAAAATCGTTCGATAATTTTAAAATATTTTGTAAAAATATTGAATAGCGATATTTGACTATTTATTGATTATAAATTTATTGTGTTTATATTTTCGATGTTTTTGTTATTTTTAAAGTACCATCTAAATAAAATTATATTAATAATACTTGAAAATATATATTTTTTTAATAACAAATACCATCTATTTTTTAATGAAAATATTTTGATTATTTACCAATATCTCTGTTTATTTAATATTTAGTATAATAGATGGCGTAAAATAATATAATCAACATTATAAATTCAAGACATTTGATTTTACAAATAAAAATTGTTTTTCTAACTTATATAAAAAAATTTTTCATTTCTTATATAATATAATATATAAATATAAAAATTAAATAAAAAAATATATTTTAACTAAAAACACACAATTTTCAATTTTAGGAAATGTACAAATAGATGGCACTTTCTATATCAAATTGTGAAAAATTTATATAGTTTATAATCAGTTATCATTATAATCATTAATTTATACATATTTATAAAATGCAAATGAGCAAAATTTTGAATCGATAAACAAAGACAAACTTTTAAATTGTTGCCATAGCAAAAAAAAAAAAAATACGAGTTGTGGAAAAATACAAATTTCACGCATATCAACGATAATAATTATAGTATTAATAATAATAATAATAGTAATAATAATAAATAGCGAATAGAATCTTAGTAAAAAAGCCTTCGTCAGGAATAATTTGTAATCAATTAAAATGACTGGTTGATAATTGTCGATTGCGGACGATGATTAGAATTTCTGTCCAAGCGCGATCTCCTTCCGCCTCCCTAGATTAAGGATTAGGCCGTTCAACATTTAAAGGCACCTAAATAGGTAATCTTCATTATAATTTATATGTATACTTAGGAGATGCACTGAATTATTCTGATATTATCTGTATTCTTCAATTTAAAAAAAATACAGATCCATTCACTTATAATAATTATAAATATTATGATATTGCATTTTTTTTTCTATCATGTTCACGTATGGATAGGACGAATAAAAATTATTATAATTATATATCGTTTTTCAGAAATTATAAAATATTATTCAAGAAGGATGATATTTATTTCAGAAATGGCGAGAATTTTATGAAAATGTGAATATTTAATATATTTTAATCTAAATTTTTAATATAAAAACATCCAAGATTTACGGTTGTTAATAACATACTATATACTAAAAATAAAATTTCACTTCAAAAAATAGTATAATATTAAGAGTTTGATCAGAAGTAAATATTTAAAATCATTGATTGAAAATTATTGACTTACTATAGAAAAAAAAATATTTTGAAATAATTAAATGTATATATGATGAAAATTTCACGTCATATTTTATAAAATAATAATAACGAAACTATTCGTCCTATCAATTTATGATAAATATTTAGTGTGAATTTCAATGTGTGCATCTCCAGTTAACATCTAAACTATTTTTATATTTTTTTATAATGTCACTACGATTAAAACTGTTTTACAATTAAATATTTCATAAACTTGCAAAATAAATCAAACGACAAAAAAATGTGATAAAATTTTACGCAAAGTAAGTGCAAAGAAAACATAAATAATTTTTCATGAAAGTGATGATCATTTTTTTTACTGTTTGTATATTTAAATATATTTATGATATATATATGTATTTCATATAATAATAATATATATAAGAAAGAATGTTTACACATACAGTAAAAATAATAAATGATAATAAGCAAATAATTAGATATCTATCGATCAAAAACTATTTATTCACTAAAAATGATGTGATACGTGAAACGTAATTGTTGGAGACACTAAAACTCAAATAACAGCAAATATTCTCAAAAAAAAAAGAAAAGAAATAAACGCATAAAAGTTCTCACACGGATCAACATTTAGTACGTACATCTCAAAAAAAATTAGAAATTATAATAATAAATCAAAAATAAAAATTTAAATCGATAATCATGTTCAGAAACAGAGAAATAGATAGATAGATAAGAGAGAACAATAAAAAATTTATAGCGACATTCATAAAAAACACTGATGGAATAATTATAATAAAATGCAATGATTCAAAAAATTTTTACAAACAATATGAATTATTATTTTTTTCCTTTTAAAAAATCGACGTTTACAGAATAAAATCAAACATGTATTATATATATATATATATATATATAATAAGAATAAATTAAAATAAATAAAACGTATTAAAAATAAAATAAAATAAAAATATGTCATATAAAAAAGGACACTGATATAACAAAATATTTCATTTGTTTGATTTTTTTTTAATATTGGACACGGTTGCTGGTGAGCGAATTGCTTACCATAGGTCCCTGCTTCCCATATTCTCCCATTCTTCCTAGTTCCCCCCTCAGTCCCATAGGACCCTGGAAAATCATAACAAATTGCATGAACTTTTACATTCATGCTCGTACGTTTACAT
Organism: Leptonema lineaticorne; assembly: GCA_024500535.1. Lineage (NCBI taxonomy): Eukaryota > Metazoa > Arthropoda > Insecta > Trichoptera > Hydropsychidae > Leptonema > Leptonema lineaticorne. The sequence goes on along the minus strand of JANIJI010000059.1, from coordinate 3,664,372 downwards.
ATTTTCTAGATTAAAAAAAATATGAATTAGAGCTATTTAGAAGAAGATTGAACAAAATAAAAAAAAACAACATCATTATGATTAATTACAATTTTATAACACATCATCGGTCACGTTGCTTGTTTGGTACCCTTCACATCAATAATTATCAAAATAAAAAAATATATTATGATCGAGTTAATTTGCGATTAAAAAAAGTGTAAAGAATATATGTATGCGAAAAATTTGTGCAACGTTAACATACGAAATTCAATTGAATAAAAAGCACAACACATTAGGTGTTAGTGAGGAGATAGAAATTCAACTTTTTTTTTAAATATATCAATGTTTTACCGGTAATCCCATAGGACCAGGGTCTCCTTTAGATCCCTTTTCACCCTGAAAATGTAGAAAAAAATAATAAATATAGTTTCGACGATTGAAAGAAAAAAAATATGCTCGTTTCATCTTACTGTATCTCCTTTAGCACCGTTGCTTCCACGGTCTCCTTTTATACCTGGAGGTCCTTGTAATCCTGGAAGACCGACTGGTCCCGGAGGACCCGGTGGTCCCATAATCTGAAATTTTGATATACATTTTATACAATGAACCGGCTAGGTGTTTGTTTTTAATCGAACGTTGAATATTTAAATTTGCATATCGTAAGTATAAAAATGGTTCGACATAACTTTTTGAATTAATTTATTTCACGATTCAATTCCACGTTGAATATATTATATATCCAGTTTTTATTCAACAAACATAAATCATATGGTAAATTTAAATACTTAATTGACCAATATACATTCAAACGAATAAACATCGAAAAGTTGAAAAATTGAAACCTATTTTCTGCTGGAAAAAAGAATACCTGAATACATTAAGACTTACCGAACTCGTTTTTAATATATATTAATATTTATATGAAAGAAAAATAATCCACCGCCTGTATATGACATTGAATTATTTATATTTAAAACGACAAAAATTTACTTTATGAACACTTTAAGTCAATTCGTACAAAAACATCGGAATACTTACAACTTCTCCGCCCATAAATTCCATGCCGGTACCATCACCCTGCAAATTCAACAGTGGCTATAAGTTAACACGCAATTATGTACAATTAAATATATTTTACAATTTAATACCTGAAATGAGTGTATAAATACACAAAAACATATATTACACTAAGAATATTTAAATTATATAAGATAGAAAAGATAGATACCTGTCTTCGTCTAAGCTTCTTGTATTTCTGTGTTGGTGCCACATGAGCAAGAGCAGCCGATAGGGAGAAACGAAAAAAGAGGTTATTATAAAATTAATATTAAATTACTCGTTTATTAAGTGTGTATTTTGTGTGCTATTGCTATTTTTTCTGTTATTTACCGATTCACCCTTGTCGCCTTTTTCACCTCTCAGACCAGGATAGCCAGGTGGACCCGGAAGACCTGGAGGACCCATCAATCCCGGTGGACCGATGTCTCCATATTCTCCCTTCTCTCCTTTGGGACCTTCCGTACCCTGGAAAAATGAATCGTTTACATATAAGTGCTTAATATTGATAAATTATATGGATTTCTTTTAAACAAAAACGGTATAAATCATACATATAAAATAAAATAAATCAGTAATAATATGTTAAATTTACTGAATTTAGATTTTTTTAAAAGTCGTATTACCAATTTTATATTAAAAATCTATTTATTATTAATAAAATGTTTAATATCATTTTGATTTAATTAATATAATATTACTTATATAAATATTGGTGACTTTAATTTATTGCAGAAGATCTTTAACCTTTTTCGGTCACGACAAAATATGTTTTTCGAAATCGGACTTCAATAATTTAAATCCACACAGTAAAGGAATAATAAAGAACGGTTGACTCAGAAAAAATATTAAAAATAAAACAATTTATGTATCATAATTTAATTAGTGAAATTATTTTTTTTAAGTTATGGCAACTCATTTTGAAAACCTTGACGATCAACTTTTGGGTTATAATAATAACTCATAAGTTAAACAAACCGATCTATGGGTTTTAATTAAGTGAATAAACACATGTGTTACCAATAATAATTTATAAATTGCATTATTCGCATTTTATTTGAAATGACATTTTAGCTTTAAATAAATTTGTATCCTACCGGTAGTCCAGGAGGTCCCTGAGGTCCAGGTTCTCCATTGTATCCATTCTCTCCTGAAGTTCCAGATGTACCCTTTTCACCCTTATCACCTGTAAAATTGTTGCGCAATCATAAGATCAAAAATAGAAAGCAATATTAAGTTTCAATTTAACTTTAATTAAAATTATATTAATCACACTTACCGTAACAAGTTATAGAAATATATACGACATTAATTAATTGTTAATAACTGGTGATTTTTTAATTAAGAAGTGCTCGTTGGCGATTGCTGTGTGTGTTAAATACTGCTAATTACACTATAAAGCATTAATTTAAAATAAATACTATAATTACTTTCTTAAACTAATAGAAAAAAATATATATATAAATTTAACATAAAATAAAAATCTATCAATTACATCTAAAATTATCTTTATATAGAATCACAGTTTTATATTATTAATTAAAATTAAAATTTTTATTATACATTTAATAAAACTGTTATTCAATATAAAAATCTACATCAATTTCACTACAAGTCATATTTACAATATTAAATATATTAATATACTAAAATTACAGCAAAAATAAGCATAAAAACTTAATCAACCATTAAATAATATCAGTCAAAATTAAAATGTTTACATTGTATAAATAAAATAGATGTTAAATTTGGTATGTTGTAAATAAAAGTTTAGTATTAAATGTTATATTTTTGTAGTAAATGTGAGTTTTATGAAGAAAATATGCAAAATTTTCATGCTATTTTCATGCACAATCAAATATAATAATATATAAAAACATAAGTAAATTCGTATAGTATGCACCATTTTTTATGAGTATAATAGAAGAATTTTATTTACAGGCTTATATATATATGTTCATATATGTATATAAAATTTATATTCATTCAATATATATTTTAAAATCTATAATATTCCTTTTCTAATAATAATTTATGCAATATTTTTATTTGGTATAGAGAGGTAAATAATTCTGTATAATTGAGAATAACGAAACAGGATAGTATAGATAAAAGATTTTTTAAGGGTGCAAATATTACCCTTTTTCCGCGTTTTCCTCTCGTTCCCTTTTCCCCGGCAGATCCTGGGGGACCAATTGGTCCGGAATCACCTTTTTCACCTCGTAATCCATCAGGTCCTGTATTTTCATATTGATGCCCATGTTCATCTTTCTTTATATATATTTTTTTTAATTATACATTTACGACCAAAAATTTACTTTTTCTTACAATGATTTTAATTTTTGTTTTAAAAATGTTTGTGCATAAAATACTATTTACGTTAGTATTTTTTAACAACATATAGCTAAGTATTATTAAATAAAATAATATTTATTTTTAAAACTGTTACTAAGCACAAAATAAGCTGTGAATTAGCTTCGAGTGTTGTTAAATGCCGATACACATTAAAATTATATAAATTAAAAATAATTAGCTAAAGATCAAATTTATTACAAAAATATAGAGAAATACATACCCGGTGGTCCTGGAGGTCCAGGAGGACCTTCTATTATTCCAGTTGGGAATTGGTCACCTTTTAATGTTGTCGTCAAACCTCGTTCTCCCTTATCTCCTTTATCACCCTGTAATATACAAAAAAATCTAAGCTTTGGACGAATTTCATAGGATTTCGATTTACATAAAGAAAATCAAAATGTCTACGATCGATAAAAATACCGCAATACTAATTATTAGCGAAAATCAAAATTACGACAAAATAAATTAGCATATTATTCGTCTAATTCAATTTATCAAAGTGTTAATATTTTTGAGTGTGTACTAAATATTCTAATAATTAATCGTAATTAGCCAATGTTAATAACCCCAACACCAATGTTAGTGCTCAATTTCAATTTTCAAAATCTTACTGGCAAACCCCTAAATCCGCGTAATCCAGGAAGGCCTGGAGTACCCGGAAATCCTCTTAAACAGTATCTCGGACAATCCTGTAAATCCAGATGTTCTTATAATTAATTTATAATTGAATAGTTGGTCTTCGGTAATTCGTTGTTTTACCTTTGGTCCGGGAGAACCAGGCTGGCCTTTCGGTCCTTCCGGTCCAGCACTTCCAGCCAATCCACGTTCTCCTTTAGTTCCAGTCTCTCCGGGTGGTCCTGGGCGTCCTTCATGTCCAGGTAGACCTTCAGTACCTTGTTGACCTGGTGGTCCCGGTGGTCCTGGTTCGCCAGGTTCACCCTAAGCGTTGATTAACTTAATTATTATTTTTTAAATCATTATTTTTTCATTAATACAATTAAAAATAAAAAATACTAATCTAATTAAGGGAACATCAATTTAAAAACACAAACTGAAATAGGGTAACAAGAAAAAATGTTACATAAAATATACTTGTACTTTATGTTTGTTAGAAAAAAATAAATGATATTCCTTTTCTTGGATGTTTATTTTATATAATGATTTCTTGGAAAAAATGTATCACAAATAATTGTTTAGTATAGAAATATTCAGTATTTCTTTTACTATGAGCAAAACAATTCGAGATTTATTTTTATGTCTCACTCAAAAAATAATTCTATTTAAAATTTTCTAAAAATATTTCAGGAATATTTTCAAAAATATTTTTTTTTCGTATATTATATTTTATAGGACAAAACACGATGGAATATAAATAAACAAAATGATAAAATACGAAACAATTTAAAGGATTCAATACATATTTATAAATAAACAAACAAAAATGGAGAACAAATCTACATATATTATACAATACATATAAATACATTGATAGAGAAAGCCTACGAAAAATAATTTAAAAAAAACGTGTATTTAAATTTCAGCAAATGTGATGAATCAATTGATATTTTACACGCATTAAAAATATATATAATACAAAAATAATCAAAATAATTATAATTTTGTAAATATTAATTAAAAAAATATTTACACAGAGAAATATAAAGCATAACAAACTTACCTTCAGCGTGATTATAGTTTGAGCCGAAATATTATGACCAGCAGCTTGAAGACCCTAAAAACCAAATACTACGCATTTTTCAAATACCAAAAAAAGCACACAAAATACCACTTAGGAGCAAACATAAAATAATATAAAAAAAAAACAATAATAATTACTACATATAAAGCGACAAAATATCGACGCTCTGTCAATACAAAATAAAAATCGTTTTGATCGAAATGTGGAGCTAATAGAAAATATAATATATATATATATATATATATATATATATATAAATTAAATAAAAGTATATATAAATATATACAAAAAAAAATAATTAAAAAAAATACAAAATAAATTCAAGCTAAATTTTCGTATAAATCTACACAACAGATATTTATTATATGTGATACGTGTAAATAAAACTAAATAAATAATAAATTCGGTACAAAACAAACAAGCCGAAAAACAAAAGTATATAAAAGTCCTTCACAGCAGTAATTTGTTTTGTACCTTGACTGCGACTATTTCAGCATATCCCAATGTGCCACCCCGTAATGTGGTCACTGATCTTTTCATTCCCTGAAATGTGTATTTTATGCTTGACAAACATCGTAATTACGTCAAAACTTTATTATAATTATAAAAGTATTAAAAAAAAATTTACAGAACATTTCATACATTATATATGAAATATGTTCGTTCGATGTGAACTATATTTTTATTGATAAAGTTGAACCTTAGTTAACTTTGAGTTTATCTCAAACTATTCATAGAAAATTTAGCAAACTGTTTTCAAAATAATCTCGATTTGAATTCTGACAATAGATCGAATCTTATTATTTTACCTTAACTGTTGAGAATACGTCAAATCCTGGATTTCCCAATTCACCTTTTTGTCCTTTATCACCTGGTCTACCCTAAAATATAAATATAATTTATATATATATATATATATATATATATATATATATATATATGATTTAATAAATATAGTTTTCTCTAAACATGAAATATATAAAAAAAAATTAATATTAATATGGAATTATAATACTTACAGGATCTCCTTTAGGTCCATCTAGGCCGATTGGTCCCTGAGAAAAAAAACCAATATAATAATTAAAATATGTAATAATAATATCTTACAAAAAATAGTTTATGATTTTAACAGGTTATAAATAATAATAATAATAGTTAAATGTGAAAATAAAGCTGTGAAAATATATATATTAAATATTTGTTAATATATAAATTTTGTTAATAGTTATATTTTATGACACTACAATATATGATCAAAAATGCAAGTGCGATACGAAAATATTAAATTTAATAAAGTAAATTGATATTTCGACTCCGATAAATTATGAAGTAAATTTAATAACACACATGTAAAGGTGCGAAGGTTGTAAACCCAGAAGTGAATACCTTGAAACCTCTGAACAATAAATATTAATAATATAGTTCATAGCTATAAATTAAAATAGTAATCAAATGGATACTTTGATATATTTGTTAACCGCAATTATTTATTTATCAGCGCAAAATATTTGTGTATTTTTTTTGATAATTTTGAAAAATATATATTCGAGAATTTTCAATTTTTTATTTTGCCAACAATGTATATATTGTAGATTTATGTTGGTCAATTAATATAATTATATGAAAATGCTTGCAAATTTGATTATAATGAAAATGCGTTGTGTTATGCATCTACGATAATTTATAATGGGGTTAATTATTAATTCAATCGTGACAATTAATTATGGTTAGTTTCATTACCGATTCAAAATGACTGAAAATACAAAACACGCAATAATTCGATCATATTTATATATGTATTTTTTAATTTGATTTACTTTTTAAAATAACGGTTGAAATATTAAAACATATTTCTATTAGATAATAATATTCTAAAATATAATGCTGAAATATTAGTTATGTTAAATTAAAATAAATATCCGTTGCATACGAAAATACAATTTGAAAAATATTTTATATGCGAATATATGATACTAGAACATATCAAAGTAAATTAAATATTCTATTTTTACTGAGAATATTTGTTTCGAGTAATATTTTACTGAATATTTGAACTGTGTATTACGTTTAAAGCAAAAGTACTAAATTTAAATTTATGTAATATAAAAATATAAAGGGGTAGAATTTTATAGAAGTTTACTTTTAGTTGTTGTACAAAATACGATAAGAAAAATAACGCGGTTAGTTCTCGTTGTTATTATATATTTAAACAAAATTAATAAAATATTATAATATGTTATTAGAACATGGAATTACAAATTGTGAAATAATCATCTAATAGATAAATAAGTTTTTATAAAACAATAAAAATTATTTTCATACGTATCATTGTCATTTTTATATAAATAAATTAAATTAGATTTTGAATGAAAGATCAGTGCTTTATTTAGTCGTTATAAAGGAGTTTAATCATTGCAATGTATGAATACTATAAAAAATGCTATGACGCGAATGAAAAGATTGAGAACCTCTATTAAATTAGAACGTGAGCGTAAACCGTAAAATGTTACAATTTTATAATACAATATAAAAAAGTTCAACTCATCGTAGATTTGAATTTTTTAAGTAAACGTGAGAAAAAGTTTGAAAATTTTCAGTATATAATATAAACGTATTGCGTTCGTTGTTAATAAAGCGTTGTGATTAATTCGAGTTACACTTTTGCTCGTTCATGTTTTTAACTGTAAAGTTACAAAACGAAAACAAACAAAAAAGAACCTGAAGGTTAGTAATTTTTTTTTACAATAAGTGGTTAAATTTAAATTTCGTTAGTGAAGTGCACCATAAAAACTAGTCGACCCGAACAATTGCCTTACCATAAAACCTCGTTCGCCCTTTTCACCCTTTGAGCCCTGCAATATCGCAACAAAACACACCGAATGAAATTATCGTAAACTTTATTATATGCACACATTTTCATAAGTTGTAAAAATATATAATTATGCATGTTTTTATTTAATATAAAAATACACTGCTCTTCTACCATATAGGAAAAATCTCTTTTTATCATATATTGTAGGAAAGGTGGGAAATAACGAAATTATAGGTTTCAATGCTAAAATAAAGAACTAATATGATTGTAAAAATTTATATATATATATATATATATATATATATATATATATATATATATATATATATATATATATATATATATATATATATATATATATATATATATATATATATATATATATATATATATATATATATATGGAAATTGTAAAAAAATAAAGATAAAAGTACGTGCAAATAAAAATAAAAATTAAACTAATAACTACCGGAAATCCATTTTTTCCAGGAGAGCCTGTTGGACCCTGAAAAGAAAATAAAACGACAAGCAAATTATATAACGAAAAATAAAATAAAAAATGAGAAAAAAATATATGGAAAGCAATTTTATGTCTACTTCAAATACAGGATGAAAAAATAAAAAATAAAAAAATATAAATATAAAAGTTTTTTTAGATCTAACTAGAACTTATATTTTAAAAATATTTATTATTTTTTTATAAAATCGAATTTTTAATGTTTTATCAAAATTCTAAATGCTGTATAGAATTAAGTAATAGCATTACTCTCCTAATATAAATATATAAAAATTAATTCACGCGTTTAAATAAAAAATAGATTTATATCACTTATATATGATATCAGAGGAAACATTTTATATAATTGAAAATTGTTATAGCATTAAAATATTGTTATTAATATAAAATAATAAATAATATATATTAGAATATAATATATTCATCAGCTGAAAATTTATTTTCAAATGTTATACATCAAAATAGATTATATTTCAGATAAAATAAGAAAAAAAAATATATAACATATATAATATAATATATAAATTCAGGCTTACCACATAAAATATAAAATATTAAGAAATAAAAACGGAGACAATAAACGAGTAACGCCGTAAAAAAGAGAAGATTCGAAATAAATAAACGTCCATAATAATACTGGAAATAAAAGGAAAATAAATAAAAAGTTTTTATGCCCTTACAGCTGGACCGGGTTCTCCTGGGTCACCCTTTTTGCCCTTCTTGCCTCGTTTGCCCGGCGGTCCTGGAGGACCTGAAACAGGAACAAAATGGAATTATGATGACACCAAATCGAATTTCTCCTTTCCACAATGAATATAAAATAATTAATTTTAGAAATACAAAAAAAGGACGTAAGACCCTTTTTTGTTCGGCCTTTCTTGAAAAAAATACGTACTTATACTGTAACGTACAATATAAACGTATATCTTCAATATTATGATAAATTACATTATTTTTTTAATATTATTATATTTATATAGAATACATCAATTTCGTATTTATATTTAAAAATTACATAAAATTCATCAGAATATTATAAAATTATAAGTATATATATATATATATATATATATATATATATATATATATATATATACACATAAGTATAAATGATGATTTTATAATAATTTTTTTCTTATAATATTTATGCCCTTTGGTTTCCAAATGATTCACACATATAAAATTTAACACATGTTTATAACAAAATATATAATATATGACTGTATAAAATGTAATCCCAGCGAATGGTGCAAAGACAATCTTGCGAGAAGTATTAGAAACTTTCATACAAACTCTGAATACAAATTTCCCTTGGTTTCCTTATTGTATGAGAGTATATATATATCAGGGATGGTCAACTTTGTCGCAACAATCGAGTTTTTGTATCAAAAATAAAAATCAGGGATCAACTTTTTTATACAATAAATAACCGACGGCTATTCGTGATAAGAAATTTTATTGACTATGTAAATCTTTTACTTTGATATAAAGTCCTTTATAATACGTTTATAAATATAAATCTTTTTTCAAAAGAAATATGTTTCCATTATTTGCCGTTTAATTTTTAATATAATTATATTTCTTTTTTACATTAAAAAAATAGTTATGAATATCTGATTTTAATATACATATTAATATGAAATATTACGTTATTACAATATTAAAAAGCCGATTCTTCGTGATGAAGCCGTTTCAATTACGAAAGTCATCCTTCAAAATTCCTTTGTTGATTATAATACTTCAAAATAAAAATTGCTAATCACGTCGATTAATCGTTACCGTTGTTAAAAATTGATTATTCAAAATTTAAATAAATCATCAAAATACAAGTGGGATGGATAAAAATAAATAAATATATAAATTTATTTAGTGCGAATCGCTAATCAAAGTTTTCCACGGCGTCGAATTAAACTTTTCTCCGTTTCGGCGGACGTTTGTCTGTTGAATTTGAAGTTATTTAAACCGAAAGAAGACAAGGGGATTAAATGTGATGCGATCGGAATGAGAATTAAAGCACTGTCAAGTTTCCTAAACTCGACATAATCCAATATGTAAAACGAGTGTGTTTCTTATGATGAACAAGAGCGAAAACATTCCAAAGACGTTGTAACGTGTCTTGTACAAGAATGTTAATTAATAAAAGTGAAAATCAAAAATTAAATAACATCCAACCCCCCCCCCATCCCCAATTATATATTTTTAATAAGAAAATATTGTATTAATAAATAATTATGTTATATTTATTTGATTAATTATAAAGATAAGTGCATTATATGCATTCGCGCAACTTCACGTCGTATGAATTTAATCGTAACAGATGACTGTCAAACAGTTCTATTTAAAGTGCTCAGTGCGACTGACATGTGTCACTGATAAAATATAAATATATATATTAAGTGACACTGAAATAAAATAATTAATGAGATATACAAGTATATACAGTTGAGTTAAATAAATATTTATGTTAATTCTATTGACAGTATTTATTTTTGTTTTAGATATTGTTGCTTACAAAAATATATATTAGTATATATAATTTTTAAATTTTGTTAACATTTCAAGTAATATCTTTCCATTATAATATAATATCTTTAAAAGTTTGTGAAAATGCGCTGTTAATTTGATTTCTTGAATTTTATAGATTGACCGCAAATTTAAACTTCTAATTAAGGAAACAGTCACCCGGTACAGTACTTGGTGAATACAAAGCGTATGTAATAGTTCTTAATTTGACTTTAAATTAAAAACTCACGAAAAATTATACAGTTGTGTGCAAGCACATTATTAGGATGTTGACTTCTAAAGTTATTTCGTCACAAATTTGGACATTTCGTGAAATTTATTCTATATAATAAATATCATAAAACGCTTAAATAATTGATATTTTATTTAAAAATAAGAAATTTTTGATGCACAAAATCAAGAAAAAAATTTCTTAGAAATCGATTATTTTTTGTTACAGTTACATAATCAAAGATAAAACTTTTGTTTTCTATAGTGCATAATTCATTTTAATCTGAGATAAAAATGTATTTTATTATTGTTAACTTTAATGAATTAAAAACTATTATATTAAGTAATAGTGTTATTATAATTATCAAATTAATATACTGCGTCAAAATATAAAATATCTTTAATATAAAACTTTATAAGCAGTAATCATTCTCTCGATTCTCATCCCTTTTAAAGTAAAATATGAAAGGATATTTCGAGATAAACATCATCATTCACACGAGATATTTTTTCAACAATTTTAGTAACATTGTAGTGCACAATATACATTCCATAGATATAAGTTTAAATTACGAGAAATTCCCACTCCTTTTCTATCAACAACAAAACACGACGAAAAGCAACCGCACAATAATAACAATAATAAAAGCAATGATAATAATAATAACAATTCGCAAGAAGATTAAGACGTTTTGTGCGAAGGCATCACGGTTCCTACGACCGTCAAAAGTCTTGACCAAAAGCTCTCTCTCTCTCTCACTCTCTCGTAATTTAGTGAGCTTTTATTAGAGAATAAGAGCCTTAATGGTGGTTTAATGACGGTCATCATTCTCGCGGAGCCGGCTCACCCTTTTTCTTCATTGTAAAACGGCCACGTAGGTGCTGATGATTATCACGACATTTCACCCACGAGGATGTACAGGAGGACAACGCCAAAGCGAAACACGCTATTAATATAAATCAAAATAAATTTAACATTTAACCACTTGCACTAGAGAGGTGACGTTTGGTTACCGCTTAGATCAAAGCGAAAAATCGATGTGCGGCAATGATTATTTATATTAATTTCTTTATAATAAATTCCCATACTCTTTCGATATAATGTTATGAAATGTAAAATGACACTCTTTTAAATAGAAAAGATTTTCTTATATTAAATTAATTCGCAACCACGTAACCACAAACCGAACTGAATTTTGGCATTGAAACTTTGAAACTTTTATGGTTCAAACTTGAAAATCTTTCCAGAAGGATTACTAAAATATTTTTTTAATCATAGATCAGTATACCTTAATATACTTTTATTAAGAAAACTGTTTTTTTAAAGTTAAATTATAATATAGCTTTAATATATGAAAGCATACATTATTTTTCGTAAATAATTTTAAGTTTGGAGTAAAAAATAACTCTGCGAAACGTATCAAGTGCAAAGGGTTAACTATTGCCTAAGATTATAAAGATACTAGAATATATAAATAGTTTAAATGTCGTATAATAAAAAAAAACATTTTAATACAAATTCAATGAAACCGCTCTAAGATATTTTAATAATAAATTAATTAATTAAAAAATATACCTTATTTCCTTTTGGCAATAAATCAATGTGTTATTTATAAGGTTTCACGAAATAATTGTATTCATAAGGTTTCAATGTGACGACCCTTTTCGAAAACAATATTTTATGAATGTATTAAAAAAAAATGAAAGACACTTTTTTTTTCTTATTTATAGCATTAATGATATAGTTGCACTATTTTTTTCTAAATAAACATATTTATATAAATTAAAGTCTAACATTATTTATGATAAATAAATTGAAGAGATGCCGCACTGTACATTTTTTTAATATCGCCCTCGAAATTATCTCGGTTTAAATAGATCGGTGTAATTAAAACTTTAACCAGATCACAATACTTTTTTTTATTCTATGTAAAAAAAAGGGATAACGGTTAATTGGGACACATTTTTAGTCGATTAGGATCATTTTTTGATCTTTTTAAATTTTACAAGATAGTAATTTAAATCACTAACAAAAACGTTACACGTCACAAAATAATTGAAAAAATACTACTATTTTAAATATGGCTTAATATGATTTCATTTGTTTTTTTTTCACTATATAAAATTATTATAACAAAAGAAAAATAGTTTTACAAAGTAAAATATAAAAAAATACTTTTAAATTAATTCTTCATTATTATAAAATTGATTAAATATGTTAAATATTAAAAAAAAATATTACTATATAATTCAATCTACTTATTAAACTATATAACATTTACAAATTCATGAATAATTAATAATGTATAATATTAAATTTCAAACGGATTATACTTAATCTAAACATGTTTAGGTTTAATCTTAATCCAATTATCTTTAATATTACACGAAAGTAAAGTAAATTTTATAATTTTACTCTCGTATTATATAATGTTTAATGGCATTTTTTTTTCGCCGTTTCATATGGAAAATTCACGCTCAAGTTAAAATTTATATTAACTGCTAATTTGATAACGGGATTATTATATTTTAATTATTAATTAAAATGTATACGAATTCTCTGTAATAATATAATATTTTTTATACTATATATAAATAATAAAATTAATTATATTGTTACGAATTTAAGAGCTTTGCATTTTTTTATATTAAAAATGCAGATATGTTACTATCAAATTAAAACGAAAACACGCGCTTAGAAAAATTGCTCAGAATAAATAAGAAAAGGCAAAGTACACCATGTGTTTTCACAGAAGGGTGTATTAAAGGGCTAAGATAAACGAGAGTAGCTTTTATTTTTTTCCACATTTTTTCGCTTAGCTTTCGAATTTATTGTTTTTTTTTTCTATTGCTAAAAGGGGAGATGCGAAGATTTACGTGTCGTTAATTCCCAAAGTCGTATATAGTCGCTATCGAACTTTTTACACATGGTGTACTTTAAAAAATGAACATGTGCTCTAAAGCGTAAAAAAATTTTGAACGAAAACGACACGAAGAGCTCATTAAAGTTTGTCGAATATTTTCACCGATCTCATATATATATATATATATATATATATATATATATATATATATATATATATATATATATATATATATATATATATATATATATATATATATATATATATTGGCTGTAACTAATGAAGTGTGAAACATTAAACGAATATCATTCTTTATATTTAAAGTATAGATAGAAAAAAAATGATATTAAGCTTTGTAATTTTGGTACGTGATTGATGAAGTATGAAACGTCAGTTTGTTAAGATTTTTCATCTATCACAAAATTTATGCATTTAACTGTACGTATAAAATGAAGAAGGGTCGTTAGTGGGAAAATGCGAAAGTTCAAATTGATACGTAAAATTTGTTCGAACGCGTGCACACCTTTTGCATTTTCCATAGAATTTTCCGACGTCGTTGAGGGAGGGAGCGTCGTAACATTGAAAAAGATATATCTTCATGGTAGGCAAAACTCTCTAGGTCTCTTGTTTTCTCATAACCCCTTGAAAACATTCAAAGTTTCGTCGGGACGCGTGTTTTCCCCAGATAGTATTGTAAGTTTTGTCTGAAACTCAATCCAAAAGCTCGGTTCACTTATCTACGGACAAACACGCACAATATAATAAAATATAACGCACAACAATAATATAATGCAATATAATTCAACACCCCATTCTTTGGCCCATTTCATTCGAATGTTCGGCGAAAAGTTTACAGCTTTGAAAATCTTCGAATATTCCACGATGTTATAATAAGAGAATGAAATTTTCTTCATATTATATGAACAATTAATGCTATTTTCAATTATAAATAAGATGAAAACGTGACGATACCGCGAACAGATTAATTAAATGAATTCGGCGAATGGAAGTCATGAGCATTATTATTATTCTAGTGATTTGATACATGTTTGTTGTATCCGTCAATATTTAATATAAGATAAATTTATATATATATATATATATATATATATATATATATATATATAAAGAAGCCATTTTGCAGAGGTTTCCCTCTTTGTGTAAAAGGAAGCAAGGGAGCAAAAGTTTGAGTTCAATTAATGAAAATACTACCTTTTGTTTAAGTGAGAGTTTCCCGTAATAAACTGTGCTCCGTTTTTATTATCCTGGCAATATACAGAGACCAGGGAACGCCGGAAATATCCACAATTGTTCAAGGAATTGTATTTAAACAAGTAAATGTGTAGTAATGATGCGTGGAAATCACGAATTCCCACGTTGAAGTTGTTAATGTAAATATTTAGAATTTTATTATCAAATTTAAACATTAAAATGAATATATAAATCGGGTATGTTACGATTTTTACATGTATAATTAATTTTTACACGATTGACCCTAAAATTTCACAATCTATATATAGGTAATGCTCTTGATAAGAAATGATACTGATTTCTTCAAATTACAACATTATTTTTTATGAAAAATATATATTTATTATTAAAAAATATATAAATAAAAATTTAACAACTTAATAGTTGGATTTTTATTGGATAAAATGTTTTTCTTAGCTTTTTTAATTTTATTTGAGTAAATTTACATTCAAGGTTATTTCCACTATTGAGAAACAAACGACGTTAAATATTTGGGCTAATCATTATCTATAAATTAAAACAAAACTTGCCCGAACGAGACTCGGGATCGTCAGTGTACGGAAAAATGTCACGCGCGAGAGCAATTCGTGCAAAATTGTCAAGTGGTTAAAATCTGAGATCGAAATCTATAAATAAACGTATAATTTCTAACTTGTAAAATAAATATTTTTTAAATGAAAAAAATATATTATATTTATATAAACATTATTATTTTCACAGTAGCATATAAAATAAATTGTCGAGTTTTTGACTCTTGTTTAAATTGTATAATTTTTCTAACATCCATACACGTTTTATTTTATATATTTTTAATACAAAAAAAAAATACGAAAACATTTCCGATAATATTTATTTTTCGTAGAAAACGATACGAATGAATAAAAAAAATAGAGGGAGGGGGCTGAAGGGGGAAAAAGCACACGGAGAAAATATCATCGCAAGTTTAGGAAAAAAGCACGTGATCGAAGCGTACATTCGAAATGAATTTCCCGTCTCACATGATTTCCTTTTTTCCTCGTTTCGCCCTATCGCAATTTGTTTCGGCTCGATTTTATTTCGAAAAACTGTAGGCAAATTTGGAAAAATAGGTAAAATCGAATGAATGCCGAAGAAAAAAAATTTGATTTTCCGACGAAGGACGTGTCGCATGAAAACTTACAAATACGAACAATATATTGAAGAAATAAACGATTTTTTTCCATAAAATACCATATGCTAAAAATCACATTCATATTTCATAAAAAAAAAAATATTTAAATAAATCGAAATAATCATCAATATATAAAATATTAAAAATAAACTGAGACGTTCACATATCAAACAGCGACACTATAAAATAAACATAGTTATGTTAAATAACGACTTTTTAGAACGAAAATCAGGGTTAGATTAATATATTTTAGATCTGAAACTGAAACTAAAATCTAAGCCTTCGCTCATAAAGTTGTCAATTAATTACGTAGGGTCGGTTTCGATTTAGAGTACATCTTAATTTAAAGGTAAATCTCTTGTTTCATGACAGATCCGGCCCTGTATAAAATTAATGTCTTTAATGAATAGACAAAATATGGTTAGAGCGTATCAAATAAATTAATTTATATATTTCATATAATATTATTTTAAAAATATTTAATATTATTTATACGTATATTTTTGGTAAATCACAAAATAGACATAATAATTAAAGTAGCAAAAAAAAATTAATAGGTTAAAAACCTCGTCTATTTAGTGGGATTGGTGTCGTTAAAACAAATTTCCGTGTCCGCTCTCAAATGTTCCCCTTGGTCCAGAAATAAATGAGGCCTTTCGTCCCCGAAATTTCGTGAACGTGTTAATGAATTGGCGGTTTTTAGGGAAATATGAGAGCTCGGACATTAATTACCATACGCGTAAATACGGACCAAAACCGACCCCAACCTCAACTCTGACCCCCTCGCGGTGAAAATCTTCTCCAGTTGGCAAAACACAACTCGAGACAAATATTTGACCCCCGGAAAATTTGCGAAATCGCGGCTTTTTGAAAAGGGTTCCCTGATTCGATGATAAGCGAGTGTCAACAGTTCAGTCAGCAACTCTTTTCTATGCATAATATTACAATTTAAATGTTGATTATTTCTATGGTAAAATATAAATATAATATATATTGATCAATATGATGAGCACGTCATGATATTTAGATCAATAATTAAATATAAAAAGTTTGTTGAATCATTTTTTACTTATATTTAACACAACATAAATGTATACATACAAAATTAATATATAAATAAGAAGATTGATATCTTGAATCTGACGCTGATAAGCGTAGGAAATAATTAAGAATAGGTGATAACCCTGTCAGACAAAAGTGAGGGGTGTACTTGAAACGTCTCAGGGGATACATGAAGACAAGGAGAAAGCTTGGATAAATGTTCCTAATCTATCCCCTAAGAGGGAATAATTATACGTCTTCGATAACTTGTCTCGGTGTTATGTGACGACGATGTGGTGAAAAACGAACGTTTCTCAAATGTGTCAAAATCAAATTTGAATGTCACAAAAAAAATGTATTTAAACGCTAAGTAAAAATACATGGTTATTAATATCAAGTATATATTATACAGTCAATTTTAACTATTAATTTCTACTAGTTGGTCAATTATTTTATTATTCTTGCATTTTCATTGAGAGTGAGCAAGTTTGCAAAATTTCAACTCAATTAGATATCGGAAAGTGCACGAAAAATCGATTACAAAATTTCATCGAGACAAACAGACAAGTAGTTTGTAATAAATCAAGTTATAAAAATGCGATATTTTATACTTTGAAATAGATATAATTTCAAAAAAATCCTTAATTTTGGACAACCAACGAAAGTGAATGAAATTTAAAGCGCACACGATGTACTTCAGAGGAAGCGGAATGTTTGGGAAATAGTGGTGTGTAGCGATTTAGTGAACGACCTTTCTTGTTGATGAAGTAAGTTTAGGGTCCCTCAGCAATAAAGGCCCCGGAGCCCTCTCTCGTTCTCGTCAAGGAAGGAAGGAAGGAAGGAAGGATGAGAAAGGGAAGCATCAAATAGCATTAGGTATGATGCCCTACGATGCCGACTTCGTGCAGAATAATTTTCAAAAGAAATATATCAAAATAATCATTATAAAAGTATACAAAGTGATAGAAAATACGAAGGAAACACCCTACATATATATACATGATAAAATATTTTAAAAAGCTTTTTCCTGCCTATAAGTATATACAAATATATAATATATATAAACGCGTAAATATTAAAGGACAATATGAATCTGATTGCTTCCCGAGACGATTCATTTTTACGCGAAAAATATTTATTTTCCGAATTTCATATATCATATAAAAAATAAAATAAAATAAAATAATAATAAAAAAATTGTTATATTTGAAATAAAAACCTCGTCATATTTTATATATGGTAGACGTATTCTATAAATCGACGCGTATATAAATAAACGCTATTCAGAAGTGTGCACGCTTGTTTGTCTGTGCTTAACATTCTCAATCAAATTAATCAATTCTGACCTTTCCAATAATGCCACTTTATACATACACACACACATATATATATATATATATATATATATATATAAAGCATTATTTCTGTTAAAAATAAATCAATTAATCTTATTATTGTTCTTCATTCTAAAATTACCACAAATAGTACTCGAATAATAATCGTTATATAAATTAATTAAATTCAATGAATGAGAATTGACGATCGTTATATTTAAACATATTCTAAAATATATATATATTATAGTTAACGTTTAATTTTATCACTCCATTATGAAACGATTACAGACGAAATCCCCTCAGGATAGGTCGATTAAAGATAATTTACGCGGCCAATATTTTCCTAATCTTCAAATACGCACACGGAATATGTGCGAAATATACGCGTATCGCGTACGACATTGTACAAAGCCCGTGGCATTTATCGTGTTATATAAATCACTTGAATGGGCCATACGAATGGAAATATAGAGGTGGCGTGCACAAAGGGCACTAGACCGGGATTAGTGGTCAACCCGTTAATTCATCAATCAAACGTCCGCTTTATGTCCGATATTGCGAATAACTATATCATCGTCGATGTCGTCGAACATCAAGTGACAATAAAGCATTATCCGCATAGAACTATTGTTATGCGTTATATATATATATATATATATATATATATATATATATATATATATATATACGATTTTTCATTTTGGTCGCGGTTAGATAATGGTAAGTGACGAATAACGCAAATTCTATTATATATGACGAAAGTTCGATAAAATTTAAATAGTATAGTCAAATATTTCAATTATGTTATCGTTGAATAATAAGCAATTATTCGAAATTTACATTTTTTCTTAAAACAATAATTAGTAATATTACTAATGTTGTTGACATTATGTCTAATGATAATACTAATTTAGTTTAAAAATAAAAATATATTTTAAACAATCTCAATCTCTATATAACATTAGCGAACACCGTTAATATAAATAGGAAAACTTTTATTTCTAATTCCATTTAAAGAAAGAAAAAGGAGCAATTTGGCATATCGTCCTATAAGACTTAAAAGGCCTTACGGACAAAAAGGACTCATCGGCGAGCACAAATGGTAACATTACCAGTTACAAATTGTCGTCAAGTAACTGTAGAGAATGCGTTCAGATACATTTAACCCTTCTTTTGTCTCTAAATAACAATAAAAAAATATATATTATTTTTAATAATTTATTATGTACAATTAATACTGAAAGAAAAACGTTAAAAAATATTACAATAACGATAAATATAAATAAACAATAGCGGACAATGATAAATAATGAGGTCGGCCTTATAAAATACATTACGGATTTTCAGTGGGCGTAAGTCACACGTTGAACTTTTCTTTTTATTATTAAGTTTATGCGAACGACTTTATCTCGCGACGTGTTTATTGTTCGTTCAGGATGAAAGTATTAATTTCGTATTTGATATCGCATTTTATTTATTATGCATTTGTGAAAGTTTATCGATAGGATTTAGAGGATAGTGAAATATTTCAAATGATCGCTCTATTTTGTACGTAATCGCCGTAATCGACGATGCGTCGTAATGTGAAACGTTATTAGTGTGTTTAAGTGATTTTCAACCGATGGCATTATGTATTAGAGATTAATTATTTATGGTATTGAAACAGCAACTCTACACCAATGAAAGATTTATCAGATCAAATTATCCTTCTATATATATCTGAAGATTAACAATCATCGTATTAATTTTTTTCCATGACCCTTAAGAGAGACCCTAAAAACTTCTAAAAAGATTATATAGTAAAGATATTCCACTATCGAAATGGTGATGATTGAGCATTTTATCTTCAATCATCAATCACATAACTATTTTTAAAAAAATTCTCAAGATTTGATTCAAATATTATTTTTATTTTATTTTAATGTACATTATGAGAACCATTTCATATTAATATCTTATTTAATATTAATATATATTAGTAAAAATATTTAATAATGGATCTAATATAAGTATGATATATTTTAATATTTGAAATTTTGACACTAGAGATAAAAAAATTAAAAATCACTGATATTAATAATAACAATAATACCAATGATGAAGTCCTTAAGTACAAAAAAAAAACGAAAAAAATTGTAGGTGGTACGAGCGTGATCAAATTAATTACGTTAAATTTCGAGAGGAAGCAATTTATTGAACGAGCTTAGAGTACGGTTTATTAAAAAGTGCTTAAAGTATGCTTAAAACTTGTATGCCGTGCATCTCGCATCACGTAAGAGTATAATTAAATAATATTTGTAAAACGAGTCAATTAATTTTGATTTTATATATATATATATATATATATATATATATATATATATATATATATATATATATATATACATATATATATACAATAGATGGTAAAATGATTAGTTTACAAGCTATAATTATCCGATGGACGAAATAATTAATATATATCTGATCGAATATATTTGTTTAATATAAAAATATTTTTATAGTTTGTTAAATATTCGGACGTAACAAAAATATTGAGGTATTTTAATTAATGGACGCGTTTTAAGACGATTTAAAGAATTCTGTGCGTGGGTTTAAAATAGAAGTTAGACAGTTGGAAATTTTAGATTTTAAACAGAAAGAAAAACGTAGAATATTCTTTATATAATAAATAAAATGCTGAATATTAAACGTTAATATTCTAAAGTGATGTAAAATTATATTGGTTCTCTCGATCGCCAAGGTTGAACAATGTCAATATAATCACAATATTATTGCGACAACATTGTAACGTTATCTAGAAAATAGGTTTGTATGGAGAATAACATAAAACAATGTTAATATATATGTGGATTGTATATTTTCAGCAAACAAATAAATATTCAAGAAAAGCATTGGAAAATCAATGTTTTCCGATTAAATAGCGCTTGAAAGACATTATCGAAAGTGCATTTTTAACAATAATTGTAATTGTATAATATAATTTGAGCTAAAACTAAAGGAAATTTTCTTTTTTTTTTAAATTTTCTTATTAGATATTATTACACTTATGTCAACAATTCTTCAAATTTCAAAAAAAAAACTTCTAAAACCTGATATTTGAACTCTTCCAGCGATGTATTTTAATCTCATATATGCCTGTAAAACGACAAGCATATGATTCTTTTTTTACTTTTGGAAACCGAAAAATATCACACGGAATACTGTTTAGCGAATATGGAGGTTGATGTATCATTTACAATGTTTTTCGCTAAAAAAACTGATGAATTTTGTTACATTTTGAACATAACATTTGATTAGACAAATTAGTACAATTATTTTGTTATTATTATGATAAGTGTTTGATAAATATTTTGAACTATATTGAAAGTTTAGACTATAAATATTATTATTTAAAAGAATTTGAAAATTTTTGATACATATACGGTGTCGGTTTAATATTGTCATTAATCAAAACATGCACTTTTTATATAAATATATTTGTAATTCTCATTGACAACACACACATATTTTAATTGGCAAAAGTACACACACACACACACACACACACACACACACATATATATATATATATATATATTGTATAAAGAAAGGACAAGCATTACATACCGCGAACGCGACAGTAGCGCCAACGTGCGTAAATATTAAAATAGGACCGCAACAGTTTGAGAAGCGGTCGTAAGTGCGCGGTGAACCGCCGTAGCAATATATCACGCACGCAGTTTTGACCGCATCGAAAAGGTTATACGAGTTTTGGAACGCTGGCATTACTTGGCCCAAAACTTAATCGTGTCGTTAGTTTATAGCCAAGACACTACACAACAATTTCACCATTGACCGCCGTTTGTGCTCAACACTTAGAGAGAGTCGACAAATTCAACAACAATTATTGACCCCCGGCTCGTAATAAACTACACTCGGCTACGGGCACACATATATATAAAATATATTATGATTTTTGTTCGTTCAAATTCAACTTTTTTTTTTTGACAATTTAAATCGGAATTTTATTATAATAAAAAATATTTTTTTACACATAGGGATCACTATGATAATTTATTTAATTAATTAATTAATTGATAAATCCGCTAATTGATTCGTGTAATGTCATCGAAAATGAACAAGTATTCAAAGTTTCAACTTTATTAGATGTTTGGAAGTGGTCGAAAAATCTATTACAAGATTCCACTAGGACAAACCAATAAATAGCGCAAGTTAAATTTATTGATAATTTAAATATGAATAATTTAATTTAATAACAAATCCGAATAGACAGACTTTAAATATGATTAACTATTTTTCAATATTCGATTATTATTATAATTGAAACCATTCATTATATTTTATGTTGTATTTGTGAATGTGTTACCATCTTTAGAAAATCTTATTGAGATTATTCAGTTTTTGTAATATGTAAAAGTTTTTATATTATATTGTAAGCAATTTATATTATTTACATATTTAAACGATAAAATTTTATTTAAATGTATTTATGTTAAATTCTAATTATTAGAAGAAAAATTCATTCTGATTTAATTTATTTAAAAATCCACTTTACATTAAATAAAATGTAATTTTTCTTATATAAAAAGATTCAATTTAAAAAGCTCTTTTACTTTCATATTTTTACGTAGCTTAAAAATATAAAATATAAAAAAAAACACATTACGTTAAAATTATTTTTTAATCAATATTTAATTAATATATTCGTAAAATAACCTTTTAATATTACTTTTCACTATAAAGATTTTTTTTAATATAAAGTTAACGATAATTTAAAAATATTATTCTTAAGATTAAAAAAAAATAAACTTTACACTATATATATATATATATATATATATATATATATATATATATATATATATATATATATATATATATATATATATATATATATATATATATATAATAAATTATAATAATATTATACAAATAATTGTCATACATATAAATATTTTGACATTTGACGCAATTCGACTGAATGCTAAACACCATTATACGACATGACAAACGTTATTTTCGCTTAAGCGGGGTTCACATTAACATCTAAAAGAAGGTCGCCTCATTATTATGTATGTACACATTGCGTGAAAAGATGTCAAGAAGTCAACTGTCTCGATGGAAATTAGATATTATGAAACTGTAACGACTCGTCTAACCGACAAGTTATTCATTTCGAATACGGTTTCGAGAATAATTCATTCAAAATGAAACTAGCAAATATACATCATTTGTATAAATTGAACGATTACTATACACGAAATATGATAATTAAACAGTGTTAAAATAGATAATTCTATTATGAACTATTTAGATTGACGATGTTTGAATTTTTACTTTATATTGTTATAACGTTTATATTATAATAGATATGTAAAAAATGAAGTAGGGACAATTTTTTTAAAGATATTATGAAATTTAAATAATTGTCACTAATTTATTTATATGAAAAAAAAAAATTAATATATATCTTGGATTGATGAAACGTTTTTTATGTATATTTTTATTTGATTCTAAATAAATATGTGAATATTTACACGATTTAAACAACGATAAAGTTTCAATTTTATAAGAATACACGTTTTGGATTGACATGAATAATATTATAATAATAAAAAAACGGTAAAAAAACTATGGAAACATGACACGTTTTAAAAAATATAAATCGTTAAAAGTTTATGTTATTGCAAATTTACTTTAGTAAAATTCAATCATGATTCAAAATCATTTTAGTATCACAGTTATTTTTAAAATATTAAATTTTTGTATAGATGTTTTATTTTTGTGTAAAAAAAAAATATACACAAAATATAAACATGAATGGAAATATTTTATCCAGTAGAAGATAATTGAATGCACTTTTGGAAAAAGCTTGTGTATTTCAATCTAAAATTAAATTTTAAAAAATAGTTAAAATTTAATATTTTTTTACGATTTTTATAAACGCCTGAAATACTAATAGAGAATGAATTAAACATTTATATTATTTTAATTTAATTATAAAAATCGATAGATACGATAGATTTGGTGTTATTGAAAAACTTTTACTGCTATATTTCATCATCGCTTTCGGTATTACGTTTTGCGCTTATGTGATATAATAAATATGTTGTAAACGGATTTGTTCCTTTGAACGAAAACAATCAATCTGAAGGATGTTGCTCCTTTATCTATCGATATGTAACTAATTGCAAACGTCCGTCGGCTAACAAAGACATATGGTTATTTGTTGTGTCCTCGAGAAAATTCCTTACCAACTATGGCAAGATTCTCTATATAAGACTATACAGAAGACCCAAGGATAAATACTGAAGGATGTATTGATTTATTTCACGTATAGAAATTTGTTTACTCTATTTTTAGCAAAATTTTTATAATATTTATTATACAACTGTAATCAAAAAGTAAGGCGAAATTGTCATTTAAAACTCTCGAGCAGATAAATTTTTCCTAGATTGGTAGGATTGTCCATAACATTTGCCAAGCATCTGTTTGTCAAAATGTTTAATTATTTCCGAGTTACACGAATTTTTATAATTCTTGGTTTGTTCATCACAATAATGCACCATGTTATACTGCATTGGTTCTTTGCGACATTTTTTGGCAAAAACTCGACTCATTTCGTTCCGCAACCACCGTATTCGCCTGATTTGGTTCCGTGCGATTTGTGGCTATTCAGCGAACTCAAAAGGCCAATGCGGGGACGCCGTTTTGACATGATTGAGGAGATAAAAATCGAATCCAAGAAGGTCTTGAAGTTTATACCGATGAAAGATTATTCCCACTGTTTCAAGGTTTGGAAAAAGCGTTGGCAAAAATACGTTTTATTGGACGGGGATTACTTTGAAGGAGATGAAATTGATTTGAAAAAAATAAATAAAGAATTTACATTTTATAAACAAATTCACCTTACTTTTTGATCACGGTGTTAAATATATATCAGCAATATTTCCTTTGTCAACGTAAATTAATATTAAAAGGACACTTTTTTTATACGGTCATTTAGTTGTAATATACTCACGTGGTTCCGAGTTAATCTCGTGTAGTCTACTCGAGGGCAGTAAAATTGCCTAATTTAAGGGACCCGAGTCCCTTTCGTATCTTAAATTCTTACGTTACATCTTAATAGTGTCCCCCTTTAACATTTACGTCTTTTCGGTTACAAGTTAATCAACGGTCAAAATACAACGATGTATAATGTTACACGTGTGTGCTTTTTTTTGGTGACTTATCATCGGATACAAAAGTCGAGAATCGAACCGGATTAGAGCTTATTCGGAAAAGCCTTATAATAAATTCGGGTTAGGCAATATTGATAATAAGGTTATTTTGTTTTATCTAAATGATGTATTTAGTAATACTATGCCTTTTATCGGATCTAATTTATTGCTTTCTATATCAATTGTATTGTATTTTTTTTAGTAAATTTTGAGAAAAGAATATTAAAAAAAATATATCAGTTCATACTCTTCTGTATATTATGAATGATATTTAATTTTCTTTTCCAAAAATTGAAATTTTTAATCCGTATAAACAAGAAATTATAAAATGATTCTGTAATAAGTATACCTTAATATACGGTTTTTTAAGAAAATTTTTGATATGGTGATGAAAACTGATTTTTTTTAGTTTTATATTTTTTTAATAAATCCATATATTCTATATATAATCACTAAACAGCAGACATATAAAAATGTTAAAAAATAAAAGCTTTAATTTATAAAAGAATGCATTTATTTTTATATAAGAAAAAATAAATAAATTTAGAGTAAAAAATACGCCAAAAATGCTGTGAATTTATTTTTTTATTTATGTGAAAAAAATTAGGATACATTAAAAAATTGAGAATCTTTAGTTTGTAGAATATAGAGCTTTCGCATCGTTTTTTTTATATATACATACTTTTTAAGAAGGTACAACGATAATCGAAGACGTTTTTTGAGTACAAAAAAGCGTCGTTATTTATTAGCTCGGCTAGATTCTTCGTTTTCATTTAAAAATAATTCCGGTCTTCTATTTTTTTTTCTTCTTATTTTTCTTTCTGACATAGAAAGTCCGTGATTACAAGCAACTTAAATGTGGCAACGTGTGGGGCAATTCATATTTTTTGTTGTTACAAACTTTAGACTAAAAAAAAATAGATATATATATATATATATTTTTTTTTTTTATATATATGTATCTCGATCGTTTTTAATACTGGACTCCATAAATTTATATGAAACATCGTTGATAATTTCCAGCGGATTTTTCCTCGCAATAAATTATTAAATATTTAACGATAAATATATCATATTTTTATTACAATTAATTGCGATACGAAATTATTTTTATATAATTGAGTCATATATAATATTTATGATCTTTATATAAAATATATAGTAGTCGTATTTCAATTTGTGTTTATAAAGAAAACTATACGTGTATACGACGTGCGAAGGCTTCGCTGGAAATGCTGAAAATTCCAAAAGAATACGTATATATATATTTTTTTTTTTTTCAAGAAGTGGATAAACAATATCACGTTTTGTCGCACGATTCGTTTTATTTCGTCCCGTAATCCGATTATATTATTGGCAAGTGAAGATTGTCTCCTTGTCAAATACATTCCTAAAACTTTATTCACGCCGAGCTAAAAAAGTATAAAATTGTTTTGATCGCCTGCTGAGGAATAAATTTCGATATAAGAAAAAAAAATATACCATAAAAGGAGGTTCAATATATACACTCAGGTATATGTGTCTTAAACATGTGCCCTTTTTGCATAATCTTCCCTAATATTTTTTTTTCATATATATATTGTATATACATATATATAATATTTATTAAGATATGTGTGTTTGTACGCGTGATGAATACGAATATTCATAAATATATAAATATGTTCCACGGCGCGAGGGTTGTTTGAGGTAATTATGACTTAATAGGCCATTAAGATGCGGTCCATTCCGCCAAAAAGGTATCGTTTATTGTAACATGGTATACATTCACCATCCATCATGGTTGACCGTAGGATGTTAGTGGAATAATATTTTTTATTATTGTTATTAATAATAATAATAATAATAATAATAAAAATAAGTCATTCAGAGGAGATTGAAATCGGTCCCGTTTATGGCTAAATCGAAATCGGTGTATTAAAGAAGATTTTTTTTTTTGAAGAATTATTTAAAAAAAAATACTCTATTTATATTTAAATTAATATTTTATAGTTTAGTTGATAACTTAATTGTAACATTTTTTTTTATTCGATTACTCATTGTTAAAATGTAATTTTATTGATATTAATATATAAATACTTCATAATTTTATTTGAAAAAAAAAAATAGAATATTTTAGAAATAATTATAATAAAATGAACATTTATTGTAATTATTTCTCGATGAATAATTTGGCATATATTATGTATATATTATATGTGTCAGATATATTGATTTAATATAATTTCTCAGTTAACGAGGTATTATTAATGTGTCTAAAACATTTACACGTTCAATCCAAACATTTGTTTTTGACACATATTTGAAGGCCCTGATTAATAAAATAATATGATATATATATATACATATATATATATTCATTTTTATAAGTATATATTATAGAAATGCTTTCAAATCCTCATAAAATCGTATTCTATATGATTGACTAATAAGCACATATATAAGCGTAATATTTTTGTTGATGGTATAAATAAATGAAAACACCTGAGATCGGGGTACGGTTATGACATAATAGCCCTTCAGGGGTTCCGAACCCCCGGAAGGGACAACAAACTCGAGGACTTTTCGGTATGCTTTATGGTTTTTTACCGTTTATTTTTTTATGTGGATATTTTCGATTTTTTTTATTATTATATAATATTTCTTCGCCTAATTTTACGTCATTTTTAGTTAATAAATATGTTACGGTTAATAAATTACATTGATGTATTAATAAGCAGTTAGTGTTTTTTTTGAAATATAATAACAAGATTAAATATATTGAAATTGGTTATAAAAATATATGACGTTTTATCAGATGGGAGTTAAATGATTGAAAATATATGAATTATATTTTTTATTTTGTATAAAATATTATATTAAAAAAATAAAAATTGTCATTAGAATAAATTAATAATATTATTCAAAAATATTATTTTAGATTTTTACATATATATGTATATATGGAATTATTACGCAATAAATAATAAAATATTTTTTAAATAAATTAAAGCAATTTATTTAATAGCGAAATATAGAAGATTTTAGAGATTTATTGTTGGACTTAAGTAAATATTTTTTTTAAAGTTGTCTATCGAGGCAATTTTAATTTAAACAAAGATTTATCTACGACCTAAAAAAACGTTATTTTTTTACCTATACAAACGATAGAATGTTCATTAAATTAATTAAACGAACGAAATTGTGAGTGTATTTGTGTTTTTTATTTCTTAAAGAATTTATTTTACACTGAAACATGCACCGTCAGCCGCGCTCGAACATTTAAAGTGTCAACGTAACCCTTTTTAATTTTAACCCCGTAACGCCCTTACGTCACTGTGTTTTTTTTTCTCTCTCTCTCTCGGGGTACACAAGATAAATCATATTTTTTTTAAATATAAAATCGTATTTATCAAGTATTTTTTTTTGTTTTGGTCTGTGACTGTGAGACGTGAGCCAACTTCTTGCTGAGATATTTTTGCCGCAGTACGGAATATCAAAATGATGTCCGCGCGTGCTCGGCCAAAGTATGATACAATAAGTGTCATATAGGTCGACGAATATGAATAAATTCAAAATGAAAATAATATATATAAATATATAATATATTAAATAGTCGAAGCAAAAGGGAACGAGATAGGGGGGGGGGGGTTGTTTGAAAAAAAAAAGAAATATAAAAAGAGAGAAAGATCCGCGATAAAGAGGGTGCGGTGACAGGCACCGGAGGAGAAGCCATTGTGCAAACAAAAAGGGCTCGTCCTAGAAGTGAACTCGGTGTTTTTCCTGAGGCTCGTGTAAATTTGTATGAAAGCTTCGCACCCCACCGCCCCCCCTGTCCCCCGCGGCCCAAGTGGCCGTCGACTTTCAACGACAAACAAAACGGTCGTTGACAGATGATTTTTGGAACGGTCCGCGCTCACCCCATCGCACCTTTGAGGGTTGCACTAAAAACGTTTACCGTTTCTGTCTCATGTATATTACATATCATATATATTTTTTCTATTATTTTAATTATGTGGAAAACAGACAATTTTAAGTAAATTTTTATATAATGTTAAAAAATAAATTTTATTATTGATTAAAAATTTTCCTTTTGCTCCTTTTAAATCAATTGTCAAATTAAATATATTTAACACTAAACATCAGCAAATACAATATAAGTAGAAATTAATATAAAAAATAAACGTAATATTCTATATGATATTTTATTTATTTACAAAAAAAAATTCATACAATCCTCGAGAAATTAAATTAATTTTTTTTTGTCTCATTTCACAATTCAATATTTATTTCGTTGGCGTTTCAATTCTGTCGCGGTGCTGTTTCATTATCAATCAAACGCTGAACTAGAACATCGATCATTTAAGATCTTTTTATATACTCTATTGTCTCTATCTTTTGAATCTTTCGAACAATGCGATCCCTCCTTTATAAACAACGACAGTGACGACGTTTCGCCGGAAAATAGCGTTTTTCAACTGTAATTTCGACGCACAAAAACCCACAACAATAATCAATTTTATTTATACTGAATTATCTTTGACCTAATCTTTTATATAATTTACGAAAATGTCGTCTATTTTTATTATACGTTTATTTTACTTGCACTATTTGTTTGTTTGTTTGTCGGAGCGGATTTTTGTAATTGATTTTTTTATCATTTCTCAATATCTCATTGAGTTGAAATTTTGCATAATTGCTCATTATTGATGACAATACATGAATCAATTAATTGATTATTAATTTTAAATTAATTAATAAAATTATACATCGACCTCTATGTGTAAACAATATTTAATTTTTAATCCATATTTTGTGTAACAAATAATATAAAATGCAATGATTCGTTCAACTGTGAAATCAATATATTTTTTCCAAGTTTTCCAGTATTATTTTTATCAAATTGTATAAGCAAATCTATAATACAATTTATATGAAAAATATATAGAATCATATGTAATGAAAAAAATGAACGTTTTTATAGTATAAAATAGAATAATTGCAACACGTCGTAAACTACGATAATATTTCGTACACTAAATGCCGTTTTCCATATATTTTCTTTTAGGTTTTTGTATGGGGTGCGGCAAGGGATGCGACAAAAAACCACGTCACGTCTGGTCCATGTGGTGCACATGTTACCTAACCCTAGGGCCGCAAAGTGGTGTTGTCATAAAGCATCCGGACTGAAATATTCATATGGTGATATGGATACGGTGCACGACGCGATTTGAATCGCTTAACTAAGAAAAGCGTTTTCCACAAACGATATTATGCTTGCAATAATATAATGGCAGTTTTGTTAACGATATGATTTATTTTTAATAACTAACGATATGATTTATTTTTAATGTCAGAATAGATATATGGTTATAGTGCTTGACTATTACAGATTCTGAATTAGAATTTTGCCTCAAGATATTATAGTATGTAAAATATAAAATTAATTGAAAAAAATACTAGAGAAAAATTTGAAATTATCGGCTTGAGGACTGTTGAAATATTTGCAAAGCCTCTCAAATTTGCCTCAAACCAAAAAATACCCTATAGATCTTTTCAACGTCCACTAGTATTTGATATTATCCTCTTTGGGAATCACTGTTTCAAAGGATTGTACACGTAGGCATTTTCTTTTAAATATATTTGTATATATAATATAAATAATAAAAGCCGATGCTTTTAAAAATCTGACACCTTTCAGATCCAAAAATTACCAGTTTTTTGAGTTAACCTGTGTTTTATAATGAAAGATTTTAACCTTTGTATTTATTTTACAATATTTCATGCAAAAAAATGTATTTTTTACAAAGTTTAATTGAAAAAAAATATTATTCACAAAGAAAATCCTATCTAAAATTTTTCAATTAAAAAGCGTATGGTATTTTTAATTAGATAAATTCAGAATATTTTAAAGAGTGAAGAGTTTTGTTTATTTATTTTTAGATAAAAGAGAATCATAATAGGATACAAATGTAAAGAATTTGTAAAATAAAAAATAATCACATCCGTAATGATAAATAACATATTACATAATAAAAATATATTATATGCGTGTATCATCGAAATAAATCGGCGATTGAAACGAATCTTTGATTTGTATCGTAATGAATTCGCTTAAAGGGAGGCTTTTAAGAGATCAAAGCCTCATATTTCGCATTATATCGTTTCGTGCTTTTATTCCGATTTGAGTCTTCTTCTTCTTTTTTTTTTCAATTTTCCGTTGCCGATTCCGAAATAAATAGCGTCCCCTTTTTGATCTTAAAATTGACCTTTGCATTTTTGTTCTCGGGCGAAACAATTTCGACGGCCTAAATTCACAATTACGTTTCCCCGTTCCGAGTTCGAAGCTTTTATTTTATTATTTTCACTTTCAAAGTGACTAATCGCAATTTTGAAGGTTGTCGTTTAAATTATTAATTTATTAAACGTCGAATTCGTTTTTGGGCGAAAAAGTTTAGACGGAGACGATTTAATAAATTGACTGTTTAATTCTCATCCATTGTGTGAAATATAAGCGAATGAATATCTTTCAATTTTTAATGCAATATAATCCAAGAGTAATATATATTTTTAGTATAAACGATATCAAGTACGCGTTTTCAGTTTTATATGAAAATATTATAAACAAACTACATATATTCTTTCTTACATTTGATAAATATTAATAAAAAAAATATTATTTTTTATAATATGCCATTTTTCACAATATTAAAATGAGATTTCGCCAAAAAGCTAATCGTATTTAAAACTACAAATTACTTTCGCGAACAATTTATAAAGACCATATAAAAGATGAAATTACAAAAAAAAAATAATAAAAGAGTGGAACGGAAAAGGAACGAGCGAGCGAGAAAAACCCTTCGTTAGTATAAAGGTTTACAACAGATTAGTTAAGGGCTCGAATGATAAAGCCTGTTTGTTGAAAAAAAAAAGTTTCATGAATAATGGGCGAAAAAGTTAAAGGAGTCCGCGCGCTCAAAATGAGCAAAGCTACGCAAATATTCGTGAGGAAAATGTAAAAATCTTTTGAATCATAAAATTTATAATAAAGCTGAAAACGAAGTTTCCTTATTTTCTTTCACTTTACGGATTTATTTTTTTTATATTATTTTTTTTTATCCATATACACAAAAGATGTATTTATATTTGATACATTATTCGAAAGTGTATACGGCGCAAAGCAATACATCTCCATAATTGAAATATACGCTGTCCATATTTTAATTTACGACACAATAAAACTTATCGCTTTTCTTTTCTTTTCTTCCTTTACACAATGAGGAACGAACAAATAAATAAATATATATATATATTGTATAAAAAATAAGGATAACAAGAACCGAGTCGCGATGTTCATAAAAATAAATGCCAGTTCATAAATTCAAAAAGTACACTTAATGATCTCGTTCGCATCGCACTCGTGTAAGAGAATCCTCTCATATTTATTATACATGTAAAGTTTGAACGAAAGTTGGAGCTAACTCGCGAAAGCTGAAGAAAAACAAGTCCGACTAAAATAAAAAAAAAATATATATATCTCATGAATGTTAAACTAAAAGTTGGACCGTGTTTGGTCTTTGTCGGAAAGGAAAAACAAAGAAAATTCGGCGATGCGAATGTAGATAAGGGCGTATTCTAGATTATGGAAAATGTACTCCATTTGCTGATTATCCTGCGTTTTGATAATTTCAGTAACGAGTAAAGTGTATAAATAACTTGCGGAATAAATTTGAAAACATTTAGATATACTTTTATATTTATTATAATATAAATGTATTATTATTATATATATATATATATATATATATATATATATATATATATATATATATATATATATATATATATATATATATATATATATATAAATATACCATATATATAATAAAAACCATAATTGCATCACGAAAATGTTGTTCGTTTAAAACTATTTTAAATCACCGTAAGCTAGCAATAAATAATGTATTGATAAAGCATATAATTATAGTGTATATCATAAATAAAGATACTGACGTAATTTTTAAGATGTGATAAAGTAGTATGAAATGTGGCTTTTTCATCTAAAAAAAATATTAAAAAAATGTTTAGAGAATAATTTGGTATATATTGCAATTATAGCATGCACTATTTCACATTAAAACGATGACAATGCACAAGTTGAACTTGAATGGAAAGCGTCGAAGAAGAAAAAAAAAACGTGTCACAAATAACCGGAAGCGAGAAAAAGCGAGGAAAATCCCCCGGATAAACGATCAGATAATAATGCAGAGTTGAATCGGCAATAAATTTTCATTTCGTCGAATCGACGGACTAATGAAAAGGCTTTATCAAAGTTCAAGTTTTTCGCGCAGAAAAAAAAAGTTCCTCGATCGACGATTCAGGATTTATTTAATATTTTTGATCCGAAAAAAAATATAAAGATATTCAACATGTTTTATTGTTCTCGAACACTTTTTTTATGTAACCATTTGAACAATTTAACGGCTTAAAAGTCAGCGAATAATTTATTGCATATAAAATGAACGACAATATACTATTATATAAAATATATTTTTATTATATCAATTGATATGAAAGCTCTTTTATATAAAAATCAATATCTGAAATAATTTTCAGTATATATATTCTAATCAATTTTATTGCTTTGAAAAACAGGAGGTTTACTTTTAATGCTGGATTAGGTTCATATTATTGAAATCCGGAATATTATTTCTAGAATATAATTCTTTGAGAGAACATTTTTGACTGATTACTTACAGCTATCTTTCAATATCGACTCGAAAAATAATAATAAATATTCAAAGGAAAAATCGAACGGCGCTTTATGGCAAATCGCGGAACATTCGCGCCAAGATCAGTACAAATAGAGAGCTTTCGCGATATTGTTAGCCTTTCCTGGAATTTTCAGACCGGAAAAATTGTTTCCAAAGGACGATTATTATTATCTGCCATTTCAACCGTGTCCCTCCTCGAATAATCCTCTCGAACGTTGTAATTTCAGCCTTCTGGATCGACCAAAGGATTAAAAATCCGCACCGATGAGCTCAAATATAGAATGTTTGAAGCACGTTTCATAAAGCTGCAGCATTTTATAGTGTTACTTTAACGATGAAAAAAAATGTTATTTATTTTATTTTTTAAACCATAAATTAAAATTATTTATATTTTAATAATATTTTAGTTAATTAAACCGTTTTAAAATAACATTTTCACAGTTCTGCCATTTAAAATAAAATTGAATAAAAATTCATTTTGTAGTTGAAAATAGATTTGCGAAAACGAAACGATAATTAATGAACTGAAACTTTATTTTTACATTAGAATTCGAATTTAGATGGCCTAATTAGAATATTGCGTGTTTGACTGTAGAAATCGAATAAGGATTTACTGAACGTTTGCACTATTCAAAGCGCTGCGCTATCTCGGGATAAAGACAAGTAAATTTTGTACGTTATTCAGTGTAAAATACGACTAGGTACACATTAAACGAGATATGATATAGGTATTTCCTAGTTGGAGGCTTAAAAGGAGCCCGAAGGTTTCTCCGGGATGACGATAAATCTTCGGGATATGGATCTGTAAAGTGCAGAACGGCGTGTTATATTATATACATGCAATGCGAAAACTGTCAGTTAACGTATTTATGATTATAAAAGTGAATATTATCTCTTGTTTGTTTTATTATTATTATTATTATTTTCATATTTTAAATCTAAAATTATTTTTCAATTTTATTTAAAAAAAATATTATTGATTACGATTTTTTTTTAAGTAATAAAATCATATTTTTATTCTATATTGTATTAATTAATATATTGCTGTGTTAAATTCATATTGAAATATAAATATCATAAAATTTATTATATTGAATTTTTTTTAGGAATTATCATTGGATATTTATTAAATATATATGTATTCGTTTAATAATCGCGATTCGCTTAATTAGTCTTTTTAAAGCGTAACACAATAAAAATTGATCAAATGTTTACAATTAAATTTATATCGTATATAATATATATAATATATTGAAAATATCATATTTTCAATTTAATTATAAGTAAACTTTTACCAATAAAATATTTATTTATAAATCGCCGATTTCAGAATGGTAGATTCATATATTTATTGACTTTTATACGAATTAAAGTAAAATGAAATATTTTAATATAGTTAAATCTTGTTGCTTATAAATTACAATGATAACACACTGTTTATTGATAAATTTGCTCTATAAATTAGAACTTTCTCCATGTTGAAAGCTATAAATTGTTAGAATCGGATATATTATAGCTGTTAAGACAGTATGTATAATATATATATATATATATATATATATATATATATATATATATATATATATATATATATATATATATATATATATATATATTAAACAGTGTCGATTTCAAATTAAATCACGGCGATGACTTCCGCCGGCGAAGTTTGCGCGCGATAATTTAAATTGAAGTTTGAATGAATGCTAATGAACGACATTATTACCTAATTATGTTCGCTTGGAATTAAGTTTTGAATTGAGAATAAAACTTTTGGTAATTTTCCTTTATCCCCGGGAACACTTTTGCAGAATTGTAAAGCGAGTCCGCTATTTTCCCGGGCATTCTTGGGAAAATTCGCGCGGAAACTTCCACGTGAAAGAGATAAGGAAAAATTCGTGCCGGTACGACTTGTGCAAGAGAATACAAAATTGCACCATCGATACAAATTAATATTGTATTATCCTGGATAACTTTGACTATTCGCTTTCTATCGTTATTCTTATAACTAACAATAATACAAACTATCGTTGAAATTTTCACAAAGTCGTTCGTACAATAATACATGATAATGTAAATTTTTATATAATAATTTAATTAAATATGAACGGATAGAAGTGCTCGTACTTTTATGGCTTACAAAACTATAGTTTCAAAAAGTAATTAGAAACAGAACAGTGAGTTAATTTGAACGTTATGCGAACACATAGTTTTTACGTGAGGTTGATGGGTTCTCTTCTCTTTTTTTTTTGTTCCACAGACGACGCAGTGGGACATCGGGTTCGAATTAAAAAAGTTTGCAATTCAAATGAAATTGCAGGTCTTCGGAAGCACTGCACGAACTACGATTTTCGAGGACATAGGACAAAAGCGTCGCAATGCCTTTTTGAAGAGGGCAATTCGTGAAAATTTTTCGGAAAGCTTTCGAAGGTTCGACTAAGGCTAATGTAATTGGCTCGGTTCGCTTGATAAACGGTGTGTCTGGATAGGCAGATTGCTAGGGTCAAATAAAATTAGAATAAAGTCCTCGTAGACTTGAACCATGGGGGGGTAGATAAACGATTTAAACAAACGATTTTCAAACTTCTATATTCTAATGCAAAAACCCTTTACTTACTTCAAAAACTTGAATTTTATAGTTCCAAAAACGTCGAATATATAAAGGAATATTTTAGATAATATACACATCAAAATAAAATCTATATACATATTAAAAATCTTTATTTTGACTATAAGATAGATATGAAAAAAAAACTTTTTATCATAACATATTTTATAATAAAAATGAAGGTAAATTTATAGTTTAAGAACCGTAGATTTAGGATAATACATTTTGTTCTCGGTTAGACCCCATTTTATATAAACAGGGCACATCGAAGTTGTTATTCTGTTACGACTACATCCAACACTTTATCCAACACCCAAAGTTCTTCTTGACAAGTCCATCAAGTGGAAAAATGTTTTCCCTCACTATTTACTTTAAAATTATTTTGCAGCTGTATAATTTTTACCATATTAAACTATATAATATTGTAAAATGATAATTAAATCTAATGATATTAAAAATTTTAAGAATATTTAAATTTTTATGAATAATAATAAATGTTGATATTTTATATTGTAAAGTACGTGGATAATATAATGTATTAATTATTCAAATAAATACAAGTAAAAACTAGACGTTCAAAAATCGGGTAAATACAGCGGAAAGAAGGGTCATAAGGATAATTTTAAAAAGGAATATTAGATACTTTGATTGCGTTTCACTATCGCTAATGAGGTCTTTTAAAAATTGGAGTACTAATGGGAGTTGGGAGCAATTCTCGTTCAAAGATAAAACGTCGCAAGTTTTATCGTAATGAAATTGGTATCCGTTCTGAATCGTTAATAAAAATACGCCCTTAAGCAAAACTCTTAATAAAAAGGCCGGATTGCGTAAGATGTGCCCCGTAATTTATCAGCAATTTGCAGTTTTCACGAACGCTTTAAAAAGCCTACAGTTCTTTGAGTCCGCTAATTACGTTTCGTTTGCAGGGACTT
This sequence comes from Leptonema lineaticorne, assembly GCA_024500535.1. Classification (NCBI taxonomy): domain Eukaryota; kingdom Metazoa; phylum Arthropoda; class Insecta; order Trichoptera; family Hydropsychidae; genus Leptonema; species Leptonema lineaticorne. The sequence continues at coordinate 3,626,059 of JANIJI010000059.1, read as the reverse complement.
TTTCCAATTTAATACGCCCTTATATATATATATATATATATATATATATATATATATATATATATATATATATATATATATATATATATATATATATATATAGGGTTATTATTACTGTTGTACGTCAAGTTGTGTGATCTATCGTTAGCACTGGACCAACGCAGCTTTGAAATAAAAATGAATACAAAAAAAAAGGAAAACAGTTCGCGATAATGGAAGTTGGGAAAAAAAGAAAAGCGGAAAGAGGTGAAAAGTTCAGTGTTGTATAATTAACGGACGGACGAAACGTGGTAGTTAGTGTTTCAACTGTCACATTTCGAATAGTTTATAAATTAAGTTGAAAATTTTGTTGCTATTTCAGAGTTCATTTTTTCATATATAAAATTATTTTTATATATATATATATATAAAGTGTACAAGAATAAATATATATATATATATATATATATATATATATATGTAATATGAAAATTATTTTCGAATAGAGAAAATGTAACGTTAAGCATTGAGTCAAGATGTTTTTCATGAAAAATACTTAAAAAATTTTCGGGATAAACCGGGATTAATTTTAAAAACTACACGGACTCAACTAGGATGTGCCGCAATGGAGGCACTTCAAACGGAAATTAACTGTGAAGTCTCGACCGGAACAAATTTAATATAAAATGTTTCAGTTTTCCCTCGGCGATTTGGTAGAATCGCCTTCGCGATTTTCAGAATACTTCAATATTAACCTGAGAAATAAGGGATAAAAGTGGAAAGTGAACAAATGGAAAAGAGAAAGTGTAAGAAGGTCGTTTTCAAATATTTCCTGCCGTTTTCTAAAGCGACGTCTTTAACTAAACCGAATATATTTTATATACATATAAATATAAATAATGAAACTGACTTTTGCAAATGTGAAAAATTTTCATAAATAAATATTGAACGGATATCGTGGAAATATATATTTTTTTACTTTAATATACAAATTTTATTGTATAAAAAACGACTATGATAAATAATGGAAATTGATATTATTCATGAAAATTGTACACGAAAAGTTTTATCGATAACATTATAAGCTGTTGAAAGACTATTTTAATAATGCTTAAGAAAAAAAGTTTTTTTTTTCTCGTCAAATAAAATTATCTTTAAAACATGTTAAGAAATTTATTATGAAAAAAATCTAAGTATTATTAAACGTATTCAAACTATATTTTTAATTCGGTTATAAATTATTCGTCCGTATAAACTTTTTCTCGATATTTTTTTCAACTTTATAAAAAAAAAGTCGTTCACCGTTTGGACTTGACTAGATAACGAATGAATTTGAAGTTAAAATATTTAACTTCGTTTTTGTTAATTACATCTGCAACTATAATAAGTAAAAAATGTCTGAAAGATTAAACTTATTTTAAGTATGCTGAAAATGGATTTACAGAACTAGATGAATATCTGTATTATATTTATTTAAATAATATGTAGTATTTTTTTTTTCAAATAGATGAAGAGAAAAAAACCTGTTAATATAAATCTGAAATAAAAATTCCGACGAAAATTTTCGAAAAGAATTTTCAATTTTATATAATTTTAAAAAAGTTCAATCGATTAGAAGCAGCGCAGTATAGAAAAGCTTTCACGATGTTATGCGGAAGTGAATATTTTACGGAATGAACAAAATTTTTTTCGGAAACTTTTGCATTTTTTTTTTACCAGAAAGGAATGCTGAAGGAAGATCTGAAAATTCGAGACACATCGAAATATATATCCGACACATCGTCGAAATATATTTTTATGAAGAAATATTTCAGTGTTTAAATACGCGAATGAATTTCTGTACAAAACGACTATGAAAATCTAAATTCGAATGACAACGTCGTTTTTCAGCGACGCAATAAAATAAATTAATGAGTGAAAACTTAGTGTATTCATTTATAATGATATAAATAAATTTTTCTCGAGATATTTTCTGCTATCGAATAAATAAATAAATAAGAGCTAGATTTTGTGTCTTGATATATTATTTAATCATCATAAAACAATATATAGCGTTTTATTGTTTATAATATGTATTAAAAAAATATAATTTAACAATGGAAAACATTTCGAGTTGATAAAATATCCGGCTTAAAATTTAAGTACGTACTTATGTAAGTAAATTATCGAAGTTGGAAAAGCTTCTTTAGTCGTCAAAGTTATAAGGGTAAGAAAAAAAAATGTAAATGAAGTACGCAATTAGCGACTTTTGTCCTCGGTTCCAATTTATTATTTAGCTGTTTCTTCCGCGTCAAGAGACAAATTTTCAGAATATTAAAGACATGCACGAGTAGAATTAAAACGAATGCAATATTTCAGCGGTACAGACTTTTGAAATGAAATGCTGATTTATTTTCTCTTTTTTTTTTGTATTTTATTTTTTTTTCGTTGTTAAGTAGCAACGTTTCAAAACGACGTTATTACGAAAGATATTATAATCGTGAATAAAAATGTTTGTAGTAATAATTATTAAAATCGTCATAATTGAATCAAAACGTATTTATTATATATGAAACGAAGAGTTTGTGTTTTTAATGAAAAATTGATGAAAAAATTTCAGATTACTGCGAATCTGGGTTGAACATAAGAACATTCCTTAATTATTCCAACGTTGACAAATTTCCATCGTATAAAAATGAAAAATTCCAAAAAAAGTACGCAATATTGTCTAAAAGAAATCCGAAGAGAAAAAAAAATTGGAAAAATTAAAGAAAATTAATGATCGACCAAAAGAGTCACTTGATTAAGCTTTTTTTATTACTCGAGACTGTTTTTATAATTTTTCATATAAAAAAAATTGGCGAACATAAAAATTATTCCATTCTTCGTAATATAATGCTTATATTCTGAATTAGTCGTAATTTGTATAATGAATAATTAATAATATTTTTAAATTATGATTTGATTTTAAAGATGAATAATTGACGATTTTATATAAAAAAAAATAAATCAAAGTTATGAACACTTCAGAGTTCTCAGTCATTCTTTATAAAGCTATCAACGATTTTTTTTTACTTTCAAATATCTTTAGATATATACGATGATTAATAAGATCGTTTAACAACCTTCGCGTAAATCAAAATCAGAATGAAGCCAAGCAAACACCTACCCTCTGAACCAACCCCTAAGCGATGGAGCCTTTAAAGGGGGCTGTAAGCGAGTAAGTAAGTAAGTAAGTAAGTAAGTATAGGCAATTCTGGGTCGTAATTCGAAGACAACACAGACACTCATCCCGTTTTCAGACTCGGTTTCGATACAAACACGACTTCATTTGAATATCAATCGCTTCAAAGTAAAATCTGCACGTTGTAGTGGAGTCGGAATTACAATTTGGAGTCGGCAAACGCCACTGCGGCTTGTGAAATGCTAATGGATGTTACTGTTTGTTTGACGGATCGATGACGAAAAGGTACCAAACTAATGTATTATATACGAAAATGGTGAACGCCACTATATTTCAACTATATATCATCGTCATTTATTATTACTATTGTACGCGTTCGTTTATTTGCTTCCCGTATGTGTCATTAAAACGTGCGCGAATGCGATGTTTATTGTGGCTCTTGTTGGTTTTAATATAGGCTCTATGTTAGAATTTCTTATCGATGGCCATTTCTTAAAATATATATATATATATATATATATATATATATATATATATATATATATATATATATATATATATATATAACGTATTCAGTCAAGATTGGAAAGTATTGCATTTTAGTATCGACGCTATTGAACTTTTCAATATCAGTATAGTTTTAAATCGATATCAGAAATAATTGCATTCGGATAAAACGACTTTTCAAAGTAAATTCATGAGAAGAATTTTTAAAGTGATATATTATTACTTTTTTAGTAAAAAAAAAAAAAAAAAAATATATATATATATATATATATATATATATATATATATATATATATATATATATAGTATGTATTTATTTTAAATATTTAAATTTATATTTCGATATAATATACAGTACATGTAGTTTTCATTTGATGCAACGCGTTTCTGTAAACGTTCCATCCACTTTAATTCTATCAAAGAAGGCTTTTGCTTTGCTTTTAATCTAATTTTGCACGTCAATTACAAAAGCACTATATCAAATAATGAAAATCAACTTGTTATAATGTTTCCATTAATTATGGAATTATTCAAAAATCCATGAATACAAATATATATATTATTTTTTTTGTAACACAATATTAATATACTAAAAATCATTAGTATAATATAATATAAATCAAAAAAAAAAATAAATATATATATATATATACATATTTACGGAAAATCCTCGTATTCAATATCACAGGTTAATCCGAGTCGAAAACGGTAAAATTGGTTTTACTTTACGGTTATTAGACAATAAGCTACAGACGCGGTTATGGAGATTTCTCCGTGAACGAGATACTGGTGGCTAAACTAATATGTTAAACTGGCAAATTGATTTTATACTGGATTAATTCCGTACAGCTCTGTATATAGTGTGTGTGTGTGTGTGTGTGTACATATATAATATTTTAATTGTACGTGTACAGCACGTGCTGTACAAGAATATCATTATCGTGCTTTTGCAGACATCCTAAATATATATATTTTTTTATCTTACATAATAGTATATAACGCATAGATATATTTACATATAAAAATGAGTGATGAATTTGATGTATTAATTTATAAAAAAAAATATCTTATATATCATAGAAGGAAACTTCTACAAATCGTAAAAGAAACGATCGAATTTTTATAATATTATATAAGATTTAATTGGCAATTAATAATATCAAATTCGCGTCAAATTAAAAATTTAAAGTAAGACACTCTTAATTAAAAATGCAAGTTAAAAATCAATTCATTCGAATGATAGCAAATTATAACTGAAATAGTAAAATTTCTTCCGTGTTTAATATTAGTGAGAAATTTTGAAATATATTATTATTTCTAGTCAACCACGATTACACACAAAGTTTCAACAGAACCGTCCTAAACAAATATAATTTGACGCTTACATGTTTGATTTTGGCGGTTCAAAATCATAACTGAATATGTTATATTTTTTTTATGCATATTCAAAGAATAAAATATTATTATTTCAATATAATCCTAGTTAATAAGTTTTGTCATGTGTATAAATATATATATTAATATTGTAAAAGAAAAATAAATAAAAGCGATATTTATTATATAATAACTCAATAACAAGTACATGATATTGATTTTTTTTAAATATATATTTATGAAAGATAATGTTTTTATATTAAAATTCTTCGTGAAAAATATTTTTATTGTCGAAAAATATAATTACATTCTTCAAAGTGTACTAAGAAACATTCTTCTTAATAAATATAATAATATATTATAGATCATCATTAAAAATGGAACTGATTATTTAATTTATATTAAAAAATAAATAAAATATAATTTTCAATATTTTAATCATTATATATATATATATATATATATATATATATATATATATATATATATATATATATATATATATATATATATATATATATATATATATATATATATATATATATCGATAAAGTTTAAATTTTGATTGACGCATCCGACAGTCTGATTCGGTCGTAATTAATTGTTATTATTAAGCGATCGCGTAAACGGATAATCCTTTTAGAAAGTAACTTAGGAATTAAAGTTTAATTAAAATTCGCGAAAGTGGAACAATACAGCGGTGAAAAAGGATGAGAGTTTTGCGAACGAAGATCTGGACCGGTGGATAAAGTGAGAGGGCGCCGGTTTCGGGCTGAAAGCGTGAATTTCGGCCGACTTCCAGGATCCATTAAGGGTGGAAATTCAGATTAAGCTTGATATTACCTAGTTTGCGGCGTGACAATCACATAAAACAGTGCCTTATTAAACCGCCGAGAGCGCTTTCGGCAAGCCACTCTCGGTTTATATCACTCGAACAAAAATACAATAGTTAACGGGCTGCCATTTTAAACGCCCGTTCACTTAACGCAATTAACGGAATATCGAAACAAAAACAATATATTCACTATTGTATATATATATATATATATATATATATATATATATATATATATATATATATATATATATATATATATATTATGACCAATTATTATTATATATGGTATATCAGGGGTGACTAACCGGTTGATAAGTGTTTTATGACAAATGAAATCATAACATCTCTATATATGTGTACCTTATTTGAATTACCATAATAAATATAGTTAACAATTATTCATATTATTTTAATTTCACTGGATAAAGTGTGAAAGACTTTAGACAAGTTGATCGTGAGACATTTTTCAAATAAAAAGTCGATCTTACGTACACAAAAGTTGGCCACCCCTGATATAGACGCTGTATGATTATTTTTATTAAATTATTTGAAAGAGAAAAACATTATGTGTAAAAATATTATTAGACAGTTAAAGTTTACATATTGAAAAAAAATGTAATGTCATAGAATTAATACTTCTCGTAAAAGAAATACGAAATATGATTTATTATGAGCAATGAAAAATAAGAAATATTGAGATTAATTATTAATGGTAAAATTTGTGGAAAAGTTATATTGAAAGATTGAGAAACTTTCACTGATGTTTTTCGAGGACATCAACTGTTATTATTAGGTATGCTGAACTTTATAAGGAGAATGTTACATAAAGAGGATAAAAAAATATTTTATATAATTTAATTTATAATGAAATATATTGCTATATTAATGAAAGATCGAAATAATTATAAAAATAAAATAAAAGCAAACAAAAATTAATTTAAATTATCGATAATGAATACTAAACTTAATATATTATATTTTTAAATGATTTTCATATTTAAATATTAAACTAAATATATAAATGTTATATTCAATGATTATAACTATGTATATATATATATTTAAATTGAATTAAATATTTTAAGATTGTATGCATATTAAGGACACATTCTATGTAAATTCGCTATACATAAAATAGTTGTTAGAGTGAAAGTTGACTCTAATAGTTGTTACTGCTCCATTTACAATTTAAATGGTAACGCCAATTTGCGCAAAAATCGTATTTAATATAAATATGCACTCTCTTATAATATATAAATTTATCTATATATAAAATAATCGTAATGAATTGAGACATTATAAAATTAAATTTAGATCATATATTAATTTATAATGTAAAATTTTAAAAATGCCGTTAATTTTACTAGTCCAAATATATATTTACTTATTTATATAATAATAAAATACCATAAATCGGAACGATGACAATTTAATTGAAGCAATTAAAATTACGCGAACGAATACTCGAATTCTAAAATACAATACAAAACGCGAACATAACAATATATTGTATTATTTATCGAGTGTAAAAGATAATTGATACGAATGTTGAGAATCATTCAAGTGTTTCGTCGAACCAATATTTGCGGTATTTGAACTAGTTAAATATATCGACATATCGATAACATTGAACCTATATCAAAATAATACGTTAACAAAACTAAATATATATTATATATATATATGTATATATGTTTTAACGTTAATGTTGAAAGCGAATTGAACAGTCGATATCAGAAGACTGTAAAGTTTTGGCAACGACGAACCGTTAAACTTAACCGGTTTTCGGACAAAAGGCCAAAGTTTTCCACCCCTAGAAAATGGACGAGAACTGCTCGAACTTTTCTTTCTTTTTTTTTTTTTTTTAATCATTATTATTTAAGACGCACCTTAAGTTTTTTAATTAACCGACGAATAAAATATGCGATTAGATTTTCGATGCGTTACCATTTTTTTTTGTTGTTGTTTGTTTGTTTGTTTATTTGTTGTTGTCGGTTGTGTTTCGAAAAGTTCAACGTTCAGTACGAAAATACGCGGCGGACTCTAGACGGTCGCTTATATTAAACTTAATTACGAGAGTTGTTTCGTTGTTTATTTTAGTTAATTATTCTCACTGGCGATACTCCGTTTAAAACGTCGAAAAATTAATTGTACAGCGTCAAGTTTTTAAAAGCGTCTTATAAAGTGAAATAGAGCTTTCTACCGATAACGCCAAACATCCCGTTTATTACAACTTCTTAATGAAGATAGAGAAACTTTCGATAGTGTTTATGTTTAAATTTTTTCAATATAATATACTAAAAAGATAGTTTTAATATAATATTATATAAATACTAAATTATCTTATATTTAATTTTGATTAACGACATTGAACATATCCGTTTGGGAAAAGTGTAAAATTTATATATTGACGTATGTATGTTAAAACGAAATGCATTTACTAGACGGTTTGTAGAGCTTCCGATACGGGTCCCGAAAATGTTACCCCGAGCTTATTTGAGACTTGTGCAAATACGCTTTAAGTAAATAAGTGTCCTTTTGATGTTCCAGAATCATTGTGTAAATAGTAATTAAGCCGAAAACGCCATATTTAAGACGATCTCAGGTTAGAATTTATGGATATAAATACGTTTCGATCAATAATTGCCTATATAAAATCTATAAATTTAATTTTTATTTTAACATTAATACAAGTGCAATATTTATCAATAGCTATAACTATCAATATTAATATTTTGAAAGCGAGATAAAAATTATAAACGGAACCGTTCAAGCATTCAAAAACGCGAACCGACAGAAGCCAAAGGTCGAATCGCAGAATGAGGTTTAAAAACAACGCAAATACTGAAAAATCAAAAAAAAAAGGTGGTCGCATTTTTACAAAAGTGTTTTTCAGCGTAATGATAAGCGCACTCGCTCGTTGTCAAAGCTGAAATGATTTTAACGTCAGACCGGTGACGGTTTCCTGATTAAGAGGCACTCTTCAGCTCGCTGTCAAAACCTCATCTCTGTGTCTCACACTACGACGTCGGAATTCGCGATTGTACCAAAAATGGCTTTATTATTATTATTATACACATATATATATATATATATATATATATATATATATATACAATGGATCGTGACTAAGTGTCGCTATTATATACTCACCTGTTTCCCTGCTGAAATGTGACGCTGAAAGCTTTTCACGCCGGCTTATTATACGGCCTCAATTATCTTTCGCATTTACCAAACTATATTCTTTTACAATTTAAATATACTTATACACACACACACATACACACACACACACACACACACACACACACACATATATATATATATATATATATATATATATATATATGTACTATAAAATGTATTATCTTTACGATGTGGAAAATATTTTAATATCTTAACATATATTCAGTCAGTTCTCGAGTTACGATCACCTCAACTTACGACCATTTGCATTTACGACGAAAAAATTACATAATTTTTTTCTAAAAAATGTCAATTTTTTAAATAGTTTTCGTTACATATGGTACATATCTAATATAATAGTTATTTAATTAACCAACTAAAATAATAACAATTAAAAATTAAAAATCAGAAATAAGAGCCATTATATTTGTTTATATAATATATACATATATGTCCATCATATTATATTATTTATTTTTGTATGAAATTCGACTTACGACCATTTCGACTTACGTTAAAAGTTGTGGAACCGAACCCCGTCGTAAGTCGAGAACTGACTGTATATATATTTTAATACGGCGAAAGTTTTACGTCATGTTAATAAAGATTTTTTAATAAAAAAAAAATAATATATATATATATATATATATATATATATATATAGCATAAAAAATTGGCTATGTTTATTACGAAATATAGTTTTTTATTTATATATATAAAATATAAGAAGATATATTGTAGAATAGAATTTTTTTATTGAAAAAATAATATAAACAATATTGAAATATTATAAATAAAATTGTTCTGAATCAAAACGTATTGAAAATAAAAATTTAATAAAATATAATAGTCGTTAATCAAAGATATTTACGTTTTCGCGTATCGGAATATTCTATTGAAATTTAATAAAAGCAAATTAAAAGCTTCGTATATACGATATCGCGTATGAAAACGAGAACAAACATTGAATATTATATAATATAAATCGAGTGTGTTTTGTAAACTTGTTTTCAGATCCGTTGAAGTTGCGGATATTTCGAAAGCGTGGGCATTTATTGCACGTATCGAATGTGTGTTTCGTCGAACGGGTTAAAATTAAATATTTTATTATACTACTCGAACCGTACCCTGTCGCTGTTAAATGATATTATATATATTTTATTTTATTTATTTATTTATTTTTTTTTGTAATATAAAATGAGCGCAATTTTTCGAAATGTTCACGTGCGCGAGCTTTATATGCAAACATGCGGCGATGTTACCATAACGAATGCATTTTATGCGAAATGTCGCGTAAGCATTTCTAATATTTATTTTAATTAATGCGGATGAACGCGTGAATAATAATAATAATCAGAAAATATTATTTATTTATTTAAATCTCTATTTTATATTGATATAAACTGAGAATGATAAAATTTATATTTATTTTCATATATTATATATCAATTAATATTTAACACAGTTTCCAATTTATATATATATATATATATATATATATATATATATATATATATATATATATATATATATATATATATATATATATTCAGATTTCATTAATATAAAATATAAATGATATAATAACTGTTGTTTATATGTAATTTTTTTCTAATTTAATTTTGAATAGCTTTTTCAACGATTCATATTTTTTTACTTTTCAATTTAAATAAGAAATTACAATAATTACTAATTGTGATTAAAAATCACTTTTTTTGATCAATCTTTAATATATATATATATATATATATATATATATATATATATATATAAAATATATATATATTAAAGAAAAATCATAAGAATAAAATATAAGTGACAAGAAATTTTAATTAACATAATATGACATATAGTACATATTATACTGAAAAAAATGTAACATTACAATTTTACATATATTTTTAAACATAGTGCGTAATTTAAATTTGATTCAATTTTCAAAATTAAATATTGTTAATAACATATATATTAAAATAATCTCAATCGATATGTTAAAATTAATTTCTAAAGCGGAATTCAAATTTTCCAAATAGTATTGATTTGTAAAGAAATTTTAAAACATGTTAAACTCGATTAGAAATAGAAATATAAAAATATTGATTTTGATAAAAAAAAAAATTGCAAGCGTAAAATGTTAACACTCCTCATTATCTTCAACAATATGATCGCTCGTTATTGCACAGAATATTAATGAAAATAATTAATGAAAAATACATTATATAACGTATCACACTGTATATTATTATACATATATAATGGCTTTTGATATAAAGCACGGTCGATGTTTGAATATCAGATTGTAGCATAATAAATCACACGATTTATATTCAACGCGTCTTACCGCGCGGTAATTATTAATGTTTTAAAGCCTTTAAAAGACTACGAAATTTAGCGATAAAAAGAAAATATTAATAAATTTTATCCGTTTATAACATTTAGCACTGTATATATTATACAATATATATATATATATATTTATATATAATTTTTTTTATAACATAAACACATCAATCACATATGTCGATAAGAACAAAAAGATGTCAATGCATCAATGATTTATTGAAAAGCGTTCTAGGAATGATTGACTTCAAGTGACGTTTCTCATAAGCCAACACACGACAGGGGTTCGCCACTCGTGGTTCGCGTACGTGAGTGTCATAGGATAACTCAATTAAATATTGAATACGTGCCATAATAATATCATGCATATATATATATATATATATATATATATATATATATATATATTTTTATATTTTTGTTTCTCTGATACGAATCTAATAGAGAATTTTTCTACCACTTTTCTATAAAAAAATTGAACTAAAATTTTGTATACTTGCTCATTATTGATGACAATATAAAAATCAATTAACAAATTTATCACATAATTATTGAATTATTGACAATTGTTTAATTAATTATAAAGTTATAGTATTTCTGTTCGACGATATATGTATATAAATATTTATTTTTATTTGAAGTATCGAATTGAAGTATCAATTATAAATTGTATGCATGATAGATTTATACAGTCGGACAATCCATCACGCTGCACGATGTTGCCACCATTAATTCAGTGGAAATTGTGTCACAAAAGCCTAATTCAAACTCGGATGCAATTAGCAGAACCTAGATCGTTGGACGCAATAGATAAAATTGTACATCAGCTGAAGAAGAAGGCTTTCTTCGATTGTCTGTACCCTCGTCACCGATGAATGATCACTATTCGAATCCTTAAGTTCGAATGTTCAATTTTACACGGTTCAAATCCATAATAAAATATTCTTATATACGTATACAATATTATACAGATAAGACAATTTTAATTTTATATAATTTAAATGCCGTTATTTTATATTTTTCAAACAATAAAAAAAAAGTTATTAATAATTTTATGTCAGGTTAAAAGTCTGATATGCGACGGCGCGATACAATAAAAAGCGATTAAATAAATTTTTGATATATTAAGACGATTACTATATATCTGAGAATAAAAATTACGCGGTGCAATCTGACATGAATAATAACAGTGTAATTATTCATTGATAATTGCATCGTTAAACGCTTTATTTCTGATGCGAGGTTAAAAAACTCGTTAACAAAACGAAATATTCAAACCGCGACGAAATGTAAATTATGCGCTGTTTTTTTTTAATTCTGTAAAATATTATACATCCATCGATATTTTTTAAATCATTAAAAAATATTATTTAAAAAAAAACTAATGCTACTGTTTTTTATTTATAAGTTTTATATTTAATTTATGAATCGATATTTAACAGATCTTATGTAAAGATGTCACTCGAAAAAAAAAAATTATCGTGGAACGAAAACAAAAGGACATCCACTCGGCGATCGAGATCAAAAGGTACAAAAGGACTAGATAAGGGAGACCGAGCGTTCGAGAGGTAATCAAATTGTCCTTTTCGAAGCTTAATGATTGTGGAAGAGGAGACGTCGTCGTCGTCGTCAAAATCTGTGCGATCCAAAAGGGCTTTATCCTGATGGAATAGCGTTGATTAATGATCGTCGCCCTCCAACACCGGATAAATAAATACTGATCAATCCCTTAACCGAGGTGGCTGCGGCCTTAAGGGCTATCTTCAGCTATTTATTACCTCCAATCGCTAACTGTCGCCGAGGCTTTTCCTCTTATCTGAGGGTGAGTCTCCGATTCCAGCTCAAATTCCAATCTATCACCGGGCAATGACACGTACTCTCAATAAAAGCACCGACGTTTTTTTCCCCCCTTCAATAAAAAATATTTATGAGGTGTTCGCTGCTTATTTCATATTTGAAACGATACGAAGAACATCAATCGGAATTTTTTAGAATATTTTAGTTTAGTCACTATTTAGATTAATGCTAGAAATCGATGTGCGGCAATTACTATTTATATTAATGGTTTGCAACAAATTTCCATACTCTTTCTATATTGTATAATGAAGCGTAAAATAACAATATTTTAAAATTGATTTGCAACCATGTAACCATAAATTGAACTGCATTTTCGATAATGAAACTTTGAAACTTTTTTAGTTCAAACTTAACAATCTGTCATAAAGATTACTAAAGTTAAAAATTTTAATCAGTATACTTCAATATACTATTTTTAAGAAAATTTATAAAATGATGGTGAAAACTGTTTTTTTTTTAAGTTTAGAAATTTATATATAAAACTACTGAATAACAAAGGTATATATGGTAAAATATTAAAGTATAAAAGCGTATATTATTTTTAGTAAAATGATTTTAAGTTTGGAATAATAAACCAATAATGATGTTGCATAACTTGTTATTATACTGGAGAATAAAGGGTTAATAATATAATATAAGGAAATATGAGCTATTATAATTTGAAATCTTTTATGGTTGCCGATGTAATATAAACGTGTAATTAGTTGAATTTCTCTTCGACGATAATCTTTATTTTAACGAGCGAAAGTCGAACAAATTCAAAAATCACTAGAAAACGTCGATTTCGCGAAGAGAGAATAATCGAATAATATCGATTTCTATGCGCGCATTATAATCAATCAATCAATCAAAAAAATACACACACACAAACACACGCGCGCATACAAAAAAAAAAGAAGCTCAAACGAAACTTTTCAATGGGATGTCTTCTGAGGAAAAATTGAATTTCTTTTGACCGGATTTAATATGTGACTTTTTCTTTTTCTCTTTCTATCTCTTTTCACTTCGAGGAAAACGTAGAAAACCGCGGAAAAGTGGAAAATTGCGTCGTCAAGCATTACCAACACACGAATCTTGTTATTTATATATGTGTAGTACAAACACACACACGCATATTATATATATATATATATATATATATATATATATATATATATTCTGGTTAAGAAAAAAAAAGAGTCGCAGTCGAGTCGGAATGATATATATTGAAATGTTTAAGTCCCTATTGAAAATGAGAGAGTGAACGTTTGTGTGTAAATGTCTATGGTGAATAACGTCTTTTTTACGCGCAAAAATGTCGGGAAAATTCGCAACTATAAATCAACGTAACGCGGAAAAATATACAAGAGAATTTTCGCAATGTCGAGTTTATACGAGGCAATAATGGCTCGTCGAAGGCTCGATGTTGTTCTTTTTTCTGACTAATATATATATATATATATATATATATATATATATATGCAATCGTACACAAAATGTTTTCATACATTCTTGTTTGTTGGATAAAAATAGAGACGCAGTGAAAAGTTTTCTATTAAACGTAAACTTATTTATTTAGTAATATAAAGAAGATTAATGTTTAATAAAAATTTTCATTATAAAATGTGCGAAAATATTGAGAAATTTTGTTGTATAATAAATAGTTTTTTTAAATGTTATTAAAAATATAAAAAGCATACTTTTATTAAAATGAAAATAAAATATAATTTAATATTACATATTATATAATATTTTTTTTTACTATAGATAAATGAGTAAAATATAAATATACTTACTTACAAAATAGAGTGATATCTAAAGATTCAATTTACCTGTAACAAAAAGAAAAATATAAGTAAATACAAAAAAAAACTTATTACCTACATATATTAAAATAATTTTAATTTATAATGTGCAAATATAAATAGTATAATATAATATAAGAAAATTGGATTTTCTTTATAATAATAGTATATTATATTCAAATATAATATTGTTTCTTCGTTATATCAGACAAAATGTGACATAAAATATATCGAAATCATATTAAACATATTTATTAAGATGAGTTGCGAATAATTTAATTTCGATTTCAATTTTAATATCGTAACATAATATTTTCAGTTATATAAATTTAATATAAGAAAAATCGTAAGATATATTATCCGAGTAATTCAAGGCGTTTAATTTCCGTTATACGCGCATGATTTTTCCGGTTGTGAAAATACCAATCGACGACAAAAACGCCAATTTATCCAATTTTCGATTGACATTTTATATTTTGGACATCTCGTCACCGGATCGTCCTTCTATTGTTTCGCAAAATTGAAATCTCCGTTATATAGGTTTCGAATAAAGGAAATTCCGGACAAAATCGGAACGCTTAATTCGAATACAAAATGTGAAAATATATATGGAATTCGACACAAAATTGACGTGGAGAATATTTGAAAATATTAATAAAAAATATAAATATAAAATAATAATAATAATATTGCACAGAAAAAAAAAATCAAAAAAAAACTCGGAAAAGAGTCTCATTAAAAGTCGATTTGATTTGTCGGACTCTGTTTTTACGTTTTGCATGTGAAAAGTTTCAGCTCCCGGAAAAACAAAAAAAAATAATAACGTTTCGGATTTCTATAAAATATACATATATATATATATATATATATATATATATATATATATATATATATATATATATATATATATATATATATATATATATATATATATATATATATATAATATATTTTTGAAATTATGAGTTATTTATTTATATACTTGTATAACGCATAAAATAAAATTTGTACTCGATAATTTCAACTTTCGCAACGGAATTTGAGCTTTCGTGTTTTGAATGACTTACCCGTTGAAAATGTGAAGCTTGAAAAGTTAACGAACTGTTGAATTATGTAAAATATATATATTTTTAATTTGAACCAGTTTTATATTTAATTTTAGATTTTAATTATGTGTAACATCAGACGAAATTGAACAATTTTATGTAATGTTACGCATAAAATTGTGAATATTAATATATTTTTACATTTTTGAATTATTTTTATTTATATTTCATTAAAGTGCAGTATACTTTAAAAATATTTATTTTATACTATAGATTTCTTTATCAATTTTCTTAAAAATATTGCCATTTTTTATATTAAATTTTAAAATCTGTAGATATTTTTTTTTATTTGCATAAAATCTCATATAGCACAATTGATTGAAATGATATCAGAAACTTGATAATAATTTAAAAATGTAAATATCATCAATTTTATAAATATATAATGGAAAAATATCTTTATATACAAATTTCCTGGAAAGTTTATTTTATATTATAAAAAAATATAAAAATGAAAATATCACGTATTACGCGCGTGATAAATAAAAATAGACGTTAATAAATTTTGAAATATGATAACAATATATTTATATATTATTTTAAAAATCGTAAAAAATATCGACGGCATAAAAATAGTTTATGAAAAATGATCCAATTTCATAAGAAAAGTAAAATATGCTGGTTCAAAAATATGCGTATAAGTAAAGGAACATTTGAGGATGCGTACAAGTAATTCAAGCTTTTATATACGCAGACTTTATCTTCTTTGAAGCTTTTCCCTAGCAAAGGACCATCGAAATAACCCTCTTTCTATTCGAAAGGGTCAAACTGGAACAGATGGATGAAAGCCGACGAGTGGAAAAATTTTTCAAGTATGAAAAGAGGACTGAAACTTTTCATATTGTTCGCGCAACTATTGCACTTAACGATAGTTTTCCAACAAACTTTTTTCATATATGTAAACTGTGATCGAAGACTTATTAAATTCGACAAAAGACTCGAATATAAAAACGGTCTCGTTTTTTTCATTTCATCTTTTTCGGTCGATATTGAGGGAAAATGAAAAAAAAAATTTCGTATCGAACACACAAAAGAAGAAAGCCACGATCGTCATAATGCGATAACGCAAGTTTAATTAATTATTCGAGCTTTTATACAAAATGGAATAATTGCATTATGTTCAAGTGTGAAAGTTCGCAAGAGCTTTCGAAGGTAAAAGCAAGCTTTTATGACGATAAAGAGTATGGATAATTCAATTGCCAACGGAATACTTCAAAGGAAAATTGGCAGATTTCAGCGCGTGCTTAAAGTTTATTCAATTATATCTAAAATGTTTTTCCACGAGACGAAGACTCATTCTGAAATCATCTCGCATACATTCACAACGCGAGTTCCATTTCTGAAATGAGCTGTTACAATAACGCAATTAATGAGCGAATTATGACAAGCCGTGGCAGCGAAAATCCATTGTAATCGCTCGTATACGTATTCCATAATTATTAAAATAAAAGAAATAAACGTTTGAGAAGCGCTGCAAAAACTAATAACCCACTGATATACGACGCACTTTTATCACTCGAATGTATTTCATTCTTTCAGTGGAACATTTGAGATGTCGCACAGGCGAAATGGTTTGAAAACTTTACGTATAACCCTCGTCGTGACAGAAACGAATTGAAAATCTCTTTATATATATATATATATATATATATTTTTTTTTTGTATACGTGTGTGTATTTTTTTAATGCTCCGTCCATTTGTTACGATGAAAGGAGGTCGGAAATGAGGATTCCATGATAAATACTGATTGGGTCATAGCCCATTAAGCGACCGGAACCGGAACAGGCACGAACCATGGCTCCAGAAAGAATCAATTTACAAACTCGTCACACGTGATTGGAACTCGGAGTTCTACGGGATCCTTTTTTCATTTTTATCGAAACTCTTCTATACGAACATATTTTTCGACTTCCGAAGAAAACGTCACATTTAGGTCACATTCGTCTTTTTTTCAAATTAAAACGTAAAATTCTTTTCTATTCCTTATATAAATGGTTTTCTATTATTAAAAAAAAATAATTTAAAAAATTGATATATTTTAATACGTAAATGTGTATGCTAAGAGCGCATTAATTTACATAATCTTATAACGAAGATAATTATCAATATCTATATATTCCATATAATAATAATATTACGATTTGAATATATATTTCAATATAATAAAAATACGACATCTTGTTTTGATATATACATTATATAGCGGGTGCTAGAAAAAAAAAGGAAATACATCAAACTTCGAAGCGAGGGGTTGAATTTCGCGTTGAATTATTGCAGATAGGCGCTAGCTATGATAATAGAGATTTTTCCGGGTTGAAAAGACAACTTTAAATCATATAAGAGTCTCTGGAAAAGCGTGACATAATGGGAACGCCGCGTCGGCGAAGTAAAATCCTTTCGAAATGAAAAAAGTTTATCCGGAACCAAATTACACTTCGGTACGAAAAGAATAAGAGGCTGATGTCGCAGCATACGACAACTAGAGAAAGGCTTCATGTCATAAAAATATGTATATATATAATATAATCTGATATATATATACAGGGGAGATTGATTGAAGTAGTCATGTCGTTTCACTTTTAAAAAAGTTACGTTAATCGCACCAAACTTTCGATCAGTTTATTTATAGTAAAAAAATAACAATAATATTTATTAAACAAACAGAAAAAGAACGATTAATAAATAAATCATTACATTATTTAATTGATAAGTATATTTTTTAAATATTAAGCGATAGACATTATATTGGCGATCATGTTAACCGATTTATATGTTTTTTTTATTTTTCATATTATAAACAGGGTGGCACGAGGGACATTAAATCGATTTTGGAGTCGAAAAAAATATTAAAAATAAATAAAAAACGAGCTTTGCTCTCGCTCTCTCTCCCTCTTTTTCTATCTACAGGGTTAAAGTTAGTGGGTGGTGTGTGCCATTATATTGTCGAACTCAAGGCCGAGACATACAAATTGAAAAAGTTTTTCCCGGAGCTTTTCTTTCGTCGGCTAAGGTTGTAAATCGTCGCCGTTGATGCTAATGGATGATGCGGGAAAATTCGCGGAAAAACTACACAAAAACCGACCTCGTTCACGGTTATAAATACAATGTGCACGCTTCGACAAATAAATAAACAAAATTTTCGACGTATAAAATACCGAGAAATTCGCATTTATCCACTTTATACGCGAAGAAAAAGTAATTTGAATCAAAGATTATTTTTTAACTTATATATATATAAAACAATTACCGTATTTTTATGTTTTATATAAATATTTTTTTTACTATTTTATATAATATAATCCGTGTGATATTTAAATTAGACATTTTTATAGAATTCTTTTAATTATATAAATGTATTGATTTTCTTATAATATAATAGCACGAAATCTATTTATACTTTAATAAGAAAATTGCCCTTTATATATTCAAACTAAATTGTGAATAGCTTATTTATTAGCATGATTTTTTTATAAAAATAAAAAAGTAATAATTATATTTATTTATTAATTAAATATTTTTTAATATTTTTAATAGTTAAGAAATATGTTTGAATGTTGAATATAAGATTTAAAAAAATAAATTGTGCTATAAAATTCGAAAATATTATTTTTAAGCTAATGTTGTTGCTAATTTATTATATCAAAATATTAGTTTTGTAAATATAAAAACAATTAAACGTGTATTTATTTGAAAAAAAATCAACATTTCACAGTCTGTTTTCACAGAAGTAAAAACATAATATTTCAATAAACGACCGATTATATTAAATTTCGTGCAAAATTCTAAATTAACACGTTAATTACAAACGACATGAAAAACGTAATTACTATTTTCACACGATTAATATGTAATTTCATATTGTTTCAAGTGTAAAATATTCCATTTAAATTCAATACTTTTTTCATCAAAAGAATTTTTTTATCTAATAAAAAAAAACGAAATAATTTTAAATTGCTATAATTTGTACGTTGCACGTATAAATAAATAAAATGTTTAGTATAAATATCATGAAAAGGGGGGGAGAGGGGGGCTGAAAGACGAGAGCGGCCGCTGAAAATGCTTCTCGCGCTGTGCAAATATTCGAAGTGTTGAAACGCTTCAGCCAAGTGGCAACAACACGCGAACTTTATATTTATTGCACTCGACGTGCCCCGATGAAAATGGCGACGATGGGTGTGTGTGTGTGTGTGTGTGTGCGCGTGTGTGTATGCATTTACAAATAAAATTAAATAAAATGCTTCAGACGCTTCGTATCCGTAATTTATTAAATTATATCTATTTTACAATATAATGAAAATTTGATTATAAATAGATTTTTTTTTATAAAGGTATAAAAATTTATGTTAACAACACTTTTTGTTATGTACACGATTACTAGTTGTGTATTTAGTTTGATATATCTGAAAAACGCTTATAAATTGCACAATTTTTTTTTACGAAACCTATAATATAGTTCAGTACTCTTCGTCCATTATAGCAATTAATTTGAATAACTATGGATAGATTGTACAACAATTTTATTCTATAAAATAGCAGAAGTCGTCAAAGATGTCATACAATGCGAACCAATGAAGCTATTGCTGTTGTAGAGTATTGTATTGAAAAAAACCCAAATGATATTCGATACTTGGAACTGTGTGCATCTACTTTATGGAAGATTTGATTTTGGGAATATACGAAATTCAATTCGAACAAGAATTGAAACCACAAGACTATCGTGCATTTGATAAATAGGTTTAAAACAAAATTTCTAGCGGAAATGAATCCGTGAATTGATTTTCAAAATTGTAAGATTTAACACGGCTGGACTATTTTTTTTTCGGGACTATATGAGGTCTTTAGGCTACACCTTTATAAGTCATAAACGAATAATATAAGTCATAAGGGCTTCAATGAATGCAAAAAGTCGTCTGAAATTGGACGAAAATGTTTAGACTTTCTTCGAGCCAATCGAGAAGCCACATAACGAAAATCATATTCAAGTAAAATGCCATTGAATAAAGTCAAATAACAATATTTATCTATGTTTTATGTTAATTCAATGTTATATATATATATATATATATATATATATGTGAGTGTTTGTGTGTGTGTGTGTGTGCTATCTGCATGGTTAAGTAATTAAATTTAATTACATACATGTTATATATAATATTCAGAATGCGATTGCTCGACTCCGTGTTATAGCTGCATATTAATATCGTAGTTCAAATATTGATTATTATATTTATTTGTTATATTTATTAAAATTGAACGTAAATGCAGATATATATGGTATATATATATATATATATATATATATATATATATATATATATATATATATATATATATATATATATATATATATTGATGAATAGATAAATGTTATAATAAATTAATTTCAAATTAAAAATTATATACAATAAGATATAAATTATACAAAAAAGTAATATGCATCATAATGCACTTAATTCCGTCAAATTCTTAAAACCATAAAACCTCTTCCAAAAAAAAAAAATATTAAATTCATTGTTAATTTGTGAAATTACTGTGAAAATTTCGAAAAATATGGAAAAACCGAAGGGGAAGAAGACTTTCGCTATAATTAAGAATCCTGATTTAATTTGCATCGTTTTACATCTGCTTATTTTAACAGAAAGTCTTCGACAACCTCAACTGCCCCATGAATATGGATGCTAATTCATAGTCATTCTATATACGCCAACGAGTATACATTTAGAAATGTAAAAAGAAAAAAGAATAAAGAAAGAAAGTGAAAACGAGCACTTGTAGATGAAAGAAAAATAATGCAAAAAAAAGGAAGTCTTCTAAGATAGGAAATAAATTGTGCCAAAGTTTATAATCACACCATCCAATTTGAATTACAATTATCTATATAAATATATATATATATATATATATATATATATATATATGTATAGAAATTTTGGAAAGTATGCAAATTATTCGCATTTTAAAATATTCAATCCTTCTTCGGATTTTCTCGGTTTTACGATGAAATTCGACGCATTAATCGATAATTTAATTTAATACTATGACGAAATTATATATATACGACGAACTCATAAATAACTTTGAAAAATTTATGTTAAAATAACCGATATAAAGTGGTTTTCGAAGAATGAACAATTAATAAAGTTAACCAGTTTTTCCGATCGACTCATTGAGCAAATAAGAAATCGTTGAGGGCATTTTTCGAAATGGCGATATCCATAAAAATTGATTGCAAATATTGAAGCTGCTGTAATACACCGTTTTTAACACTGAAACGACCGTTCGATTTTTTCGTTTTTATTATTATTATTATTATTTTTTATTTTTATACCTATCGATTTCGTACGCTATTAAAATTATTTATATACAATAGAAAAAGATAAAAGATAAAAAAAAAGAAAAAAAAATCACGTCAGCACGGAACATTTACGAAAAATGACATAAATCATTCCGGTACTTTTGGTAGAGAACGAAATAAGCAAGTTGCGTGTAATCATATCACGTAAATGATGAACGATTTTGACTCATCAAAAGGAAAAATAATATATCTTATTTGAGCGATTCCAAAAAGAGAAAATTGAATTTTATATATATATATATATATATATATATATATATATATATATATATATATATATATATATATATATATTTAAAAAAACGAAGGTTATCTATGTATAAAAAAATATCATTTTAAAACGATTTCAATTATTACCGGTATACTAATTTGATAGTTATGAATTCTTAATGACGTTCCGCATGTTTTTAAATCGATAGAATTATTATTAATAATAATGAATGGAAAGAACCTGTTTCAATTCATAAGAAAAATCTATTAAGAAAATTGTATGTCGTCGTAATAATTTATTTTTAATATATTGCGGATAATTATAACACTTTCCGACATGAAAAACTCCATTATAATTTATTATCCGCCGTATTAATAGGTTATGACCGCAACAAATTATACGTTTTATCTTGTGAGATTGTATTTGAGGGAAAAAAAAAAAAGGTTTTCGACGAAGAATTACATGATTATTTTATAATAATATCCGTAACGACGATAAATAAAAATCTTCTCCGAATTTATTTACTATATATAATATACCTTTTCGCGTGTCTCGTTGTCTGAATCGGAAAAGATTTGCGATTTCGCTAAAATTACCCGTTCAAATATTATTATTTTTTTTACGTATTTATTTTTGGATATTATAATAATATGTATTGTTTGTTTCGGCATGTATGTAATAAATATATTTTTTTCCCGTGAATAATATGTAAACAGTTTATAAATGAGAAAGTTGTGTACAATATTTTGTAAGTTATTTTTCGGATTAAAGTTATTTGCTTACGAATGAAATGACATTGATATGACCGGATGATATGAAGTTAAATATAACTCGTATATCATTTTAAATCAAATAAACAAAATAGTTCTGTTTTTTTTTCATTATTATAATTTTTGTCAATATTTTACTGATATTGAATAATGAATTATTATATTTTCATATTGATTTTGGGTGAAAAGATGTTTTTAAATTAAAAGACAATTTCAATAAGATATTTTTATAATTACGTAGATGTTTAAAAATAGAATGACTTAATTATATATATATAAAAATACAGCATCAAGTAATTCTTTAAAATGTTTTTACAGTATTGACTTTTTTAGTAGATTTTTAATTAATTTTATAGTAGACTTAGTAACATATTGAAAAATAAAATATATTACATTATGTAAATACTTGATAAATTTTCAAAGCGTATTTAAAATTTAATAAAGATAATTAGCGAAAAATATTTTTTTAATTAACGAAGCATAACTGAATGAAAATCACGAATATAGTAATTAAATACATTAATATATAGAAAAAAAATTCTCGCATTTAATTAGACTTCAATATTCGCATCAAATGTATAAAGTCTCGTTAATTTTGACATTATTAAAAATTCAAAAAAAATATATATTCATTAATTTAACAGATGCGCTTAATAATAATAATTACAATTATAATAATGAAAGCGTTAATGAAATATGTTTATTTTGAAGAATGCCGGTGAAATTATTACGACAAAAACGTCGCACAAATTGAAAAATTTCGATAGTTAATTGCATACGAAGCGTGTAAAAAAAAATTAAAAAAAAATAAAGCTCCGCAAAATTCGCATCGTCACGGCGAACGGGTCAAACAACAGGTGTCGAAAATACCCGGACATCAATCATCGTACGCAAGTTGTCGACCCGTCGTTACAGGGTTATATCGGTCGTCAGACGTAGGCAGAGCCGCATTCTACGCTTACAAAGCAGTGGTTCTACACCTTTTTTTTGAACGTTATGAATACTTTTCAAAATGCAATATAATATATTATATATTATATTCATGGAATGATAATATCAATCATGTTTTTTTTACTGTTATTACGATCGATATTTGAAAGTAGAATTACAATTTAATGATTGATAATAAAGGTATAAGCGTATAATCATATATTATTATAAAAATTTAATAGTATTATATTTATAGAAAATTACACAAATATATTCATAAATTTAATATTGATTTGTTTATATTAAATATTTGATAAATGAAAAATATAATATATATATCAAATCGTATTGATTTTATCTTTATATATCATCATCACATTAAAAAATATCTATAATAATTATTATATTATTGATAAATGAGTTCATATTTAATTAACTATCGCAAATTTTGTTAAATAATAAAAATAATATATATATATATAAAAAAGTGGAACATATAATTTAATCGATGGTTGATTATCGCTGTCGTAAAAAGGTTTTTGAATTTAACACGAGAGGTGTGCTCTTCCTATCATTGTGTGTGATGAGCTGTGCGTTTTGTAATCGATGATGTACGCTTTCAATTTATTCAATATATTTATATATGCGTATATACTTGTTTATAAAAGGCGTGTAAATATGTAATTATAATTACAAAACCTTCTTTTTTTTCAACACGTCAAATAAAAACGCTCTAAACATATTTTTGACGAAGCTTCGTCAAATGTCGAAACGTTTGAATGTTTTTACGATCCATTGTTTAAACGTTTGTATCGAGATAATTCTTGGAATTTATATTAATTAATTATATATATATATATATATATATATATATATATATATATATACATATATTATAAATTTAGATATGTTTGTGCTTGTAATTGAAAAATTTTCAAATGGGATTTGTTTAAACGAGACCCTTTTTCGTACAGTACTCCAATAGCAATTAAAGTGAAGTGCATGTATGTACGCTCTTTTCGAGAAAAGCGCGAAAGCTCTGTGCGCATAATATATAGGATGGGGCTATTATCACTTGAACAATAGAAGGGTTGCATTCGAAAAGGGCAGCGCTGCGACAATATATAATCTTCGAATAGGATGTTATTATTTTTTAGAACCCTTTCGATAAAAGAACACTTAAAATCACCAATCACGATTCATTAGAGAAAAAGCGTTATTTCTCGTTATTATATATTAATAGTATAAATTCGGTTATAAATATTTGCGATAAACGCATTAGCCATATTGAAACTTTATTGGAAATTCTGTGCGAATATTCAGTCGATAGCTGAAAATGTTTTTCAGCAAATGCATTTGTGATATCTCGCACTTTCCATGCACTGAACACACACAATGCACACGAACAAACTTTTGTTTGCATTTTTTTTTCTAATCTAATTCACCCCTGTTTTACCATATATAGAAGAATAAACATTATATTTTTATTTCATATACACGTATATAAATAAACCAAAATAGATTATTTATATTTATAGATCGGATTTTTTTTTAATAAATAGTAT
This sequence comes from Leptonema lineaticorne, assembly GCA_024500535.1. Lineage (NCBI taxonomy): Eukaryota > Metazoa > Arthropoda > Insecta > Trichoptera > Hydropsychidae > Leptonema > Leptonema lineaticorne. The sequence goes on along the minus strand of JANIJI010000059.1, from coordinate 3,600,094 downwards.
TAAAAAATATAAATATAATAAATGAAAACATTATATATTTTATGATCGCATTAACACGTACTGCGCTTTCTTTTCACAGGAAGTTGTTCGATAAAAATAAAATAAAAATAGTATAAAAATTAAAAACGAAAACTCGTAAAAATTGACTAAAAATAACTATAAATCACCGAATTGTAAACATTTCACGTGAATTTATAGATCAAAACACCGTTACGAAAAAAAATAATAAAAATAAATAAATAAAACCGGTATACAATCTGAAAATAGTAAATTTTATACGAGCCCGTGAAAGGGTTAACTTTTCCATAGTAATAATGGAATCTTCACGCCCATCGCACCGATTCGAATTGATAAATGCCATGAATGTGTTACTGATTGGACAGCTCATGCATTAAATCAGCATTTATTCGTCTTAAGACATCAAATAAATATTTAATGATACATCTAAAACGAAAAAATAAACCTTTATTTATGTATTATAGAAGGATCGAATGACTCATATATGAATATTTCAAATTTTAAAATTTATCACATTTTTTTTATTTTATTAAATATATATATATATATATATATATATATATATATATATATATATATATATATATATATATGCTAATAAAATAAATTATATTTACTGAAAAAAAATCACATTTGTCTAATTATTATTTTTGATAATAGTATAAATATATTACGTATTAATTTAATCAATCAAATTAAAATTATTTTTAACAATAATTCTGCTTTCCTTCAAAATTTTGAAATTGATGAAGATATTGTTAGAAGATTTTTTTTCTGAAATGTTGTAATTTGATATTTTGTATAAATAAACATACTTTAATATCAGTTATAAAATTGTATTATATATATATATATATATATATATATATATATATATATATATATATATATATAATCGAGTATTGTTTCTTTATGAAAACGTCAATTTTGATGGAACGACGTATAATTCAATAAATATGTTCGAAACGACGAATGAATACATAAATAGAATTTGTAAATAATATATTAAATTCATAATTTTATTTTGATGTAAAATTAATTTTATGATTGATTATAATAAAATTGATAAATGTTCGATGAAAGATTAATGTATTAAAATATTATAATGTCGATAAAAATAAATTATAGGTTTAATAACATTTTAGAGATTTTAACTCAGTTATATTATGAAAATATTATATGTCGATGAAACAATCGTATGGCCGTTGTCAAATATTGACAAACGGGTTTATTTGGACAATTTGATTTGAACACGCATACATTAAAAAAGCTCACCCCGAAAGGGTTAAACAACAAGATGGGGATCGACGCTTATAATGTACTGGGATGTGAACCCGTTTTTATTCCGTTCGAAGGGTTAAAAAAATAAAATAAGCGCATCGAAAGGGTTTTGTAATTCGATATCGATACAGCGTTTGTGCGGCTTGAAGCTTTTTACGGAATACTAAACGCGCTGATTGGAACTTTCCGTGTTTACAACCCCCTCGAAAGCTTTTGTTCAGTGACAAGGGATGATATGTCGCATCCCTTTTGACTCTGTGACGTTCTAAAATATGTGAACTTTTTCTGGTCGTTTGTAGGGAAAAAAATCGAATTGCAATAAATCAAAGTGAGGCGTTTTGAACCGATTTTTTTTTGTTTTAAAAACACGCCCTAAGGCGATTGCACAATTTAACAAGCTGAAAATAAATATTCTGTCAAAAATAATCAATGTTTGTATATGTAAAATGATAAAATTTTTAATCATTTATAACGGCTATACTTCATTAATAACGATATTTTAATATATTCAAATTAAAACGAATTTAATGCGAATTTTATCTAAAATTTCGTACAATAACTTTATCCGATTTTCTTGTATTGTATTGTAAGAAATACTGCTTGCGAAAGAACGGAAAACATGTTTCCTTCTGTTAACCTTTCAGTTATCCCCTTTCTAACTTACAACCCTCCTTTTAAATATAGCATACGTTTTCTAAAGATTTCCGGAGAATAAATAAGTAAAATTTATACACAATTACCACCTTTAAATCGCTTGTTTTTAATACATATTTTTTTCAGCATTAAAACAGTGATCGGGTTAAATCCGATTTCAGTCGATTAAAGATATTAAAAAGAAGGATGAACGATATTTTTTAATTAAAATAATTTTAATTTAAATTAATCGAATTATTTATATATTATTTAAATATTTTTAATAGCTGTTGTTTGTTCTAAATATTTATATTATTCTTGTTTGTTTGTGGAATATATGAAAAATTTAACTAGTATAGTAAAAAAAAATCACGGATTAAAATAATAAAAATGTTTAATAACGTGTTATTAATATTATTAAATTTGCAGTTTCGTTAATATTAAACTCGAACCGCTAGAAAAGCAAAATTTAAACCGTTATAAATTAAACTTTTCATTACACACCGGTAAAAGCGCGTTTTCATTCACGACTAACAATATATATATATTATATAAATATTACGTGATGCCGTAGTTTTTCTAGTTTGTTTATTTTTTTCGTCAACATTTTATTATTTTTGCGGATTCGTAAAGAGTCGACATAAAATATAACATAAAAATAAAAATATTGCGGGTTGAAAAAAAAAAGGAATAAAAATCGCGCAAACAATGGACGTTGGAAAAATGTGAGCAGAATGTGGACAATCTGGAAAAGTTTTTATTATATAAGCGGGCAATGTCTGTCGTATTATTGGATTTTCGAAATGTCCCCTTCGGGTCGTTGTTCTTTTGAACGTCACTTTTGTTCATTTTATCTGTTATCATTTGAATCATTAAAATATTAGACACTAATATATATATATATATAATATATATATATATACTTACAAAAATATTATATATTTTAATTCAAAATTTATAATAATAAATTTTAATTTTGTATATATATATATATATATATATATATATATATTGTGATTTAATTTAATTGCTGATGTTCCATTTGAATTATATAATATAGATAGTTTGCATGTACAAGATGTAGAGAACCGAGCTAAATTGGTTGCGTTTGTCGCGAATGAGTTAGGGGTTTTAGTTGGAAAAGCGAATACATGCATCCGTGAAAATGGGAAATGAACATTTATAAACGGATTTGAAACATCTTTAAACAATTATAAATATTAAACTATTACGATCAAAGCGATTTATAATATAATTATTTTGTATTTAATTTATTTTTGTGATGTGAAAATTCTGTATACATATATATAGTAAATAGAGTTATATTCAAGAAGAAATATATTTAGAACAATTTTGTTCGTATTCAATTATTATGAATACGTTTCGTATAAAATAATATGAATATAAATTATATATTTACAATAAGTTTGATTTAATGATAACAACGTTTGAACTTTGCAACTCTTCAAATAACTGAATATTTCAAGCGTGAAATTTGAAAAGTTTTCCTACGAAAATCTTAGTTTATGCAGTTATTTTCATCGATCTAGATAATTTATATATATATATATATATTATATAATAGTTAAAGATCACTTATAAATTTATACATAATATACTTGACATAATTTTACAACATCGTCGTTGATCACAAACGGAAAACGCCGCCTATTGTTTTCGCGCGTGAAAATTGCAATGAAAAATTCGTTCGCGTACAATTTTCGAACAGCAAAAAAAAAACACGATTTTTTCACAATATATATATAACCTTCGATCTAATATAATATTATTTTTAGACCGGATAAAAGCCTAAAATACCATAACTATGGAACGGATATAATCAACGCTTCTGCAAAAGTACATTCGCCTCACCGTTAATACGGATCCGCCTTTTTCCTGTACGAAACCTCTCGTTTTTGTTCAATATAAGGGGTATGCGAATTTACCACCCACTATTCCGTTTTTCACCCCACAAAGATGATATTGTTATCCTTATTGTTGTACCAGATAAAGGACGATATATATATATATATATATATATATATATATATATATATTTACATATACCAAATTATAATAAAAATATATAAAAAAATAAAAATATTTTTATATTATAAATAAAAAAAATATATTGATACAATAAAAATCATATAAAAATTAACATCATTTAATAAATAAATATTATCTATAAAACGATTAATAAAAATATATTTATCATTCATTCGAGTCAGTAGCCAAATAATTAATATAAATAATTTTATAATTAATATTAGCTTTAATCCGATGCAGTGATTTATAATTCAATTTTATATTTATTAATAATTTTATTGATCAATAAATATGAATTGGTAATATAATAAATTTTAACCCTGCTTGTTAATTAAAAGATAAATCAGTTTTAACGCGTGTTATTTGAATGCATGTTATGCAAATTCTATGTATTATTTTTCTATAATTTTATAGTTCTATAATATAATTTATTTTTTTTATCAGAAATTATACATTTTAGATTTTATGTATATAATAAGTTATAGAATAATAAAAACTTGAAAAAATGCTATATAAAATAACACTCAAAAGTATTCCAAAATATAAAATATCTTTTTTTTTAATTTCTAAAAAAATGTTTTCATCCTTCAACACAATATACCATATATTAATTATAATTGTAGTGTTAAATATTTTCACACACATTTATTAAGTTTACCCTGTTTGTTGGTTTGTTTCTCCGGTATAAATCATATAATCGATTTTTCGACCACTTTCCAATATTCAATTCAGCTGAAATTTTGCATATTCGTTCATTCTCGATGACAATACACGAATCAATCAACAAATTGAACAATCAGTGGAATTTGATTAAAATTTTACAATATATAAATAAAATAATTTATATTTTTTAAAAACTATACAAACATTGTACGCATAAAAAATTCAATTTCTTAAAAAAATAAATAAAAACAAATTATATATTATCAAAAATTATATAGAATAATAAACCGATACACAGTTCGTTTTATTTTCAAAATATTCTTAATGCACGCAAAACGGTCGCCTTTTATCTTCGTTGTCTATTGTTTCAATCCCATTTTTTTTTTGCAGCATTTCGCCGTTTTCCAGATTTAATTTGACAAGCGCAAGATTGTCGTTTTCATTCGAAGATTCTACCCGAGAATTTGACGACTTCATCCCGACGACATCGCATTTCTAGAATTTCCCTATTCTCGCATGAAGTAGGGATAAAAAATGACGATGACGATAAACGTCAGATTCACAGAGCGAGAGTCTTTACGATGGTTTCAAATTAAATTACAAAGAAGGAAAAAAATGCGTACACACATAAATACAGTGACGGAAATTTTACTTCAATATTTTTTTTAAAGGTATGAAAGTTAATTTTTATATATAGAATATATTGATTAAGTTTCAGCATTGTTTCAAACTCGTTCAGAAATCGATCAATAAAACTAAATATTTTCAACCTGATTCTTGTCTTATAATTATATTAAAATTAAATTACTGTAAATATAGATCAATTAAAATTTTATTCAAAATAAATTTGCGCTCAAGAGATGCAGTTTGGTTATTTAGATTGATACAAAAACTCTATGCATTTATTTGTAACAAATTCTCACACTCTTTCTATATAATATTATGAAATGTAAAATAACACTGTTAAATAGAGATAAGATTTTTTTATTTTAAATTAGTCCGTAATCACGTAACCACAAATTAAATTACATTTTTCCGCATTGAAACTTTTTTTTGGTTCATACTTATAAGGATTATTAAAATTATTTTTTTTGATCCTTATAAACATGAAATAATAAAACGATTTTTATACTATACTATACTGTTTTTTTTTTTCAAAAATCTGAAATTAGAAATGTTTAAAAATAAATTTCCGCCACTGCATACACAGTGTGGCCATCAGTAAACCGCCACAGTAACCGCAGACCGGGGGAAAGGATGTACGTAGTTCGGTTTGCGTTGCGGGCAACGAATAAAAAGAAATAAGTCTGAAAAAGTGTCCTCGTGGACGGGGTTACTAAGTTACCCCCAACGTATAAAATGTACCCTCGAGATTTGTACCCGTGAAGTTGTCGCGGGTTTTAGTCCTTTGCACTGAAATGTACCGCGTTTCTCAAAACGTTGTACAACTCGATTATACCGTTTGCAGTGTCGTTTTTTTTTAAACAACTATTCACATATAATAATAAATCATAATATAATATATATATATATATATATATATATATATATATATATATATATATATATACAATATTTTTATTATTATTAAAAAATATTATAATTAATATCAGATTATATTTTTTTTCTTATCATATATATATATAATGTTTACACAATTAAAAGGTTGGTGGTGGTGTAGCATTTTTTTCGTCAAATTTTTAATAAAAACATGTGTAAGTTCTAACGACATAAAACACACGGTTTTCAATAAATTTTCTAATAGTTATGATTATTACATTATAAACGTCAGCGTTTATAAAGATTTATAATGTAATAATCAGCGTTTATAAAAATCAGCGTTCAGACGCTTAATTTAGTTAGAATATATGAAAAATTCTTTCATAATTAATCGAATTTCTGTTTATATTATACTTTCGTAATATAATTTTAATTAGTTTAGTATTTTTTGAGATTTGATAAATTTAATTAAAATCAAGAATGTTGGCATATTAAAACTATTTAACATGAAATAAATATAATTTAATTTAATTTATTATATTATATTTAAAAAAGGATTAGATTTATATATTGATTTATAGAATGTTTTGTTTTAATACTATACGTTTCTGATCAGATTTTACAATAGGAAAATCTAGTTAGTTTAGTTCGCTTATTATAGTCGTAAAGTTTGAGAAGCGGCGAAACGTTGCAGAAACGTTGGCGACAATCTGTACGACGACAACGACGAAGCCGAACAAGTGAAAGAGAGAGAAAGAGAGTGAGAGAGAGTGAGACGAGAGGTAAACGGTTTTGTAATTTTCTCCACAATTGCCGGCACGAGCTCTCGAATTTGTTACTCCCCGACGTGCACTGGCCGTTTTCAACCCCCATTTTAAATACACACACACACACAAAAGTCAACAGAAGACCAAAGGGCGCAAGTGCAACACGGTGACGAATCAAATTTGTCGCGCTTTAACCGACGCACTTTCGAATGACAGTAATAAACTTTTTTCACTTGTATCTTTTGATCGTCTAAATGTTTTTCTTTCGTTGGAAAAATTTTCAGGCTTTTTTTTCGACGGAAAAATAAAAAAAAACCGCTTTCTGGCATTATATTGTTCGCGTAATAATGTTTCGAGTTTTCGCGACGCCGGAAAACCGCGAAGCAATAACGAAAATCTCACTGCCTCAAGTACTGATATTTGCATAAAAAAAAGAAACGTTTCACGTTTGATGATTGCAAAGCAGTGCTCGAATTTTCCTAAACATTAGGTAATTTAATGGAATCGATGTGAAAATGTCGTCTCAAAAGAAATAAGTATCTAAATTTAACATATATTCCGACGATGTCGTTTATATTTATTTTTATATTATACTTTCTCAACGACAGAGTAATATGCATAAGTCTATATTAACTTATTCAAATACAAATATTAAGTTTTATTGAATGGAAATTCATTTTCAAAAAAAAAAATACGATATATATATATAATTGTGAAAAAAAGAATTTCCATTTACAAACGTAATCCGATGAAAAGATCAATAAGCTCGTATTCAATTTAAGATTATAACCCAATAAATATAATGAATTATATAAATAATAAAATGTATAAATGTACTGACAAATAATGAACCGTATATTTTCGTAATAAATAAACTTTTGATATACACAATTTCGAGAAGTTCGCTGTTTATTGCAACATAGAGCGTATTTTTTAAAACTTAATTAATTATGAAGAGCTGATAAAAGAATTTTCAAACTTCGCTGTAAGAGAAACGCCAAAGTTCGTCTTAATGAATTTATCCCGGTACACATTTTTCATCTGTTCGACATCGCATAATGAAGATTACGAATTTTCCACGGGGAGTAAAAAAAAGTGGAGCGTCGAGGAAAAACTCGAGATATCCTAATAATTAACAGGCGATTTTAACTCGAGACAAAAGTGCGAACTTGAGAATACTTTTCTTTATATATATATATATATATATATATTTATTAATATATAAAGAAAAATATTTTTAAACGTATGAAATTTCGACTTACTTTATTTTTATGACGAAAAAACCGGGGATCTTTCGTCGTACAAACAGGCTTCGCTAATAACGCTTATTTATCTTATTTTTTTGTACTTTGTATTGTCTGCGAGAACGGCTGAGAAGGAAAAATTGCTATTTTATTCTAAACATACGTATATATTTATGATAATTCCGCGATTTTTCGTCGAGTTTTTCCGCGAAAGCGAGACGACGACGGCGGATTTTCTGCGAAAAAATATAAAGTAACGCAAGAAAAAGGGGAGAATTTTCCGATTTTAAAAAAGTCGAAAATTTTTTAACTCTATAGACGAAACTTTTTTTATATTATATTACGTTTGTTTTTTTTTTTTTTTAGTGTCATATTGAAGAGTCCATCTTAGACGAAGGTGGTCACATGAACGCCTTGAAGCCTATAAAGAAGAGGCACTCGCGATTACGCTATCTTTCACTTTGTCCCCGGGAAGTGATGAATGATGATTAGCGACGTTGACAATGATGGATGATCCGGTTTATTCGGTATTATCATCGTCAAAAACGAAGGTATCCATCCGCAGGATATAATGTATAAAGTGCGTGCTATAATAATACTATCGAAAAAATTTTATAACGCGATCTGTCTAATGTATGGAGAAATTCGCATAAATAAAAATTGGCTAGCGCTCGTAATTAACCTGTCACTCATTATATGATAATATTAAAATATAATAACGATGTTTAAATCGTAATTTAAATTATGATATATATATATATATATATATATATATATATATATATATATATATAATTGTTAGGATTCAAGAATAATATATATTTATATGAAAAATGTATTTTATATCATTGGACAATTTTAATGAATAAAGTCTTTATATTCTAAAATAAATGATACGACTAAATATTTTAAAGAAAATAATTAAGTTTTATTAAAACGGACACTTTTTATATGCAACATTTATTTTTTCGTAATATTGTTGAAGAAAATTCATAATTAAATTAATTTTATCTAAAATCTCATAACTGAATATTACGCAATATATTTTATAAATAAGCAATACGTTGAATATATTGTATATATATAATATGTAAATTTTATATTATGAGAATTATAATATCAAAAGATCATTAGCAGCATTTTCTCTTTATAGTGCTACACTTTAAATGATTTAACGATAATAAGTTTACACTTTGATGGTATTATATATATTATATGTATAATTAAACTATACATTTTATATTATTTATTCATTATATTTCAAATCAGCTCGTATCTGAATATAATCGTATCATACAATAAAAATGTATAGATAGAATAATTTATAGAATGTAAATAAATTTACGTCTTTTATGTTAATGCATATGCAATAGTATGCTTTATATATTAATTTCATTAATGAACATCTTAAGCGGTATTTATTATATGAGCAATTATTTACATACATGTCGTACATAATAATTGAAATAAATGCGAATTTTATTGTTTCGCATTCAACGGTTACGCGTTTAAATTTCAACAATGCGCCAGTGGAAAATTGTTAACAAAGCCCGCGGAAAAGTCCCATCGAGTTTCAAAAGTGGTTTCCGCGCGCTTGCGTCGCAGCATTTTCCACAATTGGCCCTTTGGTCGGTCGTAATGTTCATTTTCGAACAATTGCCTCGGCTATTAAACAACTTTATAAGATAATTGCCATTGTCTGGAAAATTTCAACGGCCATAAGAAAAGGACGGCCCTCGGTCGGTCTGCCGAGACCACTTGCATGTTCGGACGATTTTCATCGAGTTTTTCCATATTTTCCGCTCATTATTATTATTATTATTAATATTAATGTCGATTTTTTAATTTTAGACATTATTAGAATTGACTCCATGACGATTTTTATTGGATTATATTAATATTATATTACGTTAGATTGATTCAAATATATATTTTATTCCATTAACTAGTGTTTAATATAATTTTATATAGAATTTACTATTATATATGATAAAAATTTAAATAATTTTAATATATTATATACGATATTAAAATTATAATTAATATTTAAAATTAATTAAAACAATTGAATTTATATTTGTTTTTACTGATAGAAATTATAATAAATGAAAAATATCAGATTTATTAATGTTAATAAAAAAAACTGTTTTAGATTAAAAATATAAGATGAAATTCAAGATAAAAATTTTATTCACAAATCACAAATTTCATATTACTAAAAAAAATATCTTTAAAAAACACATAAATAACGTTTACAAAAAAAAATATTTTACAGCAGATAAAACGTTTTTTTAATAAATAATATATACTATATGTTATACTTTATATACAAGTTATTTACTGATAATATTTATGGAACAAAAATATTAGAAACGGTTTTCAATATCATAGATTATATTGTATATATATATTATATATATTTTTTTTACATATATATTAATTTAAGATTTAAATTATAAGTGTTATATATTAACAAATATAATTCATTTCCATAATAAACTACGTATATTAGATATATTCACATTAATTAATGTGCTTCGATGCGAATAACTATGCCACGAATTTCCGATTTCGTCTTCTGTTTAATTCACATAACAAATTTCTAGCACAGAGAATTGGCTTACAAATTCTATACAATTTAAAATTTATACACATAATATATGATTGTATATAATATATAATAAAATTTATATAATGGAATTGTATGATAAATATGTTCATTTTGTACGTGAAATAAAGAAAATTAAATACGTTAAAATAATAATATAAAATTTTAAATATTTCTAACAAAATCATAATATATATATATATATATATATATATATATATATATATATATATATATATATATATATATATATGTAGATTAAAAATCTTAACGTATCTATAGAAAACCATTCATATCTATATTGAAATTTTAAAAATAAATTTTTCCAATGCATCGCACACACACACACACACACACACACATACACGTTATATTATTAACCATAAAATTTTTAATTCAATTTTATGACCGTGTTTCGTCAATTTCGAAACATCAAGATTTTACGCCACATTTATATGTATACAATAAACCCGCATCGTATAGATTCTTATCTTTTAGATATTCGAACCGCGATATGAAATGGAAGCGTGACGTCGGCAAAGGAAATCATCGAATAATTACCCTCGGATTACACACACACACAATGAGGGTGAAAAAAGAAAATAAAAAAGGGGGGAGGGGGCGGCGGTCATAATTGACGCGTTCTAAACACGATTTTATATTGCGGTACTTGGCGGTTTAAATTTGTTTATTGTTATCGAATTTAAGTACGTTCCCGTGTTTGAATGTCTTTTCTTGTTACGTTTATTTATATATATATATATATATATATATATATATATATATATATATATATATATATATATACGGCTTTATATTGAAGGTTTTAAGTGTTCAATCTTCGAACAATGTATGATTGGTTTATTGGTATATCAATAGTGTATCAACGTTGGATGTTTATAAATCTTGATGTTGAAATGTACCGGTTTGATCTCGACGTGGATTTATTATGAGGGTGATTTATTAAAGAACAATTTCGATATGAGATATTTTTTTTATATTAATTTATTTTACTTGTTATTTTATAATAAAATATATTTTATAATATATCGTGAAATACTTTAAAATATTTTGAGTGGTGATAAAATTGTATGATAATACATGTATTAGAAATATTGTCATTTATTTGTATATCAAACCTAAAATATGGTATAAGATAATTATTGAAAATGTTTTTGAGTTTCATAATATTTATTTACTTATATACAATATGAATATTTTTAAACTAAATATATATTTCGATGATTTTTTATGAAATAAATAAACAAATCATAAATTAAATCTCTCAAATATTACCTTTAACTTTTAAAATATTATTTTTTAAATTATTAAATTTGCATCAAATTGTTAAATAATATTTATTTTTATATTGTATTAATAAAAAAAAAAACGTCACCGAAAATAAGAAAACGACGTTCTGTTTCGAATTTATCACGAAACGAACCGATAAATTTATTTTATGACCATCGGTTTTAATAGTGATATATTACTTTTAAATTTATTATAAAAGATAAAATTTAGTATACATTATTATTCTTGAAAATAATAAATTCTAATTATTTAATTGTATAATATAACAATGTTACAACGTAAATTATTTATTAAAAATCAATTCATATAGATTGTGGTTATAATTTCAACATTTTTTCGTATTTATCATAATCGAATAATCATTTTCAATACGAAAAAATCCACATCGGATGAATTTCATTAAAAAGAAAAAAAAATAAGCGGAAAAACTCGGTACAATAATCGAAACGCGGGAAAAATCCTCGGGATAAACGTGGCGCGCCGGTTTTTCCGATTCATAAATAATTTATTCCATCGGGAAAGAGTTGCCCAAGACCTTGTGTCTCATCAAAAAACATCGAGTTTGTAATCTCCGAAGCTTTGCATTTAATTCACTTCTCTAGGCGAAAGAAGATTTATAGCTTACGATAAATAGCTTCGGAGAGAAGAAGACGCGCCTTCGCGATAAATAAGACCGTGTCGATTTGCATTTTCTCTCCTTTTTTTTGTCTATCTCGGGCGTTTTCTTTCTTTTATGTTTCGTATTATTTTTTTTTTACTCTATCTTCTTTTTATTTTATTTTTATCTAGGCCGTTGTTTCGACGTGTTCCGGTTGCGAAATTAAAATTAAACTCGGAAAAAAAGAAAACGTAAGCCGCTCGCGCTTTTCGCGTACGCCGAAAGTAATTAATGAAAATAATTAAGTCTTTAATTAAGCGAGTCGATCTTAAAAATGAAGTGTTTCCAGTGAAAATTTTCCCTTTTATAATATATTTTAATATAATATATATATGTGCGTGTGTGTGTGTGTGTGCGTAATGTGTTCGGGAAAACACGAGCGATATAAAATAATGAAGTTACGCTATTACAAACAATGAGCTTTATCCAACGAAGCGCAAACCATTGAACGAGATATAATTTATCTCAATTTAATCCTTTCTCAATTTGTACGTCCCGTATTTCGGATAATTTATATGTTTAAAAATAAAATGTGCTTTTCTGGTGTTGCGAAATCGCTAATTATTTCGGAAAATATTTATTTTGATCGCGTTATTTTATTTGTGCTGTTGAAATATCCGTTTGCCGTTTCGCGACGTGTATTTGCTTAATTTAATATCTGAACTTTTGTAATTTCGGATTATTTATTCGGGAATGATATTGAATTCGATAAAATTATACGAACGATTTCAATTAGAAATTTTCGAACGTTTCCGTAGAAAATTAATAACAGAAAAAAAATATAACAATTTGAAGATGTCAGCAGTCAAAATTCAAAAAAATATATAAATATTAATTGGAAGCTATTTATTATTAAAAATGTTCGATTAAAATATTATATTTATTTATAATTATGAAGATAAAATAATTTTATTAATATTTAATTGTATTTTGTAATTGAAAATAAATCGTATGAAATGTAATATGAAATATTTATATCAAAATATTTGTTTATAAATTATTCTGTAACGTAAATTTTTCAATCATAATCATATTCATATGATAGTATTTTAAAATTAATGTCACAATTTAAATTTAATACTTTAAAATATGGTGTGCCATAAATTTAAATGAACTAATTGAACTATATATATATATTTATATGTCTGTATCAAATTATTAAATCATTAAAAAAATATAATAATAATAATAATGGTCGACGTAAAAATGCTGGATATTTTAAAAATATAATTAAGAAGATGCAGTGTAAATTAGTATATATAAAAAATAATGCAATAATAAAGGTGCACAAATAATAAATGAACGTTATAATGAAAATGAACCGGGTTGAGAATAAGCAATGCTGTCTACGAAGACAGGTACTATAATAAAATTTGCAGCTTTACACATTACGAGACCTCAGGGATGAAAAGCTCTCGTAAGGCTTTGAAAGCAAATGGTCGCCGCGACGACTGTCGTTATAAAAATGAGAAATTTTCACACTTTTATATGCACATTTTCCGTTTGAGCTTTTTTCACCCCCCCCCCCCCTCACACACCCGCTGCGATCTGTTTACGTGATCATGGAGTCCCGTGAAAATATTCAAAGCTCGAAAAGTGCGAAAAGGTCGCGTTGAAATGTCTTCTTTGCATTTTTCTAAAACGAATTCAAAGCATTCGCAGAACTTCACTGAAAAGTATGCTGAAATATTGAAATATGAAATGATGCAATGAAAATAAATGACTTAATTGACACGTGACATTTTCATTCAAATTCATTTTATAGATATACTATTTTTTTATCATTGCAAACCCAGATTTCCTTTTATGAAATTCTTAGTTTCATATTCTAATTATTATATTTAAATAATATCTAAAATATCTATTAATAGAATTGATGGATAAAAAGAAAAAAATAATAATAAATTCTACATTATTTTTAATTCTATCAAAATAAAATGATTTCCATAAAATATAATTTCATGTCGAATAATAAAAATAATATTTAAAATAGAACCAAATATTAGATAGAAACTTCTATAAAGTAAGATCAGACTTTATAATTTATTACGAATAACTTGAATCAAATTAAATATTGATTCATCTTTTAATATGTTTAAAATAGACTAAGATAATTGAAAACATTTTTAATATCACAATATTTTTTAGGTAAATATTCGAAATGTTATGTGTCAAATTTATATTTTAAGATTTTTCGTACAAAGTATATGTAAAACTTTTCAGAAAAATTGATTCTGCAAAGTTAAATGGAATATACATGTTATGAAATAAAATAATGTTTTTTTTTCAGCAAAATCGCGTAAAGAAAAATCCATAAACCGCGTTATTTATAAACAGTTTTAAGATTACAAAATAAATATAGTGAATAATACAAATTATATTTTTATATTGTCAAATATAATTTATATCAATTTGATATTTTTAATATGACGCGTTCGTTAATATACTGTATAAATATTGAAAATATATTTATATATTCGATTATTTCCCCGTTCGGAAAAAATATTTATCTCGAATATAAATATCTTAAAATATGAGATGAAAATTTTTTTTTTTAAAAATTGGGAATTTGTAAAACGATTAATTATCCTCTCGACGAATTCGATTATTTTGAGCGATTTTCGGCGGTGTCGTCTCAAATTTGCCTAATGACCGGCAATTTGAAAGGCATGAAAGGCATTTAAAATGGAAAGAGGGACGTTCGAATTGAACTTCGAAGGCATCGAGAGGGAAGGGTCTAATGTCGAATTTTTCGATATATATATATTAAAAAATAAAATAAAAATTCCACATATTCGTATAATATATAATCGAAAATATCGTATAAAATGACATCAGAAATCGGATATTTTATTTTTAAATCATTTATCAATATTATAATGTAAAATTTGATTTTTATACACATAACTTATATGTGTGAAAATTCCAATCAGGAAAAATTACATTTAACTGTAACAGAGATAGTTGTCGGTTAACTCGTATATTATCTTTGGTTTTATTTGCGATGCGACGACTGTTCAAAATTATATTATTCCTTTGGGTGCTGCAGAAATGCAATTGCTAAGAATATTACATATATATGTGTGTGTATTTTTGTATTAAAATACAGTGTGATCAAAAATTAATATCACATATAAATAATTTATTATTAACTTAGATGAAATTTTTAATTTATTTTACTAATATAGATACATTTTGAAAATAATAATAAATAATATGATATAGCGAACATATATATTAATGGATTAACGTAATTCCATATATGCATATTTGTAATATATTGCAGTTTTGTGAGCAAACTATTATACGAATAAAAATAATGAAAAATTTGCGGTGGTGTGCTCGAAATTTTATTGCGACCCACCCTGTAAGTTATCGACTTTCGAACTTACACCGTATGCGAGCTTTCGTTGAAATAGGAGTTCGTCCTGTAGGTGAAAAATATATATATATATGTGTGTGTATGTACGATTTTTTTTCATTTTTATTAATATGTCGCCCGAGGGCAGGTCGATACGAGTTTCGATCGTAAAACGGGGTTAATGGTTTAAAGTTTCGATTTGCGATTACCTTAGAGACTTAAATCCGACTCGATTGGATTTTCGCTTAATACGATTGTTTATTTGCTATGAAATTATTTTACTATCGTATAATTATATTTATATTGTTAAGTATAATTATTTTCATTATATATATATATCTAATTCATAAATTGTTTCCAAAATCGAAATGCAGTTTAATAAATGAAATCTATAAAAAGAAACTTACGATATTAAAAAAATAATAATTATTAAATATTATATGTTTTTTGGTAATGGAAAAATATAAATAAAAATTTAATGATATAAAATTATTTTGTAGGAGTTGATTATTGCATATTTTAGCATATTTTAATATTGTTATTTAATTTTTTTGAAATTCAATATGCAAACAACTTTATAAACATATTCAATAATGTCATAAAATATCGATAAATTTTTTAAAGAAAACTTAAAAATCTTGTAATAAAAAACAAAAATGAATTGTTTAAAAATAATTATCAAAAAAATATATAATAATATTTTTTTTTAATTTTATGAACAAATTTTAATTTTAAATAATATTAAATCAATACTAAAATATCTATTGATTGTTTGATTTTGAATTATCTATTGAATAAATTTAAAAATAATATTATATCATATGTATTTTTTTTATTCATTTATATTGCAATTTTTGTACGGCTATTATATAAAATTTTATCATCAAAAAACAAAAAGCAAAAACATGCGAAACATTTCTATTTTTAAATATAAGTATTTTCATTCGAGCACGTGATATTTTTCCAGTTCTCAAAATAAATAAGACAATATATATATATATATATATATATATATATATATATATATATATATATATATATATATATATATAGAATACCGAGTTTATATTAAACGCAACGATGAAAATTCGAAGATGACTTTAAATAAACCCCTTTGTTATGAGAGATTGAACCCTAATGGCGACTCTAGGGTCGAATCGGGTGCGATCTTCGACGCGTAAACAAGTTGACCCCAAAAACACAAACAAAACGTTTGAAAACGGAAACGACCGGCAATTTTGACCTCGGGGGTTATCTTCTACGAAGGCTCAACGTGTCGGAAGTAATCCACAAACTTCCTTTTTGGACTTAAATATAAACTCGTGGATAAGATATATGTGTATAGAAAAAACAAGAAAAAAAAAAACGAAAAGACAGAGAAAAATAACGTACATGCGATCTAAAATATAATATATATATATATATATATATATATATATATATATATATAAAAGACAAACATAAATTGACTTCTTATTATCGTCGTCTAGAGGGCGGAATAGATAAGGGCGGTAAAATTAGGCGGCGATAAAGCTATGAACATAATTAGTATTCTAATGGATCATCGGGTTCGGTTACGAGGTTTCCAACCGTTCAAATATTTGCTCTTCGAAATTTGAACGTGTGTTTTAAAGGTTAAAACTGGATCGTTATTAGTTACTTTTACCGTTTGACCATTTTGACCGTTTTCGATCGTTAAATTGGCTTCTGGCAATAAATGTGACCCCGAATTGCGGCAAATTGCCATCGGAAAACGCTCTAATGGAATCCGAATCGGGGGGATGGGGGGGTTTGGAAATTTAAAATGTCATAACATTCGAAATTCTATTGTTATTGTGTGTAATTAATTATTAAACGCTCTGATTGCTATTATTACTACAATATTTTCAATAGAAAATTATATATAATAGTATATCGTGACTATTTGTAGGATATTTTGCTGCAATATATAGTACATATTTTATTGGACAATGTTGAAAAATGTCATAGATACATATGTGTATCTTGATTCAACTATTTGTACTTTATATTTAATTGATTTCAAGAATTTGAATGATATATCGTGTTTGCGACGTACATAAAATGTATAATCAATTATTATAAGTAGAGTTTTAAGTATATGCATTCGGTAAGAAGATTTATGAATAAATATATTATTATATAATTAATATTGAATTCGAACATTTCTAAGTCATTTTTATCGATTCAAAAAAAAAATAATATCTAAGGTTTTAATTTCGATTTTTTTTTACAAACCGATCGCAAGTGTTCCGATATTAAATTCTAAAAAGGATAAACAAGAGTAAATTCTGTTGACCGTCGGTGTTTTGAAATCGACCGTCGCAAACTTGAAAAACGAAACCCTTGTACAGCTCGAATTGTTTGTTCAATTAACGAAGGTTTAAAACCTGCCGAACAAAGCCTTCTAAAGTCATTATCGACTCACTTGTCAGCATTTTTGACATTACACACGTTTAAATTGTTTAAAAATCAAAAACACCATATTTTACACGGAAACAATATCGATGTTGAACATTAGAAATCTATTTATGTCATATATAAATAAATAAATTCAATATTAATAATACACGATTCAAGTATAAAAGAGCGACAACTACTAACACGACAAAAATAATTTATAGTATAAATAAACCGTATTGCTTTGTAAACACGGTTAATATTGGTTTTACAAGCTCGGTCAGAGTATTGTGTGAATGGCGTTATTTTCATACTAATGAACGCCGACGTAAAAGCATAAAAAAATAATACGTCGGAAAAAAAATACAACAAACGATAATGACGTTTCGAATTCGACAGTTATGATCATTAAATTACAGAAATTTGGTTGGTTTTTTTTTTACGACACTGGCGAAATCGATCGTCGTTGCAACAATAGCGATGTAAATTATTAGAATGGGAACGGATTTTATTTATTATATATATATATATATATATATATATATATATATATATATATATATATATATATATATATATATATATATATATATATATATATATATATATATATATATATATATATATATATTGACACCCACATTATGAATGTGAGAAAAAAAATAAGGAAAATCGTGTGTGAAAATGGTTTTAAGATATTGAAGACTTTATTTATTAGCAGTAATAATTTTGTGAATATTTGAAGGATTTAATAATATGTATATATTTGATTTCATATGATAAAAGATCGTACGAAACTGAATCATTTAATGTAGAATTATATCATATATTATAATTTAAAAAAATATTTTATATTATAAATAATGGTTTAAATGCTTTATAATATTATTTCAATGAGGATTTAGATGAGCGTATATTTTATTTAAAATGTATTTTCAATGTAGACGTATTTTAAAATTATTAATGAAAAATATTTCTTCAAGGTTTTTCAGTTAAAAAATTAATTTGCTATATATATAATTGTAATGAAAGATTTCTTTAAAAAATAAATGTTTTACTTATTCAACGAAGATTTAAAATATTGAATGAATATTTAAAAATGAAAAAATACGTACGTCTAAGAATGTCAAAGAAAAATGTCTAAATGTCAAAATGTCGAAAAATGAAATAAATAAAAATAAAATATTATTAGATTATAAATATGGAGAAGTCGTTTTAGAATGATGTATGAAGCGAAAGATGAGATATTTATCAAGTCATTAGTAGTTTAATTCAATTTTAGAGAATGAGAACGTGTTTGGAGAATAAGAGCAAAAATTCGTGAAACGACTCCCGAAAATAGCCAGAGACTTGTGTTGTTATAGTTGTCGACCGCTGAAGTCACGCTTAATTGCTGGTCACTCGTTTATTTGGTCTTACCACAGGCCATTGTGACTCCTCAGACTGTTTTTTGGTATGTGATCTGATTTTTACCAGGTATTTTGATTTCAATTTTAATATATTCGCAATTTTTATAATGTAAATATTTATATAATCGATTATTAAAATTTTTATATTGAGAGTTGCAATATAAAAATTTTATATTAATATTTCTATATAATAAAACTGTATAGTTTTAAAATTGTCTTCGAATATTGAATTTATGTTGATATTTTTGTGCATTAATATATTATATTTAATATTTTATTAAAGAGAAAATTTAAAAATTAAATATTTTTAAATCATTTTAACGAAATAAAAGTTCAAAAAAATAAATATTATCTCCACTATTTACATTGAAACGATTCATTTCGTATTCGAGACAAGTCACAAGCATTCCTAGATTTTTCATTTACAAACCGATATTTCCAATAAAATATGCACAATAAAAACGATAATTTTATATATATATATATATATATATATATATATATATATATATATATATATATATATATATATATATATATATATATATATATATTTGTTTGGACAATGTTTGAGAAATACTGAACATTAGATGGCATTTCTATAAATATTCACGTCGTTCGCCCGTTGAGTTCATTGTGTCTCCGAGTTGCAAGGAATTTAATGTATAACCGTGGATCACGCGAATTGACATCGAAACACTTAATTATGCCGCAGTTAACAAAATAAATACAAACTCCCTACCACTTCAAAACTGACACATTTAAGTGTTGCGACGAATTCCATACAAATCAATCTTAAAAATAATAATAATAATAAAAAAAAGATTCATTTAGAAAATGCGAGAAAAACGTCAACGTCGAAAACGACGCGAAAATGCCGAATCGGTAGATGGCTTTTAAATTGGTCGCGAAAAATAAAAGAGATCGACCTTTTTCAACGGACTCAATCTTGGCCTCTGTCTCAACTATATACAACGTGTTTTGAAGAATAAACCGGATCCGTTGTTTCCAGAAAGACAACTTGGCTCAGTTCATGCCAAAGTAAATAATAAAATATCTAGTAAACAACGACGCTATGGTTTAAAAGCTTAAACTCTTAAAATATACTCTAATGCATAATAAATATATATATTTATATAACGACTTCTTTATACGGATTAATTATTTTCAATTAGCGATCAATTTATAACTATCATACGGATATTGATATATGTAAACAATTGTGTTGACTATATGTTTTAATTTTTACAAATGACGAATAATTGATTAATTTTAATCACAATGCTATGACTTTTAATTGATGTTTCGAACGAACAAATTGACTTTGATAGTTTACATCTCTCATATTAAACGCTCGTACGAATAATGAATATTAAAGCGAGCACGTTTTTTGAATTATGATTTTAAACGAGCGCATATTTTAAATTATTATTAGAAAAAAATATTATAAAATAATTATATTAAAATAAATAAAAAATATTCTTTTGATATTAAAATATTTTTTATTAACTATAAATGTTTTCAGATTAAAATATTTTGGTATATATAAGTATGAAATTTTTAATATATATGTATTATTAATATCTTATATTATAATATATATATTATCAATGTTTTTCTGGTAATAAATATTATTTTTCTTATGTAAAACAATACAAAGCGGTACTTTGATATATGAATTTAATTCATTCAAGTCCAAAGTTGGTATCTCAAAATTCAGTTTATATTACATATATATATGGTATATAAGAAAATTTTAATATATATTTTTTGTAATATATTATTATATAATATTATACATAAAAAATAAATTATAAATATGATAATAATAATTGTATATCATATTTAAAAATAAAAAAAAATCTGCATATAGAGCGGTTTATTAATCAAAGTACAACTATATTGTCAATTTTAACTAATATCCAATTAAAATATTATACTATATTATAATACGAAACCTCAGCTGATGTGTTTACATATTAAGCAATTTTTTAATACAAAATTAGATTTTTGGCACGTACTACAGAATTTAACGAAATGAAAATAAAAAAATATATAAAATTTATAATACGTACATTCAAAATATATAATACAGTACATATGTAAATACAAATATTCGGAAATTATCAAAGGAATATAACATGCGGTTATAGTAACGTTCGTTGGCATTGTTCCCCGGTGTATTCTCATATTCTCAAGACAAAATAACGAATGCAAATGCACAAAGTCATTTCGCGGACTGATTAATTAATATATTTTCCAGTGCACGAAGCATATTTATCACCATAAATGCGTAATATACGATACTGTATCCGTATTATTTATATATATATATATATATATATATATATATATATATATATATATATATATATATATATATATATATATATATATATATATAATAAACGTGAATATTTCATTCGAAACTCGCAATATTTTAAATTGTCTCCTCGTAAATTTTCCACTAACGCCATATTATTTTGATACATCGCTCGGAAAATTTTCCGAGATCGCGTACCACTCGCATCATTATAAAACATGCGAAACATTATTCGGTGTATACGAAATTCTAGATTATTATATACGCTTAATTGTAATGATTATTATTATTGCGCAATGGATACACAATTGTATAATCGACGATAACGATAAATGTCAACCGTTTCATAATCGGGTTTAACTGGTTCGTCAATCTAAATCTTGAAGCGTTAAAAAGTTACTGCATGTAAAGATATATATATATATATATATATATATATATATTTAAAAGCGATTAGATTACAATTAAAAATATTTTGACGATTGATTAATTAGCATAAATTCGATAAGTCGAAATGTTAATGGATCGAATTGAAATGCAATATATATATATATATATATATATATATATATATATATATATATATATATATATATATATATAATATAAATTATATTATATAAATGGCCTCGTTAATAAATTAAATTAACTCTCTGAACTCTAATGAGATAAAGTTTCTTTTCTATAGTTTTTACTATTTTATAAAAAAAAATTCATTCGTTTAAAATTGAAATAATTGGAATGTTCGTATCTTCATAATATTAAATTAAAATTTAATCTAACTAAATTACATTCGCTTGAAGAAAAAATATGGTTAAACTTCGTTTATATATCGCTAGTTTAAACTGAATAAATTAAAAATAATTGTTGTAATAAAATTTACACGTTTTTATATTAAAAAAAATAATATATTAGAAATCATAAAAATATAGAAGCACAATTTTTAAATTAAAAAAAAATATATAAGTTGTATTATTACGATCAAAATAATGATTTAGATGTTTATAAATTCGACGATTTATTCGACTTGTAAGTCATCTTTAAGGAAATTCTTTTTATACAGCTTTTACGCATCTTTATTTTTAGCAGTACTAAAAACGACTCGTGTTTTATATGATATACGCCGAAATTTTCATCATATTTTTTTTTTATAAAGAAAAATAATAATTAAAAAAAAATTTCGTGTATATAAAGAGAAAAAATATAATGGGTGGTCTTTTAGCGTGGGCGAAACTCGCCGAAAACTGCTCTCAAAATAATGACTAATTAACAAAATATCCTCAAAACATTTTGAATTTTATGTCATTTTGAGAAAAAAAATCGAATATTTATCGTTTACATATTAAAATTTGTATTGTATATACAATATATTATATTTTAATTTTTATTATCACGTCGTAAAATTAAATATGATATATTTATTTTCGATTTTAGGCGATAATTATCCACTATATTATATAATTAAATCCGTATATGTATAATAAGTTATAATATAACACAGTAATAACTAACAATTGTAATATAAAACCGTTACATACTAAATTAGTAATAATGTCTTGCGATTTATATCTACATTTTATTTTATTTTAAATACGACATAGCGACGTAATTATTTCACGTTACGTTTTATGCGACGCATTTTCGACATCTCGTTCCACAAAATTCGTAACTCGAAATAAAGTTTCGAACAAAAGTTACAAAGTGGCACTTCGGAGATTTGTACTGGAATTTGTAGCGAACGATTATATTTAAGTCGTTGACGGAAAAACAACAATTTTCGTGTACAATTTTATGGTCATTTCGGTGAAAATTTCGATTATTTTAATATTAAATTTATGATGTTAACGTATTAAACTTTTCATTTAAATTATATTATTAAAAAGCTTTTTTTGAAATTTAAATCATAATAAATATAGATACAAATAAAAAAATAGTCTTATCAATTGTTTTCAAGAATAATATATTAATTAATTTTCCATAAAATTATACTTTTATTATATATATATATATTAATTTTATTAAAGATATTCAAATATACAGTATTTTTTACTATCTAAATATGTATGATATTATAAAGATTATCTATATTTTTAATATTCGAAAATAAAAATTTCATTGAAATTCAATCAATAGTAAAAGTAAATTTCAGTAGTTAAATCTAGTTTTCATTTATTATAAGAATAAAAAATGCCGTGTTTATAAATAAATATTCATTATAATACTATATATAATATATAATAATAACATTTTCAAAAATTGAATAGAGTAAAAATAAAAAAAATATATATAGTGTCATAATAAAGTGAATTTACCACACAAACTGGAATTAATTAAACTAGATAAAGATTATTTATAACGGACATAATAAAGTTGCAGACTCTAGAAGTTCTCAAGGGTCACATTTGATCATCGCTAGGGCTACGCTCAACAATTAATTAAAGTAATTTAATATATATATATATATATATATATATATATATATATAACAATTTATATTATTATTATTATTTAACAATTTAGATTAACAGATTTTTCGACAATCATCATCGACCAAAACATAATACTATATATATATATATATATATATATATATATATATATATATATATATATATATATATATATATATATATATATATATATATATTTAAAATGCAAATAAAATTCGAGCCGCAATATAGAGATAAAAAATAAAACGAGCCAAATGGGGGATGGGTAGATAAAGGGGAAGAATAAATTAGCTTAATTGTTACAAGATGGAAAAGTACGGGGTATATATATATATATATATATATATATATATATATATATATATATATATAAAGGGGAAGTTGGGCAAAATGTGGACTTGCCGTGCATAATTGCGCACGCGCTAGGAGTGGTCTTGAGTCATTAAAGTTTCGCATGAATATTCAAAGCGAATGCAACCGATCCTCTATCCTGTATGCAAATACTGTTACAGAGAATAATGCACGCGTACTATCGGCGAAAACCAATAATGACTGTTAAGAGTATATATATATATATATACTCTTCATACAAAAGTGTGTGTGTGTGTGTGTGTGTGTAATTGTTTCATGTTTGAATGTGCTTCATTGTCCTTGCGGAATGAACGTCTCCGTTTGACTACCAGAAACGCCTTCACCAAATAAATTGACTCGACTTCAAATGCGACGTTTAAACCCTATTTTGGAGTACGGATTCTAATCGATCGCACATTCTCCAAATTCGTAAATGAGAATCTGTACTATTAATTATTCAATATTTAATAGACACGTTTTTTTTTTTTTTTTTTTTTTTAATTAAACCGTTGCATTCGTGATGTGTCGTTTGGTCAAACATAATATGTAACAATAACGAATTTCCATATTTTTTCTATATAATATTATAAAGTTTAAAATGACTCTTTTAAATAGAAATTATGTTAAATCGATTCGCAATTACGTTATCACAAATCGTACTACATTTTTGACATTTAAATTTGGAAAAATTTTTTGGTCCAAATTTGACAATCGTGCAAGAAGTATTAAAATATTAAACACGGAATGATAAAACGATTGTATAGATCAATATACCAATATCTGAAATTTATACAATAAATACACATATTTTATATAAAAACATTAAACATCAGAGATATATAAAATGTTAAAATATAATTTTATAAAATAATTTTAAATTTAGAGTAAAAAATTCGCCAATAATCCTGCGAAACGTCTCGAATGCAAAGGATTAATATAAGTATTAATAATTAAAAAAAATATGGAATAGAACAATAACATCGTATCCAGTTTGATTAAAAAAAATGTTTCGTTTTTTTTTTGCTAGTTATCGATGTGATGTATTTTTTACGTTGCAATGTTAATCGCGTCAAAGTGCGATATAATCGGCGCCTATCTGTTGGATGTAACACTGCAAAGCTTTCGGATAAAAATATGTTAGCGACGATAAAATATAACGATTGCACCGTGATTCAAATATACAGCATTTTAATCTATTTATTTATATTATTAAAACATTGTAAATCAGATTATATAATATAAAAAACTTCATATTCCAGTTATGAAATTAACAACATAATGCTTTCGGATTTCATGTTTGTACACACACACACACACACACACACACATAAAGTTTAAAATCAAAATTATCAAATACGTGACAGTGGTTAGTTAAAGTTTATAACTAAATTAATACTTCATAGCTTTAAGCACTCTTGTAAACATAATTCAAAACTCTTGTATTTTAACTTGAAATATATAACAAGTGGGCGAAATTCGAGTACATCATTCTTGTGACACAATACAAGATTTTATTCTAGTTTAATATATATATATATATATATATATATATATATATATATATATATAATATATTGAGGGATTCATTTTGCTAACTTAGTAGATAATCAGGCGTTGAGTTGTGAAGGGAAAAGATAGCGAAAAATCAATCGTTTCAATTAAGACGAAGCCTCAAACCCTTCGTTCGCCAACAGAAACTTTATTCGAACAAATAAATCGTGGCTATTAACGGGAATTTCGCCCAAGCCAGAGATGAACAAAAGCTCGAAAAACACGTGCCATATATAAGTTATTTTATACGATTTATAAAAGTTTTTGACGCATACTTATCGCTCTTTATTATGGAAGCTTAATTTTTTTTCTATCTTCATATCGAAAAATCGACGAGCTTTTATTTACAAATATTAACGACTAAAATCTATTTGATCGCATACTATATTATATATTGTATATATACCATATATATATATATATATATATATATATATATATATATATATATATATATATATATATATATATATATATATATATATATATATATATATATATATATATATATATATATATATATATATATATATATATATTGAACGTGTTAATTCTGTGGTTAAATTCGATTACTTAAATACGAGTTGAACAGTTTGTATATATTGAAATCTATGGTATCGTTTGTAAATTAATGATATCTGTATTTCAACTTGAAACTTAACCTCTGATTTACATCGAGATCGGTTTCTCAGAAATCGTATTACATTTCGTAATTAATAATCAAATAATATAAGATAACATTTTATTATTTATATTGCATATAAAAATTTATATATATATATACATAAACAGGAAAAATATTCAATTTTCATAGTGTAAAATGTAAAAACCGTGTAAAAGCGAAAACGTTTAAATCCGAAGATAGTCGTATATTAAAAATGCATCGATGTATGAAATCGTGCAGTAAAAATTATATGTGAAAGTTGGTTATAAAGTTGAAAACTCGACCTCGTAAAAATTAAATTAAGGTTTCATACTTATTTATATCTAAAGAACTCTCATAATATTAATTTTTAACACGTGTATTTGCATATGATATATTAATAAATTATTATATTTTACATTTTGATATATTTTTTAATATAGGATAAAATTAATTTTTAACTTATGTAACACGTATAGTGTATGATAATTTTTTTTATCTTCCGGTTGAAATATTTCTATATATATATTATTATATTTAATGTTCACAAACTATTATTAATAAAAGTGGGCGAAGTGAATGGATTTTGTGTTGCTATCGGCTATATAGTGGATGAAATCTATCTATTATTAATATTAACGTATAATATTATTATTATAAAGAATTATTAATATTTTTCATGCGTGTAATTTTGTGATTAATTTAAAATATTTCGTAAAATACTCTATATTATAGATAATTTGTATGCGAGTGAAAGTTTTTATTATGTTTTGAAAGATTATAAATAGCAGTTTAAACTGTTGAATATTTTTATGACATTATCTATATAAAATTTATATTTATATATGTATTTTTGAACTTTTATCATATTTTTACAGTTTGATTTAAATTTGTTCGATAACTTGAATACTTTTCTATATTTTTTTTTGAATAATTCGTACTTCATAAATGTAATGTTTATTTAATTATATAAAATTGAATTTTATATCATTATAATATTATATTTCAATATACTCGTCATACTTTATATGAACATATTTTAAAATACATTTCCCGGAAAACGAAAAGCATCCATCAAATATAAATGAAATAACGACATTTATAATGACTATAAAATAAAATAAAAAATATGTATATATATACTAATACACAATAAGGGCTATGAATAAACAGTGAATCTAATTTGAATAGAATACAATAGATAAAATTTAAACTCTTTTTATTTTTATACGTATAAATGTTACAAGTGAACGGGCAACTGAGATAGTTCGGAAAATGCAATCAGATTTAAACCATTTGAGTAAATTAGATTTATTCACAGTTTTGATTAGAAGCCGAATGGATAGATAAAGCGTCGGTCAAGCGAGAAATTGAACCTGAAGCCTTTAATAAATCGTTTAATCAACGACACACACACACACACACACACACACACACACACACATATATATATATATATATATATATATATATATATATATATATGACTATATATATTTTCTAGTACATTGTATATATTTCAAAGTATTTATGGACGCGTATAAATTTGTGTGTTTGCATATATATATATATATATATATATATATATATATATATATATATATATATATATATATATATATATATATATATATATATATATAGTGTTCGATTAAAATGTCAATTTGAAGTATTTCCGCGATTACTGTTACGAATTTATTGCAATTTTTTTATATGTATATAACATATATTTTTTAGATAACCATATCAATGAAAAAATGTATACATTTTTTACTATATTTTTTTTATTCAAAAATATTAAAAATGTAACATAATACGAAAATTTTAAAATATATCTGCAAAATCTTCACTTTATAAACCATAAAATATATAAATTGTTTTTAATACAAATGTTAAATAAAATAACGACTTTTTTTTCTTAGTGTACATAAAATATAATATATTAAAAAACGATGTCGTAAAGTATTTTATATGAATTTTTTTTTACTTCATTTCGCTTTCGACGTCATACAATCTCCCCATAGAAAACAGAATATATTAAATATGTATACTTTTCATAAACTTCGCTTTCATATTTTTAAGTGCAAGCAGATTACATAATTCATATGCGAATGATACGTTTAAAATACATTAAATAAAACATATTTACTTATATATATATATATATGTATGTATAGTAAAAAAAATTATGAAATAGATCATATATAACTATTCCGAGTCTAAATTAAAAATTTATATACGCGTCGAAAGCTAAATCTCAATCTAGGCATTTTATAAAAATATATATACGCTTTTATATATATATATATATATATATATATATATATATATATATATATATATATATGTATAATGTAAAAAGAGCATATATTATATAATATATAATGTATCATTAGAAAAAAAGTAGAAGCTCTTTCGTTTTAGTTAGGCACATTTCGCGACATCACACTTTCGTATATAAGTAGACGTAATACGTATGTACAGTTATGGATAGAAAGTATCGGACATTTTTAATATTGAAATTTAATATGGAAAACTGTTTTCGTCTATCCGATACGTTTAATAATGGAAAATATTTATTTAGAATTATAATATATATATATATATATATATATATATATATATATATATATATATATATATATATATATATATATATATATATATATATATATATATATATATATATATATAGGTTGAATCTTGATTGCGATAATAAAAGTATGCGAATCATATTATTGATATTGAAAAATATTTAAATTTTTATTATTATGATATAAATATATATTGTTTAAATATAAAGATTGTATAAATTAACGAAAGTGGTTTTAAAATTGAATAAAAATTATCATTTCAGTTTGTTAAAATGTATGATTGACTTGTAAAAATATATAAGAAATTTAAAAATATTTTTTTTTTAATATAAACAAATTTTTCCATATTCATTTTAATTAAAAGCTCTCTAGAGCTTTCGACACGATCTGTACAAGCAAACGCCCTCGCATAATGCGCGTATAAATGGCGCGAGTGCGTGAATATTTAATATTCATCTTACGAGCTTTTTTCCCCATATCTTTCGATGTCGTTCATTTTATTTTATTTTATTTTTTCTTTTTGGAAATTTTTTCACCACGCATATAAATATGTTGGCGCGTATATATTTATCTATTTTTTTTTTTTCGAGTTTCGAGTTACGTCACGGGGAAAAAATGTGTCGTATTTACGTATTGATATGAGCACTTTCGCGAACGTTCGACACGCCACGTGCTCGTACGCGTGTATTTTCATCGGGAAAAGCTTTTGAAAATCGATATGTTTACATTATATTAGATATGTACTTTCGGAGCGCGTGTGTGCGTCTGTGCGTGCGTATATTTTCTCTGTCAACACTCAAATTTGCATGAGTTGAATGGGTGTATTTTCGCGCGATTTTTCCGCTCGCGCAATGCGATACCACTAGATAAACCCATTTTAATAAAATTGCGAAAATGTTATCTGAACACCCTTATATATATTTATACATATACATATTATTTATCAACATAGAGTATATTTTTTATAAAACATAAAAATATACAATTCAACTTTAATAGATACAGATATTAGTATTAATGTATTATCAATAATATAAAGCTTTCAACACATCAACTAATAAAAAAATAATTTCGAAACTTCCAAATTATCAATAAAACAATAAGCAGTACTGTATTTTTAGTTTTCGTTTTCGTTAATTAATTTTATAAAATATGACTATAAACAAGTAAAAATTTGTCTGTATATTAACATATATTTTCTATTGATAGATGATAGACAAATATAACATTTTAAACGTAGATTTATTCTTTTATTTTTTTTAATAATTATTTAATATTATTGGATTAACTTTGATCTGTATATATCATAGAATATATTAACGATTAAAAGCGAATACAAAATAATAAAATTACGCTAAAATAAAATAAATAAAAAAACCGACCGCCTTTATTCGATTTGTATTCTTAAACAAGTCGTATTCGAACGGCGTTTCGAAATAACACAATTACTTCTAATGAATTTAATTTGCGAGAATACAAAATAAGAAAATTTAATGATCTTACCTTTAAAAACGGACGCGAAATGTTAAAAAAAAAGGGAAAAAAGGAAGGTTTTGCGAATACGCAAAAGTCCATTTAAAACGTTTGTATAGGTTGATGATAACGAATGGACAAAATTAACAAAATTTAGTTAAAATCATGTACCATACGGTTAGAAAAAAAAAGAATTTTAGATTTAATAAAGAAGAATAATATGCATACGGTGAAAAAAAAAGGTAAATTAGGATCATGTTATGTTTTTAAACGCATAATTAAAGCTCTGTTCGTCTATTAAAACGGTCATAATTTGCATACGTGAAAAAAAAGGGCAACAAAAAAACCATGAAAACTTTTGATAAAATAATTCAAAGGAGTATTATTTCAAGAGAGCGAATAATATATAATATAAATTAATTTCAATGAAAATTATATTACAAAGTTCAAAAAGACAGACTACCTTATTAATAAAGTTTCAAGACATGAAACTTGTAATTAATTAAAAATATGATAAAATTTATTTTTTTTCTTCATTATATATTTTTATTTTCAAAAATATGTGATCAATTCATAAATCATATAATTTTTATAAATGATTTTAAAACGATATATTTTACGATGAATATCTTCATAACCAGCAATCATTATTATACAGTCACATTTTCTTTTTCTATATATATATATATATATATATATATATATATATATATATATATATATATATATATATATATATATATATTATATATGCAAGGAAAAAAAACGGAAGAGAATGTTCATATTCACAATTTTATCGTTTATAAAAGGCGAATAAAAATACGTATATTTTAATATATTATATATACATATATAAAAAAAGAGGAAAAAAAAAGCCCACGTCAATTTTCCATCTTGTGAACCGTAATCGTAAAATGTCAAATTTAGGTTTAAATATTACGACGAAAGGGTGAGGTATAAAATTTGAGTACACCCACTAATTTAACGGAAGAAATTTATTTCATTGTTTGTTTATGTGATCATAACGTGAACAATGAGTATGTTATTTTATTTTATTTTTTTGAAAAATATCAAAGTTCGATATTAAAAGATGAAGGCTTTATTATTTTGTATATATATTTTTGTTTTCGATATTATAGTAGTGCGCCTACGTTAAACGCCTACGGTTCAATAACATGTTAGTTAAGTGAGTTTTGATAGTTTCTAACTGCATATTTAATAAAATCGGGCATTTATGTTTCACAAAGACATTTGATTCCTTATAATATGTATATAAATATATGAAATATAAATATATGAATTTATAGTCATTATATAAAGTTGTAGTATATTTTGTAATACAAGATGTTTATTATTATGTTCTTTGAATTGATGCATCTTTCAATACAAAATGAATGCATCGATCGACCGTTTAATAATAAATTCGTAGATAGAAGAATTTTTAATTTTTCATCCCCTCGTATTTAAAAGAATGCGAGTTATTCAAAGTACGAAGAATTTTTATGAAGACATCTATTATGTCTATTATAATTATATATATATATATATATAGTATATAGAATTTAGTACGATGTTTAATTTTATTTACTTTGAAAAATAACTAGGATTACTAAGAAAATAAATAAGGAAATGCTGCAAAATAGATTTCTAGTGGGATTAATGGAAAATTAAGGATTACGTAAAAAGGTTCGGATACGTGTTTCGAAAGTGTTAAATTCAATCATCAAGTTTCAACACAATCTTGGTAATTTAATTAACAATAAAGTGACAGATAAATGATTTAAAATACGTAATGGTAAATAGTAAAGTTAATCAAAGTTAGATAATTGTATTCTGATAGAATGTATTGTTTTGCGGAAGAAACTCATTTATTCGTAGCGAATAAAATTTTACTATAAAAATGATCACATAATCAAAAGATTATCTCAAATTTAATTGATTTTACATTGAATAATATTTATAATACGATATATTATGAATTGAATATTAATAACAGCTGTAACACGTTCGGATCAAATGTGATATCGATGTAGTGTAATTTTATTATCAATATACAGTAAATAGATATAATAATGATAAATCGAACAACTATTATCGAATAAACATTTAATACATGCTGAAAAAAAATATTCGCGTTTAGAAATTTGTAGATAAAAAAAATATCATCACAATAACGGCAAAGTTAACGCAACAGCTGTGAAAACGCAAGTTTCCATAAGAACCCTTATGTTTTCTTCTAGGAACGACATATATATATATATATATATATATATATATATATATATATATATATATATATATATATATATATATATATATATATATATATATATATATATATATGAAAGGTGCTGTTGTTACCAACAAAAACTGAAAATAAGGGAAAAACTCGACGAGAGAAAGTCGAGAAACATCACAAAATGCACATTTCTCTTCGTTTTTTTTATATTTCTAAGGAAAATATTCGCTCAAACACGTTCATTCTATATATAATATATATATATATATATATATATATATATATATATATATATATATATATATATATATATATATATATATTATAATAAAAATATACGAGTAGTACGAGAACGTTTCTAGGAACACTATTTTCTCTTGAGAATTTTTTTCGAAATTCGGGGAAAAAGTAAAATAAAGGTCGATGATAAATATTCTGATTCGTTTCAAATATGTAAACTAAATAATTTTATATATATATATATATTATATATTTTTTTTTATAATATTAAAAATTATCAAAATATATTAAATCTGTCAATTAAAAAAATATTTAGAATTTAATATTCTTGTTACATATGGAATCAAGTATTATGTGAAGTTTCTATTCAAAAGTATAAAGTTTAAGTTAATAAAATATAATCAGTAATCTATGTATTTGTTTAAGTACAAAGTATTAATATTTTATTTATTGTATATGATTTATAAAATATAAATTATGTTATTATATATATATATATATATATATATATATATATATATATATATATATATATATATATATATATATATATATATATATGATTAGAATATTTTTTTCATAAAAATAACATAAAATAAATATAAAATATTTATAAATTTTAAGGATAACTATATTTTATAATCAACTATATAAATATTGGAGAAATATGAATTATTTACTCTAGAATCATAAATAATACTTTTATTAGTATATTTACGTTGCTCTTATTTGTAAAATGTATTCTACAACATTTTTATCAGTAAAATTCATAAAGAAGTCGTATTTATACAGATAAAAACGATGTCGATTCGATATTTATTCATTCGAGTAAACGAAAACAAAAACATCAGTAAATAAACTTCCATTCGAAAATACTTCAAAAATTCTAAAAAAATAAAATAAAAATAAACCAAAAAAAAAATTTTTGGGTAACCCGCATATAAAATAAATCGTAATATTTCGTTGCTCAACGCGTATTTTGAAGCGCGTACTGTTATTTAATACGAGTATAAAAGTGCACGAAATAAAAATATATTTCCGTATAAAATTACACGGAACGTCGATATCGCCATCTTGCATATATAAATACGACGGTGTGTATGTATGTAAATATGGCGGGGAAAAAAATATGAAGATGTATAAAAATATATATATATATATATATATATATAAAATAGCCAGAGGCTATTTCTAAATCTCGAAAAAAAAATAAATAAAAAATTATATACGTATAAATATAACGACGAATGAAATCGTTAAATATTATGTGTATGTGCAATTTACGTAGTCGTATATCTCTCGTTAATATGACCGACGGGGGGTTAATGATGACATTTATCACGGGGGGCTGAAAATATCGTACAAGATTCGATCATCGTTCAGACGTCGATTTGTATCATAATGTTGTCAGATATATATATATATATATATATATATATATATATATATATATATATATATATATATATATATATATATATATATATATATATATATATATATATATATATATATATATATAGAATAAATGTCGGAAAGCTCGTTAAGTATTGAAAAATACGATGAAAAATGTTTGGAGCTTGTGAAATGAAAATATTTTTAAATATATGCATGCAATGAAAAAAAAATCAAAAATTACGCAATAAAAAAATATTCGTTTTGTATGATTTTATATATTAAAATTAATTTTCAATTAATATAAATAATTCACTATAATGTGAACGCAAGTTAACCGCAAAAGTATTAAAAACGTTTACGTATAAAATACAAATCCAAAGTATTTTCCGTTTAATCGCAGTTAAATAAGCTTTTAGCTTAACCGCTTTCCTGCTTTAATTAAAACGAGCGATCGTTTCGCATTTTTTAATTTCAACATTTCTAGTATATTAATTTTATATTTAAAATTTTTAATCATGAACGATAAATTTTAAAACATAACTATTATTTGATATAAACCTATATATATATATATATATATATATATATATATATATATATATATATATCTTATTATATAAAAAAAATAATCGATTCGTATATTGTCATCGAGAATGAGTAAATATGTAAAATTTCAACTTGATTAAAAATTGGGAAGTGATTTAAAAATCGATTACAGGATTCCATTCAGACAAACTAACAAACAATTCAATTTAAATAAAAGTGTATATATTGCAATTTTCGAGCAAAAAAAATATATATATATGTACCATTGTAACGGATGAAAATATTTGGAAATTTCTTAATTTCCGTCATATTGTTGCGGTTGAATGCAGGGTCTATTATAAAAGGGAGACAAAAGGGCGAATCGCAATGCAACAGACGGGCGCATTGTTGTAATAATGGCGAATTTGCACAATGCCACTAATGCCACATAATACTGAACAAAAATACACGAATTCACCTTATCATTTTGACAGCATACGTATATTAAATATATTATAAAATATGCGAATAATTTATTTTAAATATTCAATTATAAATTCGTACAAGAGTCCAATATTATATATTAAACATGCGCGTTACCACAAATATTTTTATACGACACGCTTATATAAAAAGTAGACACCCTTTAATATATCAATTATTCAACTAGAAATTTTGCTCACACTTTTTTATTTTACGATCGCGATAACAAAAAAAAGCCATAACGTTATTTTTTATATACATATATATATATATTTATATATATATATAATATAAACAGGCTCACGTAAATTTATATTATTTATTTTTTAAGGCGAATTTTAGCACCTCCAATGTAAATAATATTTTATACGTATGATAGTAATTTTGTACCCCTATTGTTTTCGACACCCTTAAATAACCCACATAAAACGCGAACGTAATAAATTCATAATAAAATCGTGTTGTTGCGGTTATAAGTTTATGCGTAAGAACGATATGATGAATCATATCATAGCGAATTATGAGTAATTTTGAATATATTTACCTATATTTTCGTCATATATATATATATAAAATAATATGTCGATTATATAATACAAGTGGTCCGAGGTGTGTTAGGTCATTTGAACCTTTTATTTAAACCATTTAACGACTGTGCCATATTACGCACTTTATAATAATAATTATTTATAAATATTAGTTTAGGTAGAAAGATATGAACAATGACGTATATAACGTATAAAAGTATAATAATCTAAATGTAAAATAAACAGTAAATCATAATTAATTTAAATGTTGATTATAGAAAAAAAAATATTACGTGTAAAAAGTTAATATTCGTGTGTGACATCGGCGGCGGCGGCGATGCGCTAGCATCTTTCTTATAAATACGAATCGATTTAATAAATGATACATTTAAGAAAATATGTACGATTCGAATAGAAAAAAAAAATTTTTCAGTTAAATAATAACAGTAGCCTTCAATTATTTTTCCTTCTTGTTTTCGCATCCGTTTTGCAACGATACTTTTTCAATAAGACCCTCTTCATTTCCTGTGGGTGCTTTGATATAATCCTCTTCTATCTGCGCCACCCTCAGGACAAAGTAACAAACGATGTGCCGCTCTTTCTACGTAATTTATTATGGATTACGTTTAATAGATCCGTATAACGAAAACGCGAAACGGTACTATTTATATAAACTCTATTTTGTATTCGCGGAAGCCAAAGGTTGCAAGTACGCGAACGTTATGCATATTAAAATAAGTTAACGTATATAAAATCGTATTATATTCACAATATATATATATATAATAAAATGTACTATTATTATTATTTTGTATTCAGATATATCTTATAAAATGTACTTTCATTATGTATAAAAGTTTACCGTTAGATGTTTAATGATGAAAGCTTCTTCGAGCTTTATGTCGATGGTGGAAAAAAACTAGACCGGAAACCCCTCCCCCCCATCTACAAAGACAGTGCCCGGCGCTAGTTCATTTCCGCTGTTTTCTTTTACGCCGTTTTCCCCGCAAACGATCCGGGAAAATATTAGACTAATGTATATTTTATTTCGTTGTGTTTTATTCGGTTGCAACTTTGACGCCGTTTATAACAAACGACGAAGGAGAAACGCGTTTTTAAAATTTATTTAAAATAAATTTTTGTGCAATATTAAAATAATATTTTTAGATATATTTAAAATGTATTTTTTATTTCTGAAAATAAAAAATAAAATTTGATTGAAAATATAATACTAGAGCTTTGAAGGTTTATATTGTGAGTGAAAAATCACGTGTGAGAAAAAAATATTATACAACGTTATTACCACATATATACACTTAAAATTTCCATAAAAATATCCTAGTAATAAAATATTAAAATATGACGAGTTCTCAGAATATAATGTTTATGGATAATAAGTTATCTACGTATACATTTTTTTTATGTGAACAAAATTATTTCCCTTTTAATATCATATAACGTGATGTTAAAGGTTCAGATAACTGAATTTTTATATATATTCAAATTATATTTTTTTCTAGTACAATGCTTTTTAATATATATTATATTAAAATAAAAAATATATATTATTATTATATAATATTTTTGGTGGTTTTATATAATAAAACTTGGCAATGGAACATCAACGTGGAATATTGATATTGTTGTGAGAAAAGTCTCGCCAATATTTATGTACGGTCTTTTGTTTGTATAAGGATTGGTTTGTTTGAATTGTTCACCG
The DNA here is from genome assembly GCA_024500535.1 of Leptonema lineaticorne. Taxonomy (NCBI): domain Eukaryota; kingdom Metazoa; phylum Arthropoda; class Insecta; order Trichoptera; family Hydropsychidae; genus Leptonema; species Leptonema lineaticorne. The sequence goes on along the minus strand of JANIJI010000059.1, from coordinate 3,561,657 downwards.
AAATATTTGAGAATTGCCGATTCGACGGCTTTAAAAGTTACTGACGAGAAGATTTTCACGTTTAGAAATTTTGAGAATCGACTAGTAAGCGGAAACATTTCGAACAACAATCGCATCGAATCAACTAAATTAAAGAATCGTATATATTTTATATATAACATATGAAAAAAAAACAATAATTTTTTTCAACGTCTAAATATCAAAAAAAAAAAATCCTAAAAAATACATTATTGATTATGTTACAAAAATAAACTATTAATTTCATATTCATCTCATCTCTATATTATAATATATAATATTATTACAATATCTAATAACAATGATTTTAACTAGAATATAAATATGAATGAACTGAAAAATTAATATTTGGAAAAAAATTTTCCGCAAAATATATACAAAATAATAACAATTAAATATATAACAAGCAACGCACAATATTCGTTGTTTATTATAATCGCAGAAATAACAATCAAAATTATATATATATATATATATATATATATATATATATATATATATATATATATACATTAATTCGTATTCATTCAAACGTTAATAATTAAGCAACTTGTTATAGAACGATTTATAAAATAAGGAAAACAAAATGTCGAATAATAATAAAAAAAAATATATCGAAAACATTGTGAAAATTTACATAAATCGAGCTGAATATTATTTTACCATTCATAATAATATGGAAAAATGTTTTTATTTCAAAAATATTAACAGAAAATACGAGATGTTTGTTTGATATAATATATATAATCAATCAATCATTTTATATATGTAATATTATTTATTATTATCGTATAATCTTAAAATATATATTTGAACATACAAAATTTTCGGTTAAATTTAATGGTTTAAGTAAATTCTAAGAGTTAAATACGATGTGTTTCAAATAGAAAATCTTAATATTTTTTTTTTATTAGAAATACAAAGAAGACATTAGAGCGAAGTATGAGATACGAGATTTTATTTTACAGCGGAAACAAATTCGAAGAAATCGAATCAATTTTGCATCGAGCCTTCGAGATGAAAAAAGTTTTATAAATCACTTTCGAACAACTCTTCAAAGTTCCCCTTTGAATCCGCGGTATATTCGTGGAAATAGCCTTAGAGATCCTCTGCATCACCTTATGGTCTCGCACGATGGCTTTGCTTACAATTTTGGACCTCTGCGCACTTTTTTTTCCCCCGACGTTTTCTTTCCGTTTTTTTTTCTTTTTTTTTCCGCCCTCTTGTTTCATCCCTATTTTGATCGAACATCCCCTTTTCGCTTATTTTCTTTCTAGAATTTCTTTCTAGAACACGTTTATCGGCTGTTTCCGTTCTGACTATGTGTACAGTAAAGCAAAAAAATATATATATTTAAAAAAAATATTTCTATAATAATAATCATATATTTAATACAAAATATATATTTTTACACTAAATAAATATTTTTAATATATAAAAATTGAATACTATTTTATATATGAATGTCAAATTTCGAATCGCACTGTATTATATGATCGTATATATATTTTTATTTAACGCTTCTCAAATGTGAGATAATAGAAGCATACATATCTATATATAATATATCGTTCGTTCAAATCAAAATGATACTCTGAAGCGATTTATCAATTTTTGTAACGAGTCATTTAACGCCAATATCAACGCATAATATATAATATAATATATTAGTTTTAATTCGCATACACATTCATGCATAAAAATTAAATATACATATTATCTATTTTTTATATAAAAATAGTATATTTTTATCTAAAATATTCTAAAAATAACAATTATGTAATATTTAAAAAAATACGGAACGGGCTCTTAATAAATATTAGGAATAACCAGAATTAAGAGGGTGAATTTTTTCGCGGTGGGGTCGTGGTTTACGTTTGATTTTCCCGTTTTTCCATTTTCCGCCGCGAAGGGAAACCGCCCCGGGGGATTGGTAAGGGATGTTTGCGTTTTGTTCGCGGATACGGAAACTGTTGGCCCGCGAAACGATACAGAAACTCGTCTGTTTATTTTCTTGTCTATGCCCTTCGTCACTCCCTTATTTTTCCCTTTTGTAATTTTATTTATTTTCGTTGCTTTATTTCCGATGAAAATTTTTCATCTTTATATATATATATTGTTTGTTTGTTTGTTTGTTTATTTCGCAGGCAGCAGTGCGTTGCATTTTAATTTAAAAACAATAATAAGATACTCTTAATAATAAGTTCCCTCTCTAAATATGAATAAAATTACGAATAAATACAATTATTTTACATATATAAATATAATGAAAATTACAAAATAATAATGAAAAATCAAAATAGACATTATAAATAAAAATTTCATATTCATACAGAAAAAAGTAATTAAATAACGAATTATAAACAGGCTTTATATATAAAGTATTCTCGACACGATTTTCTCAATGTAAAACGTACTTCATATGAGAAAATCTTCGCCAAAATTTGCATAACTTTGACTGTGAAAACAGCAGGTTTTGCATAATTCATCGATATTCACGTGAATATATATATATATATATATATATATATATATATATATATATATATATATATATATATATATATATGCTCTTCTTTATTTACTTACATATAATTCAATTTCGATGTTTAATTTTATTTAATTTACCTGAAACAAAAAGAAAAATATCATCAAATACTTGTAAATAAACATATTATATTAAATATATACGATGTATAATATAATATAATAAGATGTTGCTTTTGAGCTAATAATAATTTTTATAATGTTTCATTGTGGTTTTTCTTTATTATATTTTCTCGGAATAAAAAAAAAAATTAACGTATACATTGAATAATAGTATATAAAATATTATATTATCTACAGAAAAATATTTTCATTATATAAAAAAATATATATATTTAAATAAGAAAAATAAAATTCTGTGTTGATCGCATAAATTTTAAAATATAATATATTTTTATATTTACTTTGAAATACATCATTATACAATATAAAAAAAAGAAATAAGTTGTTTTATAAAATATTACATTTAATATTAAAAAGATTTTTTTTCAACTAAAAATAAAAATATCGAGAAACAAGACGAAAAGTTGTTTATTTCTATTTATAAAAATACGAATCGATATTAAGAACTTTTAAAAGAAAGTTTTTAAAAGATTATAGTATCAGCAAGATACTTTATAGTTGGATAAAAATAAAGATAACATTGAATTTAGAAAGAATTTTTAGTGAAACTTTATAAGTAAAATGACATTTTTACATCAAGACGAATATATAAGTGCGTAAATGTAAAATTTTGTAACATTTATTATATATTAAAATTTAAAATAGCATTAATATAAAATATCAAATAGAATTATGTATTTTATATGAGATCGTGTTTTAAATATTGAGATTGAGCATATAAATATATTTTTTTCTCTTGATAATTTCCATACTTTTCAATGCTAAAACGCATATGTACACACGCACATTAACACTACAAAAGAAAAAAAATCAGAATAAAAAGATAAACTAATAGCTCTTTCGGAATATAAATGAAAAATTAGACGCATCGCACAAATAGAAAGATAGACGTTTCGTTTGATTTGATTTTCACGCGTCACAATAATAATAATAAAAAAAAAAACGTCAACGCGATAAAACGGAAAACGAAATTTCATTGTCGTGCAAAAATTTCCATCGAAAAACTGCCGAAACCTTCGGAATCGCCGTGTTTTTTTTTTCCTCTCTCGTGCCGTATTTCCGTTCGCGCATTTTTCCGGAAAATTCGAAATGAAAATTCGCGGACCGCGCGACTGCGACGAGCTTAAAGCGGTACGCGAGCATAGAAAAAAAATCGCCATTTTTTTTCGCCACGAAGCTCTCGTTGACGAAAAAGCTCGACCAAAAAAAAAAAAAATAATAATCAATGTTCGACATGATTTATAATATTCAATATATTACTGTCAAAAAATGTGAAAATCCAGCATCATTCGGGAACAGTGTAAAAACGTGCCGAATGCCCGAAATCGTCGAATAAAATTTCGATATGCCCTTTTCGGCTCTAGTGAACTATTTTTATTGCTTTACCGTGATTTACCGCCTTCGTGTTTCCATTATATTATATAAATTTCATAAAATAAGAAAATTTACCGCGTTCAAATCTAGCATTAATATTTACTCCGAGTGCGACTTATAAATGTCGATCAATCACGTCACTGACACACATTGAACCAATAAAAATATAATCTACATTTGAATTATATAAACGTACATATTTTATTTAGCACAGGATTTATATATCGATAGAACTTTAAAAACTATACATATAATATAAAAACACTAATAAAAAAATGAACATTGAATATCAGAATAATACGAAATTAAATCGAAAAAAAAAGAATGAGCCGTTTCATCGATCGTATTTTTTTTTATTATTATTATAATCGAAATAAAATTTCTACGTCGTCGTATAACGATTATGACAATAATTACAGATGGAAAAGTGGCGAAATAATGAGGTCGAACGTCGAAAACAAACGGCAAACGCGAACAGTTCTAAAAGTTGTCGAACTGTACTCCAATTATATAATTATTTGTATTTTATTTCGAACGAGAAATTTTTAAAGTTAGATGGTGAAATTTTTTTTCTATATAATAAATAGTAGTGTATATATAGAACATATTTAATAAAATTATTTAGTATGTTCGATAGTCTTTTGTGACGGCTTAACACTGGCGTTTATCACACACGATCGACACAATGGAATGACGAATGTCGTACCAGGCTGAAGCTCATTTTCTCGGAAATGACCGCGGCATACGTGGGCGATATTTTCACCCGAAACGAAGCTATATATATATATATATATATGTATCGGAAGCGGTTTTATGTTCGCCACGGTGAGATTATGACGGCGAAATTTATCATGGGGCCGCAATCGGGTAATATGCGGCCACCGGGATCGTGATTCGACCGCGAAAATCTGTAACGCGATTTATTCGACAATAGCACACACAAATGAGGCGTTGTGCGATTTTCTTTAACGAGTTAATTAATCGTGAAGACGTTTAGATATATCTAATAATGTCATTATACATTATTTATATATTTAAAAAAATATATATATTTTATTATAGATTGTTATATATAATTAAAATATTATCATTAGGCGTTAGACTTAACGTGTAAAATATCTCGGTTTAATACGATGTACGGTTAAGTTTTTGATAGTTAATTATATTTGTATCCTTTGATCTTAAATTCTTACTCTAAACACGTTATATTATTTATCAAGAAAGTTGTTAATCTCATATGTAAATATAAAATAAACTTAACGTGTTACTATTATACATACGAGTAAATATAATAAAAATATTATTTATTTAACCCAAATGTTAAATCGCGCATAATTTTAACCTTCGGTTAAAATTTGAATTATATATTAAACAATAATTTCATATTCGAAATGAATAAAATGATGGTAAAACTTTTGGAATCGTTTATACTTTTCATAAAACCAATCCCCTAAATTATAGACATCGATCGCCATATAACGATGATCATCCCCCAAGAGACCAATTTTCTCGCTTGCGGTGGCTGATTAGATTAGAAAAGTTTCATTACGTATAAAGATAATATATAAATACACACATATATGTATAATATATATGTAAAAATATATACCCATAAACAATAATAATATAATAGAGAAATTTTACATTTCCGAAATCCGATTAATTTTGTTTTAATTTATGTCATTATTGATATAATAAAAATAATTTATTTAACATGAAATTCGATTATAAAAAATATATATTAAATATTTTTGTCTTTTGATGTGAATTAATATAAATTATTTCGAAAACGTAAACGCAGTCATTTTAGCAATGTAATGAACCTAAAATATATGAAAAATATTAAATAAATGTGTGCCTTATATTGGGCTATTTAACGTAGATTTTATATCAAATCTTTTTCTATAATCTATTTTTTGAAACATCATATTTCGACAAAATTATAATAGATAATATAAACTTAAATATATGAAACATTCTATAAAGTATGATATTAGAAAACGAGTTTTCTAAAAACTAGATTAGATCAAATCAGATATGGAAAGTTTTTGACTTTATTGCTGCATATAGTCTATTAGGCTAACAATCACGATCTATTCTATATTTTATATATTTTGAGATTAATGTATAAATTTGTAACCGTTAGTCATTTTCCAAATAGAAATCTAAATATTTTAATATTTTTAACTTTTTAATTTATCACATTTTCACACTTTTTTCTAATGTTTAATACGTACTCTATGAAATATCATTGCTGAAAAAATGATAATTACCATCAAAAAGGTTCGCCGCCACTGGTTTAATTGATATCAACAGGTGCCGAGTTTAAATCCCTTGTGTAACATTTTCTTGTTTTTGCTTTTTGTTTTCAAAAAGTTTCATTTTATATCATTAAATATATAATAAAAGATAAAATACTTGAACGATAATAATACAAAAACGATATTCATAAACTGTTTAAAATAGAGATGCATAACTAATTGATAAATTTTAATATTTTTACGTAATAATAAATTGGAAAATTTTAAAATTCATGATGTAAACTATCTCAGTCAGCATTTTAAAATTCAGTAGCATATTAAAGACTGCAGAGATAAAAGAAAAAAGCATTCGAACAATGTACGTTCTCTGATTTAAAAAGTGCACACATCTCAAACGTGAAGGCGCACAAACTGCGGAAAAGAACGAGAAAAACGAGCAACTTTTTAAAGCTGCGAAAGCTTCTTTGCAATTATCGAAAAGCTTTCGACGAAAAGGCTTGTAAAATTTCACGTGGAAGCCTCTCAAAAGGCTATATACCATATATATATATATATATATATATATATATATATATATATATATATATATATATATAACAAAAAATAAATAAATAATGTGCAAACAAGTGCAGTTACAGCCGTAAAACCGACGAGCTTTCACATTAAATCCGTTACGGTCGACAGTTTTGGCCGTAGCGTTATGAAAACACAAAACACACACGTTATGAGAATATACACGCTCGTGTTGGCGAACATTTGCGACATTTATTAATATTTATTGAGGATATGCAGCTTTGTGCAACAAAGGCGCGAACGGTTCCGAGTCTACGCGTTAATCCGACACTGCGCGTTAATCCGACGTCGTTTATCCGTTTTATTAATTATTGATCTCAAATTGTACGATTCATAATTGTTAATTATAACAATATAATTGCGTTAATTTTAAAAATAGCAAAGACAAGTTTGAAAATAATAATTAAAGATTTTTAAAGAATAACAGAATTGAATTTCACCATTATGAAAAATTTAATATATTATAAATCATGGAAAATATTTAAAATCTATATTATTATCATTGCAAATTATTGAAAAAATTATAATTATTTTTTTTATAATTAAAAAGTCGAATATTAACAAAATCTTCAACTATTATAGTACCATGAAAAATAAGAGTAAACGCTAAAGGATAAGTAAATGTTTAAAATATGATAAGTAAAGAACAAAGATTTTTGCATAATTTAGCAGAACGGCGCAAAAACGTATATATATATATATATATATATATATATATATATATATATATAATATTTTAAAAGTGAATAAAGATAACCAAAATGGCTTAATAAAATGTTACATAATTATAATAAATTACTCTCTAAAACCCACCATAAAATATAAACCACATTTTCGAGAACAAAATGAGATGTATAGCTCGAAAAGCTTATCAAAGACTAATATACCTTAAAATTTCAGTATTATATGATTTTTTTCTATAAAAATATTCTATATTTCATTGTTAATTATATTGGATAAATTCGAGTCATCAGCTCGATGTCCACTATTTAGATGTATGATTTACACTGCGATTTGGAATATATTAAAAATTTTTATAAATTTAATTATCGATTATTAACTAATGACAAAAGTTTTGAGTACTCTCTCTCGGTTTCCATAGGGAGTAAATGGACTAAAATTGCAACGGATCCAACTTTCGAATTGTCGATTCACAGAATGCAACATCAATGTTAAAGTGGCTAACCGAGAGAGGCAACATTTAAGTTTAATGAAGGCATTATTACGAAGGTTTCCATCGTCGAAGGCGGGAGACATTAAAACATAATTCGAGCTTTTATGTTGACGTTCGATATGTGTAATTATCAAGGAGGCCGCCTCTAATGAGAGATATGAACCGAGGATAATTAGGGATATGAACCGACGTATGTTCGGTACTTGTGTTGCAACTTACAACACTATATACCATAAAGGACCACCCACGCAATGTTGCGATTCACTCACAGATCGAAGCCTCTTTATTACTATCGTATGACGTCATCGTATTAATAATTTACATATTTAAATAATATTAAAAAAATATATATATTTTTAAAACTAGATTCAAGACTCGATATACTACTATATATATATAGATGAGTGAATTTTTGTTTTTTACTACAAATAATCTGAATTTAAAATTAACATTTGTACTATAATATTAAAAAAATACTGTCTTTTCTAATAGTCAAATAACGTGTAACCCGTATCACATTTACATGAAAAGGTATTTTTCACATATAAATATATATATAAATATATATATATATATATATATATATATATATATATATATATATATATATATATATATATATATATATATATATATATATATATATATATATATATTTATCTATGATATAAAATAGGCGAAATTTTCAAAGCTTCGCCGCATATCGTCACCAAAGAAAATGTAACCCAAATCCTAGACGGTTCAAATATATCACATTTAAAATAGAGATATACTATATATTATTATATAAATATAATAAGTTCTGAATGAATACTATTTTGAACGTTATCAGATTCAAAATTTACATTTTCGTGTACGTCGTAATCGCTTTAAAATTTCGTGTACGTGTTAAAATATTATTTTACATATAGTGACATATTTTATTGAAAAATATGATATAAAACTGAAAATTTTACATGAAAAAAATACAGATTTCGAGCGCATCATCATAAATTTTGATGTTTAATTAATGGAGCGGTTCTTTTTTAATCAAAATATACGTACAATTTTATTATAATATATTAGATCATTAAATGTATTCTATAATGAATATATATATATTAAAATCGTATATTATTTGAAAAATTCGAACGTATCGCCGACGTAAGCTCAATAATCAATTTAGTCCCTGATACCGAAGGATTAACGGACGTCCTTAATGAGATTTTTCTCAATTACCGGAAGCAACTACGCACGATAAGATCTATGGCTCATTTTTTTTTTTATTTTATTTTCGCTCTTCTTCATCAGTGTTTAATGCCGCCATTAGATATCGTTATGATAGCGCGCTGGAAAGAAAGAAGGAAAGACGGAAAAGAAGGCTTTGAAACGGAAAAGAAAAATAAAAAGGGCCTAAAATCTAGCTAAAACCGGAGGCATAACGCGACCGGAGGCGGAACAGATTTTCCGATTTGCTCGATACTGCGCGAGCTTTGCGATTGATTAAATAGATTATTTGTTAGACGTTTAGCCTTTTCGCAGGCAAAAGCTTATATATATATATAATATATCTCTAGGATGGTACGTAATGATATATATTAAGACTAATTTATAACCCGGCTACTAACATGGCGTGAGATTATTCCACGTATTAGCAGCACAAAGGACTCATTATATAAGAACGAACGCTTATTAAGGTTTTTTTTTTCTCGTCCGATATATAATATATAATAGAACATTATTTTCTCTTATCCGCAAAAATTTCGTTTATATAATATCGTTTTTATATAAATATATCGATTTATACGATTTTTTTTTTAAATAAACTCAAAATGATACTGAACTATTATATCTATATCGATTTAAATTTAATATCCAATATTACATTATTAGTATGAATAAATAATTGCAATATTTCGATAAAGTTAAAACTATTTTTCGATATTAGATATAAAATTAATATGATAAAATCATAAACACTGTTCATATCTTGAAATTTAGATCGTATTTATGAAGTTTATAAATCGACTCTCTATTTCATATTTGCTATATGATGAATAATTTTAATTTTTTTTTTACATAAAATATATGTTTAAAATATATATATTTTTTTAAAGAATGATTTCAATTTTCTCGTCTGTAATATCGATAAAATTGCATATGCGCAATTACGAGTTTTAACTACAAAGTTAATAAATATATATGAAAAAAAAATCGTAATATAAACTGGGAATACGAACTTCATACAAAAATAAAATTTAATGGAAATATTTCATACTGCTTTTCGTTCTTTAAATAAAATTTTTCATTTTTTTATATTTTTATATGAAATAATTTATAGGATATAATAGCGAAAACGAAAATACTTTTAAAAATATTGAATAATTTTTATTGTGGAAAAAAATATAATAACTAGTTCATATAATTATTTATACTTAAAGATAACCATAATAACAATTTTTACAATTTTTTAATATTATAAATATTGGAAATTAAATAATATTATTTTATAATATTAAAATTCAATTTATTTAAATGAAATATTTTCGAATAAATTAATTTCTCAATTTCATCGAATCAAATACAATAATATCAAAGACGAATACGCTTCATAATGATGTTTTATATATATATATATATATATATATATATATATATATATATATATATATATATATATATATATATATATATATATATATATATATATATATATTACATAATCGCCTTATAATAAATTAACAAAAAATTTTCCGACATAATAAACATGTCAAACATCGAACATTATCGTAACGGATAATTGCGTACACCGTTAAATGATTACATTTAATTTTGACAACGTAAATAAAATATATTCCCATTTTGATATTTTACACGTGTTTTCATAATTTTATAATCGACATAAAATTTCCATAAGGAGAACGCTCGGAGGCGTTTATCATGTTTCATACTATTTTTTTTTCAATATTTTACGAAAACGCTATTTAAAATTATAATTTCCTTCAATTTACCAACGTATATATATATATATATATATATATATATATATATTATAATAATTTTTGCGATACGATCGTACAAACTCGGTGCTTAATTATAATTTTAATGAGTGTTAACAAACGTACGATGTTATACATTATTCATACATGTTTACATTTACTGTACAATATGTGAATAAAAAAAATATGTAAAATAAAACGTTAAGAAATGTCGAGTGATTTTAATAATAATTTAAAAAAAAACGTGAATACCGTAACTCGTGTCATTTATATATATATTTTAAATGATGTATTAATTATATAACCTCTTGGTGTTAAATTTTATATAGATTGACACTAAAATAACAAGAAAATATATTGTAAAATTAGATCAATAGGAAAAATGCTTCCGGAAAAACGATTTAACTATGATAGACAAATCTAGAAACGCATATATCGCATTTCAAGAAAATCCCAATAGACGATACTCGTCACGAAAATTTTCGATAGACGAAAAAGACGATTCGTTGTCACTTCGAAAAAGAAACTAATATATATATACGTCGATTTATATATTTGTCGGATTCAAATATCGAACAGATTCAAAGGATGACATCTCATATATTATTTTATATTATATATAAATAAAAAAACACACAATATTTTTATCATAAAGTCACCAAAAATACTTGTATAATTCGAAAAATAGAAATAAATATTCGTAACTTTTTCGATAAGGTAACGCGCGTCGAAATAATGGGTGTTTCTAGATATTTTAAAACTTTTCCACGGTCCTTTTTTTATCCTTTTTCAACGAGAGCAAAAAAAAAATAAACGATAAGAAAGCGAAATTTTTAAGTACAACAATTACTTTTAACGAGTTCGAAAATTAGTTTTCATGACGTGTCTTACAAAGGAGAGAAACAAAAAAAAAACGTACGCATTCAGGTAATAATCATAATTTTTGCTGCACAAAATTGGAAAACTGACGATAAAATTTGACATACTGATCTAAATATAGCATATTTTCCTAAGTACATGGACTATATTTAGATCAATATGTATAGTCTATATTTAGATTAGTATTTTTAGCCTATTTTCTATTTTAAAATTCTTTTCATATTGTCTTTAAAAATTACACGATTTTCAAAAGTAATAAAAATTCTCTTCATTTATATAAATATTACTATATTTTCAGATATTTTTTGAAACTGCGGCTCGCGAGCCATTTGCGGCTCTTTAAAGGATTATTTGTAACTCTTGATAGATGTACTCGAGTTCCCTTTTCGTTTTCAATTCAAAAGAATTATTAAAAAAATAAAATAAATGTATTTGATTTTTAATATTTAAATTTAATATATATATTTTTTTACTTTTATTTATGTTTTCAATAAATATAATTTCTGTAAAAAAAATAATATCTTTTTTTATTTAATGTATGTATTTAATTACGACTCGCGAAAAATTTCAAATTTTGACAAATGGCCTTAACTATCAAGAAGATTGGCTACCCCTGATTTATAATATATATTTGTGATATTAAAAATAAAAAAATGTTTAAAAATATAATAATATATTTAAAATATTTTATATTATACTCCATGTTATTTGTAGTAAGATTTAAAATGTAGTTTGAAAATAATATAATTGAAAAAGATGGTAACAATGATAATAATAGCTCAAAGCAAAACTGCAAGTACGCGAAAATCTTTAGAAGAGAAGTAATAATTCAAGATATATATATATATATATATATATATATATATATATATATATATATATATATATATATATATATATATATATATATATATATATATATATATATATATATATATATATATATATATATATATATATATATATATATATATATATAGGAAAATTCAAATTGCACAAAGACTTCTCGGCCACATATATATATATATATATATATATATATATATATATATATATATATATATATATATATATAACATATAGAGAAATTTTCTATCGTGCAAAGACACAAGGGATTCCATATAATATATATGTGTTATCGGCAATCTTCTCTGGTTTAATCTAGCGTGTCCATCTGTCTCAGATAGTTGTTGTTAGCGGCGACTAGAGTAAACCTTCGGGAATCAACGACTATGCTTCATCGAACACGGCATTGTCATTACCTTCGCACATACTCACACACGCTCTATTCAAAATCACAAAGAGAGACGACCTTCTATATAGTGCCAAATAACGTCGTAAACAGAAGTCAAAGGATACAAATGTGTGAATTGTATATCGCCGAATATTGCTTGTCTTATACGTTATATCATATATATATATATATATATATATATATATATATATATATATATATATATATATATATATATATATATATATATATAGTACATAGTATTGTTTTTAAATTTTGAATTTTCTCTTTGAATATTTTGTCTATATATTATTTAATGTATGTATATATTGTGAAAATTCGGAATAGGCGATTAAAATTGTAATGGAAATTGATTGAAAAAAATATTTATTAAATTATTGAAAAGGGTTTATAGGGATTAATATTTTTAGATTACACACACACACACACATAGTATATACAATATACATGTAGAATTTTCAATTGAAAATCCGAATAATCAAATTTTGTTCGCAATAACGATTGCGTATTTAAACTATTTTTTTTTATAAAAAAAAATGCAAACATATCGTTTTATGACTATAAATACATAATTTTTATAAAACGAATATTGAATATTTTAATAGATTTTTGTTTATTATATTGAAAGAAGCATAATAAATTCTATATTAACAATAATAATAATAATAGTAAAAATATAGAATTTATACGATTATATAATAAAATTCGTAACCACTAATCGGTCCCGAATTGAATATGAATCCTGTATCTTATGAATATTCATATAGAATATAAGTATTTGTGTGTCTGAATATGCGGAAAACGGACCCTTTCCGTATGAATTCGATGAACGGAAAAATAAGGGTGGATTTTATTATCAAGATAACACAAAACGAAATATTTATATGAGAATGCGAATTCCGTAAGGGTTCAAAATTTCTAAGGGTTTTTCCCCGATTCGCGTACTCTCAACGAACATTTATATTATTTTATATAATATAAACGCGGCACTCGGATGATAATAATATTTGTTTTATGTCATACATAAATTTGTAAAATAAATTATTATGCATTATAATATATTCAAACGTTATCTGGCAAATAAGCGGTTTATAACGCCTATCTATGAACAGATATCGAATTTGGCGCAAACATATATATATCGCGAATATTTAACGAGATCTAAAATTCAAGATTACTCTTGGAAAATGTTTTGTATATATATATATATATATATATATATATATATATATATATATATATATATATATATATATATATATATATATATATATATATATATATATATATATATATATATATATATATATTTAATAGATATTATGTAAAAATATATACGGGTCTGATTATTTTTATCGTTATAAATCGATTTATGTACTCTCATATATAGTAAATTTTCCGTATTAAATTTAAATTTGTCGTATTTCGGCTCGTAAAAAGGGTTCGAATTATCGTCGAATCTAAATTTAATATACAAAAAGTTTTCCACTTTAAAGTTTATAAACAATATATTAAATTTATTTATATAATTTATTGAATATATATTGTATTAAAAAAATATTATGCATTTGATATAATTCATTATATGTCCGAAATTTTAATTGAAGTTCAAGTTATGTGAACCCAATATTTAAATTACAAATGAGAATTAAAAGTATTATATATGAAGTGCAATATATTAATAAAAATCATTTATTAAATGTTAATTTTTAGATAATGTTGAAAATATATTTATATAAATTCTTCACTTTATATTTATATGATGATAAAAATTGACGTAAATTTAATTATATCGTTTACTCTTATAACTTTTTATTCAGCGGTGTTTATAGAGTGGAAAAAGATGAAAATATCTTTCGAATGAACGATTGTACTATGGGAAAAAAATGAAGAAGAAAAAAACACGGTCGCGAGCCACAGTTTGACCACGCTCTCGTTTAATATTTCGAATTTGCACAGTTTATTGACTTGCGAAATTGGAGCTTTGATCTCGAACCGAATCGGAATCGAGAGGGGAAAATTCGAAAGTGGATGTAAGAACATCCCCAAAGCGCGTAAATAGAAAATGAAACGGAGGCGGAGGGAGGGATAGAGGGGGGGGCGAAGACTTTTCACAGCTTGAGAAGCGCAATGCGGAACGGGAGGAGCGAAACTTTGAGAAGGGTAGGCGTCTTCGAACGCGGAAAAGGCAACACGATTCGAATTGTTTTCGGGTGGGCGAATGAAGGGCGGGCGCGGGCGTGAATTTAAGGCTTTTCCGGCCAACTTTTCCGAACTAATTATAAACACACAGATGGTCCATTAATTTAATACGCCTTTATTTCCCCGCGACGGAATTGTATGCAACGAAGATTCCGCAAAATACGAACGGGCAAATATGACACAATTAGTGAATCAATGCCGGCGACACAATTAAAACAAATGGGCCTCACGAATTGCCCGCAGCGAACTGTTGCCATAAACATTACCCGGAATGTGTACATTTATATGTATGAGCACGTATATGTTACTGTTAATGTAAATAATTTTGTTATTCGACAATACGACTTCTCAAACAATGCGAATAATATACACAGATAATGCTTGTAAAATGAACAAAAAACAATTAATTCATTAATAAAATACAATTATGAGAGTCAAATAATATGATAATAATTTATTTTTAATTTGAATAATTTCGATCAAAATGATAGCGTTAATATTATTTTAATGATGTCGCTGCTAATTTATCATTGAAACTCTGCTATTTTAATATGTTGCAAGGGTTGATAGCTTAATTACAGGGAAGTCTATAAATATTCGTAATTGACCAATAAAAGGGATTCACCACATAATTATTATTTCAATAATGAATTTTTACAAAATAATATCTTAATCAGCATTTTATTATATATATTAAATTAATAAAATAATATTATTATATTTAAATTATTATATGCGAACACTTTATATATTGAATATTTAAAATATACTAAAAAGCCTACATTTATAATATAGGAAAAGCATTAGTGAAATACATTTTATTGTACAACACTTTGAACTTTGGAAAAGTAAATGGACGAGAAAAAAAGGATCTTTTTTTTTATTTCGCGCCCGCTTTGTATATTTTTAATAGAGTGTGTTATTTTTATTTTATTTTCGCATTTCGCCAATGTGTATTCGACCGTGAAAAAAAATATAAAGATTTTCCTCGCTTTAACGATAACACATATACGCATAATAAAAAACGCGCGCGCGTAAAATGTAAATAAATTTCGACAGCGGAAAAACGCGGAAAGTCGGACGGATTTTCTTAAAAGTTCACTCGGGCTAGCGCTTTTCCGTTAAAAGCACTAATTAAAAGCCCGTCGCGAAAGTGTTTTACGTATAAAGTAAATATTTAAAATTTCGTCAAAATCTCAAAACTCGCAATCGTCGACAAATTAAATTTGACAAAAATAAAAAAAGTTGGCAAATTGCGCTCGCTTTCGCTTAATTTGATTTTATTTAATTCGTAAACAAAGCCGCATAATTATTTCGCAATAAACATCTAATTAAAAGAACGGAATTAATTTACTAATAAAAAAGTTTCGTCTCGAGAACTTTTCGGAAAAGCGAAACAACACTCAGCCCGTGGATATATAGAGTGTAATTAAATTTTGAAATTGATAATTTTCCGACTCGAATTTCTTCCTTAAAAATAAATTGTTTATTAATTTTTGTTCTATAATTTACTCGCACTTTACGCATGCGATTTACTTAAGTAAATTAAATAACTTTTAATTGAGTATTTCTCGTAAAGTGCTCAAACAAAAAAAAAATCACTTCATTATTTGATCAATGGAAAATTTATATATAAACTCACTTAAGAATTTAAAAGTGGATCCACTTTTAAGAATATTATTTTTAATTAAATCTTAAATTACGTAATTATTTATATCAATTAAAATGATTATGAATATATATACATTAATAATTTTAAATAAATTATCATGATAAGTATTAAATGTTTGAGAAGCACTGCCTTCACAAGTATTTTGTCGGGTTCACTTTCGACTTAAAGATACAAACACACCTTTCAGCCACCCTTACGACTGAAGTCAACCTCTCTTAGACAACATTACACTAAACAAACAGCCTGAGGACGGTTTTCGGGGGGGTAGTTTTCTTCTTCGGGGTTCTTAACGACCCCGAAATCGTACATCGCCCCAGGGGCAGTCTTCTAATTATCGTGCAGAAAAAAAATCTCTTCGATCTCCGAAAAAAAAAATAAATAAAACATCTGAGACGCCCACGACATCCACTTATTTATTTGTTCGTACGAATAGAATCCTAATTTTGTGCGTTTCATCTCTCAGATGCACTCTCAAAGTTAATTTGATATATCGATTTGAATCAATTCCAGAATATATACGAGAATTACGTATATAATTAAATATGTTGTTTTAAGATTTAAAATAATATATCTATTCGAAATTCATTATATTCTATATAAATAATAATTGAAAATTTATTTATTTTAAATTAATTAATACACACTAATTTATTTATGTATTGTCATCGAAAATTAATAAGTATGCAAAATTTCAACTCAATTGAATATTGGAAAGTGATCGAAAAATTGATTATTTGTTTCCATTCAGACAAACCAACAAACAAAATAAAAATATGTAAATCATCACAATGTCTATATAAAAATTTAAAATATATTATAAAGTAAATAAAAGAAAACAATTATTTATTTAATATACTTTTACGAATGAACTTGTATATTAATATAAAGCCGTCCGATACATAAAAAAATAGGTTGAATATGTTCATATCAAATATACAAATATTTCACGTTCGCCGTAAAAAATAAAATAAATTTCAACAGTCATAACGAAAAATCCTCAACCCACTCCCCGCCGCTGCCCTTTTTTAACAAGAAAATATTATTTCAATATGTGGCGAGAGACGCTCTGAAAAATTTCGTGTAAAACCCTGGCGAAATTAATTCCGGCCCTGGTAAAAATTATACGAGAGCGCGACGCGAAAACTGAATATTCTACCCCCTGTCGTTATTATACATATATATATATATATATATATGTATATATATATAATATATTTTTGTTTTTTTTTCAGAATGTCGCTTCATAGCCGGTTATTTTTCAGCTTTTCAGCGGCTAATGGCGGCGAAAGAACCGTTTCAGACCTTCAGAAACGACCCATACGGGTGCGACCACACCGAACTTTCGAGAATATTATTGCGCTTTATTTTATATTTTTATTTTTTTTACGACCCTTCCATACATTCGTATTAAACGTAATAGAAGGATTTCCGGAAAGCAGCGTTTCTCAAAATGCCCACAGAACGAAGCTAACGAGCGCGCGACATTTGAGTGCATGAAAAACTTTTATATTTTAATTTTACGTCTCGTTTGAGATTCATAAATTTGAAGTGAAATAGTTTAAATAATATAATATTATTTCAGTTTAAACCATATATTAAATTATTACTGTTGTTAAGTAAGTACTTAATTAAGATATAAATATATTTTTATTATAATATAATATGATTTATATCATATCATTATGAAAAATATTAACATACACAGTTAGTTAGTTCAATAAAAAAATAATATTTAACAATACTTTATAAAATAAAATTACATTTTTAAAAGTATACGATATATATAAATAAATAAATGTATATTTTTCGATTCAATATCGTAATTTAATTTGAACATTTTCTATATTATTATACACAATGTTTATATATTTTTAACTTATTCAACTTTTGCTAGTTTTCAAAAACAAAGTTTTTCAAGAAGAAAACAAAAATTTTAAAAAGATAACTTTAAAATAAAATATTTGCTTTAAAAATGTTTAAAGTTTTTTAATATTTTTAAGCATACTCGATTAGAAAAAAAATCTTAATTTATATTGATATTAGATAAATTACAGCGAAAAATATAGAATATATATTATATATAATATTTTCAAATTAGCTAATAAAAATAACAAAATAGTGATTTTAAATATATATATATATTTTTTAGATATTTTCAGTGTAAAATTCGAAGACTATATAATAAATTTTATACGAAAGCTTCACACAAATTACGACAAAAATCAACATTAATTATGCAAAATAAACTTCAATATATATATAATAATAATAATATTAATACATTACATTGACTAATTCGAAACAGCCGTAAAATATATTATCTCGTCGTAAATTAACGACTTATTTTGTAAACCGATCACGCAATAATACAATATAATGCATGTATATATATATATATATATATATATATATATATATATATATATATTTATTTATTTATTTATATATATCATTATGATTTTACACGAATATTTCGATCGTACATTACGCGCTTACGATATATCAACGTAATATGATTATTTTTCTTATAAAATAAGGTATGAAATGAAAGCTTTTCGTGAAAATAACATATTATATTTATATTTAAATATACGGAGAAGTGTCAGCGGGTCACCTGTTGCTTTACTCTCACCTGACTAATACTCATCGTCCATTTTATGTACACAAAAATATATAAAAACATGTATATATATATATATGTCACCGTGAAAGCTGTGACTTTAGCAGAATATCCAGTTTATTATAAAAGAAAAAAATATCGGTCACATTATATATATTTATAAGTAGGATAAAATGAAATAAAATATTGGCGGTTTACATCGCATTTATTGTATTATATTAAATAAGTGTGGAAAAAAATATTATTATTATTATAAGATTTAGCTAATATCATCGTCTGGCGTATAATAAGATTTAGAGTCGTTTTAATGTGAACGATGTGTCAACCGTGATAAATTTTTCTAAAAAGATTTATAACTGATAAATTAAATTAAAGTTGCTTAATATGACACATGAAAAACTTACGACTGAACGGATTATATAATGAGATATATAAAATTTTAATATTATATTAAAAAAAATATTTGATATTTTTTTCCTCATCAGTCACTCAAATGTTATAAAATTTTTTTTAATAGATTAATTATACAACAAAAAGTTACGCTTAACAATATACTTTATAAATTACGCACTAATTACGAAGTATAATAGCTGAAGGTAAAAATGTACAAATTTAATTATATAATAACATTTAAAGTTGTTCATGTTAATTATGAAACATCATAATAATTATTTACGCGATATTATAAGATTTTACCGAATTAACATGTTTTTCATAATTGATAATAATTATAAAATAAAGTACGTCTTCTTTGTAAATTGTATATTTTATACGATATAATATTAAACGCAAGATGCGAGATCATATTACTAATTACTTTTTCATGGACGCCATTCGCCGCTTGAATCTCGTATATCGTCGTAGAATTTTCCGCGTTTTCCTTAAAAAAAAACCAACGCTCTCTTACAATGCGGAAAAACCGGAACACGTCTCGCTATATATACTACTAATATACGATAATAATTCAGCGATTTTTCCGACGATTTTCGAACGGAACACGATGTGTACACATTTAAAATTGCAAAAATTTATATAAAGGGCAATTATTAAATTTTCCTCACGGTCCATATAATCGCGTCGCCGTATATCTCACCGGGATATTTTCGGGATTCTCGTCGTCCTTTTTTTTCTTTTTTTCTTTTTTTTTCTTTTTTTTTGTTCCGCAGTATTATCTTGTCTCTGTATAATAAATTTGTTGACACTTTTATATATGCGGCCTATAAGAAATTAAATTTCACGAGCGAAGAGTGTCAAAGCAATATCGTAAAGGGAGCGTACAAACGAGATTTTTCACACTCGAACCGACCGGATTTTATGCACAAAATAAAATAAAATGAAAAGAAAAACTCATATATATATATATATATTTTCACGGGGTGAAACGAAAAAATCATCCACCTATTGATGTGGTTTAACATGTACTAAAATTTAATATACCATATAGTATCAAATTTTTTGCAATAACATAGTTGAAAGCGTTCAATATAAAATCATTTGTTTTTTTTTTCATATATTTTCATTTTTTATCTATAAAAATAAAATATTTTATTTTCAAAATTAATATTGAAATTCAATTTTAAAAATATTTAATTTAATATTAAAGAAAAATAACATCATAATAATAAAAATGTAATCGAGAATATTAACATCATAATATTTGTACATCTAAGATTATAATTTTGTTACTATTTTCCTTTCGATTGATGATTTTGAACAATATTTTTTTTATATTTTTATTAATACATTTTTCATACGATATTATATAACATCGTGACATTCAGATCAAATATATAAATAAATAAATAACGCTTTACGTATCAATTCTTTCCATAGTAACAACATTATATATGAATATTGCACTTCATAAATCCCCAAATAAATATTTTATACGTGTTGTAAAACAATTTTTCGGACCATTCTGTACATTTTATACATGCGAATAAAATTCTCATGGTGACATTTCATTTCAGTTGTTCGCTTTGGAGTGTTCGCATAAAATTTTCGGTTTCGTTTCATTTCGTCGACGAACAGCAAAAAAAAAAAGAAACATTTTCACATATCGGTTTACTGCTGTCATTTTTTTTTCAAAAAAATTTATAATTCTAGACCTCCGACGAAAAGCGAATGAGTTTTCAATTCGATTACGATATTTTCAAAAAAAAAAAATGGATTGCAAAAATGGAAATTACGACGTAATAATAGTGTCGGACGGATTCTAATTACAAAAAATATGACCCGTATTTTATGAACTTTTTCTTTTGGATTATATTAAAATTTAATATATATATATATATATTACACTGGGGGCGGTTAATTGATTTTGAAGTTTTAATGTTGTGGAAAGAATAATTTATTTTCGTTCTAAATTTCTGTGTAATTATGCCGCGAAAATTAATATAAGTTGATTTTTAAAGCTCATATAAAACTTTTGATCGTAATTCAGATTTGAAATATCTTTTTTTATACTTTTTTAAACGATCGTATAAAATATCTTGCGATCGTCTTTTCTAATAATTTATCCGAATAAATTAAGCACGGTTTTATTAAAACAATAGCTTTAAATATCCATTTGTGATGATAAAAAAAATCTATTATAAAATATGTATTAAAAATTGTATTTAAATTACTTTTTCATTATAAAAAAAAATCTTTTATTCGTATGAAATTGAATTATTATTATAATTTTATGAAATATTAAATTATTAAATATATTTTGACACTCAAAAATTTTATATATTGAATATATATTTTTATAAAGGTATATTAGATTTAACTCAAAATTTCAATTATAAATTTAAAAATATTTACATTCGTATTCAATGTTCATATTTTAAAGATATAATATTAAAAAAATAAACTCAAACCCGAGTTTAAAAATATATTTTAAATAGAAAATAATTAATTCGGTCAGTTATAACTATCATAATATATGAATTATATAAATAGAATTATTGCATATCAAAATCCATGGAGTGCAAATCGATTTATTCATCGATAAAATTCACGATAATAAATTTATAATTATCAATAATATAGGAAGTGACGTAGAAATTTCGAATTATCGCGGTGAAAATTTTCGCGTGCGAAATCTTTACGGTTATCATAAATAGAAATGTGAACATGGGGATGAAATCATGCGAAAAGCGTGTAATATGTGCTCGAGAAAAATATGGGGTTTTCGCGAGGAAAATTGAATCAAGATATGACGCTTACACACACACACACACACACACACACACACAAATATATATAGGGATAAAACGAAGCAAGTCACGGTGAAGATTAGTCGCCATGAGAACCCATTCGAGTGGATATTCGTACCAAAAAAAAAAAGATACAAAATTTCAATACGAGAAAAATCCCAAAATCCTCGCCCGTTTCAATCTCGACATAAAGTTGAATAGAAAAAAATCGTCTTGATTGAGATCTTTGATTTGAACGATATCAATATATATTATATATAATTTATTTATATTAATTATAATTTAATATATTTTATTGAAACAGATATAATGAATGGTTCATAGATTTGAGTAATGAATACTGTATTATGTTAAGATTACTCTTAAGATTGAATGCGTATTGTAGGTGTCTAATATTAGTCAAATAATTCAATTAATTATAAATGAAAAGATTTGATTTTCCATAGAAATTATGGAATTATTATCAATGTATATATTATATATACTAAATTTGTAATGTAATTTAATACTATAGAATTGAATTTTAGTTATAAGTAATATTAAAAAAAAATAAAATAAAATATAATGAGCAACTTCATATATTTCAAATTTAAAAAATATTCTAAAATATAAACAACATTTCCATACAATCAATATGCAAATCAAATAATTAAACAGGCGTCATATTTATGAATCGCAAATTAAAATTAATTAAATACAGTCTCATTAACACGTTCAACGAATTAATTAAATATGCTTTTATGTGCGAATCAATTCGAGACATTCTAAAAAAAAAAAAAAATAAAAAAAAATGGGAAAACTCGAATCAATATTTGCGCCAAAATAAATGTTGATTTAACGAAACGCGTCGTAGATGAAGACAAAAAAAAAAGCGATAAAATTCGTCTGTAACGAGTGTCGACTGCTATGTAAATATTTTCCATGTAGAGTTAAAAAATAAAATAAAATATACGTCAAATATATATGTTTATATGTATAATAATATATTGTATAAAAAAAAAGTACGAAAATCGATATTCTTGACGTTTTCTCGTTATATTTTCGAAAAATTGCGGTGAACATGTCCGATATGAAACGAGTTCATACATTTAATTTCCGATACGACGGTAAATAATGAAAACGAAAAAAATATATATATAAACTATATTTACATATATTAATTTATATGTTTCGTATCAAAAAAGTTTAAATATTATATTTTTATATTATTGAACATATAAACAATAGTAATTCAATAGGCTATATGTGTTTCTGATATATTTTATAATAATATTTCTTTATTAGAATCCATTAAAAATATAAAGAAGATTAATAAAATGATTTTAATTTATATCAAAAGGATTTTGTTGATCATTTATTTGTAATATTTGAAAGAAATTTATTTTATCAAATAATTAGTATGTGTTTTTTCTTCTAATTATTAATTTTAATATTAAAAATCTTTTAATTATACCTAATATTAACACTTTTAGACTCTTAAAAAATATGTGATCATTATAAAAAATATCGACTAATTTTATATCATTAGTAACATATTTAATACATATTCAATTTTAAGTTAATTACGAACACTTGATATTCGTCTTTGATCATTCGACGAAATTCCGGAATGCGTAATATTATTAATATAGTTAATACTTTAATATTCTGACTAAATAAATATCAGATTTTCGAAGCTAGAATAAACTTATTAAAAGGGTTAAACTAAATTAATTCATTTAAGGTCGACATATAGATTAAATATCGATAATTAAACCGATCCAATTTTCAGAAATCGTTCCAATTTTCCAAGAAAAATTTGTAATAATAATACGTAAACTTAAATAATCTTCCGATATATATTTTTAATTTATAAATATTTCATATTGAATATATATATATTTAAAATTTTGATATAAATTTACTAACTAAGCTTCGATGAAAAAAATAGATAAAGGTTTAATTTATAGCTTCGTCGATAATGAGCTGAAATATTTTTAACGCGCCAACGAAAAGGTTAAATTTTTTTCCAATTATTTTATACTGTTATATAATTTTACACGGTTTATATATATATATGTATATAAATTGAAACATCGTAATCATAATTTACGATCGATAATACAATAAAATTGAAACATAAAGATCGAATCGGAATCGAATACGATAATAAACGGCTCTCGAGGCGCTATTATGGACTTTGACGATTGTATCGACGCAAAATATAAATTGTTTAAATTTAATAATCGTAACCCTCTCGAACGATATAATAATACTAATAATAACAATAATAATAATAATAATAATGATTATATTAATCGGGAGAACATTGATAAATTACGTCCGCGCTTAGAATGCTAATTGTGATCTTTTTAGAGCTTTTTATCGAATTGAAAATCTTAACGATACCAAATTACGAACCCTTAACAAAAAAATAAAAAACGGTATATAGAAACCGGTTTTATTTTTAATCGACTTTTTTTTTTCGCCATATTCGATATGTAAAAATCGTACGGAATTTAATCGGCAAACGTCTAATTCGACGATTAATTAAAACGCGATACATCAAATAAACGATCGCTTATCTTCGAATCGCCATTTTGTGGCGATGGTTAAAGTTAAATATTTATTTTATGCTTTATAAGATTAATATATACAGGCGGCGCCCGTAAATGAGTGTTCTTTTACATCGTACGATCCCTTTTTAAAAATAAAATAAAACTGACCTATCTCACGTTTCAATATCATTATACTTTATCATTGATTCATACTTTCAATATGTTTTATCGATATTATTATTTTTTTTTCTATATCATACTAATATTTAATTTTACGAACTGAATTTATTCAGATTTTATATATACTGATTAATTTTTATAATACTAAGAAAAAATAATTACATTATATCGAAGAATTCTCTTCATAAAAAACTATTGAAATCGAAGATTCATATTATAAATAAATATTCAATAAAGTATTGTAAAATATCGCTTCTAGTATGAATCATAAATAATAAATTATTAAAGAAAAACAATATTTAACATTATAAAAGTATTCTCTTATATAATAAAAAAGTGTTCGAAAAAAACTACTAAAATAGTCAGATTTATCGAATGCATATTTACTATGAAAACATTAAACTTTGCCAAGAAAAACATGAAATCAAAAAGTTCAAATACGTCGAGTGCACTTTTGGAATATTTCAAAAAGTTCTCCTTCACGTGAAAATGTTTCCTTGGCTATTTTTTTTTTCTATTTTATTATATTTTTATTTTATATGACAAAATTTTGAATGGTAAGCAACAAGCGAATAGAGTAAAAAGAAAAAAAAGGCTGCATTTTAGTATTTCTTTTTCAGCATATTTTTATGAAGATCGGACGTCGTTGAGCATAAATTACGACAAGCGATTTTTATCGCATAGTTATCAAGTGGAATACTTTGCGTAAGCAATTTTTAACCGTATACATTATAAGTACTTGCATAAAACTACTTTCTATATCACAAATATATTTTTAATATTTTAATTTTTAATCTAAATAATATATACTTAATTTTTTTTATTGTTAATCTTTATATATAAAAAAATATAATAATCGTTCATCATTATTATCATTGAATGCGATAAAGAAAAATAATACATATATATATATATTTTTCACACTTTTACGTCACAATATTGTTTAAACGTTTGGTAAAATATTATTCTTATGATAAATGACATCGACGACGACATTATTACGAAAATTTGACATTTTCAATATTGAACGTCTTCAATGGATGCGACTGTGACATTCATATTTCATTTTTGAGCCCTTTTCATATATCAATGAAGATCTATATGTATTATATTATTCGTATTATTATGAATTTTTTTTTCTTTATATTAATATAATAAATGTAAATGTGACGTATAAAGCTCGATTATTAAAATTATAATAGATCGACTACCCGCGACCTGCCGCATTCGCGCGTAAGCAAGCGAACTTAACCGTTGAATTATAGCACGTGTCACAAACAGATATCCACTCAACATTTTATATATATATGTGAAATAGTTCAAGTAATATAAACTATCTCTTTTATATTAAAAAAAAATACAATTCGTAATTGTCACCATCTGAACGATACTCGTTTTCCAAAATTGAAGACGCATTTTTTTTTTCACACAAGATAATATAAATTTTTAGAAAATTTCCAAATATATAAACAGCAGTGAGAAAAAAATAGTACAAGCTTTTTATACGTCGAGACATCTTAACTAAAATAAATAAGCTAGACTATCCATTCACATTCACAACAAGGACGAAAGTGTTTAGAAAATATCACATTTCTGCGTACTAAACATTGTCAGCATGAGCTTACATATATATATATTTTTTTTTATATGAGCAAGAACATATTTTAACACCCTGTGTTTTTCTTTTTTTACTTATTTTTTGACGAGTTATTTCGTTTTCTAGACTGTCTCCTCTCTTATGTTGTATTATTATTATTTTGTAACATTTTAAGTATACTTAAAAACGCCTAGAATCGTAAGAAAAATTGAAATATTTTTCACGAGAGCGCTCTTTCACATTATATATATATATATATATATATATATATATATATATATATATATATATATATATATATATATATATATATATATATATATATATATAGAAAAAAAAGGAAACTATTGAAAATTCTTTCGTTCAACGTTTGCTTTGGCAGAAGCGAAACTCTCCACTCGAAAATTTTACCATAGTCGCCTCATTTTGTTTTATTATATATATATATATATATATATATATATATATATATATATACACACGTATATAGTCATCGATATAATTTACGACATATCTCGTTAGTATATAAATATATGTACAGTACGTTCACGCTTATCTCGATTAATATTATTTTATTTATTTTTTATTAATTAATTGCCACTAATTAATAAATATGTTAATCGATTCGTGTATTGTCATCGAGAATGAGCATGTTAACAAAAATTTCAACTCAATTAAATATTAGAAAATAGTCGAAAAATCGATCACTAAATTAAATACGGACAAACAAACAAACAGCGCAAATTAAATAAATAAAAATATCAACGAGATAATTTATTATGATAATTTTTGTTTTAAATAATATTCGGCGGGCGACATTAGCGTGATACCACTGTACAAATGATTATTCAGATCGAGAGATCTTTCGTCGTTTATCGCCATATCGATCGAATTTAGTATTGTGCGAGCGGGTTTTCATCCCTCGAGGCGTTCGTCTGTATCTCCGTTAAGTTAATTGATAAACTGCACAAAATTACATAAACCTTCGTTGCCGTAGGTAAGGTCGCAATATTGAATATTCATTATGACATTAATAAATAATATAATTGATTTATTTTATAGAGCGTTTTATTAGACGTTCAATATTTTGAACTTATTTAACTATATATTATATTAATTAATTTTAATATAATATATGAAGGTTCAATATATCATATTCAGACATGAATATATATATATATATATATATATATATATATATATATATAGCCTTCGTCTGCTGTCAGTGTTGATGTAGAAAAGAGAATATCAACCGTTTTGATGAGATTAAATCAACTCGACCATTATAGGGATATACGACTTCGACTACGGCGGTTTGTACGTGCATTGAATAATCCAATATCGATGTCGAAACCTTACAATTCGACACCGTAAATCCCTAAATGTATTTTAGCATAATACAGATTGGTCCAAAAAAAAAAAAAAAATAAAACATATTCACATTTTTTTTTTAAAGTTCATCGATGGCGAATTTAAAACTATACGTCAATGTGAACGCAGATAAATACATTATGCACTATTCGAAATTCTCTAGTTCAATTTTAATAATATATAGTATTTAGTATTGAAAATATATATGGATAAAAAAATGTGAAAATAAAAATAATCTATTAGCAAAATATTTTCTTTGTTGTCTGAAGAAAAGAATTGCTAAATTTTTATATAATAAATTCGTCTAAAAAAATACTGAACACATCTAGTATTTTATCTAGAAGATTTTTTTTATAATATAAACGACAAAATTTATATATACATAACATTCATATGTAAATAGACTTTATAAGCTGTCAAATAAGCTATAATATAATAGACGATATATATATATATAATATTTTCCATTTATATACGATTGAAAACTTCGTATATATTATACGTGTATATATTTAAAATATTATTGAATTTTACAAGAGTGGCAATTTCGTATAAAATTTATTTATCAACGCGAATTATTTCGATCTAGTTCAACGTGACGTTGATCTAGGAAAATTCATCAGCCATAATTTATCTTCTTCCACTTAAAGGGATTTACGACACTTTTTAGACTAATGTTCCGACGAATATATCGCACATAAATAAAATTCTAATGCGTATTCAATTTACTACGGTCTATTTATTTAGTAAATTAAATTTTAAAAATCAATATGATTGAATAAAAATATTAATTTAAATAGTCCATTTCATATTCGAGTCGTTCACATTTGTAAACCGAGTAATGCGTCTAACTACTTTTTGAACAATTGTCTATTTTAACCCTGCAATTGCGTAATGTCACGTTTCGCTTTAAAATGACTTAAGAAGTTTCGAAATATTTAAATCTTTAATATAACCGAAATTTACATATTACATTAAGCTAAGCGTTATAGCAATTAAAACGATCCTCATAATTGCTATACATCGTTTTATTCTTGTTGTATTTAACGTTATATTCTCGGTGAAATGATTGGAACGTGATGCACACACAAATTCTTATATGTGATTTTATATAATAAAATATATATATATATTTAAATTATTTTATATATCAATCAATTTTATAAAATTTAATTGTTTCTGATTGATAAACTTATATATTCAATTGATATATAGAAAAAAATATTTAAAGCATAAAAAAATTATATGAATATTTATTTTTACTATTTAAATTAGATACCGTTAAAAAGGTTAATGTACTATATAAATGAATATTTTAAAATGATTAAAAATATAATAAAATTAATATACATTTATTTTACTGAATCTAAAAATCCATTAAATCAAACAATATGAAGATAAATATAGATGAAAAATATTTTTTCAATCATTTACATTTAGATTTAAGATGAAAATTCTAAATATATATTTAAAATTAAAATTTATAGTTATGAAATGTAGATATAAAGGAGCGTCTTTGATTTATTATATTTTAATGATGACAACTCTAAGATCGATTGACGAACGATATGTCTAACTAATTTATAAGTTGTTTGTGTTGAAACAACATTGTTAAAAGATATATTCGAAAACTTATAACGAATATAAATATAAAAATTGTATAATATCAATATATATTTTATAAGTTTATCGTTTGCTTATAAAATAAACCTAGAGATTAGCATAATAACGATCGTTATTAAATCGAAAATAAATATGTATAAACTTCAAATTAAACCAGATAAAGTTTCATATTACAAATTCCGATCGCACACATTTTCACCAATGCAATAATCGATACAGAATACATTTTACGACTATCGTTCCGTTGTGAAATCCGAGTTTAAGCTCATTCCGGCAATAAAAACTCAGACGCCGAATTAAGAAGGACATTTTTTAAGCTTACCGAGATGATTTAAAGTCCGACGACAAAGCTCTATTCTTCAGAAGAAGAATGAAAATGAAAAAAAAAAAGAAAGAAAGAAAGAAAGCGCTCTCTTTCGCTTTCGAAGAACGAACCGTTGCGAATTCTCATTTTTATATATCGAATACTTATAAGAAGAGAGAACGACTATTAAAAAGGATGGTCGTCTCGAAGAAAAAAAAGAAGAAGTTGAGGGGGGGGTTGAATAAAAAAAAAAGGTAATTTTTCACTTCGATTCGCACCGATAATGTCGTCGAAATGGTAAATTCGTAATTTTTCAAGATTTACCCGGGACGAAATGGTAATTACGTATAAAATTTATTGCGCGCATAATCTTTCGAATATAAAGTACACGTTTGAATAATCGAAATTCTAAACTGTATCGTATAAATAAATTTATATGATATTATCGAATTTATATATATATACATATATGAATATTATTATCGTATCATTAAACTATCGCGGGTGTTGTTATATATATATATATATATATATATATATATATATATATCGAACAATATGACAAATTCATGCCGTTTTCCGTGAATTGATTCAAAATATTTCGTTTATTCAACTATGATTTATGACGTTGCGATATTGTGAAACAAGTTGTTTGATAAATTAAGCCGACTAACAGCAGTAAGACCGAGATTTTTGGAAATATTATATAATATATACACACACACACACACACACATATATATATATATATATATATATATATAACCGAATTATTTTGTATTAAATTGGAAGCATATTTCATTCTTGGAATTGTATAATTTGTGTGGATAATCAACTTAAAATACGCACCTTATAAAAACAATTCGAAAGTTGGTAATATATACAAAAGGGGCTGTACTTGTTGTTGCTTAAAAACTTTGTTTCCGCACAACGAAAGTTCATATCTTCTTATATAAAATTATTATGAAAGGATTCTTGATGCTTTGTTGATACACTTGAAGTTATTTAGATGAATATATTATGCTGGAATATAAATAAAAATTCCACTTTTTTTTTACAAAAATAAGAAATGCGAGAAACTTTTAAATATAATATATATTCATATAGAAATTATTGTTTCTTATCTAAGAGTATAATAAAAGTTTAATATATTACAATTTGTCGGTAAATTCATTAATATGCATTGAGTTAAATATGAGTTGTAAATTTATATATTTTTAAAATTATTATAATTTCAATTTAAATTTGATATTGAAAATTGTATGTATATTGCTACTGTAAAATATTAAAATAATCTTTATATCTCATATTCAAAAAAAAAAGGTACATAATATATGTGTCATAATTGATTTATTTTATATTTTTATATGTTGAAATATATATTAAAGTTTATGATATATGAATTTTTGTCTTTAATGCCACACAACACACAGTCGCAATATTATACGAAACACAAAGGAATTGCATAGTTCTTTTATTTCGCATAATTCATTCGCGCAATTTCAGCAGCACGAGATACAATACAAGGTATCATTAGAAAACTGTCGGAAAGGTGGTGTGATTTACAACCGAATCGTAAACCTTTGACGTGCCACGACACAATCCGCCAGGGGTTTTCAACGTTTGCGGATCGCAGTCGCAGAATTTGATCATAAAGTCGTCGTCGTCGTCGTCGACCACTTCGCAGCGAAGCCTTTGCGATTTCGCATGCAACTGGCATTTATATGGAAAAGCTTCGACTGAATACTAATATCGAATAGAAAAACTTCGAAGAGGGTAAAATCGACTATGACTGCAATGGGGGTGAAAAAAAAATGTGGATGGAAAGCTTTGTCGTCAATTTTTTTTTTTTTTTGGTTTTCCACAGTGCGACGACGTTTACTGTCTAACGATTTTATTTTCCGAAGCTTTTCTCCAATCTACTATATATAAATCGCTATATTGTTATATATATTTTAATAATTCATAAATCTATATTATAAAGAATAAAATTTTATATGTAAATTGAATTAATATGAAATTTTCTATTTGTATTAGTCGATATTACTTATTTATTTTATATAAAACAGTACACGAAGAATTTAGATCATTATATCATTTTTTATTTATAAAAAATATTATATAATACAAAATTAAATGTATACATCTGTAAAATACTTCTTTAGCAATAAATATTCATCCGCTTCAAATATAAAATATTGTCTCAGAATTCAAAAAAATATATTTGATTAAAAACAAGATAAATAATATGAATTATTTTGTCATACTTTTATTCTATATAAATTCATAAAACCATGTATAAATGACATGAATTATTTTTTCATAATTTTATTCAATATATCTGAAAAGAATATTGAAAGATATTATATATTGATTCGTTATTTAAAGTGAAAAAAAATAAATTCAGTTTATTGTGTACTAAAATTTGAAAAGATAGAAAATCGACTTATGAAAAAAAAAATATGAATATGTAAAATCGGCTCAGAAAGAAAAACCGACAGAATTTCTGGAGAAAATTCTTATATCAACGCGGTACGAAGGGAAAAATCGAGGGAAAAAAAAAGATTGGAAAAACTTCGTGCCATATACGAATACGATCTTTTATCTGGTCGTAAATAGGAAATGTGAAATGTGTGCAAAGGCTGACGCGGTCGGCGGTTAACACGTTTTATTCAATATTTTTCCTTGCCGTGCGACACAGCTGTTTCCGGTTTTTCCGATTTTTCCCGATCCGCACAAGAGCACGTATAAAAATGCGTCACGATCGCATTTCCGCTTGATTCGCGAAACGGATTTATAGCGATTGCGAATTACGCAGGGCGAGGATTTCAGTTAAAATAAATAAACAACGATTGGCCGCATTTCATATATATATATATATATATATATATATATTTATTTTTATTTTTTTTTCAATCGTATAAAATTGCGCGTATTTTTGCATTAATCAATATTTTTAATTGAATATATATATATATATATATATATATGTGTGTGTGTGTGTGTGTGTGTATGTATGTTTTTTTTCAGTCTTTTCGTTTCGTAATATACTTTTTGAAAATTTTACAGCCGATCCGAATAAGCGCGAATTTTATACGCATATAAAACATAAAAAAAATCGTTTACAGCACAATTTTACGATGTTTTATTACTACGTTGACGAGAAATATAATAAAATTATAAAACATGCAACGTTTTCTTCTTTGAAACGGGAATTGAATGTTTTTCTTTGTATTTAATATTTAACGGAAAATTTCATTACCGAACACATGGTTTATTCAATTTATTTTATAAACACTTTCATACATAAACATATTGTTTAATAATATAAAAGAAACAATATATTGTAACAAAATTATAAAAAAATATTATTTTTAATTAAATTTATATTAAAATGTATTAATTTTCTATAATATAATAATAATAAATAAATCGATATCGCAACTTGTATTAATTGAGATCCTTTGTTGAAGACTCAATATATTTATTTTAATTAAAAATTCTGATATATTAATGCATTCTTTCATAACGTAAAAAATAATTTATATAAATTTTTGATTTTCTTATTTATTGACCATCCTATATAAAATTATAAAATATTAATGTTGGAAATATATAATTGATAATCGAATAAACTAGATAATAAAAACGACAGCCCTGTTCGGAATCGGAAACAAGTACGCGTTTATTCCAGACTCAAAGCGCAGGATTAACGTCTTTTTTTCTAAACGATTTTCTTGTCTTTTTTTTTCTTACTTCAATCGGTTCCCCTGTTGCCTGTTTTCAGGAATTTTATCCCTTCGTCCGGCAGCGTGCTTACCCTTACCATTTAGTTATATTTATTGCGATCGTTTCGCACTTCTGTGATGAAATTTCGATACATATAGTGGAAACCCACTAATCCAAAATGGCGAGGAAAATCTCATTTAAAATAACTTCTTTCTGAAACGAGAATTTCCCGGAAATATTTTAAAAACGTTCAACACTTTCAATAACAAAATTGCTTTTTATTTACGACGAAATTATACATCTATTTATGAACGATTTTCTTTTGAAAGCCATTTTTCAACGTATAAAATTTCTATTTTTGTACTTCATACAACACACATCATTTTTATTTTCTCGATAATTTAGTCTATTATTCATTATAAATATATTTTATTCGAAAATTATAAAAAGTAAGTTTCAAAGTATAGTTAACTGCCAAAAAAAAATATTTACATTTTCAATAACAAACAATACGCGAGAAAAACATTTTTGTTAAAAAAAATATTTGATATTTTGATTGATGCCTCACCGAATTTTTGATTGATACATTGCAAAAGTTTTGCAAAAATGATTCAATGGAAAATAACGGCAAATTTAAACTTTTCAGACTATTCAAAAAAATAGTACAATACGAAGATTTAAAAACTATGTTGAAAAAAACTACATTCATATATCGTTTTCGTTCAATTTATTCGTTTATTAGAATTTCGCCGAATTTTTTTTTATTCTTATTTTTTGATACGTACTTTCAAATTGCTGAAAAATCCGAAAACGAAAAATTTTTAATTTACTTTCATTCGGAACCGAAGCCGAAATCTTTTGATCTTTTTTTTTTTTAAAAAAACCGAAACAATATAATGAAAACGTTAAAAATTAATTTCAGTCGATTCGAACGATGCCGATATAAATATTTATATATAAACACATACACATCAAAAAATCGAGTTAAAACGATTTCTAAATAAAAAAAAAATCTTTTCATGTTAATTTTGTATATAATTTTCAATTCCTAAAATCTTTCATTATTATTAGAATAAAATCAAATTAATATTACTAAAATTCATTTAAATCACAGACACAGTTTATAGTTAATTTATCAGTCCGTATTAACGTCGAAATTAATAGACGATTGTGCCACACAGCGGGTCGACGTACAAGCGACGGTAATGTGCGTTAACACGTACACACACGAGAGCTAGTATTACGTAATGATTTTCGGTAAATTGCAGCGTATTAAAATCAAACAAATATAAAAACAGCAAAAAAAAAATAGAAAACGAGACGACGACACGTGAAAAACACGACTTTGTTATAAATTAATTTAGTTTATAGACGACAACTAAACAAAAACCCACGAACAATAAAAAAAAGTTGACTCTTTAACGGGGCACACTTTTATAATAATAATGCACACGTGGTACGTGATGTGTATTCTATATTGAGTTTTATAACGTGTTTAAATTATTTTTCACAACGAAAAAAGAATTTATATTGTGCTATAAATTTTCTTCTTTGATATAAAAATTTCCACATAATTTTTATATATACCGAACTGTTGTTGATTAGTGCATCTTCTTGTTTTTATCTCGTTCGTATAAATAATTAGATAAATCCATTTGCTTTATTAAAATTACTTTTTTTTTATATTCATTGTCTATTTTCGATTAAAATTCTGATAAAAAAATCTATACTTTCCAAGTATAAAAAATATCATATATTATATTTTATATTTATATAACAAACTGATTTCATTTTACATAAATTTTTAAAACTAATTTAATTTAAAATTTTGTATAAAAAGTTTATTTATAATTAATTTTCTATCCAAAAGTAATCTAATATTAATTTTATTAAAATATTTATATCTATTAAAATAAATACACATTTTTATTATAGCCAAGACTACTAGTTCAAGATGTAAAATATTAATTCAATTTTTTATACGTCGAGTCGCCATCTCTATAAACCTGAATTGAAATACCTTTAAGATAGGAATATCTTATTAATATTATTAATTATTTTAATTTATTATAATTACAAGATTTTATGAAATAATAATATACGTTAATACGCATTAGAACTCGTGCATTCCGAATTGTTTAATATAGGTAAATGAATTTATCGAATCATCAATTGTGTATTGATTACAATAAAAATAACCTTTTTTTCAATACTAATGTAAAAATATAATTAAAATATTAACATAACCAACTAAAAAAAATATATTTATAAATCCAGAGAGATTGACTCAATATAATTTCATTCAAATATTATATAAATTTTAATATATTTATTCATATAATATTTATAACATTTCTATATACTATCATACAACGTATCATCCTATTGTAATATATTATAATTCACATTAATACAAAATTTTATTATTAAAATGCGTATTGTTTAAAGATTTTATTACGTTATATATATTAAAGATAACATACAATTTTCTATATATTTTTTTCATATTTATATCGTTATACAACATAATAAATTACATACGGCATAATGTTATTGAAACGCCTTGAGGAATTCAACTTTATTTCTCTTACTTGTAAACAAATACATGACAAAACATACATTCATATTATATATACGTACATATATATATACTAGATATTCATGTATCGTATGCAGATTAATGGTATATCCAGTTAATAGCATTTATTGCGATCATCAATCAAGTTTGATCTGCGTCGTCGGAAAAGCATCGCGAGGGGATGAAAATTTCAGACGCAATTTGCGAGACGTAATCGAATTTGTTGTACCAGTTGTCATGTGAAAAAAAAAACTTTTCGACCCCACGCTAGATCAATATCGTTAAATATTCAGCGAAATCCGCCCTTTCAGACGATGTCAAATTTAAAAAAAAAAAAAATAAATGTACTGCACGTTCACCCCGTGAAAGTCGTATAAAATCGACGCGAACGGATTGATCTATAAGTGTAGTAATCGTTCGATTAGATTAAAATATATATTATTTTATATATATATATATACATATATATATTTTTCGTATAATGCATTATTCATGAAATAAGTAATTTTTTCAAATCGGAAAAATTAAAAATCGTTTAAATGCATGAACGATTTCGTCGATTTCTCTCACGTAAGACGTGACGCATTAAAGACCACCCGCCTTTTAAAAGGCATCCACCAAAAAAAAAAAGAAAAAAAAACATACCGGGTGTTTAAAAAATATTCTTATATAAATCGTACGAATAACGCTGTTATATATACAGCCAACGGGCCGATATTTAAGACATGATGATCTGAAGAAAAGTTCAAATCTTAAAAGAGCGCTTAATAAATTTTAAAACGTTCTGAATTTCAAGTTAACGAATACCCATAGGAGAGCTTTTTGAATATTATAATGTGACGAAAATTTCGGTAGAACTTGAGAATCGCCGGTTTTAGGTACTAAAGTGAAAATTCGCTTCGATGTCAAAAATTGCTGCCAAAATTATCGGTTGCGAATCTCAAGGGTCTTTGAGTAAGTTTGAAGCCTAGTTATTCCCTCATAAACAGTTTATATTAATAAGATTATATATATATATGTGTGTGTGTATATTGTATATATAAACTTAATATATATTAAATTTGTTATGATAATATAAATTTAAAAAATATATTCTAAATCATATCATATATAATATTTTTATAATATATAAATCAATTATTATTATGAATAAATATTGAATGTTTGATATTTGCCAAAATTTTTGTGTAGTCGAAAAACTTTTTCAATAAATATAAAACATTTTTGTTTTCTGAAGCACACTGTACATAAAAATTATTTTATTCGGAATCAAACTATCAGTAAACTTTCGACTGAATTTTGAGTGGACATATAAGAAAAAAAGTTTGAAAAAAAAGCTCGGACGCACTTTCTACGAGATTAGCTTTATCTGGGTGGCTACAAATTGACGCAAACATAATTACGATAACTCCTTTTACCGTATTACGCTAATCGGCGTCTGCGAGTAATCTTCCTATTAAAATTTATGTATAATTCATGTTTGATAAACCGGCTTATGCTGCTCAATAGCGTAGAGGGAGAAAATGCAATTAACCCGATCAGCGGTTCTCAAATTGTTCCCCGCGCCGCTCGCCTCACAGTTTATTAGCGTCAAAACGCGGATTAAATTTAATTTTTGACAGGAAAATCACGGGTTGATTCGATTATAGATAATCTATAACGGCGCTACGATTTAAATTTCATATTATTATTTTTTTTTCATTATCAATATTATTAAATAATGAATCGCTCATCTTTGATATTTCGATTAGATCTGATTTAACAATATTAAAATCAATAAAAAATATTTTTTATATTAAAAAATCTATTATATATACGAATAAATATCTATAAATTAAAAGATAATTTCATTTTATAAATAGGGTAGATAATACAGTGGATTTACAGAGATTTAGGTCCACAACGAATGTAGCGCTATTGATAACAGTTAAGTCACGAATTATGCATATATTATATAGATTAAATTTCATTTACTTATTAATATAAATATCAAATAAATACAATCTAAAATTTCATTTTGTTATTTAATATATCTTCTTTCAGATTATTGAATAAAATTAATAATAGATAAATATATCATTCTCTATATATTGAGTACAGTAATCTTAAATAACATAAAATTCACGATTAACAGTAGATAAACTGACTTATGCATAATTTATGCAAATTCATTCTATTGAATATTCTTCTATACAATGTTTAAATACAATAATACAATAATAGTAGAAAAAAAAAATTATCGTACATTTACATAGCAACACGTTTCACATCTTAAGAAACGTCTATCTATATACGATCTTAAAAACAAACACTAGAAGCTATGCGCCATTTAAATATAATACAAGCGACACGATAAAAAAAATATATTTTTTTTTATCATAACTAAAGAAACGTTTATTTTATATTTATTTATTTATTATTATTATTATTGTTATTTGAGACCCCCATTGTGTTGTTTCATATTCATAACATGACTGCGACCCTTTTCAAAATGCGCTCATACAAATCGTTCGTTATTAAAATTTCATATTAAATACTGAAAACATAACCGAAACGGCAACACCTCAGAATTTCGAAATATTAACTTATTTGTGTATTCAAAACGCATCCCTTATGCAATTTTGACATTGCACGTTTATCGCCACCGGTTCCAATCTAATAACGAATTCAATTAATGCAAAGTGGGAAAAACCATCCCCATTTCAGACATTTAGCATATATATATATATATATATATATATATATATATAATATATGATAAAAAATATATATCATACATGTATAGAATATTATCAAATTTATTATGTCGATCGTCGGTCGCAATTCGGCGACAAGATTCTCGCACATATATATGTATATACAGGGTGTAACATAAATTTTTAAACGTTTCGGCAGTGCGGCATATTCAGTCCTGAGTGTAACCGTATCCGCAGTGCGCATAATGCAACGTTATCACCGCATAACAAAAGCAAACATTTCCAAACTCAAGATGATATCATTCATTCCAATGTGTGTGTGTGTGAGTGAGTGTTGTGTAGAAATTCGGTGAGGAAATGGATATTTTATCGGTGGAAAACGGTCGAATACGCGATGTATTCTCTTGAATATCGGGAAAACTTGTGGAAATTTTCGACGAAGAAGTTTAGATTTGTTGGAAAGTGCATTTGTTGCATCGGTACAAAATTTAGGTGTTTCTGTATATATATATATATATATATATATATATATATATATATACCACATATATATATATATATATATATATATATATATATATTATGTAAGAAGCTATGTGTGTTACCACTTAGACATTATTTACGTAGATTTACATGATCAATCTAATAATCAGGTTTTTTATTACATATATAAAATTAAATTTTAATAAAAAATAAAATAAAATTATTATATATATATATATATATATATATATATATATATATATATATATATATTATAAACGTTGAATACATTTCCACTCAAAGTAAATTAAATGCAGTAATATTTAAAATTTAAATCTAAAGATTGAACGTATAATTAACGATTCGATTTCGTAAAAAAGTTAAATTAGCCGTTAAAATTCAGAATTTAACGGCTAATTCCGAAAACAGCTGTCGAATCACTAATTTACCAATTAATCAATCAAATATAATCCTTTTATAGAATTAAAAAAAAAAACTTCAATTCGACTGCCCTTATATACATTTTTTTTTTAATATAAAAATATTTTAAAAGTTTTAATAATAAATCGAAATTTAAAAATTCAAGAGATATTTAAATTTTCATTGAGATATTCAAGGCCTTTGATTTATAACGATCATTTCGTCGTATATATTTTATATATAAAACGTTCAAAAATAGAACACTCATTATCGATGCAAATTGATAGAATTAATTGAATGAGATCGAATTAAATGAAATTGCCGAAATTCATTGAACGCATAAAAAACACTCGGATTCGCCGAATTCGCATCGATAATAGAGAGGTAGAAATGAATAAAACAAAAAAAAAATGGTGCTGATCTAGGATTCGAATAAATGTCATTTCAAAGCGAAAGCGCGGCGACCAAAAGAAGAAAGAAAAGAAAAAAGAATCCCTTTTCCCGGACGGTTTAAAGCTGTGTGGCAAAACTTCGAATGTTGACATTCGAGGAAATCCTTTAAATATAAAGTGTATGTGCAAAAGTAAAAATCTTCTCTTTCTTCTTATCCCGGCATACGTCAAAGACAGAAACGCCACAAACGACTCACTTACAAAGGGATTACCTTTTGTTCCGTTATCTGACACCGCTGTCAAAGAAACGGGGCGTAGGCCTCTTTGCTCATATAAAAGTGTTACCGTTTCACGTCGCATTTATTATCGTCATTATTATATATGTATTTATTATTATTATTATTTAAATCACGCTACGACTTATGACGAAATTCAAAAGAGCTTTTAAAGTCAGATTTCAAATCGTTCATTTTAAACATTGTATATATATTTTTTTATATATATTAATGTTGACCATTATGGTCACGTATTAAAGCGTCAGACGTTTTAAATCGAGACAGAGCGGTCCGAATTCGGATAATTGACAGTTTTTAATACGAATAAGTAGGCGTTACTTTATATAAATATATTTTTAATTGTTGCGTTCGATAAAAAAAATGATCGGCGCTTTTTATAGATCAATTGTTTGTATAAACTCCAAGTTTCTAAATATGCACTATCTATTTCATTTATCTTTTTTCTGTTATTTAAAAATAATGTTATAATAAAAAAAACTAATACATTCAAATAATATAAATAATTTATTTGTAATTATTCATTTTTCTATCAAAATATTTCATATATATATATTAAACTAAACCAAACCAATTTTTATAAAAGACAAATTTCGTCTTTTATAACATTATACTATTTATGGATTCAATATCCATAAACTATCCCAGTATCCAATATAGATAAAATCTGAAAATTATTCAACGAACGTATCCAAAACATTTGTGTATATGAAAAAAAAATTTGCAACAGACTTTTCAGAGTGTTGCGAAGTTTTCGAAAATGTTGTATTTCCGCGTTTTCGACTTTCGTACGCGCTTTCAAAAATCCAAAATTGCGCACTAAAGTCGAATATTGTCCGTATTTACGACGGACACGCCGACGTAAAAACATTCATAGAATAAATTTTGTCCTACTTTTACGACGGTGCGCGTATCGAGCACTCGCGATATATTGAAATATTACCCATAAATCAATACAGTCATTCGATTGAGAAGAATATACGGGTGCGTACAAGAAAAACTTTCGCATTTCGTTCTTATTTTTTTTTTTTCAGAAGCACACATTTTCTTTAAGGAATGAGAAAAAACGTTTTCCCTTAATATTTCCAGGAATATAATATTTTTTTTCTCTAAAATAAACTACAAGATCCTCGAGGGCAAGTGTACGGTCCGCGCGTTCCGGATAAGGCTCTCGTATTTTGTTGCCCCTCATTTTTTTGCCTATTTTATTCTTTTTTTTTTAACATAAAAAATATATGTATACGAGTATACAACGAATTTTCTCATTTATCGACGTCTTAATAACAAGGAAATATTTGAATAGGGGGATCAAATTATTATTCCACTTCAGAAAATTGTCGAATGCCCACAATATGGGTCCTAGATGTCTCGAATTTTACGATGCCCAAAATGAAATCTTTAATGGGTTCGACGATTTTTTACGAGACAATGAAGTTAATATGACTATTAAAATATATTTGAATATGATTTTACTATATATATACCTGTATATGTAAAGTTTACTTCATTAAAATATTATATGTATAAATATATAGAAAAAAGTATTAAAAATTTGAATAAATTTCAAATATAACATTTTTTTTTTGTTTTCTATAAAAAATAATTATTTTTGTTTGTAAATTTATTTAAAAAAAAAGAAAAATGTTTAGTGCAGTGGTGAAGAACCTTTTTGTTAAAATGAAGGCCTCATTTCAGCAGTGATGTGAAAAATGAAGTGTGTGAAAAGTCAAATATTTAAACATTTCGACTTAAATAAGTTAAGTTTTAAATTTGCAGCTTTCGGATTCTTAATTCATAATATTATAATAAAATGATCAATGAAAAGAAATTTGAATCCAATTCTTGATATTTAAAATCTCTATTTTATTTATAAGATTTTATTTCAACAAAATTATTGAATATAAATGATTATTGCCGTATAATAATAATTCAAACATGTCGAATGATATATATATATATATATATATATATATATATATATATATATATATATATATATATATATATACATAAATTAATAAACATCACGAAATACATGAACTCCAATCACAAGTATTCGAACGTCGAATAGTTTCACACATCGATTTCCCACATTCGACGCGTTCTTTCATATAAATAAATGAATCCCGGTGACATTTTGATGAATGTAATGATAATCTCGTTACATTTTAATGGGATTCAATCGGGAATTCCATCCGATAAGGCGACAGTCTAATTTGACCTGCATATCCGAGTGAAACGTAATTCGTCATAATTGAACGGAGGCGAGTTCATAAATGTTATTTTATTCTATACGAAATG
This sequence comes from Leptonema lineaticorne, assembly GCA_024500535.1. Lineage (NCBI taxonomy): Eukaryota > Metazoa > Arthropoda > Insecta > Trichoptera > Hydropsychidae > Leptonema > Leptonema lineaticorne. The sequence continues at coordinate 3,518,274 of JANIJI010000059.1, read as the reverse complement.
CTAGAGCATGGACATTCTGTCATTATAATACAAAATTATCGTATTTATGGAAAGAAAATAGGGTTGTTCATGGTAAACAGAACATATCTATATATTATAATATAATAACGCAGCACCCTTCTCTTATATTGTAGATTTATTGATATATATATATATATATATATATATATATATATATATATATTTCAAATCAATAACTAACCGCACTAAATTACTGTTATCGTATCGCGTACGCTTTATCTGTAATTCCATAAATCGGATAATTTCGTATTTAATTATATACAATTCATATTATTATATTCACTTATCGTTAAGATAAGTGCTCTTTATTGCCGCGATCTATATATGTATATATTGTATTAATATATTGCATGATTATTGCGATGGAGATTCTAATACCATATAATTTATTAATAAATCTATCTATATTTATAGATATAAATAGAATGGTTGAAATATATATTTAAAATTCGTTATATCTTCTAAAGATATTTATATATGATAAAATTATGATTTTTTTTCATCTAATTTTATTTTTTTCAGACAGTTGAATCTAAAACTTTTATACAGTTAAAAAAATGTGATGATGTATCAATTTGTTCATAAATTTAATATGAAAGTAACGATTAATTTAAAAAAAAATTAAGTAAAACTATTATTCAAATATGTATATATTTAACTAAATATATGTATACTTATATTATAATTTCTTCAATTATTATTTAATTTTTATGCAGCTAGCGGATGGCATAATAAAACATTAAAATTTTAAAAATATTTTTTTAATAAAATCATAATTTCAATATTTATAAATATTTAATTAAATATATGTATATATCATATTTTTTTATTTAGACTGAATATAATATAATATTCATGCGTATCATATTTTTTTATGCAGCAAGCGAACGGCATAATAGTCAAACGTGCATTAAATTCAAAATATGATTATGCAAAAAAAAAAAAATATCATGCATATAATAAACAACAGCGGTGGTCAAAAACATAATAAAAAGAAAAGGTACAATATCCCTGCACTTGGAAAGACAAAGGATTCCGTGCAAGATAAAACTGCTGTATATGTCGCAAGTGGGTGGATTAAACCGGCGATCAACCGTCGAGATTAACACGTTGCTTGCCGCGATGAATTTAGATAAATAAATACGGGAACGGTTGTCTAGAAAATTACGACGACAAATCCGAATCGTCCAATTACCGAGTTTCCGACGTGGAAAATGAAAATGAAAATGAAAATACCAAAAAAAAAAAAATGAAAGAATATTATATAATAGGAATTCGGTACGAATTAATTCGTTAGTGAACTCTTGTCGCGCCAGACTGAAGTTGAACGGATAAGCGAATGCGTGCACGATTTAAATAAAATCGAGATCGGCTCTTTTGAAATATAATACGACGCGTATAAATTCATTTGTATAATGTAATAAATTAAAATCTGGTTAAACTAGATATGAATAAAATAAAATAAATAAACATAATCATGTTCTATATATAATAAAATAGTAAAATAATGTACGTTATGATTATTGAACGAAACCTAGAATTTTTTTTTTTATGTATAGTAGGGTCGACTTTTATGAGGTCAATATGATCTTATACGCGAACGTGAAGCGGCATAAAATATACAATTTTATCTCGCTATATGTTATAGGCAAGTGAGCTGAAAGAATAAATGACTGAAATGCGTACGAAGTTTAATTGAAAAATTATTTCGATTTTAAGACGATATCGTAAAATTTTATCATCGTATTAAATTCATTAATTTATTGGCACATAGTGTGAAAGTATTATATATATTTTTTTTATTTCATTTATGTTTGGAATTACATGAATATTTCTTATTAACGATAAATGTTGGCTTTTTTAATTTATTGGATTACATTGATTACTTTCACGATGCCATATTTCATACAAATTTATTAATTATAATTATAAATCATATAAAAAAATTATACTAGTATTGAAAAGATATTTTAATTAAAATTTTTAATATCTAAATTTGAAATTGTTTTAAAATTTATATTTTATATATATATATTTGCAAACATTTTATAATTTACATTATACATAGAATATATGAATTTTATGTTCAGAAAATTTCTCAATTTCTTCGGCAACATACAAAACGGCATTATAATTCGTATATATATGCATAATGATAAAGTTATTTTCGTACACTTTAACAGAATTTTCAAATTAAACTTCATTAGAAATATTATTAATAAATAATTTGATCGCTTAAATTTCTTTAACCGTAAAATTTATTAAATATTCTCTATACACAAGTATATTATGCATAAACAGAAATTTACACGAGATGTTTCCTTTTAATACAGAATTTCATTAATTATCATTTACATAAAGAAAAATATAATTTATACAAAATCATATTTTTTTTAATCATAATTTTTGAATTTTTTATCAAAATTTTTGCTTTATAAAATTTAATTTTATATACGTTTGACTGTTTTTTTTTGTTCTAAAATATATATGTATATGTATAGAAAAATAATTCACGCTGCAGAAATAGGAATTGTTAATGTTGAGAGTTTCATGAAATTTTCCAAATAAATAAAAATGAAAATAAAATAATAAAAACAATGTTATTTCATCGTAATTGAATTCGTAGAAAGTCTTTCTTTTTTTTATTATTATTATATACATTTATATATATATATATATATATATATATATATATATATATATATATATATATATATATATATATATATATATATTGTTTAATATAAAAGCGATCGCTTTCGTTACAATTGTTCAAAATGCGGCTTTTTCGACATTGTAATTGAAAATTAAACAGACGAAAAAGGAATAGGCTTTCGAACCGGTTTCGAATTTACATATGGATTGATACGGTGTCGATTTTATTTTTTTTTTATTTTATTTCGATTTACGAAAATAAAACAACGGAAAAAAATAAAAAATGTTTATTTTATTGCGACTAAAATGGGGTACGAGAGGAGACGGAAAAGGGGGGAGGGGGGGAGCGCAGAATACGATCGGGATTTTACGAGATTTTTCCGCGCGGTTCTTTTGAAATCTGCGTTAATATTTATTTTTATTTAATTCAAAGTGACGTTACATGAATGCGTATGACTTTATAAAGGAACATAATTCAAGATGTGGTCAAATTTTATGTTAACGACGCGTAATCAAATGCAACAACTGAAATTTTTATAGTAAAATTTATGTGTATATCCGTTAAATTTTATATACGTTTTATTACACTTAAAATAAACTGAGGTCGATAACTAAAATTTTATTAATATATATATGACATCTTTATTCAAAATATTGTACGAATATTTTATAAATATTATTTATTATGTATAAAGATATTTTTTTTTAAATATAAATTAAGATTATGTAAATATATTATTTTTCTTCAAAAAGTTGAACGTCATTTATAATTTGATACTTATTAATTTTTAACGCCATTACTAAAATATTTTATATATAAAAATAAATATGATTTTTGAATTTCAAAGAAAATGTGTTTAATTATAATTTATATGCTTGACTTTAAATCAAAATGTGTATTTGCATATTTTTAAATATCTGAAATATTGTCATTATGAATAACTTTTTCTTTAAAATTAAGTTCAAATATATAGTATACGTATATATATATATATATTTTTCATAATATTTAAAGCTTGTGTAAATATTAATAGAATAAAAAAAAAACTGAAAATCATTTTAAAACGCAGACACGTTTTTTATCTAACATGAAATGGGCGTATCTGTTTGCGGTTGTTCCACGCCATTTATTCAAACGGATGCACTTTAAATATGAGAAAAAAAATCGTATAAAATTACACGGTCACACAGTTGTAGAAACACTGGATACAACAAGCGCCAGGTGAGAATAGATCTTCAGTAAACACCAAACTAACAAAACACACACAAAACGAATGGATATTGTTACAAACCATTGTACGTCGCATTGTATAACGCAAAACGCAACAAACAAACAAACAAACAAACAACAAATCAACAAACATACAACCGCACGTACATTAAATACGTATAAAATTGTATTATATATTTTATATACATATATATATATATATATATATATATATATATATATATATATATATATATATATATATATATAAAAGGATAAACAATCCGAAAATGACACCCTCTAAAATAACCCATTAATATCGACTAAATATGGGTTGGGAGTGGTCGAATTTTTTTCATTTGTAATATTTTTCGGAATATATATATTTTTTTATATAGGGAGGGGGGGGCAGTTCGAATCCTTTTGGTCGATCAATCAGGACGAAATTATATTTTTATTGGGAACGTTTTCATCGAAGCTTGTAAATGCGTCGCCTTTGAGATATACGAGCGATCGTAAAATTCGCACTTACGTATATTAAAACTCGGAGACGTTTAAAACCGATTTACGTAATCGAATTCGTGCTTTCGTACATTGAATAACCTGATATTATCGTGAACAGTGTCGTAAATTTGTCTAAATATCGTTATAACATATTTTTCTAGTGATATTTTTCAATAACGCATTCCTATTACATATATCCGGACAAGATATAAAAATAAAAATTGAAATAACTAGACATATTTTTTAAAATATAGATATCGTATTGTTTCATTGACATTTTGTTAAATGCTATGTGGTTTTGGATCTTCTTATTATAATTGAAACTTAGACGCTCAAAGCAACTACTATGCAGAAAATGAAGGCATTTGAGATGCGGTTTTATAGAAGCATGTTAAAGATTTCAAAGACTGACCATATAAGTAATAAAGTATTTCTACTAAAAATAAAAATAAATAGAAAATTACTAATTATGATTAAAAAAAGTATATTATTTTGATCACATATTTTAGAGAAAAATTTTGTAAAAGAAATGTATTACAAGATAGATATCTATATCAGTTTTAAATTAAAAAAAAGGATTAAAGTAATAGGAAAAAAATATCAATTAGCAATGTAATTAAATTTTCTTATTTACTTTCAAATGAATTATAAAAAAAGTCGTATCAATGATTTATTTTAATTTAAAAAAAATATATTTTTCTTTAATTCATTGATTTATATAATATAATTCTTGAAATCTAATATTCTACCTATTTTACGAATATTGGATTATATTATTTTTTCATGTTTCTATCGGTTTTTTTTTATTATTATTTAAAGAAGTGAAATCGGTAGTCGGTTTTCGAGATTAAATTTCACTTTTTTATATATTTATATGATTCCGCCCACAAAAGTAACCTTGTCATAATATATAATCTTTTATTATAATATATATATATATATATATATATATATATATATATATATATATATTAAAGATCGTTATCTATAACATCCCGTTTATTTTAAAAATATTATTATTTTTCAATATACAAATATAGATTATTTTCATTTTATTTTCATTTGAAATTTATTGATATGTATTATTTATCGATTTTTCAAAACATTTATTTAACTGCATTTACATCAATAATAGTTTTCGATCGACAAACAATCGTCTATATATTGCGGATACGGTCCGTTTTTTCCCATGTTTGGCTTTATGTATTAGTTTTTCCGGAAGGAAAGTGCGTGCAAAATGCGAAAATGTGAAATATATCCGGGAACAATATAATATAAAGGCGATAACATTACACGGCCGTCGGGTCGTATCTTTATTGAGTACCATATCTGAGGATTCCAGGCACGAGGCTCGTAAAAGAGGAATGATCGCCTTTTTTGTGTGCGCGAAGACGAAGAAGGAAACTATCAAAATAATAGTATAAAAAAAAAAAAGAAAAAGAAGACGGAGCCAAAGAGATCTTGAAAAATGTTAGTCACGACCTTAGAAAGCTTAGCTCTATCTAAATCTGTCGGATATAGTATAGAGTGAATGAAAGAAAGAGAGATCGTTCTTTTTGCTAGAAACGTGAGTGGTCAACCGTGATAACCGACGTTTCGACTTTCGGACTTTGAAAAACGCGATGAAGAACTTTTAAAAAAAAAAATAAATATAAAAATATATATATATATAAAGTTCGAAAGTCGAGGACGTGTTCGGCCAGTTTGAGAAGCGCTGTTTTAGTATAGGAAAAAGGCTCTTATTTCTAGGTACGTCGCGTCGGGCTTTGTGTCGGGAATCCGAAACGACGTTTAAACTTGTCAAGAGAGTGAGGATGCTAGATTTTTCCACAAAGATAAAAACGGCTACCGGTTGTTGCAGTCTTTCTATCGTTGATCACATTAAGCGGAAGTTTACGAGCGCTCGTTCACAAAAAGCACATATTTGACTATGTGCGTATTAAATATATATATATATATATATATATATATATATGTGTGTGTGTGTGTGTTTAATTATGTATATCGAATGCCGGAAAACGGGCGCAACGGATTTTCCCTTCAGTACTTTCAGACGAATGTGTCAAACGTGAAATTTAATGAAAATTTAAATTTGTCGAAGTTTATCTGAATATTTCCGTTTTTCACGGTGTTTGATGTTAAAATGATGTTAGAAATCAATCAGATAAAAAAAATTCGAAATCAATATAGAAATTTAATTAAATTTTATTTAAATTATTTTTCAGTATTCGCTTATTAAATTACGATTTAAAAAAAAACATTTTCATATTATAAAATATTAGACAGATTTTTTTTATATAAATATATATGTAAATAAACGAACGAAATATCAATATTTTTTTCATATTAAATAAAAATATATTTGTTTTTAATTAAAATTAAACAGAAAATTTAAGTATTTTATTTAAACAAAATAAACATATATAATTTGGTAATAATTTACAAAAATAGTTAACACACGATAATAATGAATGTTAATAGTAGTAGTAGTAGTATTTAAACTATAGATCGTGATTTAAACTTACGTTGCAGTAGTTTCCAAGATGGGTTGTGAAAGTTGATTTTGGAACATAGCCAATGAAAAAAAAATGTTAAAAACCACTGATCAATAGTAGTACGATATTTCTAGTAATTTATATTACTGTAATTACATTAAAAAAATATTTATTTTTCTAATTATATTTTACACTTAATATATAAATAAAAGTTTATTAAAAATATTAAGATTATAAGTTAAAATATCAAACTTGTAAAGTTTCGAAAAAATATATATCCGATTATATCTAGCCTCATTGTGTCCCATATAAATATAAAAAGTTTTCGAACACATAATATCCGGAAACTGGAAACTTTCCGCTATAATAATCGTACGCCACTGGAAAATAATCGAACTGGCTTTTCGGACATTGTTTATGCTGCGCTCGTAATCGAACTTTTATATTTACGTTCATACACATTACGAAAGAAAAAAAAAATGATAACAGACCCGTTAAATCCGTACAGATGAGAAGAAATAGAGGAAGACGAAAAAAATAAAATAAAACGAAAGAAGAAAATTGGAAAAAAATCGTTGGAAAAGTCGAGAAAAATGCGGTTTCCTTCGGAGCGACTATTAAATAACTTCACACAAACAAAAGTGCCGGGCGACCGTAAAAGAAAAAACCAATTTTGCCGAAGATGTTCCGGAAAATTTTTCCACAGTGGAAACGTTTCCACGGACGGATCGTTAAACGATTTTCTATTTAATGCGTTTTAACTTTTTCGCTTGCGATTCGAATTCGAAAGATTTCGACCACGTATATATTGAGCGCGGGTGTCTGAATGAAAATTCGGAAAAACGGTTTTTCGTATACGAAGTTAAATCGTTCAATAAAGATATTTAAAACCCAAATTACACATAAGATGATCAAATGATTTAATGATATATCGCATAAAATTCGAAACAGAAATATGAAATTTAAATATATATATATATATATATATATATATATATATATATATATATATATATATATTGCACTTTAAGATAACTGATAAAATAAAATAATATATCCTTTATAATCATAAATCTAAAATGCATTAATAAAACTGATAATTGTGATATATTTAACAGAAATTTCAAAATGACTATTATAAATAATATGAGACAAAAATCTAAATATAACTAAAGAAATATAAATTTTACTATCAAGATTACCATACAATATACAAATACAATATTAATATTTACCACTGAGTTTTAAAATGTATTATTTTTATTTCGCTTTTAAATTTTAAAAACATTTACAAAGCGAACTGCTGCGATTCGAATCGAAACAACTAAAAAGTTGCGACAAAATATCTTCAAACAATTTCAGTGTAAAACTTTTAAAACCGTTTTAAATAGTTTTAAAATAGTTTCCAATGGTATGTCGAGTTAAAATAAAACAATTTTAAAAATTCAATTATTATATACAATTATAACAAACATAATATTCCGAATATATTATAATAATCAACTTTTCGTCGAAAAATACTGAATATTTTCAAACATAAATTGGAAAATATTTTATTATTTTTTTTTATAAAAATAGTATATTTTAAATAAATTTTAACATCAAAAATATCCATTACAAATTAAATTATGTATGTTTATTATTAAACAAACAACATTCCATATTGAATCATATGCACATAATATTTAATATAAAATCTCATTAACCACATCTTACACATGCTAATGAGTCAACGAACAATATTTAAATATATACTACGAATTTCCATTTAAAATTTTAGAGGAAAACGACATAAAAAATATGTTAGAATCGACACGGACAATAAAATATAATGATATAAGTGCTAACATTTGATTTTTATTTACGCAAAACTCGGACACAACTTCTCGGAAAAATATGTCAACGTTTCAGTCTCGGACATAAATTTATTTGATAATATATGCGACCAGTTCTATTTTTAATGACGTGCGATTTATTAAAAACAAATTTACCGAATTCAACAATAAACAAGATAAATCAACAAGAAACAGATGTTTCGAAAACAAACGTCGATCCGTTTGTTTTGTTTGCGAAATAAATATTTTATACTGGAATTAACCGTTCTGTAATATCGAATTTCTCAAATATTTGTATCATTGGTACACTATATTGAAAATAAATCTATGTAATTACAGCATTATTATCAATCCTACATTTAATCTTTCAGTATATATTTAAAATAATACAAAGTATATTGCGCTTTTATAAATATATATTGTATATAATAAACTGGGAAAGAAAATTAAAATCTCTATAAATATCTTACCTGAATACCAAAGGAATTCTTGGAAATAGAGCTGATGAAAATTGATAAATCTGGATTTATTGAAGCATTTCTCCGAATGATGCAAGAAAACATACAAGATCTACTTTCACTAAAGAAAAAGTTTATACCGCTAATATTATATTTTTAATTAATTCTATATTATATAAATATTTTTTTTTCAATTATATACTATATATATATATATATATATATATATATATATATATTTATATATATATATATATATAAAATAAAATGATTAATGTTAAAAAAAGGCTTAACTCGTATAATTCAAAAATAAACAAATATTTATTACAGCATATAGTATAGTAAAAAAATGAAAAAATGTGATAATAATAATAATAAAAATAAAAATCGTTGGTAGAGATTCAATGGCACGACACGCTCGTCGATCACGATATTGTTATAGCTCTGTTTCTAGAGCCGAAAGATACACGTGTGTAGACGGTGCATGCAGCATATGATACGAAGGGTTTTTCCTTTTATATAGGAAAATTGTAAGGGAAAACGATCACGTAATACAACGGCGTCGAAGGATATATCGTAAAAATGGGATATTTTGTGGTCGAATTGGAGTTATTCGAGCGGTATAGGAGGACGCCGCAGAATCCATTCCGCACCATTTGTCACAAGGAGCTCGTTAATCGTGGAATATGTGCGCCAAAATAATATTTTTATACGTATAAGTGTTGTGCTGTTTGTGCTATAAAATGTCTTTTATACCGCAGTGGAAAAACGCTGGAAAAACTACGATGATATTCTGAATATGGTGAGCCTTTTTATGGATTGATATAGTGAATTGGTTATGATGATCAAAATTTATTATGTGAAAAATTACGTTTGAATATATATATATATATATATATATATATATATATATATATATATATATATTGCATACAATTGAGTGAAATTTTATTTTAGTCTTTATTGAAAATGACAATTTCAATATAATAAAGAGAGTCATAAGAACTTTTGTAAAATTTAAATACATAGCATATATTAATAATGGAGCGTATGATTTGTTCTAAAGAAATAAAAAAAATGACATCATTTAAATAATTCAGTACTTTATCAATCCTATAATATTTCTTTAATTAGTTTTATACTTAATCTTCTGTCTTAAAAATAATTTTTCATAAATGTAAAAAAAATATTATTATATTGAATCGTAGAATATTTAGTACAATAATGTTAATTTATAAATTAAATAATGAAATCATATATAAAATTCAAATTCAATTCGATTTTCTTTTTCTATTTTAACAACGTAAATAGTTTCATTAATTTTTAATGAATATCAAAATGTGCATTGATTGACACACTCAAAATTCACATTTTTAATAGTGAATAGCGAAACTAGAATAATTTAATTGAACACCGACGTTGCAATTGAAATTCCGTTCAATAGCGACATTCATTAAAACTGTAATAGTTTTGCGTTTTCAATTTTGTTAAGTTATTGGCAAAATCGACGACTGAAACTTCAATTTAATTTTATATACGAATGTGTATACATATACAAGTGTGTATGTATGTGTGTGCATCACGCTCGCGATGTTGTGCGTGATTTTTCATGCGTAAAGGCTGTATTATTGTTCGATTCGCAAAATTCGCAAACGACAGCGTTTTCAATGGAAAATCGTCAAATTCAAAATATAAAAAAAAATTGAACAGTTAGGCAGAAAAAAAAAACATTCAATTCTTTGTGATGTCGAAAATAGGTCAAAATCTGAATTAATAGTTAACAGTTAAAATATCGTTTCGCTAAATTAAATGATGTAAACGTTGATGAATCAATATATACTATATATATATACACTTTATTCAAATTATCTGGTCATAAAATAACATTTTTTTTTTATTTTAGACAATATGTACATTGCCTAATATAGTCAGCATGCGGTGCTAGCATAAATGATTGAATAATTCACCGAGCAAATCCGATATCAAATTCAAATTTGATACATTTTCCAAAGGAAAAACAGAACTCGGCTCGTTTTCATTCCGAAAAGTGAAAACGTACAACGGTCGCTTGTTTCGCTTATTTTTTTTTTTATTATTATTCGCGGTTACTTCGACGAAACATCTTTGGGAATCATCATCATTATCATAAAATATGCGTTTTTCAGTTTTGTCTATTGTATCGTTTTTTTTTCTTTGTTTATTTATTTATTATTATTCGAACCGAAGTTGAAGTAAAGTTCACTTCGTTTCCGCTTCGATACGCGCTTTCGTAAACGATCCAAACTTTCTTCTTCATTGAAAAAGAAAAACCCCTAACGATTGAATGGCCTCTGTGAAAATATTCATTCACTATTTTATATAATATTTTTTCACGCAAAAAATGGTAAATTTGTTTCAATTTTATTAGAGCGTCGGTGAAAAAAAATTTTTTTTTATAATATTTTAATATATTTATATTTATTTTTATTTTTTAATAATATTAATAATATAATGATAATAGACACATTATGGTCGAATAGATGTGTGACATAATAAATGCTGCTAACTTCCAGTTAATGAACTGCAACATGACAGACGTGTCAACGGAACTCGCGATCAACATGTCACGTCTATTTATTTAGACCCGGCACATAACACATTTCCACACTCGATTAAATTTGACTACTTCAAGAATAAATAAAAAAATATATAAATGGAGTCTAATGAAATTTTTGACTCTAAACGAGCCGTACTGACATCGAATTTATTTCGAACGTCTAGCCGTACAGTGAATTTTAATTTTTCTCTTTCTCGTACTGCAAATTCATTTCGTTCGTATGAAAAATAAGTGGCGCTATAGTAATACAGAAATATCATCATAATTATAAATAAATATTAATATAATATATAAGTTAACAAGTTGTGTATATTAGGCGGCTTCATAACTCCTACTCAATCGTTATATAAATAATCGAACTTAATCTCTAATTGCTAATTCGAGATTAATTTTTAACAAATAATAAAGTTGCATTCTATTAAATTATTATTATTCTTGTTAAAAAAATATATAAACAAGCAATTATATTTTTAAAAGTCATCGCTAAATATATAAATTATATATGGAGCCAAAAACAAAGTTAAACAGATAAATTAACTCCCTGAGAATGGTTCAAATTTCAACATACATATAATAAAAATAAATCTGTTCGTGATATATTTATACGATTTTTTTTTGAATTTTATTTATATATATATATTTTTCAATTTTTTAAGTACAAATGAAAATATAGTAATTTTAAATTTTTTTAGTTATGATTTGAAGTAAGAATATGTGAAAATTTTAATTGAAATCGATGACGTCGTAATAAGCAAGGTCAATAATTCGAACGTTACCAATGACGAAATAGAACCTTCAAAAGGTATCAGACGAGGGTAAGTATCGCCCTAAACCCATAAGTAAATATTTACTCTGCGAAATTAACATGTCGAATAGTATTTACATTGACGTATATATATATATATATATATATATAGCATCGACAAATATATTATCTGTAGTAAAAGCATCGATCGAAGGTCCATCCTGTAGAAAGTTTTCTCAGTTTTCGATTTGATTTTACGCATTTTAACCACCCTGTATAGATATAGAATCGAATAAATACAAAAAAAAGGGGGGATGAACTTAACACGTGTGTGACGGAGCACTTGTGAAAATATTCAACTATAGCCGATATTCAAAAGAAGAGCGAACGTTTCGTTTTGAATTAAAGTTTATACAGTATAAAACGGGTTTAGTGGAGTGAAACAACCCCTTTTCTATGTGTCATTCAGTATTTTTTCAATTCAAATTATGCCCCATAGTGTATTTATATTTATACGCGTTCGTATATTTTGTGACGGATTTGATTTGGTTAAATTTAAAAGTCGTTGACTTTCAGAATGAAACGTATATAGAAAATTATGGTATATCGTGTTAATAGCAGTATCGTAAGATGAGAGATGTCAAAATCGAAGGAAATCGTAAATTACGAAATATTTTACATGAAAACATATAGTAATAAGTTAAACTTCAGCATGGCAAAGATCTATATTTTGAGTTATAAAGATCATTTAAGATTAAATTGTGAAAATAAAGTAGTATTTAATAATAAAAAAAAAAGCTGCACCTTCACCTTCTATTGACACTAACATTTTATATATATGATTAAACTGTCGATTTATTATTATTCATATTTACATAGTCAAATATTCAAAATTTATTCCGTTATATTTTAAATATATTTATTTCATATTTACTCAGTCATATTTTTATTTCCTATCAAAAACATTCAACCATACTCTGAATGAACATATTTATATTTATAAAAAAAAAACTTGCCCTTTTTAGACAGCTTATCCCTTAAATTTGTACACGACCCTTCAACGGCAACGTTTATTCAGCTTTTGTTATATATATTTAATATACGACATATGCATCGTTTTTCGATTTAATACAACTTGAATACTGAAAAATGAAACATGAAACCATCAACCGAGATAGAAATGGAAATGACAATATTAATGATAGTCTAGTGTACACAAGTTTTACTTTGTATACATAATATATATATTCTATTTTTAAAAAAAAGGTGCAAAGGGAGGTTTCGATATATAAATGAAAAACGAACAAATAAAAAATATATAATAGAAGGATAATGAGAAAATATATATTGAAGGATCATGTTGAAAGAATAGATCCCTCTAGAATACCCCATGCCATCATCTCTTATAGTAAATTTAATAAGTGTAGTAAGAGGGTTGATAAATAAAAAAAAGGTAGAAAAATAACTGGAATTCTACGTCTCAAGAGACAAACAAACTTAAAGACATCTAACGCTTGTAGAAAAGCAGATAACGGATTCAATTCCCGCGATATCGTTGACACTATTTTCACTCTTAATTTACTATAAATACTATGAATAGTCGTATTACATATCGATCTAAAATTTCATTACTGATTAATACATTCTATATTTTGAATCCAATCGCTAGCTTTATATTATAATTTTAACATTTTTATAAAATAAATATGTTACAGGTTTGAACACTTGCGTTCTGAATAACTCAATATAGGTAAGTGAATTATGCGACTCGCTCATTTAAATGTAGACCTTTAATAAATAAATAAATATATTCAAAGAAATTGAATCAAGTCAAACAAATATAAAAAAATAAATTTGAACGTTGAATCCCAATAGGGTTGTCAAATTACACATAAATATATTTTTCTAATTTATTATTTACATTAAAAAAAAAAGAGGAAAAAAATCGCAATTTTTTTTTATATTTATATAATTATAATATATTACGAAAAACACTAGTGCGGCTTCATTCGGTTTAGTTTGATTTAATTACCGATTTTAATCAATATTAACACGCGTCACGCTATTCGTGTTAATAAATTATAAATTATCACCTACCATTTTTCACTAATAATTTCATCAATAAAACGAAACACGCCATATTTGCGCACGCCACTGGAACAATTGATTATCGTGTCGAACGTATCAACGTGTCAATGTTTACACGCCAATTTAAACTTTTCCCGGCTTCTCGTTACGATATTTTATCTAAATTCCGACCGTTAATCGAATTAATGTTTTAATATTTATCGTTTCAATCAAATGTCATACGTTTTATGTCGTTAATAACGAAATAACCTGTTAAATGTGTGTTTATTTATTTATGATTGTTTAATATATATATATATATATATATATCGGTAAAAATGGCAGTCGATTTCATGTTAAATACATACATTATTATTATTATTATAAAAAGTATTATTAAATTAATTTATAATGTGCTCAACAATAACATGTTTTATTGTAGAAATTTCAATAAATATTTTTTAAGTCTTCTTAATGATCAACGGTTTTATTTATTTAGTTTATAATGACATATTTATAGTTCAAATTACCTGTAATAGTACTATAAACATATAGTAAGAGCACTTAGATGTTTTAAGAGGTCTATAATGACTTTTGTATATATCAGAAATTCTCAAACTATGTTTCGCGTAAAATATATACACGTGTAATTTTGAAATATACTTATAAATATATATTTTGTACTAGAATTTTTTGACCAATGTATTTCTGAATAATTTGACAATGGATTTTTGCAATGTTTATTAAGTCAATTAAAAATAATTCTAAAAAAAACAATGTCAGTCACTTTTTATTTTTAGCAAACAATTGATTTTTTTGACAACTCTAAAATATTACTATGTAAATCGTTGTTAAAAAAATATATAATTTATGAAAAATCTCATAGTAAATATCTAACGTTTTCATACGTCAAATAACAAAATTTAACATTAAAAATCTGCACGTATTTTATTTTCATATTAGTATTCACAACGTAGCGCACAATGTAGCACAAATTGAAATCACCTCGTTTGCATTATGATAAAACTGAAAAAATAATAATAATATGAAAAAAACACTGAATAAATCTTCGTATCTGATACGCTGATCTATTGTAGCGGCGTATATCCTTTCGGAACAATCCTTTCATACATTTTCTGATATATATCTACAAAAGAATAAAAAAAAAACCGATTAAACATTCTCGTGTATGAGAATATTCGTGTTGTACGTGACACCTCTCGCAAGGACACATTTCGAAATCTTCTCGATCCTGTTTTGATTTTTTCGGTCATGTTAAAGATTTGTACGATGCAGATCATGAAGAATTATTATATATATCTTGGTGGCATTCGGTTTATCCGTGCGATAACCAGACCTCTGATTTATGGCCTGAGGGATCTGCGGGAATGCGCTCTCATCCCTGTCACAATAAACTTGTCCCGGGACCCGACCCGTTCTTTTTATATCTTTTTTTTTTCATTTTCCTTTTTTTATTTTCTATCCCTTTCGTGTCTTTCGTCTGGTGTTCGTTCCGTCTGTTTTTTAACTCGTCGACGACCAAACAGACAAACTCCACTTCCAATCACTGAATAGATAGATATAAATATATATATATATATAAAGGAATATAATTCAAAGACAGAAGAACTAAAAACGAGAGAAAGTTCGACAGAGTTTTACTGCCGTTCTTAATTTTTCAGTTTCGTTGTTGTTTAATTTAAAATGAACTTTTGCGAATTCCAATTAAAATTCTCTAATATTAATTAAAAGTATTGAATATTCAGCGATGTATATATATATATGGATACAAATTATTTTACGATATCCTCCTCATGTTCTATTTTATAACAACATCTGTAAATATAAGTCGCTTAATAGTTAAAAAGTTTACTTAGTAAAATTTGTTAAATTTCGATTTTGAAATATAGCTCAATAGAGATAAGGGAATTTATTAATCAATAAAATGTAATAAAAAATGTTGCCCATAATGAATGAATAAATCTTATAAAAAGAAAAAGTCCGTATTGAATGATTGAAAATGAAGATAAGTTCAATAGATTGAAGCTTTAATGATAAAATATTTTTGTTTTCAGTGTATAAATAAAATTGAATTATATAATTTTCTAATAAAACACAAAACAAGTAATATATTTAAAAAAATAAATCGTTTAGAAACATGAATTTTACAATGAAAGTTGGAAATAAATAACATTTTGTTATTAATGACACAATTTGATAGAAATATAATAAATTCACAACTAAAATTTTGAAAGTAATCCAAGTAATATCTTTTTTTTGAAATTCAAAAAACACGATAAAATTATAATTTTAATCACCACGAATTTTTCACTTGTAAAAAGTGATTTTAACAAAAAATTAAAGAAAAACATATAAATTCATTGTATAAATAATAATCCCACGCATTCTGAAATACAACGACGTTTAGTATTATGTTGTATAATAATATAAATAAAAAGATAACATATCAATTGATATATAAATCAACAAGAAAGTGACAACAGAAGACGTTTAAACGTAATGACAATGAAAGCTTAAAGCTCGGTCATAGTTCAAAAATCTATTCCACTTTCTTTTTTTTTTTGTAAGAAAGCTTCGCACCACGACGTACTAAATTACACTTAATGTGAACGAACAGTTCTCGGTTCCAGACCTCGCGGAAAAACTTATTGAGACATATATGTGTGTGTGTGTGTTTCCGTTTCCGTTCCGTGCGAAAGAAAGTTTGTCGGGTTGCAGTTTACAAGTTACTAGTTACCAGTAAGGTTACGTATTTCTGAACAGGTGTGGCATGTGAAGAATTACGGCCACCCTCAAAGACCCCAATACAACCTACAGGGTTGGAAAACGGTTAATTTTCCCCGAAAAGAATGGGGTATTTGGGACGCGACGAAAATTGTGGGTCACCCCGAACCTGTACCACTAAATACGTGACCGAGGATATTTCGGTAAATTCAATTAACCGCCGTGAAACATTCGCGATAATTACATGTATATATATATATATATATATATATATATATATATATATATATATATATATATATATATATATATATATATATATATATATATATATTTATATATATATATATATATATATATATATATATATATATATATATATATATATATATATATATATATATATATATATATATATATATATACGCGATAATTGCTGGACTAATAACGTGAAAATTCTATGTATTATATATATATAACAGGTAAATATTTTTTTATTACATTGACTTGATTAATACTAAAATGAAGTATTTTTGATGATATTAAAATATTGATTTATGTTTATTTGAAAAAGTAAGTAAATATTTGTTTCACTATAATAAAATTATCATTTAAAAGGAAAAAAAACTAGTAGTAAGTGAAATGTTATCGGAATAAAATTACGAGTTGACAGATCAGTGATTCTCAAAAATTGATGAAAAAATAGCTAGATTGCATTTATTAATATATATTATTATATAATAAAAATATTCAATATTTAAAAAAAATCTCATTTAATATTTATTTAATTAAATTCAATAATAAAAATTTTAATATTAACAATATAAATTTATAAAATTCGTAATATTTTTTATAAATATTATATATAAAAAAATATAATATATAAAGATTTAAATGTTTGTATAAAATTTAGAACGAAATTCAAATTTTAAAATTGCATTTTAAAAATCGCTGCTTTAGTTTGAATAATAAATCATTACGCAGAAAAGTTGCTGACAGAATCTAAATTGTTACTAGTAACCAATTTCCTAGATTTCCAAGACTCACGGAAAATTTATGTGTAATTGCTTACTGGTTCAATTTATAATGTAACATAATTTCATTTCTGTTTTTTTTTTACTCCGAATAATTACGAATATTCACGGAAATTTATTATGATATTGATCGATTACATTGAAATATTTAATATAATATATACACATATTTTTTTATATTAAATTTGAAATAGAATCAAAATTATATATATATATATATATATATATATATATATATATATATATATATATATATATATATATAAATGTGTGTGAGCATTTTGTGGAGTAAAAGTTCAAAAATATTCCCGCCACGTAATAGTATTGCGAAGCCTGATTTGAATTCGGCGCGAAAAATGCGTCCATAACTTTTTTCATTGAAATAAATGTGTTCGAAGACGAAAACATTTCTCATTGACTCGTTCGCCGAATGCGTCCGGAAAATCGTCCGGTTTTCCGGGAATTTTTTTTTTCATACAACGCGAAAAAAAAGTTTCAGCGACAGCATAATTTCGCCGCCCCCCCCCCACCCACCCCTAAATTTTCCCATTGAGCGCATTATATAAATAAAAAACGTTATACACCAAAAAAAAAAAAATTTACGCCTTTTTACGATAACTAGATATCGTCGGAAATTTGCGATAAAGCACGTACTATACGTTCGATCACGTGGTACAACATTGGCGCCGGTCCAAACGTGCACGGGCCGCTTTATAATTCATGCGTTTATCGGAAAATGCAGACACATCGCACCTCATCAATTATTAATACTGTGCTGCACACGGAGAATTTTAAACGTGCAGAAGGAAAAATTTTAATATGTAAAATGAAAAAGAAAAAGAAAATGCGGTGCCTTCATTTCATTCTTTACTCGGGAGCTAATTTCGAACGGTTGAATTATGCGAATTTAATGTAGAGAGACCCATTTATATGTGGATCTATTATATGAAAGTGGACTTTTAAATATGAATATTATAATAAAATCATTGATGCTATAACTTCTATAAGCTTGTGCCTCTTTTTTCGAATTATAAAATTCTGATTTCTTTTTATGAGGTTTCAGCATTATATTAATGAATTAATTATATTGCTATATATAATACTTATAAATATTTATGAAATCAACAATATGTTAATCTTCATAAAAATCCAATCAGACTATCGCGGTAAATATGACATAAAAAATATAATATATTAGAATACATTTAATATTTGAAAACCCCAAGGGAATTTCCAATAAAAATATTTTGTGCTTAAAAATAATTTATTGTGAAAAAAAATGATGAATTATTTAATTCATATTTCGAATAGTTTTTATCTATAGAATTTTTAAAATTACTTAATCCTCACGAGTATTGATTTTTATTATAAATTTCAATATACAGAATGATTGTAGAATATTAAACGACATATACGTAGAAAAAATTTCAATCTTAATACACATAGATTTAAAATAAAATTTAAATTCCGTTAAGTAGCAGTAAAAAAAAAATAAATAAAAGTAATAACGAAAATTTACAGTAACTTAAAATCGTCGCTTTTAACGGTTTTTCGTGTATCATTATGCGAATATATTCGTATGCATTTTGCCAATGTGAAGTAATGGCGAGAATTTTTAAACGATAATTCGATATTGCATAATCATGATATCCATCACATCTGTAGAATAATATAATATGATTACCTCAAAAAAACATAAAATTTTCAATACACTTTCATATTGTGATGATTAAAAAAGTTGCTCATACCTGAAACAAACAAAATTAAAAAAAATATATATTAATCATAATATACTATCAGATGATTGCTTATTATAAAATTTTATTAAAAATATTCTTAAAACTAAAATCTATATTTTAAATTTTATATTAGTGATTAATTTTATATATATATAATTAATCGTCAATTATGTGCCTAATTATCGATACGATATTCAATATATTTCAGATTGTATAAAGTACTATTGATCGATAAAACAAGTTCAAATAATAACTTTTCCATTTCTATATTATTACAATATAATAATCAATTTATATAATCGACTTATTACATTTTTTTTTCTCTAACAATAATATTTTATATCTCGTAAATATTTTACGAACCAACGTCGCGCCATAATATAATATAATACAAATGTGTAGACAGTGAGACACGATGATTATCAGAAATACCAGCATGTGAACATAGAACAATTTGTACAGTGTACGTGTATATTAACCCACACGTTTATATAAACAATGAAATGTCTACATTATATTGTATTATATATGGTGGAATAGGAAACCGTAGAAACCTATCCCCCAACAGCGACTATCCCAATCATTGTCAATTCACGGTTCATTTGTTCGACGTAAAACCCTCACTCCCCTTTGAAAATGACTGGACGGGTTTTCGTCGGACAATTAAGCATGGTGGAGGTCCGATTCACGAAAATCTTAACGAGGTGAACCCACTAATTTGACCCCGATGACTGGTGTGAAACATTGAAAAATTCCACTTTCCATGCGAACCGTTTCACTAACCGACTGGAGCCTAAATAAAGGAGATTCCGCATGGGGCGAAATTTCACATTTACAGACCCCGGGGTACCGCTGCGGACTTTCAAAGAAAACGTACCTGTCCGTCGACGTGGAAATTCCGAGAGGTTTCTAATTATAATTTTCAATAAGGCACAAAGTGTTTCCCGCGCTCCTAAGGCACTGCGCGAACGTAATTGACTTTGGCTCGATGGTTTCGTTTAGCGTTTCGCCTTCGAAAAGTGCTTCTGTAAATTTTCTAATTAATTATCGTAATTATTATTATACGTGCTAAGACGTAAACAAGAAAAGTTTCGAACGTCTAAGTAATCGTTTTAAACCGCGGCGGCATAAAAAGCTTCAATTATCAACGAGGGGTATAATTTTTTTAATAGTCGTTGCGGTTTCACTTCGATAAACAATGCATATACTACAAATAGAATATCCGTGGACTGATTAATTTAAACGTTAAATAACTTTTAACAACTGAGTTATGAAGATATATAATATTTTCTGATTATAAATCAAATACAGATACATAATAGATAAAAAGATATACTTGGAAATGCCGCTTTAAAAAGATAAAAGCTCTCTGAATCTAAACTAATTATACGAATGGAGTTGCATTATATCATAATAGATTCTCTCCGGATTCCATTACAAAAGATCAGGTTTTGTAATTAGATACGCTAATTATGTAATAAATAGCCTTCACAATAGTCTGTTAATATAATACATTATTTCTGCTTCAACCATAAAAGAAACCGCCATATTATTATTATTATTATTTAATTTTAATGTCGCAGCTTGATTATATTTATTACTTATAAATTTTATATTATATTTATATATATATATATATAAAATGAATTTTATCTTAATGTCGGTATTTTCCAATATGAAATACAAATCCCATCTGGGAAAGGGCCAATTTTATAATGTATTGCATTTTGATATTATATATATTTTATGTATAAAAGATAAAATATTGTAATATTTTTTTTTTTTGTAATTATATAAAATGAGACTGGATATATTTTTTTTTCATACATCATATTTTTCGTTCAAAATACAAATATAGGCCGTTATTGTTTTGTAAATGCGAATCGAGTGTTTGATTAAATTTCAATGATAAAAACAGACGTACGGACAATTGATCAATTAATCTCAATGAACGTACATGTCGTAACTTTTATTGGATTACCAGAGAAAACAAATAAGACGGAATCCATTTAATTGATCCTTTAGAAATACGACATAAAAGAAACTGCCAGTGCGGTCAATTACATTCGTCGTCGACCTTTTCCCAAATTAATTACATAAACATTTTCTTTTCTTCCCTTTTTTTTCTCTCTTCCCTCCCTATATCTCCATATATTTTTTTCTTCTCTTTTTTTTTCAACTCCTCTAGAATGGACCGAGTTTTCTAATGATTTTCTCTAATGACGCGAAAAAGATCGAATGCATTATTCGGACGATTTACACGTATTAAATAAATCCATTTATTTACTGTGAAAAGTTCAATTTTTTTCTCTCTCATATTATTTTCACAAGTCACGTAGAATTTCCGTCGATAATCTATTCGTTTAGAAAAATCAATGAATCGTCCACGATAAAGTAAAAAAAAAAATAGAGAAAATTCGATGAAAAACAAGATTCTCTTTGAACGAAGTCGAAAAAATGTAACAAAGGAAAAACTGTTTTGTTTTTTTTATAACCATTACATCTATTGATAGTTTATATAATCTTTATAAATATTTAATAATATTAACAAAAAAAGATGTATATATATATTTTAATAAAAATTTCATACCAAATAGCATAATAAAATTAAATATATAAAAAAATAATTTATATATATATATATTATTATGATCAAAAAGTATAGTGAAATTATCATTTAAAACTCCCGAGCATTAGGAAGGCAGGTAAATTATAATTTTTTTTCTATGTTGGTAGGACTGTCTATAACATTTGTCAAGCCTTTTTTTGTTAAGAGGTTTAATTATTTCCGAGTTACACGTGTTTTTACAACTCTTCATCACGATGATGCACCATTTCATACTGCATTGGTTATTCGCGACTTTTTTGCCAAAAACTCGACTCATATCATTCCGCAACCACCGTTTTCACCTGATTTGGCCCCGTGCGATTTCTGGCTAATCAGCAAATTAAAAAGGCCAATGCGGAAACGTCGATTTAATCCAATTTTGGAGATAAAAATCGAATCGAAGAAGGTTTTGAAAGCTATACCGAAAAAAGACTATTCCGACTGTTTCGAGGACTGAAAAAAACGTTGGCAAAAATGCATTTTATCGGACGGAGATTATTTTGAAAGGGATGAAGTTGATTTAAAAGAATAAATAAAGAATTTACATTTTATAAACAGATTCATTTTATTTTTGATCACAGTGTACGTTATCTATTTAACTTAAATGTATTATTTAAAGCATCATTATTTTTCATTACTATTGACAACGAAAACGTAAGATTTATATTTTTACATAAATGTAGAGATTAAGTCTAAGTGCGTCCTTACTGAATAAAAATAACGACAATAATAAGAAAGCAGTAATTCAAGACTAACCACCGTTAACCTAAAGTAGGGTTAAAGGGCTATTTTTGCCAATTCCTATGATACATTAAAGTGACTGTTGTGCGTATAGTTTTTATGGTTGGCCGTAAAACTGAAATATGAAAACATTTTTGTGTATGAAAACCGTTACCAAGATGTCGTCCATTGCGAACCTTTTAAGCCCTTTTCAGTGGTGCGTAATAAATGTAAGATTTTGCCACCGTTATTTTCTATATACACATAATATCTACATAAAAATAACAATGGATTATTTTTTTTCTTTTATATATATTCGTTTATTTCATATTAATCGATAATAAATAATATTGAAAAATATTTAATTAAGATCGATTTTAGATATGAACGATCCGTCGGTTGGTAACATCTGAGAATTAAGTCTAAACGAACGATAGGGTTATATGAAAATAACTTTATCACACGATGAACTCATATTAGATTTATACGTTTAGCTCTAGCACTAACCCGACATTGGTGGGGTATAAATTGTCCGTGAAGTGTTTCATAAGTGCTATTTCACTATATACATGATTATATAATACTATATATATATATATATATATATATATATATATATATATATATATATATATATATATTATGTATACATAAATATTACTAACGTACAGTTCTCTACTTTCGTTGATATACGTGATAAGAAATCGTTTTAATTAATATCATTTATTCATTGTAAAGTTATGGAAAAAAATATATTGAATAATCCGAAACAGTAATTAAGCGTTAAAAAAACTACATACAAAAGTAGCATAAAACTAATTGTTAAACTTGTTTTGTACGTCTATTTTGAAAAAAAAACGTGTTATTTTTTATATGAGTATACTATTTGCCATATTGAATATAAAACCTGTATTGTAAAACATAAAAAAATGATCTTAAAAATAGATAATGAGATAAGCAAGCTCGTAATCTTGATATAAAATGAAATAGATATTATAATATATATATAAATATTCTCTATTAATTTTTAATATTCGCAATTATTTTATATTTGAATAAAAAAATATTTGTTAAATCTTTCAATAAGAATTAAATAAAAAAGTAGTAATTAAACTATTTTTATGATAAATAATAAAGAATTAAAATGCGAAAAAATCCGTTCAGATCATTAATGTTCTTTGAAATATTTATTTATAAATTTTTCCATTGAATCTTTTATGAATGAGTTCACAAGTTCAGATAAAAAGAAAACATTTTATTATGCGAAAATATTTTTTTAATACCATCTTTAAAATAAAGAAATGTGAATTTTCATATATATAAAAAGTTTTAATTAATGTTATTTTTAACATTGAATAGGAAAAGTTCGTTTAACTTTTTGTAAATCAATAAAAAAAATATTATTTTCTAAATATGCCGTTAATTGATTTATAAAATGAAAATATTTTATATTAAAAGTAATATTTATGATTTAAGAAGAGACTTTTATAATTTATACAGGTCAAATATACGTTTGACCTATTGAATCAAACCGTTGTATAAATTTGAAGCTGTTAAAATCGTTTTAATAATTTACAAAAAAAAAAACCCACACATGCGAAAGTAGAGGACATCAATATGAAATAATATATATATATATATATATATATATATATATATATATATATATATATATGAATGAGTATATTTACAAAGTTATATAAAGGTTATGAGGGATACCCTCGAAACAATGGTCGTTGAGTGTAAGCAATAACAACTTTATGGCCCTTGCGTGACAGCAGTTATACCCTTTCGGCACAAAAGCCAACGTCAAAACACCTGTTCTTCGGGGGGGCGAAAATTGTTTCAATATGACAAATATCACTTCCGGTGCCCGGGAGGGTTTTAAACGACTTCCTGTTAACTCTCGTCCCGACCGACTCGGTCTGGTTTCCTTTTTGTTCCGTCGCTAACTTAATTTTCCACTGATAAATTGGTTTCAATTCGTACGCTCGAATACTGTGCGGCACTTAGGCCGCGTCCACATCGGCTTTACGCTTTTCAATTGTGCACCGGACCGAAGAAAATTCGTTCGTTTTAAATTAACCATCATATATTATATTTTCATAAAAATATTAAATTTATACATATATTAAAATATCGCTATAAATATAAACTAAATATTTTTTTTTAATTTATATAATATATTATAAATCTGAAATTATACAATCATCATATTACTGAGATATAATAATAAAAATAAAAATTTTATATGATTAATGTTCTTCATTTTAAAGTTGATAAATGGTTGACTATGTCCATTACAAAATTAAATTGCTTTTTTTAGTTCATTACAACTCGTTCATTTAGTTCATTTTTTTATATATATATAAATAATATTAATTTTATAAAAAAAAACGTACTGAATTAAAATTGAATCATATATATATTTTTAAATATTTTAATATAAAATTATAACAGATTTTGTGATTTAATAATTGATATCTATTATATTATAATATTTAAAATTATTTATATATTAGAATATAACAATAAAAATATTTTTTTTACTTTGATATAAAAATATCGTAGGTTCCGAGTCCGATTGAAATCATTTTTCATATTGTCTAATAAAGAAATATAAAATAAAAATATTAAAAAAAAAACACGCAGACATCAAAATCGAAAAAAGCGTGGGAAGAGCATTCATATTCAAATTTAAACGAAACATTAATGAAATATATTTAACTGGAAATTGTAAGATGTCACATTCGATTAAGCGCCCACTTTTTTTTTTATTTTTCATTTTGGAACATTCATAAGCCGAAAGAAACTAATGAAAGGATAAGCGATGACATATAGTCGAGATGAGCGCCAAAAATGAAAAAAATAATATTAAAAAAAATATATATAAATAAGTATTTACGGCGTCTTTCGTGGTAATAAATATGACAGAGAGAGCGCGAAAGATAATTTTGTAAACGAATTTCGAGAATAACTCCAATTCGAAGTGTGAAAATGAAATGGCCATAATAAATCTTTTGTTACGCATATGTTATTATTATTATGCATTAACTCGCGACGAGTGACAAAACTTTTCCTTAAAATAAATTTGAAGAAATCGTCTTCGTCACCTGTTTAAAAGACGGCGGTGAAAAGACGAATTTTGCACTCACTGTAATAATGTTTCATTAAAAGTTTATAATTATTATACGATAAATCGCGCACTGTCTTCTCTGGAAATCTCTTTATACAATTTTAATATTATTTGAAGCATTATTCCGTTTTTTTTTTAAATATATTTTCACTGTATTATTATTAAGATTTAAATATTTAATAACATTTATATAATGCTAATGCCAGTGGTAGGTGGAGGTGTAGCATTTTTATATCGTCAAATGCTACTTTGTTTTTACAATTTAATCTTAAATGATTATTGCAATTCAAAATATGGATCCTTGTCATGACAAAGTTTGACTTATTATTATGTGATTTCATGTAAAATATTTCAGCATTTACGATTCAATTTTAACAGTGGCCTTTTAAGTTACAGCTATTAACGTAATATAACTATACTTTTCGCCTGTAAAACTTTAAATTAATAATAATTTTAATTATGTATATATATATGATGCCTTCTATATGTTAAATAATATTTCATAAATGAAAAACAGTAATCGTCATAATTACATATAGATTAACCATTCGTACTATCTGTGATAGGAGATCTAAAGGGTGAGGGTTAATTGAAGGAACGATTACGTCGTAACCGATTCATTAATTGAAGTTTAAGTTACTTAATTTCACTGAATAGATAAATTCATTCAAATATCAACCGCAGTATACATTCTTAAATGACTAATTTCATACGACGTCGCTTAATTTCGAAATATAAATCGACTCGCAGTCGGATTGACCGCAAAAATAAAAATATTTAAAATAAAAATACGAAGAGAAAACGACTTTTTGAATTTTTACTTTGAACCAGAAATAAAACTGGAAAGAGACGACACTCTTTTTTTTCTTAGATTTTTTTTTCTCCCAGACCAGAAGAATGGAGTCATTATACATGCACTCCGCGTGAAAATTGATTGACAAACAAATTAAACTTCTTGTCCGTTTTCTTCCTCGACGACGAGTAAAAAAAATATAGAATATATATATATATATAAAATAAATAAATAAATAAATAGAGGCGCAGAGTAAATGAGAAAAAAATATTGTAGGAAAAAATGAGAAAATTAAAAGAGCGCGCCGTCGTAAATTTGCTCTGTACATAAAACCACTTTTTATGTGCGTTTCTGTAAACAATGCGCTCTTTAAGCGCTTTTCACGTTTTCTTTTGCGAAATTGAAAATACCCACGGTTTATTATTGGGAACCTCTTTTAACTAAATTAGCGCTCCTAAATATATATATATATATATATTTTTTTTTTCCTGAACCTTTTATTGACAATCATACGCCGAAGATGTTCGGTTACTAACTTTGAAGATAAAAATTCAGAACATTGTACTATATTTCAAAAAATTATTTTAAATTATATAAGAAAAAAAAAGATAAAAATATTTAAACTAAAAAATCATTTTTTAATTATTATTTTTAATGATTAAATTTAATTCTTAAATCACATTCAGATCTACTTATATTATTATATATAGATCAATCGATGAAATATATCGTCTTTATTTAGCGAAAACTAAATTATCAGTTCAATAATAATTTTATTTTTTTTTACATTACATTAAATTTATATTATAATAAATATATATTGAACGACCTCGTTCTCTATTTATAGTCTAATTAATTGATCAAGTCGTCAGTTATAAGATGAACCTTCATATACAACACTTATCTAATAAGAAAAATATACATATTTTAGAGTCCATAATCTTCATTATATTAAAATACGTATAATTCTAAAAAACACATTGCATTTTTTTAATATAAAAAAATATACATACATTTTCAACTTAATAAAATAAACGTTGCAATATTGTTTCACACACAATTTATGATGCGATTTGGTAATTTTCAGACCATAATAATAATTTCTTTAAGCATCGATAAAAATAATTCATTAACCGGCTTATAAACGTGAAACATAATCAACACAAACTAAAAAAAAAAAAAGAAAAACAACTCGTATAATCATAATAAATAAGCACCTGTTGCATATTAAAAGAAAAAAAACGGCGTGAACGTTTATCTATATATATATATATATATATATATACATACATAATAAATTCGACAAATATTATACCATTAAGTTGAACAAACTTCAAGAGAAGAAGAAGATGGTAAAAAAAAGAATCTTCTTTTCTTATTTTATTATTCGGCATTCGGCTTCGAACCGCGAAGATCCGTTCCGTGATATAATGCAGTTAAACGGCGATCGTTCAAGATTAATGTCGTTTAATAATTCACGTCTAGTTTATATATAATCCATTTGCGGTCAAACGTCGCGTAACGTCGTTAATAATTTTCAATAAGTCCATAAAATGATATTCGAACCGGTATTCCATAAAATTTTAGCCGTTGTTTATGGAATACGACGTGATAAACACGACCGCTAAATAGTATAGTCACTGATAAATGATCGTTTACGAGCAAATTAAGGTCATGAATGCGTTTCTAGCAAATTTACATATATATATATATATATATATATATATATATATATATATATATATATATATATACTGCTGTCACCAAAAAGTATGGTGAAATTATCATTTAAAACTCCATGGCATTAGGAAGGCAGATAAATTGTAATCTTTTTTCCTAGATTGATAGGACTGTCTATAGGCATTTGTCAAGCGTTCGTTTGTCAAAAGGTTTAATTATCTCCAAGTTACATGTGTTTTTACAACTCTTGGTTCCTTCATCACAATAATACACCATGTCATACTGCTCATATCGTTCCGCAACCACAGTATTCGCCTGATTTGGCTCCGTACGATTTCTGACTATTCAGCGAATTATGAAGGCCAATGCCGTTTTGACACGATTGAGTAGATAAAAAAATCTATATGATGAAATGTCATATGAAACCAAAAATTATTTTTAAAGCGTACTTTTAAGGGTAGATTAAAAAAGATTAATATCACAAAAAATATCCATGGTAAAAAATCTATTGACAACTTTATAGAATTTCATCAATGATATAAAATTTGATTATTAGACTCGTGCTTGATGTTAATTAATTTGAAAACGTCTGCATTTCAATTCAAATATATTAAATATTAATTTTGACGGTTCGAGTGTAGAGTTAAAGATTAACCCTATAATTAAAAATTAAATCAATTTGTAATTTAAAATAAGGGTCTTGGCAGATATATATAGAAATAAATTAAATTATGTAAATATGTTTATTCCTAATTTATGCATTAGAATCTTATTCATAACATGATATTTTATCAGTTGTTTCGTTGTTTATGAGAATGTAAGATAAATTATGTCGACAGATACTTCAGCATCTTGATATCACGATATTATATGTATATGTTATTGGCAACCCAAAAATATTTTTATATACGAAAAACATAATAAAATTAAAAAATCTCTATTATATATATATAAAATACAAATATTTTAAATAAATTACTTCTTAATACACAAACTATGAATAAAACATAAATAATAGACTTTAAACGTCAACAAGCTTATTAAAATGAATAGTTTAATTTTTTTTAATAGTAAAGCCTAGCATAATCATACGCTTATAATATATGATAATGAAGTGTATATTATATATATATATATATATATATATATATATATATATATATATATATATATATATATGTTTGTATTGTAACAGGTTTTGCATTTAATATTTTGCACAATGTGTTCTCGCTCTTATAAAAGAGGTCTTCGACTTTTACAAAACTCATATGACGTTATATTATTTTTTTTTCGGCCAAACAAATGTGTGATCAGATTTCACTAATG
Source organism: Leptonema lineaticorne (assembly GCA_024500535.1). Classification (NCBI taxonomy): domain Eukaryota; kingdom Metazoa; phylum Arthropoda; class Insecta; order Trichoptera; family Hydropsychidae; genus Leptonema; species Leptonema lineaticorne. Next base: position 3,487,907 of record JANIJI010000059.1, on the reverse strand, counting down.
AATCAGAAAGTTTCGTGATTTATATGTATCCATAAAAGGACAGAAAATTCAGATTCTTTTGATAGCAAAATGTTTATGCTATATAGTAAATAATATATAATATATTTATATTTTAATGCTCAACGGTAACGTTCATGCTTAATTTAAAAAAAATCGATAATTAATAAAAAAAAATGTTTATATATATAAATTTAAACATATTTGTATTAGATGATTTTTATCTGACACATCATAAATTAAAATATATTGAAGTGATAAAAAAAGAGCCAATCTTATACATGCTGCGTGAATATTGACAATAAAACGGACTTACCAAGGATCCGACATGGATTTTTAAAGCCAAACAGAGCACGAGTCGCAGCACGAAGAGGATACAATATGATACAGAAAAAAAATGAATATAAAACGACATGATGCGTGGGCATATGGAGTCTTAAAATGTGCAATATTCGAGGGTTCGTTTCCTTTTTATTACGTTATCATATCGACCGTGCAACCGGTAGAGAACTCGTCGCATTCATCGTTCACAAAAATGGGGTAAAGCGGGGTAAAGATGTATAAAAAATGGGGTAAAGGGGGTCTCAAACACCCCTTTGACAAAACGCAAGCATTCGCCTTTGCGAAAAGTATTTTCCACAGATTACCAAAAAAAAATAATAATAATAAAAATAAAAATCGAAAAAAATCCTCCCCCCCGCCTAGTTTTTCCGGAGTCGGACTTTTTCGTAACAATTCCGAGGGATGCCATTATACCCTTAAACGATCGGCGCAACTGGCAGTTTTGTTATTTTTAAATCGCACTAATGCCCCCCTTAAATTTCACGTAACATTCGACGTGTAAAATAAAGATTTTTATGGTGATTGCTTCCTTTATATATTTATCGGTAACGCATTATCGATTCTCGCATACGTATTTATTTTATTCTATTTTTTTTTTAATGTTACCATTTAATTTATTACGAACCGATTTATAAGTGGGGAGTGAATTTCGTGCTGTGATCATATTTTTAGGCGACATTTATGTTTTAGCAGCGATTAATATGAATATAATGTGGAATCTCAGAAGTTGTGTTGCTAGTTATTTATGTTTTTATATATAAGGGTGACTTATATTGCTCAACTTCCATTTATTTGTTAATTTATTGTTATTATATATAATCTACTATATTATTTTCAGATCAACGCGACAACGAAATCTACTGAATTCATAATAAAAAAAATAATTAATTATATAAATTATTCTCACTTTAAAATAATATTAAATTTAACCTCTATTCACTAGTGATATCTTGATATAAAATAAATTACAATAGCAATTACTCAATTATGAATTTAAGTTCTCAAATTTTTCTAGGCGTCGCGTTTGGAAATCGATATAAATATTTACGATAATAATAATAAAATTTAAAAGAAAAATTGTAAATCGTCTGCGGGATATAAATTATTCATGACAGTCGAGGTTAAGCAAACATGACAAAGAGGATTACTGGCAAAAGACAAATTTGATTACATTGATATTCTTGTGTACAATATTGTAAGCATTACGCTAATACACTGTGCATGTTGTATAAATAAATAATGCAGTGAACTAAATCGAGCTTACATATTATATTATAAAATATTTTTTGATAACAATTGTAATATATATATATATATATATATATATATATATATATATATATATATATATATAAATGCGGTGATGTAAAGATATAAACAAGAATAGCTTTTTCAGAGAAAGGTAAGGTGAAAATCTGCCATTGAATACAGTTTTCAGAAAATATTATTGTCATGATCCAAAAAATCCATATTGGATTTCTAAACGATGAATATGAACATAAAATTGATATTTGAAATAAATTTGTAGTATAAAAAATATTGTAAATATATGTATATATTTATCTTAATATTTATAAATAGGTAGCTGAATTTTATATACTTTATTAATTTATTGTCTGTTAATATATTGAATTAAAAATGATAAAATATAAAATTATGAATCTCATAAATTATTTATATACATATATATCGTTGTTTAGAAAGAGTGAAAGTTGATTTCGTGTTAAATATTAGATGTGTATATATTTGTGAGATAAAAATATTTGAAATATTCTCAAATGAATAACCGATAGAATAAATCAAAAATTTTGTTACTATTGAGAGTTGATAAGTCAGTTTTTATAATTAAATGAATTAAATATAATTTAAATAATATTATAATAGATTGAAATTTTTAAAGTTTTACAAGATAAATATTAACTCGTTGACACAATATAAACTTACAAATGGCGGAAAGTTATAGAGAAAGATCATAAATTTGAAACGTCATTCCATATGGAAGCAAAACGAAATTATTATACAAAATACACATTTGTCTTGAATTATACAGCGTACACCGAATATATATATATATACATTATACGTCGTTGTGCATAAATTCGAAAGTCGAGGACCGGAATTTGGGTTCCCGGTTCCCGGTGTCGGGCATCACAAGTGTCCATAATAAGTACCTCATAGGTATGTACTTTTACGTGATCCGTTGTTTATGATAATTGTGTGTGTGATGCGAACCGTCGTTGGGGTCCCAGCGGCCCGGATTGATCCACAATGGACCGACAAATGTCATTTTCGTATTAACCACTTAGTGGCGGTTAGTAGAGTTGGGGCCACACCGGGGGGAACTTATATACGAACGCGCACACACACACGCTCGGGTCCCATTACGCAATTGGTGCCCATATCGCGTGAATGAACCACTAAATGGATCACGTCAACTGATCACCTCGGACCTTCTTCGTCGCATAGGCCTCTGCAAAATCACAACACGTGAATTCTTGATTGCGAAAAAAAAAGTCAAAATCGTACAATTCAGCCCTCTCTTTTTTTATATTGAATAGATTTGTTCTCGTATACAAAAGAATCTCATCTGATATAATCAACGAAAAAAATGGGATGCACGGTAGAAAGAAGGCTATCTTCACAATTGGATTATATCTAGTCAAGATATCTTAGTACAAATTTTCAAAATGAAAAAATCTACAAATATAATAATTTAAATTATTTAACAATAATATTACACTATCATACATTTGATTTAATATAATTAACTAACTACAAACAAAACAAACTCAGAACGAGAATGCAAAAGCATTGCATAATCCGAGCCATAATTGAGGATATCGAGTTGCGAATTTACGGAAATTCGCACCGATGAAAGTAGAGAATCCACCCTGTATAATAAACTCCCTACACAAGGGGTTCAAGTAGGTGTCGGTTAGCTACATCGGTATTTCTTATTCCTAACGCCTTTCTCTCGCGTTGAAAGTGTTCAGTTACGACTGTAACATTGCGCGCGATGAATTTCAATGCAGCACACGACTGAATGCCACATATTGCCGTATTTATACATTATTTTACTTCATTTACACCAGATAAAGTTCGAATACTAAATAAATATTGTAACAAATAAAATCGTAACGCGTTTTATTACGGAGAAAATTTGACAAAAATCGCGACGCTTTTCGCGAAAAATCGTTCGTTTACAAATTTATTCCGCTGTTAATAATACATCGTACCATAATATCGATTTGATATTAATGAATGAAAAATTATAAATAATAATTATTAAAATTTTTAATAAAGTCTTATTAAAAAATCTAACTAGATGAAAATATTTCACGAAAAACAACGTAAAATTTCAGACGTAATAAATAACACTTTTTTAAAACTTTTCCATAGTGCACCCCAGAGAAAGGCGGCTGATAAAAAAGTTACCGGAATAGCTCTTTGTGCACAATAATAAACTGTCGTCGACGATTTTTTTCAATTAACATAATACAAATTCCACATTCGAGTACGTTTTTTTTTTTTACATATATTTTCGCAAACACCGTTTTGTGCAAACATTGCCATGGAATGCGCATACAAAAATTTAATCCTTCATCTAAAAAAGAAAAAACAACAATGAAAAAAATGTTAGGAATTCGCGTTAATGTGCAACTTTATTGTGCCCCGGGTATTTATTTATTTCTTAATATTTCATCTGAGAAAAATGAAATTGTTTGAAAAAAAAAAACACAACCTCAAATTCGTTAACGAGCGGAAAATTACTATATATTTCTATGTTATGTTTCGGCAAAATTAAAATTTTCCGTCGCATTTATGATTTACGAGTTTCGAGATATTGCGCGGCCTTAATTTAATTAATTGTACTTGAAAGTCCAATTATTCAAATTAATTATACTGAAAGGACACAGCGGGAAAAACGGCAGAGTGCACGTGACGAAATTTGTTTATTTTTATATATACATAATATATAATAGTTTTATGTATCGAAAGATATCTTAATGGATTATTATCGTCGACGAAAGGCGAAAGACATTAATGCGGTCGTTGACAGCCCATTATTAACTATTTCCTGCCTATCAATAATATAATAAAGGGCCATTCTCCAATAAATGACAATATGTAAACGTGCATTGTCAAAATCCAATACCCGAAATCCGATTAAATTGTTCGCCTTAGCAGGTCGAAGGCTTTCATAAGCCTTTTCATTGTGTCATGATTTTTATTTTTATATCATATAATATAAATTCATTGTTTTATATATCTATATATATAAAAATAGAATAAATAAATAAAATTCTATGTATTATAAATTAGTATTAATTATATCGTAATGCATATTTTCCATATACTGCATACATTTATGTAACGAAAATTATCCGGTAGCGTATTCATGTTATGTAAAAAAAAAATTAACGTAAATTTTAATGAATAGTTATGCTGATTAAATAATAAATTTGTTATTTTAACCGCGTAAAGTGGAAAATATAATGTTTTTTTTTACTGCGTAAAACCGTCGGTGAACAAAATTAAATTATTGTATTAAATATGCAAAATAATTTTTCATTTTTGTAAAACAATCGGCGTAGTAGTTAGTGCATGTTATTATTATTTTTTTTTTCAATATGATATAATCTAATTTATGATACATTATAAAATATCTCAATTATACAATGAATTGGTAACAAAATAATATGACTATTAGTTTGTTTTAAAAAAAAATAGCACATTGTATGAATGAATGATTCTATTCATATATATATATATATATATATATATATATGTATGTATGTAAAGATATAAAAAAGTCAGTGATTCGATAAAACGGCGACCACACAAGAAGTAATATTGGATGGAGTCTCTAAGAAGATATTCACCAGACAGACAGCATGTTCATTGTAAACTGGTCTTCGTGTTTGTTTTGATCACGACTATCGAGGAAACGAGAATGATCTCTTGAAAGGCGGAACGACTCGGATAGTCGATATTTTAACGTGTCAAAAAAATGCGACAATTTTTTTTTTAAAAACAACAAATAATGTCGTCCATTTATGTTATATAATTTTTATTTTTAAAATGCTCTAGAGAAATTCGTGATATCTATATATAAAAGGAAACCTAGAAATTCTTCGATTGATGATTGAAGATAAAATATTGGATCGTCACGTTTTTTTTTAGTGAAAAAAATGTATTGGCTTCTTCTTAATCTGTTCCGATTGATTTTAAAAGTGTTCAGGGTCTCTTTAGGTCTGATGAAATTCTAAATTAAATATTTGACATATTGAAATAATAAAAAATGATAAAGAGCGGATCGGAGGATTTTATTTATGGATGTATAAAATAAATGTATGATAGAAAAATATATATATATATTTCAATTTTTACGACTAATCTGAAAAATATTTTTTCAAGGATGTTATCCTGAAAACTAGAGCAGACACTGTTGGCAATTTTCAAATGGAAATATATTATTGAATAATGATAAAAAAATACATAATATTTGTGAATTTATACATCACTTCATTTTATCAACTCTAATTTATTATTCACATAATCAAATTGTCAGCGTAGTCTGATTTTGAAATATTTATTTTATCGTTATATTTCTAGCTTAATATATAGAAATAAATATTTTTTTCTAATTATAAATTTAGATTTGTTATTAAAAATATATTATATATCTTATATAAGTACGATATAAACTATAAATTATCGTAATTATATATACATTGAACAAATTACTATGTGAACGCTTTCACATATAATAGGCGTTATATAAACGCACCAATCGCCACAGAAAGGGTTGAATTTAAAAAAATATATTAATTTTAAAGAATATACTGATAGTAATAATAACGATGATAATAATAGTCGTTGATAATAAACCTACAAAAAGAGTGTTAATCGAGTCGTTTCTAATGTATGTTAATTTGTGCGCGCGTTTTGCATGTCAAATGCCAGCTCGGCTCTTTAATATGCAAATTTGCGCTACAAAAAAAAAAAAAAAAAAAAAAAACAGAAAGAAATTAACCACATTTCGTTCGAGTTTGTCACGATCGCAGATCACGGACGAAATCGAATGCAAATTCGATAATTCTCCGAACGAATTGACAGTTTCGTGAAGAGTGATTTTTTTTCTGTTCGGACAAAATGACGTTTGTTTGAATGCAAATCGTATTTTTGTTAATATAATTTATACATTTTATATATATATATATATATATATATATATATATATAAATAATTAAAATTCTTCTATATAGTGTATATATGTGAAAAGGTGACTGTTGACAAATAAAACGTTGCGTATAAATCTTGTTTTTATAAACAATGCATCGCTGAAAACGACTGTTAAAACTGTTTGAAGCAGTCCTCAAAGTTTTCCGTTGGAATTGACTACGAAAGCTTTGAGACAACTTTTTGAAAGTTTTGAATTGAACCGCGACGTGCTCTTTTCATGGTTAGTTTTAATTTCGTAAATAACCAAAAGTTAAAACAAACTAAATCAAAAAAAAATAGTACACATGTTGAAATTACGTTATGTTGTGAATTGACTTCTTGTTATAAAACGGCGATCAAGAAATACATTCGCTATAATGAATATTATACTTTTAATGCACTTTATTGTCTTGGCAACGCAATTTACTTGCATGTTAACTAACAATACAAATTTTAATTTATTATACTGCATATGCATTATTCACAGACCACAAAATTACATTTTATATCGAATGCAATGAATCGTGTAATTATTTTGATCGATGCAATAGATAATTATAAATAACAATATTCATCAACTTCTACAGAATTATTTGCCATCTTTAAATTTCGAAATTTTCAGCAGAAAAAATCGCAAAATGCGACTGCTATTAAAATTTGGTATGCGGAAAAGAATAAAACGAAAAAAAAATTGAAAATATGCTTTTGAAGTATACTTCAAACAAATAAATTGGCACCATGTGCAACTTTAAACATGCAACACGTTGTTAGTAATATATCATTTTCAACGAACTGTTGATTTTTATTCGCATTTCTATTATCTTTATATCTCAAACCATATTTAGTAAAAAATAAAAATAAAATAAAAGGCGTCAAGTAAACGAACTTTGCTTCAACGCGTAAAGTAATGTCAAAAATGCGTTCATAAATATTATTGTCAAAAACGATATATAATATTTTTATACGCAACGATAAAGATTAATAAAAAGAAAAATATATACATTGTCACGATTAATATATAATATGATATGTTTTAATTCGATTTGATTGTGACAACCCTAATATATTATAGATAATCTTTAGTCATGTTTCGTTGATTCGTTGAAGCGTAAAATTATTTTAAATCGAAAGTGGATTGTTTAATTAACTTTTTTTTGTCGTCACATTTTCAATTAATTTATTTAATATAAAATAAAAAAAAATACTTTAAAATTTCTCGAAGCCTAATTTACGCTCTATAAGCTATTTTATTTTTATAAGTTATAAATATTTTTTGTAAATCAATAATTCTTTTAATAATAATATATTGAGTCATCAGCTTTACGCTTAATATTTATTTTGTAGGATTTGACATGTAATCGTATTTTTGCAATAATTTAAATTGAAACTTTGATGTATTGCTAAATTTAATTTATTCGATCTTGCATATTTTGAATATCTCAAAACAAGTAAATTAATTTATTAAATCACGTCGTATTGCATTAATTTTTCGATTCAAACACAGATTAATGAATTTATAAATAAATTAATTAATTACGATTATATTATTAGTATAATATGTGGAAAATTTTGAGAATATCTGTTTCTAAATATTCAAAGTTAAAAATAGTAAAATTACTACACACTATGTATCAACAACTAGCATTCTTCTGGATTCTATCAATTGGATTAAATTTAAATATACAATGCAATATAATTCGTATCGTTGTTCATAAAGAGGTCTAAGGTATCAAAAATAATATTTTTTCAATATAAAAAATATATATTGATTTATATATTGTATATTCGAAATAAATCAATGAAATGTGAAGAATTTCAAGGAAAGCTCCCGATAAGGAAACGACGAAATCGGTCAACTTTATATATATATATAAAAAAAAGTAGCAATCCGAGTTTGACTCGATCGTGTGGTCTCAGGATTCGAACTCGCCATGTTTGGATTTGATTTAACAACAATAACCGTTGCCCACATAATAATAATCACAAATATATAATAATACAAAAGAATAAATAAATAAATACACACAGATATATATAAATATATATACGTACAAAATGTACGATGTGTTCCTCTTTTTCCCGCTTTTTTTGGGTGATAAATTCTGTAATAATCGTGAATACGTGTATAATTCTTGACATTACACCACCGTGTCAAAAAGGAAGATAAGCGTAGGCGAAAGATATAAGGCGGCCGCCTCGGGCGCATCGTTCGAAAGGGCGGTGTCAAATTTATACATAAATAATATGTATATATATATATATATATAGGAAAAATAGTGCGCCCCTCATTGTTGTGAGATTTAATTTTGTTCGTATGATCGAAATGTTGTATAATCGTCTTTGAAGTACATCGTGTGAAAATATATGTAATATTATTACATTCCTAAGACATAAATATATAGCCTAATAATAATGACCTATGTATATAGATAATTCTTATATTATTCTAATTTAAAAAAAAAAAAAAAAATATATATATATATATATATATATATATATATATATATATATATATTCTCTTCCATATAAAGCATGCATTAATATCTAGATGCAATAAAATATAAATCGTGAATATTAAATAATAAAATATAAATCAGGACTTAAAAGAGTTTCAACGCCGCCGATTTATTATCTATTAAATTTTATAATAACGAACGAATATCGACAAAAATATGAATAATAAGACAAAGTTCAAGGGACAATCGTTTTATTCAAATATTAAATTAGATGTCGTCAAAAGAAATTTTTGAAAATTTCAAAGTTTTTCGACGAATTTCATCACGGATTTGAATAAATGTCCTTTTGTATAAAAATTCATTTTTTTTTTATATAAGATAAGAAGACGTCGATATTTTTAGTATGTTAAGTGCCTCATTTTCGTGTGCATAAATGAATATTAAATCACTATTTTTCACTACGCAGTTGTGTAATATTTCATAGATAAAAAAAAACAGAATTTTCTTTATATATATAATATAATAATTTTACGCCAACGGTGTTAATATTGATTTTACATAATTTATTCAGTCAAAACGTTATGTGAAATAACCAATTTGTCGACAAATATTTTTATAAGATATTGACCACACAAGTTAACGCACTTTATTATTATAAATTCGATATCGAATATTGTTATAAAAATACAATACAATATTAAATAGTATTGATAAGAAAATATACAATAGTATTATAAAATTTTATAGTATCATTAAAATTATAATGTGTTCTAAAAAAATGTATATATATATATATATATATATATATATATATATATATATATATATATATATAATTAAATATATATATATATATATATATATAATTAAATATACGAATCTATCATATTATATAGATCAAAATATTCTATATAGTATACGCATTATATTTTATTTAAATGACAAAACTATTAACATTCTATTATATTTATTTGTATATTTTAATATGAAAGTTTACAATAATATTACCTTAACACATATAACAATTTCGGAAAACGTCAGTATAATGTCGCACTATTATATTGTATCAACACCCGAGGCGTATTTGTCCAAAGGGCGACCCCGAATTTTCACCACAATAGAAACACATTTTGTTTCTGAACTATTAACCCTTGACATATGAATCTTTTGTCGCAAAAAAAAATATATATATATATATATATATATATCACACGTTTTCTCTTATCGTTTCTAGGTATACATATTTTTCATTTTATTTTTTTTTCGTAGACAAAAAAATGAATTTTCTTTGTTTGCACTATCTAATAGTTGGATTATCACATATTTAGCTTTTTCTTTTCGATTTTTCCTGAGTGCATATTATGTAGTTTTTTTTTTCAAACAGATAACCGATGTGCATTCGAGTATATAATCCGGTGAAAACATTTAGATACGACCATAACCAAAAAGTGTGTGGAACGAAAAGAATCCGGTAATCTTTTGCGATGACACTACAGTTCTATTTCTTTTAGAAAAATAGATAGAAAAAAAATTTTGTGCACTAATCCATTTATCACCGAATCTCGAAGCGTCAGCAGTATCAATCAACATTAGACTTTCGTATAGATAGATAGATTACTGTGACAAAAAGGATTAAACGAGGACAGTCGCAAAAAATCGAAAATTACTATAGTAATAAGATATATTATATTATATATATATATATATATATATATATATATATATATATATATAACCTGAAGTGTATTTGTTCGAAATTTTCAATTCATTACAATCTCATTAAAAATATCAATCAATGACGTGATAGTTTATTTCAAAGTATGTCTATATATAATAAAAGGAATCTTTTCATCGAATATTCATTAAAAAATAATCATACCTTATTTAATATATTGCTGAGTCTATTCTATTTATACGAATATATAACAAGATTTTTTTCATCGCCTTTTATTTATTTGTATAAATTAGTTTTCTTTTTCAAATTGAGTTAAAATTGTTTAATGGAAAGAAAAATCGCTTTCAGAGCTATAAAATCGAAAACCGCTTTTATTGTATATGAAAAAAAGTGGCTTGATAAAAATTAGACTAATCCCGAATTTTTTAATGGCAATTAAAGCCTAATAATCTCCTTCGGTCGGATTATGCGCGATATAAAATTTGCAGGGGTTTTGCACGAAAAATTTGTCGACGAGTAAAAAATAAATATATATAAAAATAAAATAAACATTATATATATATATATATATATATATATATATATATATATATATATATATATATAACCCACCGGCCTCTGAAGATAAATTTCACCCGGTAAATACTGTTTATGGTATATAAGGGTTAGTGCTTTTGTCACTGCCTGATAAAGTGATATCCAGGCATAAATATACGTCTGAGCAACCAAACGGGGACGAGGGGGTTAAATACGGCTAAAGTATTGCTATAGTCATAAATTACGTGCACACGACCCCCGCAGTGGAACCTTTTTCGGCGACCAAGACCACACAACTGCCACCCTCAAAAAAAAAAAAAATATTAAAAAAAAACACCAACACCGAAAAGTTTTAATATTGTGCGTGCTCGCGTGCGCGCGTCACGCTTGTTTGTGCTTAATTCACGCAGAAGCGGAAAGCTTCTGATTCGGTTTAACGACTTTTCCTGTCTATTAAACGATACTACTGTTTGGCCCCATAAACGTTTTGACTATTTCATGTTATTATTTGTCACCGTTTTTTTTTTTATATACATATACAATTTTCTCTATCTAATTATTATTTTATTATTCTTTATTTTCTTTTAAATAAATGACATACTATTAAAGAAACTGTTATTGAGCGAAATGATAAGTTCAATTATACATTATGTATGTACAAATAATGTCATTATTTTAATTTACATTTTTCGAATAATAGGATCAAATTTGAAGATATTTCATAGCAAATATCTAAATCATTATTTCAGAAAATAATATGAAAAAAATTATATCGATCAAATAATAAGCCGTAAAAAAATGGAAACAATTTATGAAAAGGAATAATTTCATATTTATTAAGCAGCATATTCCAAGATATAAAATAACGTATTTTTAATATAATATAAAGGATGTTTCCTAGAAAAACAAATTATGAAATAAATACCACTGAAACATTTAATAATAAATGCAATCGTAAAAGAAAATGAAATCGACTAAAAAATAATTATATATATATATATATATATATATATATATATATATATATATATATATATAAATATATATATTTATATATATATATATATATATATATTTATATATATACATATATATATATATATATATATATATATATATATATATATATATATTGATTGAAAAAAAAGCGCAAAGTAAGCAATATAAAGATTCGAAATCGTCGCATTTGAAAGGCAATTACGACATCACAGAACAGTAATTATTACTTCATTTTCTTATAATTACACGGTGGGCGTTACTCGTCCAGGGTTGAAATCGTAGGGGTGAACAAATTTTGGGGTCTTCGTGAAAAATGCTCCGTTCTCCCTCTAACTATATTACTATATACAGTGTGATTACGAAGTTCTGTCCAACTCTCGATAGTATGAATTATTCAAAGCGTTTCATTGATCCCATAGTCGTGGTGCTTCATTATCATTTGAATACCATATAATTTTTGATAGATGAAAATATAGAGGAATCTAATTCTCATATATATTACGTTGGCTTTATATTGATAATATAAATTTGTTGTAATTTATTTTTATTGTTATTTTACATCTGGTTTTTATTCATATATATATATAATACACACACACATACACACACACACATTATATATATATATATATATATAAACTATATTGAAACAAACTGTTGAAACTATTCGATTTTTACCCTAAAAAGCGATAAGTATAGTGAAATATATTGCGCAATATTGCTAGATAACATTTACTATTCACCGACGCTCTCTCACAAAATAAGGGATCGATAATGTATTACTTATTTAGGGGTGCATTAGAGATTCTATCTCTACTAAATCCACACTCCGTTAAACTCGCATTTAAAGTAAGATATTAGTTTACCGTTTCCTTTTTACTTTTTTTTCATTTTACGAGTCCATTTTGTTAGATCTCTTTTATATCGGACAGATTTCGTTATCTTGACCTTTTTAATGTGGAGAAATTTTGCGTCGCCGAAATGAAAAAGAAAAAAGCTCCCGGCGAGCTTTATTTATGACATCCGTCATAAAAATTCTGCAAAAATAATAATGATGATGATACTGCACAGATTTAGAACCAATATACAAGAGCGGCGTGAAATTTTATCTGGAAAGATCTGATTGTTTCCTCTGAACAATGGTTGATGTAAAGTTAGCCTTTTTTTATTGTCAGCTTATGGTAAAAAATAAAACAATAAAAGAGTGTAATTGTTATTTTGCGAAATTCCAGACTATATTGAGAATACGCTTTTTTGATTTATATTTAGTATGTCTAGACTTTTGAATATATTTTTGTATTAAATTGTGAAAAAAAAAGAATCCGTTACGACATTAGAAATGTATCAAAACTGTAAAAAAAGTTAATAATTATATAATATAAATATTTATTCGTAGTCTGAATTACATTTATTAAGATTTTATACTGATTCACACGAACTAAAAGTGAAAATTCTTTGAAAAAAAAATTATTTACAAATAAGAAAGTTACAAAGTATACATATTTTACTTTTCATTGTTCATTTTTACTCCGAAAATACAGAATTTAACATATTATGTTTTCTTTTTAAGCTATAATAATAAAATTAATATTTTAATTAAAATTTATGTAAAATATTAAAATTAAATTCATTATAAAATGAACGATTTATATAATGCGCCATTTCTCATTGGCAACACCCTAATAAAATTTCAATTTATTTTTGATAAATTAAATTTAATAGTTCAACAACATAAAATTCGTGGACGCCCTGTACATACGTAGCTTATAAGTATGCTCGTATATTTTACTATAAATTGATATTTGATGAGTTCATTTATGCGCGAAAACAAATAATAGTAATTTCCTGCGAAGAAATGCCGAACGTCTAAATTTGCAAACGCCTATGTATATAATATAATATAACACATACACACGGCCCCCCCATTATATAAATATTATAGTTATTACAATGTATCATCACATAAATATTATAGTTGATCGTAATATTCGAACTGACAGCTGTTACAATTAATAAATCGATTCGATTCTTGTACGTGAATATATTTATATATTTATTTTATTTTACTTTTTTGTCGACAGTACGTTAACGTGTTGCTATTATAATTACGATATCTATTATATAATTGAAGTTAATACAAAATCATTTTTTTGACGTTTAATTTTAATTACGATCGATCTGTTGAATAATCTATTCTCATGTTCCTCAAATGTAATAATTTGAAAATAAAATGAATTTGTTAAGATAAATTTACATGTTTTTAAAAAAAAATGTATAATTCAAAAAATAAATATATATATAATAGATTTTATTTAGAACAAAGTTGCGAAGGAAATGTTTAAAATTGATAAACATCGTTGAATAAAATCAAACTTTATACAAACTGCGATAAATATGTTTAAAAGTTTTGAATAAAATTTAGATCTTATTACGATGTTTTACTACGGTTTAAATCGAAAATATAAACATAATTTAAACTTTCATCTTATATTATATTATTCCATACAAAATATTTAAATAAAAAAAATGATTGATAAAAAACCAATTCGTCAAAAAAAAATAATAGATGTTTTTTTCTTAATATTTTCATAATCTTACCGAAGAAACCGAAAAATATCGAAAATCGCGTAAAAAGAATACGGATCGTGTAAAAAGAAACGAGCGTTATATGAAAGCGATTACCATTATATGCGCTTTATAAACGGCATTAAGTGTATTAAAACGGCGTTTTTTTATATTTTAATATCACGAATTACACGAAATACGACCGTTTTAAAATTCTTTTAAGTAGACCCCCGAAAGCCTTCGGGTTAACGTTAAAAATTGCCGTAATAAAAGAAACGTTACGGCGTTTTCTTTTTCTTTTCTTTATATATATATATATATTAAACAAAACAAAAAGCCTCATTGTGCACGCATTTATAGGCAATTAACCGTTGTAAAACAAAAAGGCGACTTTCACCAAATCAATCATAATAACGAGAAATGAGCATATACAACCTTCTTACACTAGACATATGAAAGATTGACGTACAACAATGCTTCTCAAACGTTCATCTATCGATTTGTTTCAATTAATATAAAAAAAAATATCAAATTATATCATGTAATAATAATAATACATTTATGACGCGTGATTTGCAACTATCGATTTCATTAAACGACGAATACTAAATGTTGTCATTTGAAAACGTTTTTTTATATATTTATTTATCATCATCGTAAATTGACAGTTATGAATATGTATCATCCACATTTATTCGGATATTCAAATCAAAATCTCATATTTTATGACACTAAAAATAAATAACATGATTCTGAAATACAATTTTCCAATATGGATAATATTCGATAAAAAAATCGATAGACAGTCTATCTAAATAACGAATTCCAATAGCTATATAATATGAATATAAATAGATTATATGGATATGTGTGATAATGCGAATCGAATATATATATATATATATATATATATATATATATATGTGTGTGTGTGTGTGTGTGTGTGTGTGTATTTTGAGAAGCTGAGCGGGTGAGAGAAAAAAGTTACCGGATAGACAATTGACCGGTGACAGCTAATGAAAAGTACAATAGGCCCCCGTAATCTATACTTCCTTTTGTTAAGCATTATTCACATGTGTAATTCTTGTAGATTAATATCGAAAGTGGTCAACGAGATGTAATCAAAAGCTTTTTATCTATATTTACGAGGTCAACGCACCAAACACAAAGGTCCTTTTTTTAATGCGTGCGCGATAAAAGGACGTGACCGGAGAAAATTAACTGACAAAAGAAAAACTCATCTTACATATGAGAGAACGTTATAAGTTAAAGGATATATATATATATATATATATATATATATATATATATATATATATATATATATATATATATATATAATAAGTGAATATGATTCGTTTTGTTGGTAACGACTTGTAAAATTCATAGATTTTCCAATAAAAAGTACATACATATATATATATATATATATATATATATATATATATATATATATATATATATATATATATAGACGTTCGGCGTTGTTGTTTCCTTTTTTTTTCAATGCACATGTATCCTTTGGATTCCGTTTCGATCATATATATATATATATATATATATATATATATATATATATATATATATATATATATATATATATATATATATATATATATATATATATATATATATATATATGATAGTTATAGGAATCGACGTGTTAACTCGAATGTCTCTTGTTTTTGTTTCAGGTCCTCTCAAAGGGATGAAAAATTGGCTCCCTTCATATATATATATATATATATATATATATATATATATATATATATGTGTGTGTGTGTGTGTTTGTGTGTGTGTGGTGATTGTTTGAGAGTCAGAGAGAGATATAAATGGAAAAGAAAACAATGTCGTAATGAAAATTCGAGAAAAAAACAAAATGGCCCTCTACTTTCATTATATATTCATTTTTTTTATCAAAAAACAAAAAATATATATATTTTAAAATATTTATTGTTAATATTTTTTTTTCAATATTATAAAATATGTATATTTAAAAATTAAAAGTATATTTAAAAAATAAATCTTTTTTATAAAAAAATAATTTTTCTTTAGATCATTATTTATATTTATAATAGAATCGAATATTTAATTTTATAGCACACTCAACATTCAAAATTTTTAAATTCATTATATTAATATATAAAAGTCAATTTGTCCGAAAGTCGAGAACGTATATACAGCACCGTAATAAATAAAAAAAGTGTGCGTGTCGAAAGAAATCTATTCGCTTTCTCATTTCAGCAAACTTTCAGCCTTCTCCCCTCCCCCCCTTAGATTTTTCTCACCGAATTTTTTTTCCATTATTTTTCCAGTATAATCGAATAAAATGAGCTACGTTGACTCATTGAAAGTTTTCCTTTTATTTTTCCGCGCGCGTAATTACTATTATACAGCGTGCGTACATAAAATCGTACATTCATATTATATATATATATATATATATATATATATATATATATATATATATATATATATATATATATATATATATATATATATATATATATATATATTTGGGGGGGTGTTAGTTATACATCAATTGAACGTGCGTTCAACTCGTTAACATTTGTAAGACTAAAAATACTCTGTTGATTATGCTTGAAAATGAATACTGAATTACGCTAATTTAAATATTTTTTTTTATGGTTTCATTATTCTCATTACGTATGCGTATTTACAAGTTTGTGCGATATGTAAAAATGTACATTTTTTTCCTAATGTTGAAAATTTTTTTACGCTTTATTACCGGTTTTTTTTTCCGCATACATACATGTGAATTTTATAATGTCGTTGTCGTGTTAGACGAAATATTTATTATGATATAAAAATTATTTAGCGATGTGTGTGTGTGTGTGCATTTTACGGGGTTGTTTGTTGTTCGTGTGTTAATTTATCAATGAAATGCCGACCATATGAATTACAGTAGTTTTATAATGGGATTAAATTAAGGACTGTCACCTGTCCATCATCAATTAATGAGATCAATTGATCGTAAAATCCATGTTTATATAGAATACGATAAAAATAGAGTGTGAAAATGTGACTTTCATTCAATAATTACGTTTAATTTAATTTTTGAATAAAAAAAATATGTTGTATTTTTAATTTTTTTTCTTTAAAAGATTCTTAATATCTATTTATGTATAGAGAATTTCTAGTATTAATATTTTACTATATACTATAAAATATTCAGTTACAATACTTTTAAACTTATTTTGGTAACTAAATTTAAAAATATCTTTGTCGAGTTTTTTATTTTATTTTATCCTTTCTTTGTTCCAAGAATCGTACAGAATGGACTTTATGAAAGAAAGAAACTAATTATAACTTTAAATTCAGCATATCAATTATAGTTTTAAATTTCTTAAAAAAAATATTATTATATTATTCAATACATTTTTTATAGTTTTTTAATATGAGAAAATAAAATTTTAATGAAAATTTTCAAAAATAAAAAAATGTATTCGAATACAAAATTAGTTATATATATATAAAAAATCAAAAAAAAAAGTAATACAAAAATTATAGTAATATTTTTTATGTTGTATTGAAATATACCGGACTACAATTTCGACTTATTTTTTAAACTACTTAGACTAAAAAAAATATAAAATTTTTAAAAAAAGTTGATTTTTTGTTAAAAAATCAATTTTTTTTTTGATTTACATTTAATATGATTTTTAGACAAAAAAATGGGGTAACTTTTAAACTTAAATGGTAAAAATAAGATCTATTTTTTTATATTTTTTATCATCATCAATATTATTTTTTTAACTAATATATATTTAATTTTACTAAATATTTCAAATTATTATTGGATATTTTTATAATTATAAATTAAATAATATCTCAATGAAAAATAAAAAAAACAACATTAAACAATTATAACGCATGTTTTTTTCCAAAAAAAAAAAAAATTTAACAAAACACATGGATAAATAACTTAATTAAAAATAGATTAACATATTTTTTATATTATTAAATTATAAAACACGTGCGCATTCGTATAAATTATACACGTATATATATAAAAATAGTTCATTCAATAACAACTAATACAAATATCATATATATATATATATATATATATATATATATATATATATATATATATATATATATATATATATATAATAACACACTACATGTCGTCTGCGACACCATTTTTTTTATTTTATTTTTTATTAATTTTCCTAACTCTACTTAGACAGATAGACGGATAGATAGATAGATAGACAGTTAGGTCCAATCATATCCAATTCTATTTTTATTTATTTATTTATTATTTTTTATTCGTACGCGTAATGATACATGTGACGGATGTGATGAATTGAATGTTCACTCCGTGTCACTTAACATGCATGTAACGAAATAACGGAATTGTCGCTCTATTACGGCATGTGATCTACGCCATGTTCCCATGTATAATAGTATCCTTTTCAATGTGTATTTTATATAAATATATATATATTTTTAATATACATATATATATATATTATTTTGATGCAAAGTTCAAAATTATCGGCCATAGCAGCCGCTTTAGTTAAGTTGCTTTATCAAAGGCTCGCAACGGTTAATCATAGCAATCACGGCAAATTATAGACAAAGCGAACGTCGCTCATACAAACGGACGCAATTTTAAATATTTAATCGGATCGACATATGGGACGTTACTTAAAATTTAATATACTTTTGTGTCTATTATTTTTTTGTTTTATTTAAATTATTTGTGTCAAATATGTTGAATTATATTATTATATATATTATAGTGAAATAAAAATGTAAATTTATTTAGATTAAATGGTAAATATAATCTATTTTATATATAAGTACTACGCATTTTTTAGTATTAAAAATTGAAGTTTGAAATGTTATGTTGAGATATTAGAGTGAAACGTACCTGCTGGACAATTGCAATCGGACATGTCCCTTTTGATCCTCATGAGGTTGCCCACGGTCTGCTCCTGCTTCAGTTCCTGAAGTACGAGCCTCCTTCCCGTCGACACAGCCTCCCTGGTCATTCTCCTGTGAAATTTGTCTTCGACTTCCCTCTTGAGACGCATCATCAACACTTCGCTCGGTTCAACTATAGCGTTCTGCAAATTGCCGAACCTCTCCTCTAGATTCGCAATCTTGTCCTCTAGCAGTACGCCTTTATACGTAGAGTACGCGCTCATCACAATACTGAAAGTGCACAAACCGCACAGGAACAAACAAACATTGTTATTTTTATTGTTTTTGACGTCGTTGTGATTTTTCGTAGACTTTTGCGATCCTTTCGAATCGCTCTGAGCCTTGGTCTCCATCATTTTTCGATCGATTTCGATTTTTTTATTTTAAAAAAAATATATATATATATTATAAAACTACGTATAAGACGATATGCGACGATTGATCTCCCGAAATCTCGCGTGTTTTATGATATCCATGTTTTGACAGGATATATCAAAAAATTATCCATACATATATAAATATAAACATAAGATAAACACTTATAATTTATTTTTAATATATATATATATTTTTACTCTACAGGATGTTCACATATTTTTTTTTAATTTTCGTCTAGGATGTTTGTTATTATTTATATTCAGGGGTGTATTTTTTTATATATATATTTCGCGTTTCGTACTTTCGTACGTCGTGTACGAAAGTCGAATCGTGACGACGGCGCGTACTGTTCACACCGCGAACAGAACTCGACTGAAAGCTCCGTGGGAAGGGAACCCGTCGGTAGAAGTAACGCGTTCGTCAGTCTTCGGGCCCGCTGTTCGGTTTTCTTCGTTATTATAAAGCCGCACGACCGACAGGCAACGTGTTAAAAAGTGCACGGGTTCGAATCACCAATATCAAAATTGAAAAAAATAATAATTAATCGATTATATGACGATACAAAACGTATATTATATTTATTTTTATTTAAATTATCAACTACGATTATCCATATAATTCCTTTAAATCAAAAAAAAAAAAAATTCTTATTTGAATTAACAGTATGCGTTGGCAATGTCGATTTTAATTCTCATATTATGAGCAGCTCAATATTGTAACATAAAATTCTCAAATTACAACCGCCTCGACTTTTTTTCAATGTATCAATTCTATGTAATTTAATTTTTTAATACTTATTTACGTATATTGGTGTTTCCCAACGTAGGTCTCACACCTTACAGGGGGGCAATTTGATAGTTAAGGGGAGGGGGCAATTCAAAAATGGACTCGACACGACTTTAACCCTTTTACAATTATTTTGAATTCGAATTTTAGTTTTTTATTAAATGTTTTGAAATTTTGCTTACTATGTTTTGTTAACAATTTCATAATGATTTCTTCCTAGAAACTAACATTTATGTTTCTTAAGTAAACAAATCAATTTTTAATATTAAAAATTATGTATGTTAAATAAGGGGGGGGGGCATAAAAAATTTAGAAAGGTTAAGGTGGGGCATGACATAAAAAAGGTTGGGAAACACCGACATATATTGTTATTTACTTAATCATTTAAAATAATAACAAATAAAACTCATTATAATCGCTTATATATAATAATATATGTATGTCTATTATATTGTATTATTTATTTTAGTATGAGTTTCGACTTACGTTCAAAGTTGCAAAACTGAACCCCGTCGTAAGTCGAGAACTGACTGTAAAGTGAATATCGCTACTCAACCATTTAGGTGTCTAAATAATTAATAATTCATCGAATCGAAACTAACAGTTATCGTATTAATGTTCCATTATCCATAACTGAAATTCAATTATATATATATATATATATATATATATATATATATATATATATATATATATATGTGTGTGTGTGTGTGTGTGTGTGTGTGTGTATATATATATATATATATATATATATATATATATATATATTAAATTATAATACTGAATAAATATTAATTATGAATTCAAAACAGACTTGTTCAATTTAAAAATTATAACAAATAGAAAGCTTTGAGAATTTTAAATATTCTATTCAATTTTATTATGTTTTAATTTATTATTTATTATTCAAAATGTTCTTTATTTATTTATTCAATTATTTTGTTCTATAATGTTATATTCAATTTCAACCATTTCTTAATATAAATAAACCTCGTGTAAAATTTAAAATAATAACATTTTAATCCATTCGATTCAATTTATACAGTAAAAATTTCAAAATAACCAATATATTTTTTAACATTGTGTATATTTTTTTTAAATAAATAAATATATTATCTACATATATGGAAATGATTATTATTTTTTTTAATTTTGCATAATTTTTACAACTTCTTCGTTTTCATACAAAACCCTAATAATTTCTATTAAATCTAAAATAAAAATAATAATTATAACTGTAAATTTTTTTTCATGATATTGAATTTCAAACGACACACTTTTGAGATTTTTGGAAATCTTTCATGGCATAATTTAGATTTATATGGCAACCGTTCTCTGTTTGCATTCTGATATATGCCACCCGCAAATTCTCAGAATTGCATACCGTATCTATTATATATATATATATATATATATATATATATATATATATATATATATATATATATATATACATATATATATATATATATATATATACATATATATATATATATATATATATATATATATATATACATATATATATATATATATATATATATATATATATATATATATATATAAACCATTTATATATATGTTATATATGAACCACAAAGCGTGATTCCTTACTTCAATAAACAACAATCAAATTATGTGTTAAAACATAAATAAATATTTTGACCTTTAAATATTTTCAGACTAGTGCCATTAATATCAGCGGATTTTTATGCAACTATTTTTCAATATCGAACAAGTTTCGACAACTCGACTAAATCAGCTGGCAATTATTAATAAAACACCTGTTCAAATATATTAATAAATAAAAAAAATCCTGTTTAAAAAATTTATAAAAGTTGATATTAATTGAAACGTTATAAATAATATAGAATAGAGCGAAACGACATTTTAAATCGTGCGAATTACGCGATTGAATATACCTGGTATAAAATAATTAATACGTAAATAAACCTGACGGTATAAAATAAAGATAAAATTACCGCAATTATTTGATATAATTTAATCGAAATATAATTACTGAAAATCATTTTAACGTCGCTCGACACGAAAGTGTATAATAATATTATACATATATTTTTATTTTCGAATATAAACAATTTCGCTATACAAACCGAATATTAAAAATTATTAATAATAATAAAAAATAAAAATAAAAACGTAAACATATATTATTAATGTTATATAGCCGTAAGGCAGAGGTTTAATTGCAATAATATTTTGTTTCCGCTGATTGCTTTCTCGAATGCTCGTACGTTTATATCAAAAGTTCATCAGGGGGAAAGAAGAAAACAAAAATATTTATGCCCACGTTCGATATATTGTATTCGTATTTATTTATATATATATATATATATATATATATATATATATATATATCGATTTCATGAGGTCAGGGGGGGGTTGCTAAAATAAAATATAAATTGATTTGAATGACTTTTTACATGTAAATTTTTGCGTTATGACATTTATTAAATCGCATATATGCTCGTTTTTATTAATGACGTCGTTTGTGTTAATTTGTCGTTATTAACTATGCAAAATTATTTTATAAAAAATACAGATTATTTATTAGTTTACAGGAAAAATGTATGAATAATATAAAATATATAAAATGATGTAAATGTCAAATGCAATTTTATTATCATAATGTTTTTTTCTAAAATCATCATTTCAATTGTTTAGGATTTATTATTTTTCATTTGTTTTGTTTTTTAAATTATTTTTTATATATATTTTTTGTATGTTTCTAATGATCAAATACACACGATATTTGATTCTTGTATAAACTTGTACACGGGTCCACTTGTTTTATAATAAAAAAAACATTAGTTTTTTAATTTAAATCATATTGAATACAAAATTATTAATCAATGTTTTTTTTATAATATAAAATTAAGACAATAAAAATATATTAATATATTATAAGATATCTTCATTTTTATTAGAAAAAATATTATATATATATATATATATATATATATATATATATATATATATATATATATATATATATATATACAGGGAATACGTTTTGCACAAACGTACTTATTGCCACCCCTCAAATTTAATTTACTCGCGAATGGCTTTTCTTTTTTATCCTTCGAGAATTGATTTAACGACTCGAGAGATTTGAAAACCACTGATTTTCAACACGTTTACATAGGAAAATATTCGTATATATATTTATATATATATGGTATTCACATTGGCATTGTTGAGCATCGAGCCGTTATTTATTATATAGAAGTCGTAAACCGCTTTATAGACGAGGGGGTACAAACTCGAAGGGAACGAAACTTTATTTTACACGTTTTTGTTTATTTAAAACTTTTTTTTTTTCTCCGCCCTTTAACTCCTGTACAATGAAACAACCTTTTGAATGGTGGCAGCGTTCAACTGTTGAATCCAGTCCATTTGAGGGTGGGTTTTTCAGGTAAAAAGCGAATTTAGTGCGGCACATATATGCGAAAAAAAAAGAAACCGCACACACCCCATTGTGCAAACATACTTTCGTCAGGATAATATATAATATATTATATAGGTGAATAAATATATATATATATATATATATATATATATATATATATATATATATATATGTATATATATATATATAATATTTACCATGTTTTGACACGGATCGAATAAATAAATAAATAAATATACCGTGAAATGGTAATTTTGAACGGTCCGTTAGATTGTTATTAATTATTTATCGATTGTGCGATAATTGATTTGTTAAAATTATGTCGAATATATATATATATATATATATATATATATATATATATATACATATATGAAATTCAACATGATAATGTATCGCTTAATTTATTTTATTAAACCGTATTCTTTTAACCGAAGGGACGTTATTTAAATGTCGAATTTTAATGTTTAACTAGTTATAAAAAGTATTGATCTTTTTTTAAATATATTTAAAACTATTTTTACATAATTTATATTACTAAAATAATTTAAAAAAAAAATAAAAAATTAAATAAGACAATATTATATGATATATGTATAAAAAAAATTATCTCTGAAGAATTTAGTCTTTTTTATCCGTAACGTTTTATAAACGTATGATAAAGTATTTGTATAATAATATATATATATATATATATATATATATATATATATATATATATATATATATAATAGGAAAGAAAAGCCACTGTCAGAAATTGCACAATATGAGCTATCGTACGATAATATTCATAAATTTACATAGCGTATATTCAATGTTTCGTCATGATGAAATGAAATTCGAAAAATAAAAATAACATACACATATATATATATATATATATATATATATATATTTATTTATATACGTATATAAATATATAAAAAGGTAGTGATAACTCAATATGAAACAATCTAATATATCAATGGCCGAGACGCACAAGGAATTCAACGGAAGCATTTATATACGTTGCGATCCCAACAAAAGCCTATTCTAACATCGGCCATTTGAAACATTTCACTTCGATATCTAAAAACGCGCGCGTGTGTGTGTGTGCGTGTGTATGTGTATACATTTTAAATATGTGTATACGTTTTTATATGTGTATACATATATTTATATAATGATGGTTATGCGGTTCTATTGTAGGACCGCATTGACCGCAAGGGTGAGTGAGCTCTTCTTTCGAAGGGTTTTTACCTATTATCAAAAATCAAAACATTTATCAAAACGGTTGCTCTTTTGTGGTAATCGCCGACGGCTATAAAATTTCATGTATATTTATATTTATATAATATATATATATATATATATATATATATATACATATATATGTATAAATATATAACTTATTTATGCTTGGAGTATAGTTAAGTTATCATCACAATGAACAAGTTATTTATATGCATTTATATTATATGAAATATTCATTCTGTTTTTAGTTTATTTACAATATAATAAAGTTATCAAAATATATTTGTATAATATTTAAATTTATTTATTAAATTCGGTGAGTGAAGATGAAATTTTACTGACTGAAATAAAATTTATTATATAAATTATAATATTTCATTGAAAAAATGTTACATAAATATTTTTTGTTAATGAATTATGAATTTTTTTGAAATAATATATTTTTTTATAAGAAAATTGCGATCATTTTAAATAATATTTTTTTATATATGTAATAAAATATTCTAATATAACTTTGAACTACAAAAATTATAAACATTTTACATCAATAAGTTGTACTTGATTCATTTATATATAATAAATTTTATAATATTGTGCTTCTATATATAAAGCGAATAAGTATTAAAAAAAATATATAAAAAATACAAAAAAAAACCCTAAAATTTGTTTATATATTTTCTGTTGAATTTTAAAACATTATTTTATTAATTATTTTATAATTGATTCACGGGGAAAAATTTTTAAGTACGATTGCATTTTTAATATGCATTATCATATTAAAATCAATATAATTTCGTTATATTATCGAAATTTATTAGATATATATATATATATATATATATATATATATATATATATATATATATATATATATATATATATATATATATATATATATATATATATATATACCGGTTTTATAAATCGATTATTTTATTATTATTATTGATTAAAGTGATTGAGAATTTATATTGGATACATTACAAACCTAATATACTATAACATCACGATATTATATTATATTATATATCGATCTGTTGGCTTAATGTACTCAACATTGCTGAAATTTGGTCGTATATCAATTTTCATTAGATATTAATATACTATATAATACAATGTGAATTTATACGGAATTTAATTTCTATATATTACGAAATATTTAAAAAAAATATATGATAATATATTTTTTCTTCAAAAATCGATATATGTGCTATTATTATTTGATATACAATTGTTGATAGTTTTACACAAATATATCATATTTTATTTATAATATAATTAATAAATGATAGAAAAATATTTATATTTATTTTATTTCTATTTGCTGAAATTATATTGAATAAAATATATTCGAAGCGATTGTTTAAGATTAGTTCAATTTTTCATCTTGTTCAACGATAAATTGTAATAATAATAATAATTATTATTATTATTAAAATTCATAATCGTAATTCGGTTACTTTTAAAAAGAAATTTATTTAAATATTTTTTTCAGCGATTTTCTTGAATATATAATCGCGATGGAGAACGCTTTGAAATTTCCTTGACGTGAAATTTGCAAATTCATTATGATGATAATTAATAATGTCGTTTATATTTTAAAAATGAATTTAAAAGTATTTATTAGCATAAATCGTATTGTGTTGTAATAAAAAAAATAATCTTATTTTTTTTCGACTTTTTTGGTCGTTTTGAATATATTTTACACGTCTTTTCTTAAATATATATGTCGCTGAAAATACATTAAATTTGATTTAATATATAAAACACATTTGCTTGCTTAGTATTTTAAATGTATATTTTAATAAAAATTTTATAACATTTTCAATTGAAACAATGATATAAAAATTCAATTTATTATCCGCTGTTTTCAATTTATTTTTAATGATTTTTTAACGTAATATATATCAAAAATATCCAATATTAATAATTATAATGTAATGTTCAAAATGTTTATTATCAAATGAGAAGATAAATAGTGTACTAACTCGATTTTGTAATCAAGGTACAATATATTTTAATGGAAAATGCAATCAATGTAATGGTTAATCTTCGGATATACGTTGGAAAAACCTCTGTTTTAGATTGCTAAGTATTCAACAATTCAAATCGTAAGTGGAAAATATTAATTTAAAATGTTTAAATAAGATAAAATATTTAACAAAAAAATAAATCAACATTATTAACGATAACACGTACTCGTAAATTATGTTCACAATGTGCGTATTGTGAGTTCGTATAAATGCAGATTACGTTACAAACAATTTCTTTATAACGAGGCGATAAATTTTTCACCGCGAAATTTTCCAAGAAAAATTAAGTGAAAAGCAAACTTTTGCTCTTTTATATTCTGTTCATTTATGTATTTATTTATTATTATTATTTGCGTCGTCTTATCTCGACGGTGTCGGAGTTGAGAGTTTCTTCTGACCAACTTTTTTTTTTCTCTCCACTTCTTCAGGAAACGAAGTCGACAACTCCAACTTATCTCTTATTTTTATTATTTATTTATTTATTTTTTTTATTTCGTTGTGCATGTATAAAATTTTATTTATACGAAACGGAAAAGTACAGCGGAAAATATGACGAAAGACGCCGTCCTTTTTGACCGTGAATTTTAACCCTTTGCCGTCCCATTTGCAAATTTTATATATTTATTTTTTGATATATAAAAATAAATCTATTTTTTTTTTGTTCACTTATATTGTTTTAGATTTACATCGTTTTTTCAGACTTAGTCATTTTCGTGAAACGTATTATATTGCTTTTTGAAACGCATTTGAAAAATTTTCGCATGCAAATACACCTGACTCACGTAAAAGTGAATATAATCATGCGTCACCGACATGATTTCAATTAGTGTCAATAATGTGACTTTACAATGCGCACATTAAGCGTTCATGGGTTTTTCTTATTAACGAATAACCGATAAACGTCCGCTTTGTAATAAACGAGAAACGACGTCGACGGCGTCACGCAATGTTTACGTCGTTCACGTGATATGTCGCGCGCACGTGACACGTTCACGTTACGTGCATCGTACCGTTTCCAATATTATGGATGCATCCGTGATTTTTCTGTTTTTGTCATTATGCCGTTCGATTTGTTATGTTTTCGTATGTTTATTTATTTATTCTCACATAAAACCATTACGAGGTCTTTAATCTTTCGCGTTTTATTTTCGTTATTTTTACTATAACGTTGAAACGTTTAGTGATTAAACGGTTAAATATGACTCGTGTGTTTTTGATATTAATGATTTTAATTTTTTATTTTATTAAATATTTTTGATAACACAATAAACCTGTCAAACCGTGAACCACAATATAATATATTAATGCTGTAAAATGATTAATAGTGTTTAACAAATGGATTAAATATCACATATATATTGTTATTAATATATACAATATTTTTTATTAATATAAATTTAATACAATTATAGTAACGAAAAGTATTGTTTTGTTGATTTAAAATTGTACAAGCGAAAAGTATAGTATATGACGTTAATAGCATTAATTTTAGAGACAAACTGTCAAAATCGAAGGAAATCAAAATAAAATTCAATCGTAAATGCTGAAATATTTTACATAAAATCAAATATTAATAAATTTAATTTTTATATGACAAGGATCTATATTTTGAGTTGTGAAGATCATTTAAGATTAAATTACGAAAATAAAATCGTATTTGACAAAATAAAAAATGCTTCTCAACGACGCTAGCATTTTATATATATATATATATATATATATATATATATATATATATATATATATATATATAAAATTATATAATCAATATCAAATATAGAATAGACTCTAATCTTTTAATTAAAATATTTTTTAATAGTTTTTATTATATTTATTTTTTGAGAATATATACATCTTTCAGGATAAAAAATAATCCGCATTAAGAAATGAAACATCGAAAATATGGCTGATCTTTTTCATCAATTGTATACATTATCGATGCCGTTGAGCGAAGGTTCGGTCATTGATCAATCGTTCGCCCTTCTTTCTTGAAGTACTACATTATAATAATACGATCTATATTCTATATTTATATATTTTTTTTTTTGAAAAGGAAGCCAAAGGGATTATATTAAATAAACGCATTTGCTTCCAATATAGCGGAACGTGTGGACAGTTTTTTGATGATCACTACGTTTCGGTTAAATCTTATCAAAGGGCTCGCATCCAAAGATCGAAACGTAGAAGCATTCTCTTGTCGCGACGCTATTTATCAGGATCTTGCTCCTTTTCAACGCTCAAATATGCCCCCTTTTCGTTTTGTTACCCTCACGGACCACCACCATTTTCTCCCCCTTAATCTTCATAAATTTTTCAAAAGTTTCCTTACGTTTTTCCATATACCATAAGTAGATGGCGAGTATTGATTCGTTTGTCAGTTTCGGTTTTGATTTGACCTTTCACCATTTATTCTCTTATTATTATTTTTTTGTTAATATTTTATCTATCAATTAAAACAGCTAATATAATTTATTTTTATAAATTCTTATTATTTTCATTATTTTTGAAATCAATACAATCTTTCGTCGTTTTCATCGAAAGTAATTCCAAATACCTTTATATAATATTATTTAATTATCATATTTTTTTTAAATCCATATGTGCACTTTTTTGACATAAATTATAATATAATATTAGTTAATGTAAAGAGGCATACATTACTTTTATTGTTTATATAATAATATAATTCGTTGATTTAATAATTCAACGTAGATTATTATTAAAAAATACAAATATATATATATATATATATATATATATATATATATATATAAATTATTAAAAAAAACTACAATTTAATATTAAAAGATTCTCAGTATCGTTCGATAAATTTTATTCAATCATACATATACAAAAGATAGAACCTGAGCGAAATTAATGAGAATCCAAAAATAAACCCATACGAAAATGATCATTTCTCTCGTTCGCATCATTAATTAATTCCATCAAAGAAATATATTTATAGTAAGTAATCTTCTATTTTAACATCTGATGAATAATTTATATACATATATTTTCATATCTCATACGAAAGAAAGCAAATATTTTCATGCGGTAAATATCGAAGGAAAGACGTCAACATTAACATATGATGGGAAATACGCATAATTTTCATAATATTGAATTAAAAATATAGTCAAAACATTATTTCATATATAAAGATAGAAAATTGATGGATATTTATCGAAATATTTAATAAAAATTATAAAAAAAACGGTATATTTTTTTTAGAACAATAAACATGTTATATAGGAATTTAATTAAATTTTGATAATATTATAAAATTGAAAAAAAATATTTACATTTTTTCTGTTACGCTTTTATAATATATTTTTTTAAAAATTTCGCTTATTTTTCATTTTACCCATTTTTTTATACACGTATGTCCAAAATATATATAATATTAATCAAAATATAATTTATTAATATATTTAAAAATCGTCTGTTTTAATCATTTTTTATAAGTAGAACTTATTTTTTTATTTATTAATAATCATATAAGTGTATTACCAATAGTCTATTATAGAATTATTAAAATGTTTATTTTTAATTAATATTTTTTTCTTATTTTAACAATAGATATTATTTTATATTGTATATATTTAATATGAAAGCTAAACATGACAGAAAAAAATCTAGTATTAAAATATTAATGTACATCGAAATGGGTGATATTTTTTTTTTTTGAACACGCTGTATAAAATTATATTATTTTCGATGCGATAAATTATTTTAAGACACCAATATAACACGTTATTAAAAAATAACACGGACAAAAAATATTAATATATAAATATATATATATATATATATATATATATATTAAGAGCGAAACGCGAAAATTCCAGACGAAATAAATTATAAAGCGAACGCACATTATCAGTTTCGCGTTAGTCGACGTTGCATGAAAATAATGGCAATAAAATCCCGAAGGATTTTTCCCGTTCTTTTATTATTATTATTATCGTAAAGAAAAGAAATATTTCGAGTGCCGAAACGCGCCCTTAAGCTTTTCCGGAGGAAACTTTTAATTTTCGCCGGTGAAATATGAACGTCTATTTAAAGTTCGCGCAATCGATGAATAAAATATTAATAAATATCGAACGTTGACAGTTTATTAAAATCTACAGATATTCTTATATGCGTTATATATATTTATGATATATTATATTATTCATGTATGCGGTATATTCTCATGGCATACTATTGTACAATAATTCATTCTGAAATTGCAAATTTCAGACTATGTTTACTTATATATATCATCAATGAATACGCTGAAATAGAACGTAAATTATGACAACTTGTTATGTTTACATTTAAATAATTACGCAACGCTTCATCGGTTATTATTATATAATGCGTATAATAAGTAAATATAACATTGTCTAAATATTATTATATACATATAATTATAATGTTCCTTATATGTGTATGAACATTTATTTATACGCCGATTACAAATTATTTAGAAATTGCAATTTTTTTTATTTTAATATAAAAATAATACATTAATCGACGGTGATGATTAGTTAAAATAAAATTACATATTTAAAAATAAAATATTTAAATCAATAAACGATGTTTTATATGGAAAACATAACTGTGCCACAAAAAAACATACGTTTGAAATTTTTTCATGATATACATTAAAGTTTCGTTTTGTAACTTTAATATAATTATTATTTTTTAATTCATATATTTTTTTGAAAGTCTTAGAATTATGTATTTGTAAAATGTCTTCGCTCAAAACTGTTGTCAAGCAAAATTTCTGATGAATTTTATTTTTGATTTTTTGACAAAACAAATACAAAATGACATTAACTAGGATTATCTATTTATGTTGATTTCGCTTTGAATTTATTGATGATGTAAGATAAAAATTTTGATCAGTGTTAGTATGAATAATATATTTTTTTTATAATTAATATAAAAAATTTTAATACATAAGAAATACTTAGATACAAAATATATAAATACACAATCAATACAAACACGCGTGTTATGTATGAATTGGTATTATTTATAAAATATTATTGATATCATTTTTTTTATTACACATATTTTTCCAAAATATTCAAAATAAATTTTCCATGATCAAAAACGTCTGTAAATAATACATAACCATCTGCACGACAAGTTCTTCCAAAATTACTTATCTCTCCTACACTTATAATTCCTCTAATATACCAACGTTCAACTCCTTCATTGGTAGATTTAAATGTTAAACCACCTCCACCGTCTCCATTACATGGAGAAGTACCTGAAACAATGGCAATAATAAAGTTCATAAGTTCAAAATTTATTTTTTCTTAACAAAAAATGATATAAACAGATGAGTTATAATTATTAAAATAAACTAATTACCGTTAAGCCAACCGCCACAAAATTTATCGGGAGTTAGAAATGTCCTTGTCGTGTGAGAAATCTCACTTAAGCATTCAATTCTATCAATAATAGGAACAGTGACAACACGAAGAGTATCAGATATTGATGAATGATTACCTTCAACTGTAAGCCCCCATCCGACAGCCTGAAAATATAATAGATAAAAATTTAATATTTTACACTTATTCAGAATATTATAATATTTTACCTTTCCAATAGATCCAGGCGATATTTGTTCACTGTGGAAAATATCAGACTGAAAATTATAACAAATCGGATGAACAAAATTATAAAAAACGATCAATTGTTCAAGCTCCAATACAGATATATCAGAATTTAGATAATGATTAAAAAAGAATTCATCGGGAATATTAATTTTTTTTATCTAAAAATAAATAATATGAAAGAAAAATACGGTAAATATAAATTATTTAAAATTAATTTTAAAAAGTGATCAATTACTACTATACCTTAGATTTTTGAACGTATGCATATCTATCATTTTCCTCGTGATCCCATTCTCTATGATATTTTCCTACGCCAACAATGAAATCATTGACTGGTCCAATGACGTTATTATAATTATCGTAGAAGCAAATAGCTCCTGTAATATTAATAATTTTAAATATAATTAACAATACTTTATAGAAACGATCAGGTTTAAACAATAGTTAAATTACCACTAATGACGATTCTATTACTTAACAATGTGCCACCGCAAATATTTGTGAAATTACCCTTATTCAATCTATAGATACCGACGTGCCACGGCGAATTTCCTCTGATTTCTTCGTAAGCATTAATTGCGCGCTTTTCGACACGTTTTTCTCTAATATCGCCGCAAACTGAATAACGGAAAATTTTAAATCGTTAACATATTTACAATACACTATTTGAAATTTATCGTTTTCATTTACCCGGTGTACAATACGGTGGTGGACCGTTCCAATTACCGTTTACACATATTAACGTTCTTAGTAATCCGTAATCGGATGATATATAGCGATTTTTACATTTAGCCCTCACAATAGTTCCATCAAGGAGATTTTCAGAACAGTCAATAGTGATACCTTTGTATGAACAAAAAAAATTTACCGTTGTCGACTCCAATTTGGGACACGCTCCTAGGATATTTAATTATATTATAAACTTATTATTGACGAAAAAAATCGATCAAATCTTTATATTATTCAATATTTTTTACTTACTAAGACATTTAACATTATTTTCCCACTTTCCCTGATAACAAAAATCATAATTACTAGGTGTTTCATAATAATCAATATCACATTCATATTTCAGCGACAAAAATTCGATTTTATTTTTCGAATTGCGAAACTCATCCAAAATTGTGTATTTTCCATTATTGATTGATGTCGGAGGAGTACAGGAAAGAAATCTTAAATTTTTTTTAATGAATTTAAAGATTTATTTTACAAAAAAAAAAAAAATTAAAATCGTTTGTCTTTTCAATTAAAATTGTATTATATGGTAAATATATTATATACTCAGTATCATCAGTGAAGCTTTCATAAGTGATCGTGATAATTTCTTCATTATTATCCTCGTGAACGTCTTTTTCATCTTTTGGTTCCATTTTTTCCGCAATAGAAATCTGTTTCATAATGAAATGTCCATACTTGAATATATTTGTGAAAACGGCGTAATGATTTTTGGAACATGTTGTGCCTGTTTCATCGACCGGCGAAGCGCTCACAATACCTCTCAATACCCATTTGATATTTGAGTTTTCCGTTATATTAAATAATAAACCACCTCCACTATCTCCTTCGCATACAGAGATACCTGAAAAATATGAAAACTTTACGAAAAAAAATTATTATATATTATTTTTCAATGAAAATCTAAACCGAAAACAAAAAAAAAACTATAATAGAATATAAGTATGAACTCGCTTTCATTATGATAACCGGCGCAAAACTTATTTGTCACAATAAATCGACGAAATTCGGACGGAAGATCATCCCGGCATTTTATATCATCGACAACAGGAACGTGTACAACCTTTAAATAATCTGACGCAGAACTTTCGACGCCTTCTTTTGTTAAACCCCAACCGGCAACCTGATAGTATATATATATATATATATTTAAAATTGAGTGAAATGAATATTTTAATAATTTATATATAAAATTATTAAATACTTTTCCATATCTTCCAGATGTAAGTAAAATGGAATCTGAAACAAGATTTTCTAAATGGATACAAGCCGGATTGACAGACTCGGAAAATTCAATGGTTTTCATTGTAATTATCACCGCTATATCATCGTATAAATTCGTTGTATAACCTTTATATTTTTCCGGAATAGCTATTGATTCGATCTGAATATTTTTAATTTGAATTAGAAGTTATTATTATTATTATTATTTGTAAATTTTTATTATATATTATTATTAATAAATAAAAATCATACTTTTGAAGTTTGAACGTGTTTATTGCGTTTACGTTCTTCGTGATTCCAATCTCTATAAAGTTTTCCTACGGCGATTTCATAATCTTCTTTCTTATATTCGGTGAAAGGTTTAAAACAATGGGCGGCTGTATGAAAATTTTCAATAAAATAATATAAGATTATTGAAAAACGTAAGATTTTAAACAGCGTTCTCACCTGTAATAATAACTCTACTTGTTATAATTGTTCCTCCACATTTGTATTCGTGTTTTCCATTTTCTATCTTATAAATAGCAACGTGCCACGGAGAACCACTTCTGTTTTCTTTTTCACCGCCAATAATTAATGCCGCCGCTTTTGCGGCTTCGTTACCGCAAACTTCAAATAATAATGTGTATTAAATAAAATATTTCTTCTATCATAAGAGAGAATGAAATAAATTATTTAAAAAAAAAATACCGGGTTTACATCGTGGAAGTGTTCCGTTCCATTCTCCATTGATGCATTTTAATCCTTCCAAAACTTCATAATATGTTAACACATGATGACTTTTACAATTTGGAATTGCTATTGTGTTCGGTTTTGCTGGCATATTACAATCAACATTTTCAGCTTCGTGATTACATATAATATCTACAGTTGATGATTTTAACGGTTTACATAATTCTGGAAAACGAATAAAATATTTAAAACCCATTTATGTATTATAAGTAAATATTTTTTAACTTACTGATACATTTAGGGAACTCGGTCCAACTTCCTTTTTCGCATAATACAATATCATTTCCTACCAATATGTAATTATCATTACATTTATACTTTATTGGTGTATATTCTTTCACTTTAGTTCCAGACGTATTTCGAGAGTTGAGAACTCGGTAATTACCATTTTCAAAAGAAGTTGGTAAAATACAACTGTCATCATTATTGTAAAAATGCAAGAAATAATCAATATA
Organism: Leptonema lineaticorne; assembly: GCA_024500535.1. Taxonomy (NCBI): domain Eukaryota; kingdom Metazoa; phylum Arthropoda; class Insecta; order Trichoptera; family Hydropsychidae; genus Leptonema; species Leptonema lineaticorne. The sequence continues at coordinate 3,451,534 of JANIJI010000059.1, read as the reverse complement.
TCTTTTTTTTTCATTACGATTCAATAATAAAATTGACTGTTATTTTAACAAAATAAATGTTAAAAGTTGATATAATTTAGAATTTTATCAAGAGGTTTTAAACGAAATTCGATATAATAATGCTTGAAATTATTTCTAGACTTTTATCATTTAATTATATTCAAAGCAGCACGTCTAATATAATTTCTTTTTTTTTTAAACAACATTAAGATAAAATACATATTTAGTGTAGAATTCTAATAAAACATCGTTTCACATGTTTAATAATTTTAAGTGGAATAAAAAAAAAACGATATTTCACAACATGCATAAATTTTTTTAGAGAAATTTATAATGTAGAAAATATTTTTATTCGTAATCACATTTGCAATATTATTTTATTAATTTATTAATATTTCATTTAAAAATATTTAGATATATATATTGCAGTTTTTTTATATTATTTATTAGAGAAAAAAAATAATTGTTACCTATTGTTTACGTTTGTAGATCGTTGTTTTATAATTAACGCTGTTAAATTAGATGAATTGAATGATAAATTACTATAAAAAAAAAAGTTAATTAAATCAAGAATATATATTTAGTTTAACTTAATAGTAAAAAAATACCTAATATATTCTGGAATATTTCGTATTTGCGAATCCGTTATTTGTGACGAAGCTATAGCTGAAATTGTTAAGAAATATAAATCATTACGTAAATTATATTTTTTTATAATCAATAAAATTATTTGAGATACTACTAAAGATTGTTATCGTTAATGGTTTTGTTTCAATCAAATATTATGGATAACACTATTTATTTTCACATCGTGTAAAAATATTAATTAATAAATGTGATAAAACCATTATTATTTTTTTTTGTATTTTATTATGATATGTTACAAATTTTACATTTTTATCACAATACTTTACCATAAATATGAAGATTAAAAAGAAAAATAAAAGTGTAAAACACATTAGATATATTAAACATTATTTGAACTGAACACACATTAATCTCTACCGAAAAACCGATAACTAATGAAACGTGTAGGAAAAATTTTAAAACGCATTAATTTTGTTGTTTTTCATGGTTTAATTTAATGTACATGTTTATTATATCTTATATACATATATTTTGGAAATACGAGGTGTGTTCAATAAGTAACACTTTTCATCTGGTATCGCACACTTTTTTTTTGATGTGGCCTCCATTGTTGAAAGTGATTTTTATAAGTGAAAAGATTCCCTACACCTAATCTATATGAATAAATAAAATTCAATATAAAAATTAAGAATTTTCATTACTTTTTTAACACACTTCGTATAATAGTTTTAATAAAATAAATATATATATATATATATATATATATATATATATATATATATATAACAAAGGTCAATTTTGTAATTTAAAACCTGTTCATAAAGAATTTTAATTTGTTTAAAAACTGCAATTTTCTAGAAATTCATTTGAATATTAGTGGTTTTTTTATAATATCCTAAAGTCAAGAAAATACTTGGATGTAATTCGATAATAATTTCAAATTACAAATTATGAAGCGATCAATTTTACAATATTCTTTTTAACCGCAATAATTTTATATGTTTCTAAAATTAAAAAGTTTAAAATTAAAATTAAAATTAAAATTAAAATTAAAATTAAAGTAAATATATACGAATTGCGTTAACATTTTTTCAAATATATACAAGTCCTTGAAACGCAAACGTTGAACACCGCTGATTTTAAACAATAAACACTTGAAAATATTTTCAAAATTTATTATTTGATAATTATAATAATTATTATTATTTTAATTACGCAATACAAACAGCGGTTAGCATTTAAATGTTGCGTCTTGTATTTTTTTTATTTACACTGCAATTATTACGCTCATATAATAACTCCTATGTTAATTTTATTGCGTAATTTGCTTATGTAATACATAATGTTTCAATGCGATAATTTTACATAAAATCATATTTAAATTCTTCTCGAGTCTCCGAGTTATTATTTTACAGAACAATTGTTTCGTTTCCTGATGGAACAGAAGCAAAAAAAAAAAATGGACTATAATTACATTGAAACATGGCCCAGCAGTTAATTCAATTCCGAGCGTTCGTTCTTAATTGCGTACTTTTTATTATTATTTTTACTTCCACTTTTTAACACTCGAATTAAAGCTTTCAATTATCCAAGCGAACAGAGCTTTTATCTCGTCCACTATCATTAACATTATCACTATTATCGTCGCTCATCGACTTCTTTTTTAATTTAGAAAAGTGAAGTGCTAAACGATGGCGATTTGTGAAACCGTCTTTGAAAAAAGTCTTTATTATATATATATATATATATATATATATATATATATATATATAATATTTTATTTAAAAACTAATATGATATAAAAGTTTGAATTTATATTTATAGTATTAGATTTTATTTTTGAAACTTGATAAAAATAATATTTTTTTGTTTGATTTAACTAAATATTATTATACAAAATAGGGTTAATTATAAATAAAAAAGCTGTTTTTTTGTATTAAAGTATATATTAATAATCAAATTTTTCGTCGTCTTCGTTCGTTTCCAATTTTTCCGCAATAGAAATCTGTTGCATAATGAAATATCCGTATTTGAAAATATTTGTATAGACACTGTAATGACTTTCGGAACATGTTGTACTCGTTTCGTCAACCGGTGAAGCGCTCGCTATACCTCTTAAAACCCATTTGACATTTGAGTTTTGTATTATTTTAAACAATAAACCACCACCGCTGTCACCTCCGCATACAGCAGTACCTAAAAAATGTTTTAAATTATTTATCATGTATAATTAATGTATAATTTTAAATTATAAACGAGCGAGAAATTTATGCACTTTTATTATAATAGCCAGCGCAAAACTTGTTCGTCACAATAAATCGACGAAATTCAGATGGAAGATTCTCTTCACATGTTCTATCGTCAACGATGGGAATGTGTACAACTTTTAAATAATCCGATGACGAATTTTGAAAACCTTCTTTTGTTAAACCCCAACCGGCAATCTGATGTATATATTCAGAAATGAGTGAAATGATTTTTTTTTAATAATTTATAAAAAAAAATTAAATTATTAAATACTTTTCCAAATTTTCCAGACTCGAATATAATAGAATCTATGACGAGATTTTTTAAATTAATACAAGCCGGATTAACCAATTCGGAGAATTCAATGGTTTTTTTTGTTATTATAACCGCTATATCATCTTGTAAATTTGTTATAAAACCGTAATATTTTTCCGGAATAGCTATCGATTCTATCTAAAATTTCAATTATTTGTTTTTGAAAATTTTTAATAAATATATGAATATATATATATATATATATATATATATATATATAATGATTATACTTTTGAAGTTTGAACGTATTTATTGAGATTGCGTTCATTGTGATCCCAATTTCTGAAGCGTTTTCCCACTGCTATTTCATAATTTTCTTTGTCATAATTTGGATAATTCTCGAAACAATGGGCGGCTGTAAGAATTTTTTTTTATTAAAATTAATAAATTTATTTATTAATTATAAGAATTTATCTCACCTGTAATTATAACTCTAGTAGTTATAATTGTTCCACCGCATTTATATTCGTGTTTTTCATTTTTAACCTTATAAATACCAACGTGCCACGGAGAACCGCTTTTGTTTTCTTTTTCACCGCCAATAATTAAAGGCGCAGCTTTTGCATCTTCAATACCGCAAACTGCATAAAAATATTTATTTATAAAAATGTATTTTTTATTATCGTAAGACAAAATAAATAAAAATTAAAACTACCGGGTGTGCATCGTGGAATTGTTCCATTCCATTCACCGTCGATGCATTTTAATCTATCCAAAACTTCATTATACGCCAGCGTATGAAAATTTTTACAATTCGGAACCGCTATTGTGTTTGTTATTGCCAGATTCTTACAACTGATCCTTTGAAATCCATAATAACAAGCTAAATCAACAGTAGACGATGTTAACGGTTTACATAGTCCTAGAAAGCAATTCAAATAATTATCAATTGATTACGCATATTTCAATTATCAAAAACCGAAGTTAACGTACAGAATTATTTATGCATCTTTGTCAGATCAAATTTACAAAATGAAAAAATAAAAAGGATACTATTAAATCTATTAAATTAAAATTATTTCTAAATTACTTTTCAATTTTAAAAATAGACGTAAATATTTCGAACTTACTGATACATTTAGGAAATTCGGTCCATTTTCCGTTTTCGCAAATTGTGTTTCTACTTCCTATCAATAAGTAATTTTCATTGCATTTGTGCTGTATTATTGTAAATTCTTTTACCTTAATTCCAGAATTATTTTGGGAGTTGAGAACTCGGTAACTACCATTTTCTAAATAATTTGGTAAAACACAGCTATCATAATTGCTGTAAAAATTAAGTATGAATTCGGGGAAAATAATAAAATTTGTATTTTTATCAAAATAATGACATTTACAAACATTTCCAGATTTTTATCTCTAAATCGTATTGAAAACAAGATGTGTAATAGTAAAACGTAATTGTTGGTTATTTAACGAAATAGTGAGACGACTAAGAAAATAAAACATACAATATTATGTAATTTTAAATATTATATATACTTCATCTAAAATTATTTATCATTTATGTATTATCAAAATAAAAATTAATAAATACCTTTCGTTTTCATTTGAAAATTGATCTGTAATTATTGATGATTCCAAAAATGCATTGATTTCTGAAGAAAAGTTTTGTTTTTTTCTAGAAAATATATATAAATAATTTATTAAGAAAATATCTTTATTTTATGGCGAAAATTGCAAACACAAATTACCCAATTTTTGTTGATTGAGATGAAGCTATAAATAAAAAAAATAATAAATTTAACTGATTATACTAAAAATATATTTAGTAAAATAATAAAAATATCTATATTCGTTATATAATATAATTACAAAAAATGTGATCGAGCTATATAATTATACATATAGTAAATAAAATTTTGTAGAAAATTTAATATACAATTATTTTAATAAATTTAATGGATTTCATTTTTTAATACAATTAAAAAAAATACCATATTTATAAAGATTAAAAAGAAGAGTGTATGTAAGCAATGTAATAAATATATTCGACATTTTTTACAAACTAAACACACATTAGTCTACACCGAAAAACCGAAAACTAATGAAAAAATGAAGAAAAATGTAAATTAATTAATAATGTTTTAAACATTATTAATTAATAAAAATTAAATAAATTAACATTATTAATTAATAAAAATTAAATAAATTAACATTATTAATTAATAAAAATTAAATAAATTAACATTATTAATTAATAAAAATTAATTAATAATGTTTTTAAATGTAAATTAATTAATTCATAAATTAATATTGGAATATGTAAATTTTAATTAGAGAAATCAGAAAAAATAGTCGAGGCCATTTTGTATAAAAAATTGCAAATCTGTATATAAACTCGTTTTAGTATTATTTTTTTTCTAAAATTACTATTATATTATGTAAAATCTGTGTTCAATATGAACACATTTTAAAATTTATATCGGAGTTTTCTTATTATTTTCTTAATATTTAAAATAAAAACTGATTTTATTGTTGTAAATCGTCGTTAGAAAATTATATCAAATTTTGATATATGAAATGATTCAATCATAAATATTCTATTAAATAAAACATTTTTTTTGTTATTACACAAGTAATATGTATTCATTTTGAATCAGTCACATAATTTCAAAATATTGAATCACATAATTTCAAAATATTACATATTACTTGTGTAATACATATTACACAAGTAATATGTATTCATTTTTTTACATAATTTCAAAATATTGAAATTAACCAGTAAAAAAATGATTGTGTAAATAATATTATATATATATATATATATATATATATATATATATATATATATATATATATATATATATATATATATAAAACATCAGATTATCACACTATATGTCCAATCATAATCCTTATTGTTTGACATTAATATATATTTTCAGTAATCAATTTTTAATAAAACGATACATATTTTTTTTTATACGAATTTCGATAATCGTTTTTGGGGATTGAAAACGTTGTAATCCTCTTTCTGAAACATATTATATAAACTCGCATAGACACATTAAGCAAACAATAGCAAACAACACAGAAGCGGATACCCTTTTGACCTGTCATTTGTCTTAAGCAATGTTAATTATATATTATATATGGTACCCGAGGCAGTCTCGTTCACGCCCGCTATATCGGTCCTCGCCACTCAAAGGGTTGATACAATAATCCTATTATAATGTGTCGATGGAGTCAGTCGCCCATATATAACCTACAAAATGCGATCATAATGTCTAATTTTCGCTCCGTTTACTGCGAAATCCTATATAAACATATGTGCGAATAAATAGTATAAAGTATATATTTGACTTTTTATATAAAAATATAAAATAATTTTACTATATAATAAAGTTTACATTCTTTATATTGTAATACATATCAATTGATAATGATTAATCATAGTTCTATTATTACGTGATCGTTATCAAAATTTTTAACGTCTGAAAACATAATTCAGTATTGAATAACGTGGGAGCGATATCGAATTATCAGAGTTCATCATAAAAGCCATATCCAATTCGAGCTCTTATAAATGTCGATTCATTTTATCGGGCGTTTCGATTGTGTTACGTAGAATTTTCAGCGTCGAATGACACATTTTTCGATACAGATTCCGACGTCGGATTCGGTATCTTTTGCGTGAAATGTGTCACGATTTTTCCGACGGCGGAAAATTAAGGGGGATAGTGGGGCGGGTGGAAAGCACATATCTCAACGAATCCACCCTCTAGGCGAAAGTTTTTGAATTGAAAGCGAGAAATCCGAGAGGTCCTCGAAAGATTATCAAAGTGAGGGAGATGGAACAAACAATGATACGAGGATTAAGACGAATGTCACGAGAACAATACAAACTCGAGTTAATTCACTTAGTCCTGCGGAGGTGGAGTGTTTGAACATATTTTCGTTAAGAAACGATGGAACGAGGGTCCTTTTCAAAGGCTTTAACGAGTCTACTATACAACAGCTAACCAACATACAACAAGCGCATTTTCAAAATGAAGCCTTATATTCGCTAGTATATACAAATATAATGCATATTTGTGCTCTGTATAATTGCCACGTTCTCTAATTGCACAATCAGAAACGAATATCACGAAAAAACATCGCATATTTTTAATATTTATTATTATTATTTTTTATTGCATTGATAAAAATAAATATAAATATAATATATTTTAATATTCGAATAAAAATTATTTTATATAGCTTTTTATATGATACAACCATTATTAGATTGATGTGTATGAATTACAATACAGTAAAATTTTAATTATCGCTGATTAAAGATACTTTGAAAATACATATTAATTCTAAAATAAATATTTATAATGACAAATAAAGATTAAAATTTTTCATGAGATTTCAGTATAATTTTTAATTAATTATATATATATTTTTGATGATCATTAAAACGTTAAAAAGTTACACATATATATAAACAAAACAAACTACCTACTTTTACATTTCATTTTTAACACAGTTATATAGCACTCATAGAATAACAAATCCGTAATAAAATTAACCAAATGTCCAAAGTGTCCTTTGTAATTAAATCACTTATACGAGACGGGTTTAAGTATATTAATTCTCTATCAATTTCACCTTCCGCCTGACTATAAAGCAGTTCTTACACACGATTCGCCACGATTTTAATTACGGAAACGCATTTAAGCAACCTTCCCGAGGGTTTATCGTTAATATTAACTTCCGTTTCATTTTTTTTTTTGCTAAGATCCACTATTAAATCTCTGCTCTCTAAAGAATCCCGAGGACTCGGCACATGTCCACCAATATGGATGAAATAAAATAAAATAAAAGCTCCGCAAAACGAAAAGGGCAGAAACTGTATAATACTCACTATGAGAACGGTATACGTATAAATTTCGTTATAGAGTTGGCAATATAACAAGCCCGGTCTAGTGGAGAGGATTAAAGAGAAGCTCGTTAGTCCGAAGTCACTGTGACCGGTGCTTAATACGGACCGGGTTTACGACCCCTGGCCACGAAAAACCTACACCCATAGTGCTATTCGTTATTAGGATATTGTCATTTTGAATTAAATATATAACACTGTGATCAAAAAGTAAGATGAATTTGTTTATAAAATGCAAAATCTTTATATATTCTTCTATATCAATTTCATCAACTTCAAAGTAATCCCAGTCCGATAAAACGCTTTTTTCCAGTCTTCGTTTCGATTTTTATCTCTTCAATCGTGTTTAAACGGCGTCTTGGTCTTTTGAGTTTGCTGAATAGCCAGAAGTCACACTGAACCAAATCAGGTGAAAACGGTTGAAAAAGCCAAATATTATTGACAGTCCTACCAACCTAGGAAAAAAATACAATTTACCTGTCTTCCTAATGCTCTTGGAGTTCATAATGACAATTTCACCTTACTTTTTGATCACAGTATTATTATTAAAATATATTATATATAAATTGTCTAAATAAAATAGCATAGTTTGTCGGGTTTGTTTCTGGAATATAACACGTATTTTCACAGTTTATTTATGAAACATAACTTTGTGCTGACGTATTTGACTTGATTTCGGAATTTTCAGTATAAACATCACTTAAAGCGCATCTTGTTTATCGATGAGTAAAATGTGACTTTGTCTTATACTTCACAACTTTATATCACATATGAAAACGATTGTAAATATAATATAAATATATTTTTAAATATCATATTTAAAATCAATTTAAAACATTCAATTTTTTTCATATATTTAAAAATAAATTTTATATAGAATTTAAGTGTGTTTGTTGAATTTTACGTTAAAGGAACTACACAGTAAAATATAAAAGTTAGAAAAAATTATATATATATATATATTTTTTTTTTATTCGTTTTTGTGTGAGATAAGAAAACAACATGACATAAAAATATTCATAAAAAACACAAATTCCTAAATTTAACATTCTGATACCGGAGATATATAAAACCCTAACTATTTTTACAACATACAATATGTTTTATTTAGAGCTTTAATCTTATGAGAATTATTATTACATAAAAATGTTACATTTTTTTATTTCATTAAAAATAAATATATTTTTATATGAAAATATTTACAATTATAGTTAATTTTTTTAATTATATGATATTTTTCAATTGATCTAATATTCAAATATTTATTATTATACAAAGATTTTATTGAATCTATATATTTTTAAAATTCTTTCTTTAAACAATAACATTTTTTATTACATTAAAGTATAAAATATCGCGCATTATCTATAAAATACAAAATAAACATACTTTAAATTGAACTATTGCGAATATCGCACACACACACACATCGTACAATATATTGCAATTGCAATAATACAATCGATAATATCGCATTAAAAAAATACAATTTTTAAACTTTCACGTAAAATACGAATACGTTTTTCTTACCGTATAAGAGGATTATTCAAATCCAATAATTAAACAGCTGTACACCGAAGAATATCCATGGTTAAAACATTTTCGGATCAATATTTTCGTTACGACAATAATCCGACATTTTGTACGAGCGAAAAGAAAATTTTTGTCGCAAACTTTTTTTCCTCTCAACCTCCATTTTTTTTTTTTTTTTTTTTTGGAGGACTTTCTTTCATAAACTTTGAGTTATCATTAATTCAAAAGTTTCTTTATTTCACGGAGCGTGCTTAATTCGCGCAAAAAGTGAAAGGATAATTCATCATCAAAAATCAATTAAAAAAAAATATACACCGTAAAAAAGATCGAGCTATATAAATACGACGAGCATTTTCTTCGAATTAAAAGGAATAATAATGATGAATTGTTTGAATATTCATTTAATACCATGATATATATATATATATATATATATATTAAAAATAAAGATGAAATATTAAATAATTATAATTTAATATCGGTTTATATAGATCGTAATAAATGTGGTTAAAAATATGCAATATGAAATTTTACAACATATTTTTAACACGTCTAAAGCGGGCGCCGAAAATCTAATTTAACAATAGTTATATCGTTATAGCGGGTAACAAGAATCTTTATTACGATTTTTACATTTTAATATTAATACTACTTAACAATGATTATTTAGATTTTTTTGGTTGATATTCGATCATGAAAAAAATATTTCTGTTTTGTTTAAACTTACTTCGAATTAGATGCGTCAAAATTTGACGCATTAAAATCATAATTTCTCAATTATTCCACGAACTTGAAAACTATTCCTGAAGATTTCAGGTCACAGTTCTCATATAACAGTAATAGCAATAATAACAACCAAGCAAAACGTATAAATCGAATGTCCATTTTAAAACCGTCGAAATGGACATTTCGTCTCTGAACATCCGCAGACCATCATCACCACCCAATCTGGTATCCGTGATTCTTCTTATTCGCATTCAACGGATTCGAATCCACGATCGCATTATATTGGCAGTAAACTTTGATGGTGCGATTCGTGCCAAACGTGTCGAGAAATCACGATGAGACCAATGCTGAAAGTGCCTCACACACGAGAAACTATCGACCCGCAGACAAAGGGTCAACTCGTTTTTTTTTTTTTTGTTATCATTCGATAACACGGTCCGCTTCTTAAAGGTTATAAAATATGCAATTAAAAATATTTTTTTATATTAAATTATATTTAAAAATCTCGTTTTCAATATACATTCAACTTTAATTTGTACATATTTAAAGACATATAAGCCATCAACGTAATAAGAATTAATTTGATTTTAAATTATTTATACTTAGAAATATATTCGTGTATATTTTTATTCAGAGTATAAAAGTTAAGATTTATTATATAAATATACACATAAAATTCGTCATCAATTGACAATTTAAAATTTAAAACGGTTCATTTTACAAGTTTCAACCTATATAAATAATCAAGCTTCAGTTTCCGTTTCGACTATCAATTTTCATGTTTGCTCTTTCACTTTGACCGATAGATAAGTCAACTGAAACGAAACACTATATATAAATATACATAATATATATATATATATATATATATATATATATATATATATATATATATATATATATATATAAAGGCTGTACCATTAAAATACTATACGAAAATAAATATTGTACTATTTGTTATTTGAACGAAACAAAATGGACACGCTGGCCAATATAGAAAATCGAACAGAGAAAATGTTTGTTTTACTACGTCAAATTGCTATTTAAAAATTCATCAAACGCCGAATTCGTTCACCGTTTCGAGTTGTGTCACTCGTCGTGCGAAAGTGCGATACGCGTCGTCCGTTAACTGTATAAAATAGGATTTATGTCGCGTATTATATTATAACAGTGTATTGTAAATGTATAATATAATATATTTATATTATATATAATATATGTAGAGTTGGAAAAACGTTTAAAAGGTTACAATAGAAAACGATCGCATATCTTTGAATGCGAAACGAAAGCAATTCCTCCTACGTCAAAATGTCCTTTTATTTTTAACGTCCTTTAAGGCATTAACTTGCTAACCGTTGACTTTTACTGCGATAATACCTCACTGAACACTTTTGTATTTAATGTCATTGGCAGTGCTTTCCAATATTACTCTCTTATCGTTTCTCATAATAACAGATTTTATATATTATAATAAATACGTTTATTTTTATTGTGAAAAAAAAAAAACGATTATATGCGTATATAAATATTTTACCATATAACGTAATGTATGATAGATGAAAGTGTGACGTTTATTATATTTCTGTCAAAATGTCAACTGTGTTTAAATATTTATTGCGACCGATTCGAGTTTTTTTTTTTATTTTGTATGCGAGTCGAAAGAAATTTTATCGATATTTTTTTATCATTTTTATTGAAATATTATACGATATTTAATATTTGTGATTTTAAAAATATAAAAAGTCGACGTGACAATTTTATTTTTATACGAATTGACATCTGTGATAGTTGAGTGGTTATATTTATTTATATATTTGCGTATGTTGCTTTTAAATAGTGTTTTAAAAGCATTAAAACCCTTTGAATTTAGATATTAAACCCCGTCAAAAATTTCTATTATCTTACGTATAAATTATGATTTAAAAAAAATAGTGTTCTATTATTTCAAAAAGATTAAGAACCTCTGATCTTTATAAAGCTTTTGGTGACGCAAATTTTCGATTATATTATTCAGTTAAGGTTAATTCAAGTAAAACATTTATATTTCAGATTTAAGTATACTAAAAAAGGGAAGAGCTGGTGACTCGAAAAAAAAATACTTATTACTTTATTAAATAAATAATATATAAAATTATAAATTTGAGAGTTTTTTAATATAAATTAATTTATACATACTTCAGAAGTAAATTGAAATATTTTAATTAAAATAATTAATATATCATATTATTTATTTTATAATTGACAATTTAAATTCTTTTAAAATATCAATTAACAACTGCAATAATTATATGATATCGATCATTTTAATTGAACATTTATAAAGAAAAAACAAACATTTTTAAAATTATTTCATAAAAATCGATTCCAATATAACAAACGTTCATACGAAATTAAATATTCCGCAATAGCCGCGTATAATATTGCGTCGTGCCCTTCGATTCAGCGGAATCAATTTGCGCGCGGCGAAACAGCGCCATCTGTTGCGTCGTTCGTCGCGCGCACAATAATATGAATACAAGTCGCGAAGAAGCGTCCGCAATGCGCGTTCAATTCGCAAGAAAAAGCTATCATCGGTGTCACCTTGAAGCCGTAAAACGACCTACGTTTTATGTCTTATAAGACACGTTTCACTTATATTCACTTTGCCCGTCCTTAAAGTTGAAAGCTTATAAAACGAACGCCGATCGCTTTTAAGCTCGTCGCTAGACTTTTAAACGCGAAAAACGACACCATTTCTAATGATAGATTTTTACATGAGAATTTATATTTGAATTCAATATATTTTTATATTTTTTTTAATGTTTTTAATAATATTTTTCTATATATTTCGTAATTAGATATAAATTTATAAAAATCATATTGTAAATTTATATATCAATTAATCATAAACGAACGATTTAATTTTGACGTTCTTTGTTTTAAATTAAAGGTTAAGATATCAAAATTCAAAGCAATTTAATTTAATTATTGAAATTCAAGTACTTATAATTTATTTTTTTCTTCGTCAATAAAAGATATTTTATTTCGAAATAAATCAAATTCATGTTACATTATATATAAAACATTTTTTTTCAATTGAAAAAAATGTTTTATAAAAAAAATAATTACGAAATTCTGAGATGAAAAGTTGAATTCGAAGTATAAAATTTAATTTTAATATATTGATATTTTTGATAGAATGATATTTAACGAATCAAGTCAGAATTTAAAATCACATTATATCTTAAAAATATATGACATTTACATGTTTATTTTTTTTTTAAATATAAAATATTTTCAATTCTATAATCAAAGCTTCTAAAAGTTAACATTTTTAAAACGACATCAAATATTTACAAAGTTTTATATTATATATAAATATTACTCAAACAACTTGTGAAACAATATACGAAGTCTGTCTCTTCGAAACGAGTTAGTAATAGTTTATTATTTTCTACAATTTATTTTTATTTTTCAATCTTTCAATTTTATTTCAATTTCTTATTATCGATCTAAATTGAATTCTATGTCATTTGATATATTATTACATCGACATTTTATGGATTGTTCAATTTGTACGTTTTGCCGGTAGCGGCAATGTAATAAATGCATCTCGGTCCAGTATCAGGTTTCTATAATGTAAAAAGATTGAAAATCAAATAAAAATCGAACAATTAAATACAGAATGATCACAAAGTATTGCTATAATAAATATAAAAAAATATTCATACTTTTGTGCGATTTTAATCTAATAAATTTCTAATTGATTAATGATTATTATTCAATATATAAATTTTATCAATGAAATTTAATATTTTCTATTATAATATAGAATCATTTTTCTCATATTTGAGATTCAATTTCGATTGGCTTTTGATTATATTTCGAACTAAAATTGACTGCGAACTAAATTCGCCAAGATTCAATTCAACATATTTCAATAAGTTGAGACGAAGTTATTGCAAACAATTCCGACAAAAGATTTCAAGTGACAATTCAAATAATTTCACAATTTAATCCAAAGGGAATTTCTTCACAAAAAAAAAAACATAAATAACGTCTCGTTAATTATTTCTATTATCCTTTTTAGCGAAAGACAACATTCCTTATTGGGTATAAAATTCGACGTTGAAAAACGTTCATTGTCACTGCGATTTCTAGCTGAATAGTGATACTGATGAAATTTTCTCGTTTACGAATAAATCTAAAGTATTTCGCGATCGTCTTATATCCTGAATAAAGCCGGATCCGGACGATAATTACCGACATTGTGATAGATAGTCGAAGGTGAACACGGACATTGACTCCGTATCGGTTTCTTTGGCATGAAACTAATTGCTTAACGCGGCGTGACAATCAGTTTCTTTCACTTGTCCCGTTTAAGGATGGCACATAAATTGAACGAGGATTGTTCAGGACATTCGGAATTTAAATTGGAAACACATTTTCCCCCGTTACACAACGAAATTGGGAGCTTATGAGAGTTTCTATTTAAATTCTTTCCTTGATGTTTCGGCGCCGTACAAATTCCACGCCCACACTCTACAATTCCTTCGTCCTGTGCATTTATTTTTTTTTATATCTACATATATACATAATATTATTATTTTCTCCGTTTTTATTATTGTTATTTATTCTCTTGTATTTATTTTTTTATATATATATATATATTATTATTGTGCTATTGTTTTTCTCATTGTTTTCCCTTTAAAAACAGATTAAAACGTTACGAAATCGTTCGCGTATTCTGTATATAAAAGACGTATTGAATTAATTGAAGAATAAAAGCGAAATTGAAACGATTCGAATAATAATAAAAAAATAACTCATTTCGGATCGATTATATATATATATATATATATATATATATATATATATATATATATATATATATATATATATATATATATATATATATATATATATATATAACATTTAAATTACTTTTTTTTATATATCACATTTTAAATTTATATATTAAAATGTAGTATATTTTTTTCTAAAATAAAAAGTTAATTAAATTATATAAATATTTATATTTTAATTTTCATAATTACATATTTATTAATAATTCTTTGGAGCGTCTTGTATGTAAACAAAAATTAATATTAATTTTCTGAGAAGTAATAATATAGAAGGGAAAAAAAATGTATAAAACAAAACACAGCTGTAATATCATTTGAAAAAAACGTATTTTATACGAGTCTTTATATTTTTTTTAAACGATTATTTTACATAAAATTCGTTATGTATATTTTTTGTCAGTGAAAAAAAAAAACAAGTCGGAGACACGAAACAATGCGAAAACAGCGTATAAACACGATTTAATTTCATCAAAAGTTATACAAGCCGCAAAACTGTCTAGAATCCTTTAAATCCGTTCAAAATTTATAAATTGGTGCGGGCGTTTCGAAAACGATGGGCGGAAAACGGGCGGAATGGCGAAGGCTCTTTTCGCACAGATATAACACGATATATTCAAAGAAAGACTTGCGGGTTGCGCAAAATCCACCGCCCATACTGCAAAATGCCACACCAAAAAGATACTTTCGGGGTTCTTAGTTGAGAATTAACCCCACGACAATGGATGAAACGAGACACGACCTCTACGTAAAATTTATATAAACCGAAACGCGATATTTGACGGACTAGCTAAAGCCTCTATTTCATTATGAGGAGGATTTGAGAAATTTCGGATTTTGGATTTTAACATCTCAATGCGAAAACCCTTGACAGGGACACGCGTGTTGACGGATTCGCACAATTTCACCCCACGGCTATATATTCGTATATATATATATATATATATATATATATATATATATATATACAGTGTATAATATAATCGAGTTTTAAACGTTCGAGCTCGAGCACGTGAACAACTTAATTACGACGGATACAAGCATCGTTGCTCATTTGTTGTTTTGTTTCCTGTGTGCGCCTTTTTGTTGTTATCATTATTATTATGTAATTTTGTTACTTCATATAAAAAAATGAAATTTTATTGTAATTTCTTTTTATTTATTGTATTATTATTATTATTATATTTTATATGAACAATTTCTAAAAATATTGTTCATGAAGAACTCAATTTTTCATATTCATAATTTTGTTTTACATACAAATGTATCAATTCTAATGGTAATATGGATTTATTAATTAAATTAAATTTACTGAATATATATATATATATATATATATGTGTGTGTGTGTGTGTGTCTCAAATATTATAAAATGACAAAAAATGTTTTTAACGTGTATTATTTAAGTGTAATATTTAGAATGAATACTTGTTTTTTTTATATCTAAAATAAAGTAAAAAAAAATATCATTAATCAAAAAAATACTTATTATTTATATAATTGTGTTTGTTATTTTTATTACTAATGTTATAAACAATATATATTATTTTGAAAAATAATATTTTTTGATATAAATACATTTATTATAATATATGAACGTTAACATTACATACTATATACATTTTATTATATCTGAACAATATAAAGTTGAAGAAATAAAATAGCTCATAAATTTACTTATTTACTCTAATTTTATTGTACGAAAAATATACGTTCAATTTAATCGCTTTTCCGATACGTAATTGTGTTTAGAACGTAAAAAATTACAAAAAGAAAGAAAAAGGAAAACGTATGCATCACTTTTCCGACGGCGAAGGGGGAAAAAAAGAGAAAGCGCTCAGAAAATATCTCATCGCTTTGTACGTTGCGGAAAAACGTCGCGTTTTCACGAGACGACACACGCGTTTTCGCGAAAAACGGGAATGGAAAATTCGATTTTACACGATAGGAAAAATCAAATTTTTCCCATGCGAGAGGGGCGATAGCGAATTGGAAGAAGAAACGAAAATAAAATAAAATAAAACGAAACAAAACAAGTGACGGGTGGAAAATGGCGAAAAAATACACGCGTGCGAGTTCACGCACGCATACAATGGCGCATATGCGATTTGCGAAAACAATATATATATATATATATATATATATATATATATATATATATATATATATATATATATATATATATATATATATATATATATTACGACAAAGCGTATTTATCTTATCGCGTCTTATTTCGCGTGAGCGCAAACTGTATTTTTTTTTGTAACACCCCTTATTTTTCCCCTCTTTTTATTTCGAAAGCCTTTAATCTTTTCGTATCAAAACTAGCCTTTTTTGTTTTTCAGTCGAAGCTTTCGAATTTTCCTTGTTCACGATTTTTTTGCACGACTCAATCAAAACATAAAAGGTGTGCAAAACATTTAATAAATTTCGAAAATTTTAAAATATAAAAATATTCAATTACACCGTTTTAAAATTATTCTGAATTAAATATAATTTTTTTAATAAAATATTTTTACAAATAATAATATTTTTTTAATATAAAATTTAAATTAGTAACTTAATTAAATATGTAATTATAATATTTTCAATCGTAAAATTAAAATAATTTCAAAATATTATTTATATTATAAAGGTTGCTATTGAGTTTTTCTTTAATTTAAAATTTATATGTAGACCTAAAAATTTAGTAATTAAAAAAAAATAAACTTAGACTTAATATTTCAAGTATTAATTTTATTTTTCAATTTTTACTAAGTTGCTCAACTGTTTTTATTAAATAAAATTTTAGATATACTATTAATATATTCATTATTCGTATTATCTATTGTACAAAATTAATATAAAAACAACATATTTTATTCTCTTGTGGTTTTTTTTAAACAATCTTAGAAATTTCTTAGAACTAAAATTTTGCTTTCTGTGAAATCATTATCATATTTTTATATACAATTTTTATTAATCTTTGAAAAATGCTTCATTAATATTTTAATATTAATGAAGCATTTTTTAATATAACATGTTATAAAAATTATATTTATATTTTTCACATATGATTCTATTTATTTTTGACACAAAATATACTATATACACCGTAGTTGATCAATCTGAAAAGACATTTTTCATGAAATGGTTCGATGAAAAAAAAATTGGTCCTGTATGTTGCCCTATTTCCGCGAATTTTTCTTAACATCCTTCTTCCCCTCCCCCGCCAGAAAACTCGCAACGACAAAAAGCTCACCCCCTCCGCGTAAGGGTTGATGTCAAGCACAGGTGGTGTGCTTTTATTTGTCAAAAGAATGTGTCAATATTTATAGCACCTTTTCTAGTGTCGACAACTCACAAGTGGCATTTTCGTTTTTGAATCTAAAGCAGTGCAGATTTTTTATATATCAATATATTATTAAGAAATTATTTTTCTATATTAGAAAAATATCTTAGAATACATTTTTTAATATTCATAGTTAATGAAATTCCGTTTTAATGTCGATATAAAAATATTCAACGTCTCAATATTTGATTATAAATCGTTTAACAGTTCGATGAATATTCATTTTTTTTATATAAATTTAAAATATCGTATAAATTTAATCTATTATTGTAAATACGTTTGCAATTTACTTTTTCGTCGTTTCCGTTCCCGTTTTACATTTCGCAAACGGGTTGTAAAAGTCCGTTCACACCCATCCCTCTAGCAGTTAAATGTTCACATAGCCCAAGGAAATATTAAAATAAACTGTCGCCACGCAATCGATTGTCGCAGTGGAAGAGTTCTCAAATAGAAGGGGTTGTTAGGGTCGAATTTATTTTTATTTTTTTTATTTTCATTTTTTTTTTGGCCATTGCAAATTTTCAAGTGCAGGAAAAAAAGGGAAAGTTTTGCACAATGCCAACGACAAAGCGGCGACACGTGTCCATTTTGTTTGCTCGCCAACTATTACAAATAAGTACAGGGTGTTCTCAAAAATAAAAAAAATAAACCAAAAATATTAAAATCATTTACTATTAATAATATGATTAAAAAATATATATATAGAACAAATAAGTGGACCGTTTGTGTTAGATCATTAGAAGTACACACGTTTTTTTATTATATATCAAATTTCAACAAAATGAATTTAAATTTTAAAAAAGTATAAAATAATTATAGTGAGAAAAAGTACTGTTTTGTTGTGTTAAAATCTATTTTTTCTGGCAAAAAGTATAGTTATATCGCTTTAATAGTCGCACCTTACGAGTCCAACTGTTAAAGTCGAAGCAAAATTGGATCGTAAATGCTGAAATATTTTACATGAAAACATTTAGTAATAAGTTAAACTTCGTAATGCAAGGATTTATATTTTGAGTTTTAAAGATCATTTAAGATTAAATTATGGAAATAAAGTTGCATTTGACAAGAGTAAAATGCTACACCTCCACCTACCACCGGCGCTAGTATTTTATATATGCGATTATCAAGCAAATTTTTATAAAACAAAAATAATTTAAATACTTAAAGCAATAATTCATGCTTAACAATACCAAAGTATCTCTGGATTATTTAACTTATATATTATGAAACTGTATATTTTTTTAACCGGTCTGTGTATATAACAAAGCTACCGCCGTCGTTACATTTACCCCTTTTTTCCTGATAATTCTCAATGAGACTACGCAGGGGATCGAGCAAATGGCCGACGGGCAATTTTCGTCCTTTTCGGAAAATTCTCCGATTTTCTGAATTACTACGTACGATCAGATTGTGTAGAAGTAATCGAAAATTAAATTGTACAGACGAGAGCAAAATCCGAACAGTTTATTTTTCGTACCGCTTCGATTTATTGTCGTTTCTTTTTTTCCCAAAAAAAAAAAAAAAAAAAATAGCGTAACGCTCCGGACTGAAACGAAATAATAACGACGGAGCGAAAAAATAAAGGTTGAAATATAAATGGTCGAATTGAAAATTCATTGAGTTTGTTCATTCTATTTTAATATTATGACATTTCGTTTTTTGAACAAGTACAATAGAGCTTCGATATAATGCTCAATACAAAATTTTCTGTATACATTTTCATAAAATAATAATAATAAAGTATTATTTTAAATAACTGTGATGAAAATATATATTTCAATCATATAATGTTTATCACGAAAATTAACTAGTTTCAAACTGCTTTTGTATGAATATTTTAATGAAATTTTATAAAGACTATAAACAAAAGTTTTCATATTGTGTTAAATTAATTTTATAAGTTTACTTTATGGATAAAATTTATATTATATAATGATTAAATCTTTAAAATTTCCTAATATTAACATATTATTTATATAGCTTTAATACCTATTCTTATTATACAATAATATATATGATAAAAACTTTTATATATAGATTTAAAATAGCGTATTTCAAATATTAAAAAATTAAACGTAACTCAATTATCGTTTTCACATAAATTTGTTATTTTTTAATTAAATCAATTTTTAAAAACACTATATTAATTACAATATTTATAAAAAAAACATTATTAAAAAATGAAATATAATAAAAAATATTAATATAATATAAAAATCTGTGCAATAAATTACTTTTATATGTAAAAGATCGAATATAATTTTCGAATATTTTTATCTTAATATAGCTTTTATAGTTCAACATAGACCAAAAAAAAAAAAATTAAAATATGTAAAATATTATTATATATTTTTTTCTGACGAAATACTTATTCGTCTGAAAAATACACAATAAATTAAATTAATATCGCAATCTGAATCGTTGTAAAAAAAAATAAAAACGAGATTTGAACCGACGATATTATTCTTTGCCCACAAAGAAAATCAGAATAATGCAATATAAATTTGTCTATTTCATCAAGGTGTTCTTTTATAATATTTTCGATCGTCTCACAACACCATCCCGATTTTCCATATTTTTCCATTTTGTTTTTACATCTACATTTCGAATAATATAAAATATTTTGCACTTAAAATGAATAAATAAAAAAATAATAATAAATAAATGGACGCACTTGTTCGCATTAAAAATTCTCGATATTGTCGTATCGGTTATTATTTCAATATTTCAAAATGAAAATGGAACGTGAAAATCCTATTGAGAAAAATATTTTGCCGATCGTAAACGAGTCATTTTTAATAGGAAAAAATATTAATTTGCATGTTTTCAATATATATTATTTTTTTTTGTATAAATTTTCATAACGTACGAATATTTATTACATCAATTTTTTAAATTTATTTTTAATAATAATTATTAAATTATGTTTTTATATATAAAAAAAATATTAAATAACACGGATCAAAATATCAAAGTAAATAGTTTGAATTTGGTATATATCTTATATTCAGTTATAAATTTAATATATTATTTATTTTATTATTTTTAAATAATTTACAATAAAAAATATTAATACTTTGTATATTTTAATCAAAAATAAATTTAAATCATTACATTTCATATTAATATATAATTAAAAATATATTTTATCTATATTTATAAAAATAATATGACTTATTTCTTAATATTTTAAAAGATTGCAATAGTCTTTTTGAACAACTTTGATGAAAGCTTTCAAGAATTATCTACAGTACTTTTTTAATTTTCATCTTTCAAATATCAATTTATGAAATGACTATTAAGACTAATCAATAATGCGAATTATATAAACACAAATTTTAAATATTTTAACGGATTTTCTTATTGTAAATCTTTCGATTACAATAAAAAGAAATAGCAAACGTCACTGTTCGTAAGAAGAAAAAAAAACGTGTATTCAAATCGCATAAGCTCGAATACTAAGGCTGGCGTGATTGCATTCGATTTTTAATGGATTCGAAGTGAATCCACGGATAGATTTTTGAGTCTTTCGATGGAAAAAGGCAACAACCTTAAAACCCCATCTGGTATGGTAATACAATCATATAAGGGATGTCGAGGGATGAAGCTGCAGCATGGGGATTTTCGTTTTATGAACGTTGGTCGAAGCTGGCCTCGTACTACGTGAGTTTCATACTAACAAACCCCTGTCGTATATAATATGCGAATATATTGCTTCATATGCATTTATATATATATATATATATATATATATATATATGTGTGTGTGTGTGTGTGTGTGGGTGTGTTGTGTTTTGGGACTTAACGGTCAAAGGGCGCAATTGCATTAAACTTGCTTCTGTCGTGTCACGTTTAAATTTACAAGTCGCCTATTATTACTACACGAATTTGACAAATGCGATTTATTGAATATTTTCACTGATGACTTTTAAATGAAAGATATAAATTAAATATATATATATATATATATTTCATCAAAAATTTTCATTAGATTTCAACCTTTAAAATAATTTTTATATAATTAAATTATTAATATGTAAAAACAATGTCTATAACTATACGTTAGCATGGTTAATTAAAATTTAATTTTATTTAATATTTTAATATTGTAAAACTTTCATATAAATTTAGTATATCGGTGATATTAAAAAAAAATTAAAACGCAACCACAATTAATAATCTCATCATCCGAGTCGGCAGCTTGTGATCGTGATTCACGAAATCTCTGTTAGTATGAAAGTTTTCAATGATAAGTAGAAAACTAAATAATTACCATATAAAATTTGTAGACGTATGCATAGAAAATTTAATATATATCTAAGAAAAGTAGATTTTTCAGATATATTTTCTGAAATATGGGTCATTTTTTTGTTTTCATACCGATTAAAATTCTTATAAAATTATATATATATATATATATATATATATATATATATATATATATATATATATATATATATATATAACTCGTATTCAAACGATTCAATTCATTTACGGTAATTTGTCGATTTTACTATTTAGGCGACTTTTTCATATAATTTCATGAAAATTCAACCATATACCATTTAAAATTAAAAATTTATAATATAAATAGACAATCGTGAAATTATTGTTTTATATAAAATATATTTATTTTATATAAAATATATGTGATTTATATCCGGCAAACGGAAAAAACGAACATCGAAATATAATATTGAATAAAACTTTTGTCTATCATAAAGTCGATCTCGGAGAAAAATAATGTTCAGGAAGTAATATTTGCAAATGTCCGCCTCAGCATCTGTACTAAAACTCTAACGAGAGTGAGTGTGTGTGTGAGAGAGAGAGAGAGAAAGAGGAAAATATCGACAAAAAAAAAAATAACGAAAAAACTCGAACGAAATCGACCGAGAATAAGGAAATAACTTAGAAAACCGTGGAAAAATAACTTTTGGAAAATTCGGACGAGGGTAAATCACATCAAATAACCGGGAAAGCTTCGCGTTTGGCATTCGAATCGAAAACTTGAAAACGCACGTAATTTGACAAGTTTCTGTCCGACGTAAGTTTTTCCAAAAGTGTCGAAACAAAGCACGTTTCCTTTGAAATAAATATCCTGAAAACAAATCGGTACACATTAACCGATTTATACACTATGAAAAATAAATATATTCCTATATAAACATAAAATATATATATATATATATATATATATATATATATATATATATTATATATGAAGGTAAACATTCGACTTTCGGTTGACCGCTTCTTCTACTTTTATTATGGCGAGATGTATCGCATATACTAGGATTAGAACCCGTGAAATTATGGCTGCACACTCGAAAGAACTTAAAAGGTCGAAAGAAATCGTGTTTCACATATATGAAGTATATAAATATACAAGAAGGACAGAACGGGTAAATTATGGTCGTTCAGAATAAAGTATTTCGTTTTTTTTTCATATCCCACATGAATAAATCATAGAAATATAATATATTATAAAAAATAATATTTATTCTATTCATTTAAAATGCGTCTATTCTATGAAATCGAATCGAATTTAATACTTTTTTTTTTATTTTATTTATGTTATATATTTTAATAAACTACTGTGATTAATTATTATTTAAAACTAAACAAGGAAGGCAGGTAAATTGTATTTTTTTTCTTAGGTTGGTAAGATTAATTTAATTTTGAAAGAAAAAAAAATATATATACATAAATATAAGACGTAAAATTGTTTGATAAATATAAATATATACTACTTTATATGTCTATGTTTTTTCTTTATATCTCGTTTTATATATTTTTTTTCTATATATAAATATATAATTTATGATTCATAATATATATATGTAACGTATGTGAGCTTTCGCTAAAATATTGGACGAAATCCAATGAGAAGCTTTTGTTCTAAATTATAACTTATTAATCTTTGAATAATTTATTGTACTACGTATTAACGATCATTATGTAAATTTTACTGATATAAATGTCTTTTTAATATTAATGCTAATTCTCTTTAAATTCCAATACACTATATATATATTAACATTTTCGTTTTGCATCAATTTTATTTAAATATTATAATATTTAATTAATTATATTTTAAATAATACATATAAAATTGATCGCAACCAATGAAAATTATAACATGAATTAAACCGAAAATGTATTATAAAATATATAGCAATAATAATCTCAGTATGAACAAAAATATATTTTCCATTTTTTCACATAATGTAAATATTTTATATGAAAATATTTACAAAAATTTGAATACAAAAACATATGTTATATAAGGAAAAATATTTTATATATATTTTTTTTTATTTTTATTCTGAATTTTTTCTCTCAACATCGGGGCACGTTTTCGCGATAAGATATCAGTTCGCAAATAAACAAAACGCCACCAAATGAGGACATTTTCTCGTGTCATAACTCAACTTGCGAACAATATATAAGGGCATATAACAGTGAAAGATAGTGAAAGTCGTCCTAGGCGTATAACCATGGTAAGCGACATGGTATGTAACCGTCGTATAAGAAATTTTTGTGAAACTTTTCACGTAGGGCGCATATAAGGCCGCACCCATCGACTCCTGCGGGCAAAAATGAATAAGAATAAACGAGCCGGGCTTTGAATGAAAGGTTCAAGTGCCCTTGGGGGTGACAGAATAAATTGTTACGCATAAAGGAGTAAAAGTATAAGGACACGGGTGAAATCTTCGTCGATAAACCGTTCGTAAGATTCGATGGAAACTCGAATGCAGTCTTTTTTTTTTTTTTTTTTTTTTTTTGTTCACCCTTCGTCCTTATAAAGCGGATTCGTGAGGAGTTGCCTCGTGAAGATTAAAGTATAAAGTAGAGTTTATGATGTGTGACAGTTGATATTGAAGGTGAAATTCAATTGTTAATGTGTTAAAAGAGGGTTGAAAAGTCGATATTTCTAAAGTCATCATCTTTTTTTATACACATTTCTGTTTGTCTGGTTGCAATTTTGTAATCTATTTTTCAAACACTTCCCAATATCCGATTGAGCTAAAACTTTATACAATTACTCATTCTCTATGACAATGTCAGAATCAATTAACAGATTTATAAAATAATTGACAAATTAGTGGCAATTAATTATGTCGCTTTAACGATATAATTGCCACTACTAATGATAATGCGATATGATGATAATACAATAGTATTATTGTGTTATTAACAATACAATGGTGCGATTTTTATTATTGGTAATAATATTAATACGATATAAAAGTGTTTTTTTAGAAAAAAAATTTTTCATACAATTAATTTTTGATACTATAAATAGATTTGAAGATTATTTATTATTATATGTGAAATATTCAAAACGCATAAATGCAATCTAAGATTATTCAACTACAAACTATACATTTGTTGACACTGATAAAGTTTGCGTTGAGTTTCAACAACTTATTCTATCTGGGGAATTCAAAGAGTATCCAAAACTTTGCCGCCTCCGCGATTCAAATATGAAATTTCGAGGAAACACAAATATTCCGACCATACACAAGTTCCGCTGTAAAATTAAAAAGGATACGCCATGTTCGTAACAACTTTAATTCCATTCATTTTCATACTGTATACGGCGACTTTTCTCTATATTATTCCGCAGTTTTTCGTCGTGCAATATAAAAGTGAAAAATTTTTCGGCACTACAACGGTATAAAAGTTGCTTGAGGAAAAGCACCGGTGCATTGTAAGCTTTTTCATATATGTATATATATATATATGATAATATATTATATATGATGCACCGTTACGGCATTATGCGGTGACACCGCATGCACTTTTACAATTTTACGACAACTTTACAATGGCCATTTTCGAAATGCGCCAAAAGTCGTGGAAAAATTGCTCGAAATTTTATTACGCCATTTGCTTGCTTATGAAAATTTTCGAATAAAGTTGGAGAAAAAAAAACATAACTCTATATATATATATGAATCATAACGCAAGAGAACGAAATATATATTTTATGCACCAAACAAAACTACTGAAATAATATCAGAAATAAAATAAAATATATTCTCTCAGATGTTAAGATATTTTTGATTATATGTATATTCATATTAAAGCATATTTCTTTAAAATTTATAGTTGAATATTACATTTTTATACGAGCTTGACTAAATAATAATGATGCATTTGAGAACCAAACTACGTACATCGTATAAAAGTGTTTTTATGATGTATTTTATGAAAATTTTCAGAATAAACGTAAATATCTTCAGTTTACAATCTTTTAATACATCTAACAAATTAAACAAGAAAAGCTATATATTCTGAAATTAAAATATTATATTTTAAATTAAATATAAAATATAGATTTAATTTTGAATCTATATAGTTATTGATAATGATTAAAATACTGGATATTTTGAATTTTCTTATATAATAAAATAAATAAAATATAAATTATTTTATTTTGTTATATATATATATATATATATATATATATATATATATATATATATATATATATATATATATATATATATATATATTATGAAAATGTATGAATTTAGCTTAACATAGATATAAAAAAATAAAATCAATATATGTGTATAAATGTACGCCACTGTTATATATATACATATGTATGTGTTTGTACGTGTAAATTCGTATTTCTTTGTCATTTGAAGGGGGACATTATCAAAAAACGTGATCCGAATCTGGTCCGGAAAAAGCGCAATTTTCTTTTACTAAGCTTAAATTCATTCAGTTAAAACCAACTATGGTGACGTCAAGTTATTTCGTCGATAAAGATAATTCTGATGTACGAGAAAACGAATTAAATTAAAAATAAATCACTTTCAAAATATATACAGGCTGGGACGAGATGATAATTAATAACAGTTCGAAAAATATTTTTATTCTCATCAAAGAGTAAAATTTTTATTATAAAAATTGATAGAAATAATATTGTATGCATAATATAATTCTTAATGTTAAAAAAATATATTAATTAAAAAAATTATAATGATAAGCATATTTCAAAGAGAAATTTCAATATCTCTAGACAATGAAATTTTAATCCAGTTTAAGAACTGATAATTCTATGTAATTAAGTTTAAAGTTTAGTAAAACTTTAATAATTATTATAAAGTTTGAATCGAAGTTTATTAAATATATAATCAATTGATGAGTTTATATAAATATATACAGATAATCCTTATAATAATAATAAATCTCATTATAAAATTTATAAATATTTATTAAAAATTTTAAATAACGAAACTATTATAGTAATTATTAAATAATTTAGATAACGTTGAAAAAAAATTATCACATTATTACTATTATATTTACTAGTTCAACCCTTACGGACTAGAATTGAATTCGCGCATTTAACCCTTTCGGTACATACGATTTCGACGCATTCGTTCGTCGGTCGTAACAAATTTATTTACGACCGCAAACGCACACGTTCAAAGATTCACGAACGAATTCACGCGCTCGTAACGGCTCTCGTGCGCCAAAGGGTAGTTAGTATCAAAGGGGCGCTGGTCAATTCCGAAGCAATTATACGGCGATTGTGCGGGCTAATTGGGTGTTTGTATCCCGTAAAGGCGAAAAACTGTTTTAATTAAATTAAATTTCAGCCGCGGTCTGAAATAAATGATGAAAAAAATAAATTAACGCCCGCCTTTAGAAGAGCTTTATGCGTTCGCTTTGTTATGAATAATTTGTGGTCAGTTACGGTCCGCCATAAGACGCTATATATCATTTTTGAAATTATGCAATCGCATTGAAATGTTATTCGAAACGATTTTCTGTTTTATAATCTTCACAATTGTATCGATTTTTATTATCGTAATGTAATAATTTTGAAAAATTTTATAATATTTCTAAATAAATTAAATCTATAAACGACTAGTATTTACTAGTTTTTCGATGCAAAACAAAGCGTCATAATTTTGCTGAAAAACGTGCAATTTTCAGCGTATAATTTTTGTTGTTAAGCCGCATACGATGATGATATGTCTTATCATATACTTGGTATATGATGTCTTGATTAACCGCATATTTTGAAAGTTTACTCATATAAGGCACGCTTTTGATCGTTTTCATACATTTTCGCATACTTTTTGGCTCATAACTTTACTAAAAGTAATGCGTTTTCAAAATCGTTTTCGTCAAATAATTTTTCTTATTAAGACGCATCTGACTATATACAATTTAATACAGCATCTGTGCAAATAAATTGGATATTATGAAAGTTTACCCGTATAAGGCATATCTCCGACTTGAAACTGTACTCGTATTGGGTCCACTTCATACAATTTTAATCCATATTATCGCTAATAATTTTGCTGAAAAAATAAACAAATATGTACATACTTCATATTATTAAATAGATATAGTTTGTGTCGACATTGACGAATTTCCAATTTAGAAAAGTTTCATCGCGCACAAACGACAATACGAGAGTAATCCGAGATTTTGTCAGTATTAAACAAAAACCGAACCGTTCTCGGATTGAATCGTTAATTTTCAACCCCTTGGACAAATTGATACGCGACAAAAAGGGAGGAAAACAGGGGAGAAATCGAACCTATGGGGGATGGAAAGTGAAAAACGACCGGGACATACACCCTATAAAATCCTATAAAAAAAGAGAGTATCGAACGCGACGAACCAAACTTATTCCTTCAATAGAAATGCAAACAGTCGTACTAAATCATTCGGTAGACGTGTACATGTATATATATATATATATATATATATATATATATATATATATATACATATCTATTTTTTTGTGCCTATCTGTACACGTGAATAATTCGATTTTACTTTAGGTAGATAGAAAGAGAGAGAAAAAAAAACGGGATTTATCTCGATAAATAAACTTCTGATTCGAATCCTATGAAACAGTAACGTGGATTTTTCTGTAATAAAAACACACGGTAAATTGTCGATTTTTTTCGATAATTTCACTTAAAATTTCCAAAATTCGTTTGTCGGTAATTTTTAAAATGTTAAGCGATATTATTGAAATAAATTAATAGCGCAATCGACGCTCGAATAGGAACGTTTATTCGTTGAAATCAAACAATGTTTAGTAAACGAATGTATTATTATTACCTTTATATAAATAAAAAAAAAAGTTAAATTATATTGTTTACGAAAAAATAATGATAATAATATTTTTAAAATATCAATAATATACTTTTTATTAAAAAATATTTATTATTAATTAATTTTATAACAGAGCATATATTTTTTACACTCAATAAATATTCATTGTTTATTTGTGTATGTAAAAAAAATATTTTATAAAATAATTATTATTTTCAATATTATACGGCTTGAATTATTGAGTGAAATTTTCTAAATACAATCTGCATATATTTTAATATTTATACGAAATAGAAAAAAAAATATACGCATACCTCCTTTTTCAATAAAATCATTATAAAAAATTCAATAATATTTTCCGCGCTTTTTTTTTTCATTAATATAAAAAAATCCACGAATACAATTTTCGAATATTGAATAAACGAAAAATCGAATTTGCCAAAATTGAGCCGGGCGCGCGAGAGAAGAAAAAAACCATAGAAATTGTAATAATACCGAAATAATATACATATACAAAAAGCAATATTTATTATATCATATAATATATATATATATATATATATATATATAAATATACATGTTTACATATTTCGGTTCGGGTTTTTATTGCTGAAAACCGCGTCCTGGAAGATTTTCAACCCGTTTATATACGATATTATAGCGAGAACGAAGCCGAAAACGAATAAATCACTATCATTTCTCATACATTATGAAATATTACAGCAGTGAAACAATATCCGTTTTCGAGCTTTTTCATAATCTTATTTATAACAACTATAACACGCGGCCCCTCTATTTTTTTATAAGTTTATTACCGCACGAATATATATATATATATACAAAACTAGAAATATAAAACTTTATATATATATATATATATATATATAATATATGTATAGTAATTGCATGTTGTATTTTACTAATGGTCGTCATAAAGTCTTATGCGCATATGGTCAATATCATGTAGAAGAAATGCTGTAAATTTGATAATATTTTTATATTTATAATATTCGGTTTAGTACTGATCAGCGATGGACAAACTGCGGTCCGCGCGCCAAATGCGGTTCTACAAAACAAAATTCAATTAAAAATATAAAATTTTAATTTAAATATTTAAAATATCGTTTAAGGGTGTTTTTTATTATATTTGTAAAACTTTGTATATATAAGATTACCCTACTCAAAATGTGACCTTTTTTTGCCACCATCCAAAATCTTAATAGTAAATAAATAATGCTACTATTAACCAATTTTTTTCTTCTTATTTCTTGTTCATTTGATAATTAAGTATATATATATATACATATTATAATAAAATTATTTTTTTCCTGTAATTTAAATGAAATTCTTAAAAAAACTTTACATTAATAATATTTTATTAAATTCTAAAATTATTTCATTCATTCCCACTTTCATATCATTTTATTTTAAACTATTATATATAACATAAATATATTATTATCATTCAAACTATCGTAATTTTATATTAATTCAATATTTAAATATCTTCATGCAATACGTATAAATCCATATTTTATCTATTATATTATAGTAATAGTTCAACTTGTTCGTAGTTCTCATATTTACACGTCACGAAAATAAACACTATCGACACTTTATAAACAGAACTAGAACTCGTAATATCTTACGCGTATATTCGATCATGAATAATTATGAAAATTAAACTTGAGAAAACAAAGTACAATAGACATTAAACGATATATATATTATAATCAAGTTAGACGATATCTATCGGAAAATCTGCGAAATTTTCGCAACATTCGTCGTTATTATATTAATAATTTCGATATTATTTCCTTAAACGTACATATGGCGGTGAATTTGCATTAAATTTCCTAAAATATATAATATATAATAATTTATAATATAATATTCGAACCGTCATCGATCTCGTGTAAAACAATTTCAACTGGTCCGAAGGAGAGATGTGCAAAAACAACACGTTTCCCAAATTTGTTTTCGCACATTTAAAATTTAAATGGATCGATCCTGCGTTCCTTGTAAATATCGACAAAAACAATATTATTTCAGTATAATAATCATTTTCATATAATACGTTTATAAATACGATATATGGTATATATATCTATACTTTAAATATACATCATACATATAAATTTATCAAAATTTAATTTGTGTAAATATATTGTTATTATTTTCGTTTTGTAAAATAAATTTTCATTTACACTGTTTTTTAATAGCGATATATTTCAAAAATAATATTTAATAAAATATTATTAGACGTGAAATATATATGTATAAATGATTAAATTTACATATTATTTATATTAAACAAAAGTACAAATAATATTGAATATTGAAGTATTAAATAAATTTATATATATAAATATAAATTAATTTTGAAAAATTCGAAAAAAAGGTATTCATATTAAAAATATTGTTAATTATAATATTAAATTTTCAAAGATTGTAATTTTGAAAATTTGATTGCAATTATACAATAGTGGTCCATCGTTAGCGATAAAAAAATATTACTACAAAAAATTTATATAAAATATAAATTTTCCTCGAATATTACAAAAATTTTGATATAATTCATATAATCAGTAAATTTAATAATTATAATTTTTTTATTAGAAAAACATATGTGTACTAAAAAAAGACATAAAATTAAGTTTAAATTATGCTGAAGCATATATTTAAATATTTAAACCATTTGGGTTTTGGGGTTTGATTTGCTCTTTCAAAATACGCGGTACTCAAAATAAATAAGTTACTGCGGGTAGTGACTAAGCAAATATGCGCGTTACCACTAAACAACTATGGATTTTCTAACTTTAAAAATCTCTCTCTATTTCAAGTCTTTTACTACAACTACCAAATTTCATTTAAAATAGATATATTTTTATTTTAAAGAATCAATTTTAATTTATTAAAAATAAATTATATTCCAATAAATTATTACTATAGCAGCACATTTGTAATCTATTCAAATATTATATTTATGAATGTGAACATCGGAACAGGTCTTCATCGAGATTATTCAGTTATTCTATGAATGATTGATATCTTCTATAAAACTATATATATATATATATATATATATATATATATATATATATATATATATATATATATATATATATATATATATATATATATATATATATATATATATCGTTCGGACAAAAGAGACATTCTTTAAAGAATACACGTTTCGAATTCAAGGAACATTAATCAATTCTTGCCATTCGAAAAACAATATTCGAGTAATTTGTTACGAATTACAATGGATGAAAATTTATCGGTTATATTTATTTGAAATTACTAAGCGTATAATTTGAACCATTTGTGTATTTTCCAAGACAATAAGGCGTATCTGTTTATTATATTCAGGAGTTTAATTACGGTTGAAAATTTTATTCAATACTTTAACAATTGTCTAATTATTATTATAATAATAATATGATAACGACAATAGTCCAGTTGGTAATATATTCGTTACAAAATATAAATTTTCATATATATTTTTTTAACAGTATCAAAAAATAAAATTGATGACCAATTTAATTAACTTTAACTATATGAATGCTATAAATTGTCGAAATTGTAATCATATATTAAAAATAATATTTATGTGTGAAAGTTATTGAGAAAACTTTATCTAAATTTATATTTTTTTTTGTACTAAAATTTCGAATATAAAAAGCAATACTTTTTCTAAAACTTTTCATAGCGTGTCATAAATTTTCCGAGCACTCATAATTTTATATGTTTATACAACTATTATATTTTCGTATTCGAGTGTATCTATTTCTTTATTTGTTTTTAACGGCGATCAATATTTATCTTGTTCTTGATTTTTTTGGACCGGTTATTATAAATATAAAAAAATATATTCAATATTAAGGGAATAAATAGGATTTGGAATTTTTCTCTATGGTTCAAACGTTCTATATTGAAAATGTTCCGAAATGTCGCCTACACTTGCGACAAAATGTTTATTATGTAAATCGTTTTCAAATTTCTATTTAATAAGGACATTGCAAATGTATACAGAATTTACATAAATTTCAGAACCATGAGAAAATCGTGTAAATAGATTTTCAAAGAAAAATATATTTTCACTATACGTGTGTGCGTTTGTTTAAAAGCTCGTTTAAATACTTTATAACTAAATCGTTATGAAAAAAAAAATACGAAGACACATAGCTATCATAAAATTATTTTCCTATTAAATCGCTTAGTATATATATTTTCGATATTATTTATTATATAAGGCAAAATGTTGAAAATTATTCCAAAAATATATAATATTATTTAAAGATGGTTGCCAATTTTTTTTCCTGAATAAAGTAATCAATTTTTTTAACTAAAAAGTTTTTATATATTATTCAATAGATATTTTATTAATTTTAAACATTAATCGATATTTAGAAATTTTGAATTAATTTTATATTTACAAGAACAATTGAAATTTTAATTATTTTTACACATTTTATAATTTTTGCTTGTAATAATGAAAGGAAGTCTATATTATTATATTTATTATTTTGTAATTTTTGAATATTTTAGATTTTACTTAAAAATATGTAAAATAATACCAATAAAATAAAAAAAAAATGATTGAAAAAGTAAATCGTGCCCAATTTCGTTCATTAAACGCCATTCTTTTTTTTTTATTTGCGGTGTAAACCCGCCTTAACATCGTCGACATCGAATCCCGAAAAGTCTCCGACAAATATTGACACGATTTTAAAAGTGTTCCGATATTTATTCGACGCACTCCGGCGTTTAATTGAAAAACTTTTTCGTCGACTTTTCCGCGGCGGGTGACAAACACGCGCACAGATTGAGAATCATCGGTCCACGACAGGGACGACGACGGGGGGGGGAGAGCGAAAACGATGCGGGGGGGGAGATGGTGGTGGTCGGAAAAACCGGGTAGCGATAATACAGGGTGGTCACGCAATTCGGTCGGTGGTGACTTTTCGATTAATTGCCCACTTTTGTTGATTGTCGTGTCGCATAAATTTCACTTAGTCGACTTCAGAACGATGCGAAGGGATCAAAATTCGTGTTGTACTTTTGTATTAAATGTCTCAATTAATATGTAAATTCGACTCGTTCGACGAACGTATAAAAGCTCATACTCGATATTCAGGCTGGTACGAATAACGCTTCACAAAAAAAAAAATCAACTATTTCATACAAATCGATCGATATTTGAACGAGAATAACCGTTTTTTTTTGATGTGTTAATAATTATTGAACATATATAAATATAAAATATATTTTTAATTAAAATTTGAATTAAAAAAATAAATGCAAAAAAATTGATCTTCCCTACTTAAATGTTAAAAAATGTATCTTATACATTGATAAAAAAATATTTTTTTTAAATTGTACACATTTTATTACAAGTTGAACTTTATTCAGAATATATATATATATATATATATATATATATATATATATATATATATTCTACTTCTATTATATAATATTTTAATACTATTAAATTTATAATTTATAAATAGAAAACACAACATACATATAAAATTTATGAATTTTGCTTAAAATAGTCGTACATACTAAAAGCTTATTAATAAATTTTAATAAATATATATATTATATATATATTAATAAATATATATATATATATATATATATATATATATATATATATATATATATATATATATATATATATATATATATATATAAGGATTTATATAGATACTATAATCCTTAACATTCCATCAACGGCAAATATAATATATTATACAGTACAATTCATTGCTGTATATATTATATTATACTTCATGAACAGTAATATGAGTAAAATTTTAGCAGTATTAAATACGAGCACGACTAAATTTGCATCTTTGTCTACGAATTAGTCGCTTCCACTTCACGATTCGGTGGTTTCGAACCTTTTTAAGCAATTAAACAAGAATCTGTATTAATTACAATGTATAAAATGTGAGTCACGCTGCGATGTTTCATATCAACGTTAAAAAGTGATATTACATTCAAATGACACATTAAACGATATATTAATTTATATACAATAAATTTGAATAATTAGACATTTAACAATAATATTAAATTATTTTATTATTATTTATATAAAGTACAAAAATATATTTCTATTCTTATAACATGTGTATGATTTTTATAGTTTGTTGATTAAGTTGACGCTATGAAAAATAAATCGACCTCACAAAATTTGAAAGTAAGATCTTTATTATTTATCTACTTTAGTATTATAAGTTTAATCTATTCAGCTTCTTTTTGGTAATGATTATATATGTAATAATATTGATTAAATATTTTAATATAATTTAACCGTCGGAATCCTCGTATATTTTATACGATCCAAATGGCATATTATTGTGTATATTGTTTGATGCTAAATAACTATAAGGATGATTAATACAATTTCCAGTACCTGGCAGGTACTTTCCGTAATGTGACAACATCAAAGCAACGTAAGGATC
This sequence comes from Leptonema lineaticorne, assembly GCA_024500535.1. Lineage (NCBI taxonomy): Eukaryota > Metazoa > Arthropoda > Insecta > Trichoptera > Hydropsychidae > Leptonema > Leptonema lineaticorne. Next base: position 3,415,492 of record JANIJI010000059.1, on the reverse strand, counting down.
AGGCGGCGAATGTTCCAAAGAATTAAAACCACTTTTATGAAAAAATTTCGTTGGTCCCGATGGATAAACGCTTTTGCTTTCGCGATGTAAACTTTTCACGTGACGATCGTACGCAAAATTTTCCGAATTTTCCGCATCTTGGTCGATCAGTGTGTGCTTTCTGTCTGGTTTCAGATCGATTTTCATCGGTTTATTTACCGCATCGTGGCTGTCAGTCAACGTCGACTTCCTGGACTCTTCCACCGGTTCATTATTCGCGGTCCCCGCTTTGGAAACTCCCGAGTTTCCTGTTTCCGTCACCTCAACCGCAGACTGATGATGGATGCCTGAAATTATTCAGAACGATCTTCTTTTTACATGAAAATATTACACAACAAACTATAATATATACGCCTATTATGTTATGTTTTTTTTTTTTATCTGAAACGTCAGATTAATCGGATGCACGGTTTGAGCAAAATTTATGATGACAAATTATTATTGAATGAAAGGAATGCTTATTATAAATATTTAATTATTATATAAAAATTATATATAGAATATATATAAATAAATATTAATAACTTAATCGAAAATTTCATACAGAAAAAAAAATACGAAAACGTATAAAACCAATCAACGCGTAATAACAGCCATGAATTCACTATAAACAACCACTAAAATATTAATAATCGACAGATAAAGCTGTAAAAAGGCCATTTTATCAGGAACCGGTCGAGAAATTTCAACTTAAATTAAATTACAAAATCCTCTGAAGCACATACACAAAAAAAAAAAACAAAAACAAAAAACAGAACCCCAAAGAAACATCTCGGTCGGTAATCGATAAATATCGATTTAAGGTCGAGCACGAGAGTTAAGTGGTTTGTCTGATATATTGAATAACACGATTTGATCTTATCTCGAAAAGGTTCGAAAGAATATTTTTCGCAGGGCATATTTTCACATCGAAAAACCAACAAAAAAAAAAATCACAGATCCTCGCAAAAACAAACAGAATCAATGCATACACATATACTATATAATATAAAATATTATGAAAATAAATCTTGCCTGTCTTTTTAACGGCTTCAAGCACTACTATCTCTATTATTTTATCGAGTCTATCGACTAGAGTCCTGAGGGATTTCTCCATTTTCTCCTCGATTATCGCCTCCAAATCTGATCGTTTGTCGTGATCGCGTTTAGAAGGCATTTTCTTTTCTACAATCTTCGATGTCATCTTTTGGATTTCGTCATTTTTAAACATTGCATCTCTAGATAGCTCATCATTTCCTTGAAAATTTGATGTGAAATTTTGAATAATGGGTGTAATGTATAAAATCGGCTTCTGTGGAATCACTTGTATACGATCTTGTAATAAATTATGCGTTCTATTAATATTATTGCGTAAGAATGGATGTAAAATAGGCTTCCAACCGTTGGATGATGCTTGATTATTATTATATTGTCTTAATATTTGTCGTGGTTTTTGTATATTAGATGGTATAAATCCGTTAATATTTTGAATATTGACAATTAGAAATATCTAAAAATATTTTTAATCATTTTTATCAATGAATAAATATTTATATATTGCATTGAGAATATCTTACCGATACAAAGAGCGAGATCTTCATTTTGGACAATAAGACTTTGGATGGATTAAAATTAGATAGTGCGTCGCACGAAGAGGTTTAAAATAAACTGAATGCAGTTAAAGCGTTCTAGGGAAAGTCACTTTCGATTTAAATCCATTGTGTCTTAAAGTTTTAACGACAATGAAATACAAGTAAAAACATTTAACATGAACGCTTTACATCGAACGGCTTTTAACGTTAAATTATAAATCTAGTTGATGGTTCGTTTTTATGACCGGATTTTCGCGGCAAAATTGAAAAATAGAAAACCGGAAATTGTTCCTAAGGAGTCTTTCGATATGTTTTTTTTTATATTAGAAATTGCGTGAAAGTTGTGTTTTTTCAGCTTTAATGAATGTTTATTATTAATATGATTTTTTTTTTAATATTTGAAACGAACTATTCTTTATGATATATTAAGTAATAGTGGTTTAGATTTGTTATTTATATTTCAATAGATTATAAATATAATAAAGTATAAAATGTTGTTTTCATTGAAGTAAGATATATATTACATATTATTTCTAAAGATAAAAATTAAATATTGTATTACTACATGAAAAATAAATAATAGGATGATCTTCATTAAAAATATATATAAATTAATAATTATTTATTTGTTTAACATTACTTAATAATTAATAAATATTAATTAAAAATAAAAATAAAAAACTTTGATATTATTTAAACTAAATATGTGACATCTATGTTTTTGTGTTAAAATTTTTTAATATTTAAAATTTGTTAAATTGAGACATTTATTAATATATAAAATAAAATATATGAGACATCTATTGATAAATATTAAAATTAGTTTCTAAATGAATTGTTTTAATTTTTTCAAATACGTAAAGAAATTCTTATATTTTTATATCATTTTTTCGTAACATAAAAATATAATAATACATAATAAATAGTTTTAATACAGTTAGTTACTATTATACATTGATACTTATTTTAACAGTAATAGCTTTATATCATAGACAACATCTCATTCGCCATTTTATTCCCTTTTTAAAAGCTCACATTGAAATTTCCTTTTATTGAAATAAGTGAAATCTGACAAGTATCCATAAAAATTCTTTCATCACACGATGACTTTTGCATCAAAATATGCAGTGAAAGATGAATTTGATCTTGGCATTCCCTTTGTGGGTCATCGGTATAGAAATTGCCTTCGGATCGTAGAAAATGATATTAGAAGACGAGATTTGCTCTATTTGCTTCGAAACATACGATTTCAAAAACAATATCATTACCCCGTTCATCCCATATAATTTATTTTATATACTTTCATAAAAAAATAAATATTAAATAAATAAATCAACCGAAAAGAGGTTACGGCTTCGCATTAATCATTGAATAACAGTCGTCAATTTTAGATCCATTTGTCTCTATTTTTTTTTTCAATATAAACTATAAATAAAAAAAATAGCGAATCGTATTTATTCCAAGACAATATCTAATCGGTGTGGAAGAAAGTGACGTTTGTTGTATCGAAAAAAAAATATATATAGAAAGTCCATCGATCACGACCGAATCGTTATTATTATGTAAAAATACGACATGAAAGCTCTTGCCGAGACCGAATCATAAAAATAAATGTGAACTATTAATGTTTAAATTATAATAATTCGAATCTTCGCGGAAATCGACGATCGAATCCAACCGGAAGAATATATTATATATCGACTAGTGATTTTCTTGTCTAACATTTTATGCATCGTTTGTCATTAAACGTTCATTATTATATATCCAAGTTGTTTTATTATTTATTTATTTTTTTTGCAATAGGAAAATTAACGGTTCAATTCATCATCATGACAAATATTCTACAAAAAATACGCTTCCTATTTTAATAGATTAAAAAAAACATTCTAATTCTAAATTTATTTCTATATTAAAAAAATATATATATTATTATATATAATTAAAGACACTTTTAATATATAATTTAATGAAATCATCCTAAAATTATAAATAGCCAAGACGATTGTCGACCTTTAACCATAGAAAATAGCACAACGTCAAGAAGAACAGTAAGCTTTTCATTACACGTCAAAAATGATAGAGCTTTCTAAATTTCACTGCTTCGTTCATTTCGATGCATTTTATAACTTTAAAATTAGATTCGACATTGCATTGTAATAATCGTGCGTTTTAACAATTTCATTTCGTATCACAAAACACTTGACATTAATTCCGATTAAATTCATTTCTAACATACTCCACTTATAAATATTAATATTCTCGTAATATAGATTTAATTATTAATATCCGATTAATATAACGATGCATTGAATAATTTTATATTCGAACCAGTTTTAGTACAATATATCACTGTATGACTAATCTGAAATATATTTATAAATATATATATATATATATATATATATATAAACGAGAGCACTTTATATATTTTGACACATTTTAGAAACTTTTAGTGAAAACTAAAAATGCGCACGTGAGAATTGTCATATTCAACTTCTTTTTATTTTTTAGTAAAATTTTAACTTTTTTACATTCGTCAATTGTCTTACAAAACGAAACGATCGAAGCATAATGTAAAATGTGCATACAATCGTCGTATAAAAATGATGAAATCGTTTCCTGTCGGTTTAATTGAATAAACAATATCTTAATTGGGATTTTCTCTTTTGAAATTCCGCCATTATGACTCTTTTAATAATTAAGATAGAATACAAACAAAAAAAAAAATGGACGATTTTGAAGTATAAATGCGATCGCAGGTCGTTAAACTTGTCTAATGTACGCATAATTAACGCTTAAATACTTCCTTGTTTCCGTTTTTCCGTTAGGCTCTATTTCCTATTTTAATTTACTCGTATGAATTTATTAAATAAAAATAGTTGAATATTCATAAATAAGGAATTAAAAATCAATATATTATTTTTGCACGAAAACATAATTTAAATTTTAATAATCACATACCTTAAAAGCAAATTGAAAGAGAAATAAATAAATTTATATATAATATAATAATCGGTCTTTAATTTAAAACAAATTTATAATAATATTTTAAATATCAAAAAAATACCTTTTTAACGGAATATATTTCTAATGATAAATAATAAAAAAATATTATCAATAAACATCATCATTAAATATATTTCTTCATTTACGGAATACATATATATTTTCGGATTATATAATTGATATGTATAAAAAAAATACATTTTAATTCATACGTCACATAATACGTTTCAAAACCGACTTAATATGATAATATATACGTCACTGAACAAAACGTTTTGTTTAAAAGCAATTTATATAACAAATTAAATTGATTTTTAATGAGTGAGTAAGCACTTTCGATTCACTAAAAATATATATTTTTTTTTTGTTCACAAAATCCATTGCAGCTCTAAATTAATAGAAAAAAAACTATAATATACACGCAAAAAAATAGTACTAGAGTTAAAATCGAACGGTATATTATAAGAAAAGATATACACTAATATATCGGAGAAAGTAAAAGTTGGACTTTTCCTTCAAAAAAAAAAAAAAAAATTTTTTTTTTATGTAAAAACTAAAAATATTTCTTTTGTATTCTAATGACCGGTTACTTAATTATATGTAAGGTTGTCTCGTAATCTGCATTAACTTTTCTTTCATGAAAGTGTACGCCGCCAAAGATTTCTTGGGAGAAAATTTGATTTTGACAACGAACATTCCATTTTTTACCATCTTTTTTTATTTCTTTTGACGCGTTAATGGCACCTTTTATTATTTCGCGAGAAAAAAAAATGAAAAAATGATAGGAAAAAAAAACGCGTGAAATGAAAACGACGTATGCCGGAAAAGTGCAATATATCAAAGTCTTTTTTCGAGTGACGGGGACGAAATGCGAAATTTTTAATAAAAATATTTTCGCACAAAACAGTCATTAAAACGATAATTGTGTGATTTACCGTTGATTAAATATCCTGATCGCATTTATGTGACCCCCCTTTAAAATGGGGTCACAGTGTCAATTGGATAAAATAAAAATCTTTTGAAATATCCAGAGGTACATTGCGAATTATTTTACTACCGTTTAACACTAATGTTGATATGCGTGACGTGTTTATTGTATACAATTATCATTTAAATGTAATTTTGAATGTGTGTCTATATATTTTTTATTATAATTATTTGCAATTCTCTTTGATTTAATATTTTTTTAAATTGATAAAAATTGACCTTCAGAGCTGTATGTATAATTTTCATACTTTATATAATAATATGATTTTACTTGCGGCTGTAATTATTACATTTTCCAATTTCACAATGCAAATAACGAATTTAAATATTTTTTCTAACTAAATATCTTTCAGTCAAATTCATCCTCTAATATTAAAAATAGTCTTATATTTAAATTGTTATTTGATGAGTAAAACTAATTAAGGATAAAATCTGTAAATAACGAGTCCCAATATAAAAATGATCATTCATATAATAAAAATATGAATATAATTATTTTATATTTGTTTATAAATCAGCCTTATTTTTAGTTAAAGACAACTGATATAATGTAAAATTAAATTTAAAAATAGAATAGATTTTTAATGTAATAAAAATTTGTGTATTTTTATTACATTAAAATACACAAATTTATATATGTTTATAAGTAATTAAAAAGTGTTCACTGTGACCGCATCCACGAGATGATTGATTATCCACGACCAGAAGTTATTACAGATGCGTATTGATAATTTTGACCATTCGTCAAAATAAAATTTTATGCAAATACAAAAAAAAAACGGTTACGGCCTACGATTTTTTTAACTGGACGTAAATCGAAATAACGGTAAAAATTTAACCGGAAAAAATAATACAGCAAATCGATTAAAAATGTGCTCAAATATAAAATAAAATAAAGAGAAATAAAACAAAATTTACATAAATTACGAATGAATTGATTTTTTATTTTTTTTTTAATAAATAGGCAATGATTTTTTTTATTATATATTCAATAAATTAATATATAATAATATACGAATCATATTACTCAGATCATCAGGTGTTTAACCATATAAAATTGTATATAACAGAGGTTCTTAAACTTTTTATACATCGGGCCACTTACAATAATCCATTAGAGCTTTTTTACGTCATTTTAATATTTATCAGGTCATATTTCACTAGTTCGCGGACCGCAAATGACCCGCTAACCGCACATTGAGCTCGCATGATCGATGGCATCATAAAGGTTAAAAATTGTATTTTAAATTAAAACTATTCGATAAAATCGACATAAAAAAAGTTTTTTTCAGAATATAATATATATATTAATAAGCTTTTTTTTTAATTTATATACATTGTAAAAATAAGTGTTACAGGAGTCGTATTCGTGATGAGAACGTGACGAGGTCAACGTGATATTAACTCGACTCCTTAAACGATAAAATTTCAAGTCGTGATTGAAATTATACACATATTTATTTTTGTACTTTTTTTTAATAAGGTTTGCAGCACTGTTTTTTTTGTATATAAATTATTATTAATAATATAAGTCGTGTGTGCGATCGATCAAATCAAAGTCGGTTAACAGAAATGCGTTTGTGATTTATAGCGATTGAATTGTTTGTACGTAAACTGGAACGACTTCATAAATCTTCAATATTTATTATTATTTTTTTTTTTTTTTGAAAATATACTAAAAACGGACGACTCGTCTCTTATATGATTATTATATAAACTTTTAAACGTTTAATTTCATCATTAAAAAATAATTATAATATACAGAATTTTAATCGTGATAGCTGTAATTATTTTCATCATTTAAATAAAATAATTTTATATTAGTGCATATTTTAATTGAAATCAAATATTTCTACTCTAACGGTAACATATATATTTACAATCTATATATAATGTAAAATATATTTAATAATCTTCTATTTCATATTAGTGTCAAAAGTAATATACGAAATTATTTATTATTGAATTATAATTATCTGTTTATATTTCTAAATCTTATAAATATTATAATTAAATGATAAATTTTTTATATTAAAATCTACTATAATCATAAATAAAAATATATCGAATAAAATGTTTCTTATTTTTAGTTTTAAAATGCAAATTTATTAATTCTATTCTATTCTAACGTCGTACAATCAAATTATAATCATTTTTTTTTAATTATAATAATGTTATGTAAACACAATTATACATATATTTGTTTCATACTAAAATTACAAAACATTAAAATAATTTCCCAAGTCTGAACACATAAAAGAAAATCAGATAGTTATATATATATATATATATATATATATATATATATATATATATATATATTATGAAAGCATCATTAATTAATGAAAATAATATAATAGACAAAAAAAAATCATCCAAATCAATTTTCTCTCAATAATTAACCCGGAAGTATTATTAAGATGTTACTGTCAATTTAAACCGAAATTATATATTTTTTTATTAGCATAAAAATACGTAATTATTCATGTGAGTAGTAAACTTAAAAAAAATCATATATATATATATTTTTTTTTTTTTTAAATTAAACACCTATATTGCAATTTATATAATAATATCGATAAAAAAAAATTAATCCACATATACATTTTTTAATGTCTAACATTATTCGACATCAGATAAACATCATTTTATGCAACTAGGAAGTATTCAATATAAAACGAATCTGCATTTGAATCGTTTCTAAATATCATCTGCATTCAAAAGACATAAATAAACATGATACGAGTTTGAGTTACATTGAAAATTTCGCAATTTTTTATACATAAAACATACAAATTCAATTAATCCGATATAAAGATCGGATCTTCGTGTATAAAAAAAAAATACTAATTTTTTATTAAAAATCGTAAAATTTATACAGATAATCCGAGTTGAAAACGGCTCATAATATACTGATGTGTAACGGTAATCGTTATTTTTACGAAGAACCCGCAAAGCCTGTTAGTATATAGAATGTAATGAAACATGCATTACACGTACATTCCTCGTTTTTATTGTAAAGTAGTTTTTATTTTCTTCTTGACTAGTGTTTTATTCTATTTTTTTTTTTTTTTTATTAATTTATTTTCACTGATTTCTTTTTCGTTCCGTGAAGTTAGAAATTTTTGCAAAAAAAAAGGAACACTTCAACATTAACCGTCAGTTTTCATGCTGAAGCGAAATTTCTTAATGCGGTGAATAAAATTGATTTTGTCAATTCGAATTTTTAATGGGTGGTTTTTAGATATTTTACAACAATAATAATAATTTAATTAGCGTTATATATTTTATAAAAAAAAAAATAAAAAATAAATCGACAATTTTTCTTCGATTCGCCAATAAAAGTGAATACTGATAATAAAAATAATCCATTATAAATATATATATATATATATATAATTTTTAAAATTACGCTTCAGAATCATAGTAAAATTCGATTATAAAAGCGTTCATTTTCCTATATAATTTGGATGATTATAAAGAGAAAATATATAATTTTTTTTAGATTAAAAAAAAATAGTTATACAATTTGTGAATCATATGTGGTTCTATCTGTGGTTGAATAATTGAATAAGAGAGATACAATCTTGTATGTCATACAGTATGCTTAATTAAATTAAATTATAAATGATTAATTTTAATATTATTTAATAATGTAATACACGTAAATGCGTGACATCAAAGTACTATTATCTCACTTGTCTTTATATAATTATATTTGTAACTGTGTTTTAACAACGTAATCGCATTTGAAATATGATAATAAGTACACGCTCTATAGGTTTAAAACATTTTTTAATATAAATATTATTAAGAAATTATTATTATATATGTGATATTCGATGCGATTGTATTATATTAAAAAGTGGAATTATTCACCATGATTACATTTTTAAATATTTAATTATTGTTAAAGTTTTATCTTTCAAGATATGAAAGATTGATTTATTTTTTTATGAGATCAAGTCGTCAGTTGTACTTTTAACTTTTATATTTATTAATATTTTTTTTATTGATTTTATCTTTAAAATTAAAATAACATCTTGTATAAATGTATTAATTATATAAATCACTGTGTAAAATTTGAAATATAAACTACTTTAATCACTTTTTCGAGCGTTTTAGAATAAATATAATTATCTAGTAATTTTCGTATTCAACTTTCAATAATTTTGAACGATTAGACTTGTCACCGCATTATATAAAGAGAGAGAATTCGAACCCAAGAACCGCGTTATTCTTATCAAACATATAATCATATCGTCATTACGTGCATTATATACAAAAAAAAATATGTAAAATATTACGCATTAGTTACGCATTGTATTTATTTTTTTTACGGTCGTAAAAAAATACAATTCCATATATAAAATTTCATAAAATAAACAATGTTGCCTTACATAAATCGTTATTACACGTATTTACGCATAATATTCAAATTGTATGCAGTAAATACGGAGTTTTTTTTTCTTACATTGACTTTCCTAATTTTACAACAACAAAATTTGTATGTCTCGTTATATATATTATATTTTTTTTCTCATATTCAAAGTGAAGTGTATTCATTTCGATGGTGAAAAAAATAACCTGCTTTTTAACTGTTGAAAAATTTGTTATGAAAAAAAATCACGTTTAAACTATAGTAATTACGCACAACTCGATGTATCGATATATATATATATATATATATATATATATATATATATATATATATATATATATATATTTTAATATTATGTTTGTTAATAGTTCTATAAAATAACTGTAAAGCAATCAAAATTATAGATAATAATGAAAATATAGTTTAAAATATGTTGGTTTATTTATTAAAAAAAAATAACGTGTTAAGAAATAAAGCGAATACGAGTATCCAGTTATGATATGGTGAATAAGTTTTAGTAAAAAAAAATATATAAAACAAGAATATTTTCTTTGTATGGTTATTAGATTTTATTCTTTTTAACTTTTGTATTTGAAATAAAACACCGATATTAAAAATTAGTAATAGCAAATTAAAAATATAAAAAAAAAATCGATTTCTTCTAAGTAAATGCGTTCGAAATCTATTCATTAAATTATATATTATATTAGTAATATCGATTAGAAAGTTTATTATTATAGGCAGTATAATAATTTGTCTTTTGAATTTGAAGATTGGTTTTTGAAATGTATTCAAGGTATATATTTGCTTTAATACAGTATTTTATTAATATTAGTTACAATTTCATAATCGGAAAGTTCACAAAGTAAATATTATTAATTCATAATGTTATGAGAAAAATTGCTATATGATATATTATTCTTTATATAATTTATATTTTCAATTTTTAAAATACATCAAGAAATAATTTGTATTTACTACAGATTAAAGATTAATGTTAATATTTAAATAAATATAAATTATTAAAAATACAACTGACGATGAAGTACTAAATGACGATACGTTAAAAATATTTAGAATTTGAGGAATATTCGCATTTGACACAAATTTAGAATGTAAAAAAATTGCTTAAAATCACAATAAATTATATAAAAATGACACTTTATACATACTGAATTTTGCGGTTAATTATCAATATTACCGATTTGAAATAAAAATTAATGTCGATGCATTATGAATAAGGCAATTTATTAAACGTGACATTTTGCGAATACTAAAATCGTTGAACTCTATCGTAATAAATACGAGTTCCACAAACACACAAAAAAAAATATATATTTTATAAAAGAATACATATATAATAAATTATATGATATTAGCACAAGGATTAAAAAATATATATAAATAGATACGAAAAAAAAATATATATTTGACACGTAACTATAAATGAAAGTTGTATCGGAGAAAAGCTTCTAAATGTCACTGGAAGTCGTCGAACAGTCGACCGGAAAATGAATTTTAAACCGTAATCGCACAAATAAACGAATAAAACTTTTTTCTTATCGAAATTAGATATTTTTAACGTTGTGTCATCCCTTATAGGCGAAACCGTATTGAGAAATCGAATCCGCTACGATAATTTACAATGGATTCCGTGAAAAACCGAAAGAAAAGTCGCAATCCGAGCGAAAAAAAAATGTAAGGAAAAATAACGTGTCGTAACGTGAAAAATTACCTTAACTAACAATAGAAACAAATTTCCCATATAAAAATCAGAAATGTCGTTATTTTCGCATCGATTTGTTACTTCATTAAAGCTTAACGACGCTAATTTATATAAATTTATTAGTTTAAAAAAATTTCATTCATTCCAATAAGCAGGGCTATTACAATTATTTATTTTATTTTTTATAATTGAAAAATTCTTAAATATTTTTAATTATCTTATAAATTTATCTACTTATTAAATTAATAATTATCAATTATCTATTTTGATATTATATATATATATATATATATATATATATATATATATATATATATATATATATATACATATTCAATATACTAAATCGATATTTTTAATTAAAATATTGCAACAAAATATTTAATTTATCAATTCAATTGTATAAAAAAACTAATTAATTAAAAATATAAAGTATTTTAAAGCTATTAATTATTTAATTAATTTTCTATAAAACTAGATTTTCATGAAATACCTGATATATAACTGTATTTCAGGAATCAAACGAAATGTTGTCTTTAGTAAAATAAAATAAACTTGAAAATACAGCTAATATATAAAATTTCAACCATAGACCTGTTTGTTATAACAAGTATTTTATCTATCAAACTAATGGCTCTCAATTTTTTTTTTCAATCGAGCATTCTCAAAGAACACATACAATTTATCGAAAATATTTCCACATATTCTATATTAGATGGATAACGATATAAATTACATTAAATTTGAATATTACATTTTGACATCAGCGATTATCATAATCATTCAATAGATTATAATGAACGATACGAACAAATTATTCAATAACGGCACATTTTGAACCTCGCACAAAGCAAACAAACGCACAACATGCACTTTATAAATAATTTAATTTTACACAATAATTGCACAAATGGCTCCGTAGTAAATGAAGTACAAAATTGCAGACGAACAAATACCAGTAATACCAGTTCGATGCCAAAGTGCGCGTATAAAATCCATTTCTTTTTATATTATATATATATATATATATATATATATATATATATATATATATATATATATATATATATATTATGATCATGTCATGTATTATGATCGAATTTATCTACGTTTCGTTGAGCATGTTACTCGCCCATGCAGGAAAATTGCGCAATCGTTCCGATGCAATTGCAACACGAATTTCAAGTGAATATATCTATATATATATATATATATATATATATATATATATATATATATATATATATATATATATATAAATATTTATTTATATACGCAGAAAAATAAAACAATAGAAATTATCCTAGATTTCGAATGCAATCATCGGTTGTAACTCGAATAGATAAAGGTGTACGAAATCGTTGCAAAAATAGAAAAAAAATGTGAATTATTATTACACGATGAATCTTTATATATATATATATATATATATATATATATATATATATATATATATTATTGGATTTGGAATACAATTGTTTTTTTTTTGTTGTTATCAGATTTTGTATGTAAGTTTTGCTACGGTTGTTTAATGTACACTAATCTCTCGATTTACACGATATTTTGCTTGATAAACAAGATTTTTTTTCTTTTACACGGAATTAATTAAATCGACGATGAATTATTGTTGTACGATAATATTTGTAACGATGATTTGATAGTTTATTTATTTACATCTTTTAATTCAAAATATCATTGAATAAATATAAGAAAATAATTTACGAAATTAAAATTTTCTGATCGAATATAGAATTAATAATTTAACCTTTTAAGTCAGATAATAATCAATTTTAATTGCAAATAAAATTTAAATTGAAATGTATTAAAAAATGAAGAAAAACTAGAAAATTTTAATTGAGTTTCATATATTTAAATGAAAATATTATTTTAACATCATTTTGTTAATGTAGAAATCGTGAAAATTCTATATATAAAAATTTGTTTGTATTATTTCTATGAATATCTTAATTATAAATATGTATGTAAACGTTAAAAAATAATACGAATTTTTATAATATAATTATAATAGAAAACAACATATAAATCATAGATATTCGTCTATTTAATATATTGTTCAATATGATTAATGTATAGATTGTAGAAATTTCTGTATATTTAATGAGCGCGCGTTGTGCAAAAAAGAAACTATTATTATACATTAATATATACATGTATAAATGGCAAAAATACAAATTAATTATAATAGTTATTTAGTTTTTTTAATATTGATAATGTTATCAAATATATTTTTAATTTTATATTTAGTATAATAAAAATGTCTACAGAAAATAAATAGTTTTTTCTTTCGTTATGATGAAATAAGAATATAATTATAAAATAAAAATAATACTAAAAATACATAATAATCGATTTAAATCGTATTTATTGACAAACGTTAAATTGATTGAATAAATAAATAAATATTGAAAATATTAAAGAAAAGAAAAACACGCGCTAACATCGATTTTGCGGTCGATTTCGCATAATTTTCGTTTTTTTGTCGCTTCGCAAAATTAACAAATTCAAAAATGCGACATAGATACGTCGATTTCACATTTAAAGTTCGAGATGACGTAAATTAAAAAAAAACACACACACACACACACATAAAATTACTCGAAAAAAAAATTATACATACTTTTTTCTATTTTTCTCGCACATTTTTTGAAATGTATAATGTGTCGAAAATGATTCTCTAACACGTGTTCCATTCGCAACATTTATTTCTTTTAAGTACGAGGTCGTTTACGCCATTTATTTAAAATTGTAAAGTGATTTTTTTTTTCAAAGGGAATAAATAATGTTCGAAGTGTGAAGAGAATTAGACGCTTAGAACTATTGCATCACCAGCCTGAATTCAATGGAGCGCTCGTTTCCGTCGCAAGACGAGCGCTTTTCATATATTTTTTTCCCAATTTGCAAACGGAAATAGAAGAAATCACACGTCTTTATCGGTTATCGTAAAATCAGAATAAATTTGTATATATATATATATGAATATATGTAAATAAATATATAGGGCTAATAAAAAAGTAATGTCTTATTTAACGTGTGAATTGCGTGATCTTTTTTTTTCTACGTTAATCAAACGGTGAAAGGTGTTAAGCGATAATACAAATAAAAATATTCGTCGATCGAATATTCTGTCAAAATATATTTAATCGATTAGAAATCGAAGATTTAACCGAGTATCGTGAAGATATTTTTTAGTATTTAATTTTTTTTATATATATCTAATAATATTTTGCAATAATCGCCATGTAAAATTAGATTTACTTTTAGAAAGTGCGAATTTAATTCAGAAAATTGAATCGTTTAACGATGCAAAAATGTATTACGTAATATTTGTGTTCCTTCAAATTTTACATTAAAATTTTATTAAATTAATAAAATCATGAACTATACGACGATTTATTATAATTTATATTAAATGTAGGGCATATTTGTGGAAAGTTATATATGTAAATTTAATAATATCGTAATTTAATGAGAGGTGAAATGAAACGACTATTTAAAAATTTGTTTACTTTTCTTTGAGAGAAAAAAAAATTAAACACTTCACGGTCTAATTAGTATTACGTGATTTAAATTAAATATTAAATACGATATTAGCTATAATCATGAATCTAGAAATATTTTAATATATATATATATATATAATTAATTATTTATATTAAATCGCCTTGAAGAAGATTATTTCAATAGTCGTATTTTTATACGAATGATAACATCGATATTAAAATAGAAACTAAAATAACTGCCGTTTGTTTATTATATATACAGAGAAATTTTTACACTCAATCATTTTTTAAGTATAAATAAATAAAAATATTTAATATAATTTAGAATTTTTATTTTCTATTTTAAAATTTTATATGCAAATATATTTTATTATATGTAAACCATATAATAATCGAGACTTAATTATATATAAATTGGATATATTATTGAATATACTATCATAAATAATTTCAATGCGTAATTTTAAGTAATAAATGATATTTGAAAATCTGACATCGAATTATCATTAAACAAATACCGCCCGTCGACTTTAAGGCTTATTGACCGGTAATACAGTACAATTATTTCTATGATGGAAACAATATTTAAAATCGGAAACGATTCTAAAAAAAAAAAAAAATACACATGAAATTAATGAAAAAATATGGACACTTAAAATATAAAATAATTTAAAACAAAAAAAAGAAATCGAAAATAAAAATTGTTGGATATCCACGTGAATTTCCGAAAGAACGGTTCCGGAACACAACAAACGTCGTTTCGAAACAATGGACCATACTGAGGCTAATGCATTTTGGCACATATATATATTTATAAATACATATATATATATATATATATATATATACCTTGAAATATCGCGTTGTGTAAATACGTTAGTATATTAAAGTGTTTTGCGTAACGCGGTATATTAATAAATGCCGCATGCCTTTTAAAAGCTTCCGTTTATTCTGAGACGACGTCGTGTATTTTTATATACCAATAAAAAAGAACGAGACTGATAATAATATTTAAATGAAAAAAATATATATTATAATGAAACTAATTAATGAATAGGCGTAGTTTCAAATTGTTAATAATCAAATTATAAATCTTCTTATATAAAATGCGTTAAAATATTATATATATATATATATATATATATATATATATATATATTTATATATATATATATATATATATACACTTTTATACTAGTTCTTTGTTTAATGTTAACAATCTGAATCCTATGAATATTTATATGAGCAAAATACAATAGTTAGCATAAAAAAATTTGCAATAAATCTAGCTTCGTCAGTGTTTGAAAGATGTTTCCACAGTATTAATTTTGTATAGTTAAATGTTAATTTTTACACTACTACACTGCATAATTATGAAACAGGAATCGCTTAATAATAGATCACGGATCGAGATACGTATTTAATTTATATTATTTTATATTTTTTCCTATTAATTCTAATACGATGTCGTATTCAATATTCATATATGGTTCAACTGATTCGTTTACGGAAATATATATTGAAAAAGTAATGTTTTTTGTGGATGAAACATTTTAAATAATTATAAAAAGGTTAGTAGACGACCGTGGAACACGATTTTTGTAATATCACGAAATAAAAATGCATAATTAATATATATATATTGTTGTGACATCTGCGGTAGTCTAGTTGATAGCGAGTTTATTATATGCGCAACAGGTCACGAATTCAAATTTTCATAATATCACTTTTACTATTAAATAGTAAAATCTATATAAAAAAGCTCTTTTTTGTAAACGTTCATGATCGACATGACATATTTATTTTATTAACTCTATATCAATTTTTTTACACGATCAATAATTTGAATATATCATCATTATTACTGAGATAAAATTTATTTTTATCATTTCATCCTATCATAAGTCTTCCATTTCGTGAACGTGTAACTGAAAAAAAAAATATTATTCTGAAACAGTTATATTGTACAATAAATTGATTTGAACTATTCGCAATTCATAGGATTCATAGACAAATCTATATTTATCCTCGTATAATGTGTTTTAAATATCATATCTTATGAATCTTAATAATAGATATGAGTTTTCTACCGGTTTAAACTTTCTTTTGAACTGCATCAACATAACTGTTCGCGATATTAAAAAATAATATCACATTTAGAACAACTTTTATTATATTTAATATAATTGCTTTAAAAGTCTACAAGTATAAAATTATTAACTGAATGTAATTTTTAACTACATTACTGATTCGATACTATTAAATTCATAAATATCGATTTATTTATTTAAAAATATTCAATTGATAAAATCGCGTCAAATTTTATATGTAGTCGCGTTATTTTTTTAAACGACCATCAAATTGCTTAATTTACGAATATCCTTTAATATCGTATTATTAGCGCATATCCTACACATATTTGCACTACGTTTAATAATAATATATAATTTAACTATCGTTTTTTTATTATTATTATGAAACTAACGAGACTTCAGCGTAAAATAAACTCTTTGCATATTATACTGTTGTATAATCGCCGGATTTTCTTATGACTGTTTAAAATTGTCGCAATATCCTCAACTCACAATGATTATATATTAAATTGTATTTAAAATTGATTAAAAACATACAAACGAATAATATATTTATAAATCAATAAAAGCAATTGCGATAAAATAGTGTCGAACTGTGCAAATATAAATTTATTTCAATCGACGAATCAAAGTCACGGGTTAATTCTATTATTGTTATCAATGAAAAAATTGTTTAAACTGTTATAAAAATTGTTGTAATGAAAGTTACCGTATAAAAAGTGTACTTAATTCATTTACAAAGTGTTTAATATTGTGGGAATATTATTTTAATGCAATTGTTGCGATAATGAATATAGTAAATTCACCGACAAAATGTTATTGAAAATATTCGAAAAGTTCACACTTATAAAAATTACAATAGGTTCTTTTTCTCGATATTGTTTCCTTCTAATTTAATCAATACAATACAGTTAAAAATATAAATATGAAATGTATTAAAAAAGATTATTCTTAACTTGTATTTAGAATTCAGATTTAATTATTTTAAAATTTAATCATCTGTATAATAATTATGTTTAGTAATATTCTTGAATATTGTTTTTATTCAATTGAAGTTTTATAATGATAAAATTATAGGATATATTTATGATATCTATGTTGATATATAATATTTGTAAATATGCAAAATAATACATAACAATTAAAATCGAATAAAGCGAAACATAATATTACAAGATGCGTACAAAATTATAAATGGTTCTATGGAAATTTTCACTGGAATATTACGCAAAAAAAAACCTTTTTCCACATCAATTTCCACACAGAAGATATACAAAATTTGCATAGACGTCAACATTTAAAATATTTTTCCAACGAATAAAGGGAAAATCAGAACGAATTTCCAAAAAAAAAAAATAAGAATCATTGAGAAATCTCATAGGAAATCGCGACAAAATTTTACACGGATAATAAACAATAGTCAATTATCGGTATAAATACGTTTGGATTTATATTATATTAATTTATATATATTACAATTCGTTTAATTAAACGCAAATCTTTTAATCATGATTGTTTGTAAAAAGAACGGTAAAAAATAAAAATTATTTTCATCGTTAAATATAAACGGTTGCACGTCAACTTGTTCGTGAATGTAGAATTAAATGGTATGATGTTTATAGTTTTTAGATTAGGCTGCGGTCACATTAAGTATATTTACACTTGTTATAGTATAATATGAAGAATAAAAATAAATATAATTTTAAGTTTGCTATAATCAATATTAAATTTTATGCTAGAGATCACATAAAGTTATTAAATATGATTTATTTATTTGAATGCATATTTAATTTATTTTTTTATATAATAATATAGATATACACATAAATCATAAATACAAAAAACGGTTTCATTAATATTTTTATTCGTTTTTAAAAAATATCATAATTATTCACCACGACCAATATTTTTAAATTAATTAATATTTTTTTCTATGGATGTGCACCAAATAAAAATCGTATCTTAAATCTACGGTTTTAATACATCGATAAGAGTGAATGTGTGATTTATAATATCGTTATCTATTAATTAAAAATAAGTATATTTTTATTTTGTATTTTATTGATTTTTGTGGTGTAGAGTCGTCTTTTTCGGCAATTCGAATTTGTAAAAAGATTGTTCCAAGTAAGAAAAATATTGTTAAATTGAATATAAAAAAATATCAATTTCTATCTATAAATTGATAGTTAAAAAAAAACAAACTTGTATTACAAGATATCTGACGATGTCTCACAGTATATACATTGAGAAATCTTGATTTAATCTGCAATAAGAATCGAGATCTATTCTAGTGTCATTCGTTTTTTTTTCATTTATATGATATATACGTAACATGTCAATTCGCGATAGATATAATAAATAAAATAATGATATATACAACTAACAACTCAAATCATATAAGAAAAAATATATATTCACAATATTAAAACGAACACGATAAGTAAATTCTATTATAATATTGTTAACTTTTCAACATGTATATAATACATGTCAATTCTTATATACACAATCGATTTAAATTAACCGTTATAAAACAAGATTTTTATCCAATGTAAGAGTGTCCATCGACTGTGACCGTTCCCTTAAATTAACATGCTAGATGATCGCGCTAATTTAACATAAAATAATATAACAGTACTGCCAAAAAAAAAAAAATATATATATATATATATATATATATATATATATATATATATATAAGGCGGAAAGGGATAGAGAGAAAGGAAAATTTTAATCTGTCGCACGGATAAGCATTCACTGTGACCGATGCTTCAAATTAGTCGCATACCGTCTTCGTCGACGGTTTAGTTTAACCGAAAGTGCGGTCAGTTACGTTTCGCGCTTCGTTGCCGTTAGTCGCGTTCGCAACGACGTGCATATAAAAAAATTATAAAAACCGATAATACCGACACGAGAACCGGTAAAAAAAATATCGAAAAAAATCGATAAAATATC
Source organism: Leptonema lineaticorne (assembly GCA_024500535.1). Taxonomy (NCBI): domain Eukaryota; kingdom Metazoa; phylum Arthropoda; class Insecta; order Trichoptera; family Hydropsychidae; genus Leptonema; species Leptonema lineaticorne. The sequence goes on along the minus strand of JANIJI010000059.1, from coordinate 3,395,213 downwards.
CCATTCGACGATAGTGTTGTAAAGTAAAAAAACAAAATAAATTGTCGTTTCATAAACGCCTTTAATTCGATCGTGTTTTAAATGTGGAGCGTGCGAATTTAATCATTGCGTTCAACTTATTACATACTTTAATATTTTAATATATATATATTTTTTTAATATTGTGTGTATGTGATAATATTATATGTATTATTTAGGATTGTTAATAGTCGGGCATAATTAGCGAGTGCAAGTTTTCTTTCCATCCGGAATACCGGAAAGAAGATTCCTCGAGTTCCACATAACAAACAGAGCGACGTAAAGTAAATGTAAATTTATTAATGTGCAACCGAATTCGTAGTGAATTATTTTTTTCTCTATCGGTTTTCTTTCTTTCTTTTTTTTCGGACTTTATCAATTTTAATTAAGCAAATATATACGCGTTTACGATTTTACAGTTAATTTTTGTATTACATACTCGCGAGCGTGTATGTTACAATAAATTCCCGCATTTTTTCTCTTTGGAAATGTACACTGTTATAAAAAAAAAATGCATAATCATTAATTATATATATTTTTTATATTATATTATTATATTTATATGCTATGAAATTTAAAAATATTTTAATTAAAATTAATTTAAAACGAGTTAAGTAATAAAAAATAATCATAAAATATTAATTTATTATCAAAAATTTGTCTTTCTTTATTATTTTTTACTATAATTTCATATTATAATTAATATTGCTAAAAAAATATTATTTTGATTGAATTCTTCAGAAAATTTTCATTATAATACATATGAAATAAATGTAAGATTTAAAAATGATTATTTCAAGAATCAAGTATAAATTTAATAATAGTGTTTAAAATACGAATATATTAAAAACATATCGCTTTGCTATATGTATTATTCGACATCGACTGCTTTTTTATAGTTGTTTATGATTTAATTATCTATATAGATAATAAAATTTCAATTTCGCCGAAATGCGTTTATATCGGAAGAAAGTATGTAAGCAAGCATCGCCGAATTTGCATAATCAAAAGTATCAAAATTTCTCCCCGAGTTTTCTTTCCTTTATTCTGTTCAATTTTTTTTCACATTTGCATACATGAATATGAATATTGTTTCTTTTTTTTTTAAGAAAGTTAACTACGCGATATGAAATAAAATCGTTCATATGGAACGCGCTTCTTCTCAGAAAAAAAAATAATATTAATAATAAAACATCGAATTTATTCATCGTGATAACAACGCCTCGCTAAAATATGCGTATAGGATTAATCTGTAAATAATAATAATAAATATGGTAAAAATTATTAAAAAAAAAATACTAGAGTTTCACCACACTGGACATGAGTTATTAAATTTATTAAAAAAAAACCGGTCGATTTTTTTGCAAAATTTCTAACTATCATTAAATTATTGTATATCTGTTTTGTAATTACACAATAGATTCAGAGTAACGATTAGATTTGAACGCTTAGCGTTGATTATTTTTTCGATTTAAAATTATTGATCCGGATCAGATACGGCATGAGAAAAATATCTCATATATAAATCGTTCGAAACGTTAAAAAAAATGGATCAAACACTTTCATTTTGATATTTTTCGCAACACGGATTCATTAATTAGCAGTTTTTCGGTGTCGAATATTTAGTATATATATTAAAAAAAAAAGTGGTCGAAACGAAACTGAAAACTGAAACGTCCACTTTTTCCGCATAATTTCGATTCGAATCAACATTACATAAATATGCATATTTGTTAAATGTCATCGGAAAGGTTATTCGCAAAAAAAATGCATAATCGTAGATTAATAGATTTTTGTGTTACGAAACATCTTCGTTCTAGAATTGATAAATCGTCTTTCGTAAATTCAGAATTAATTAGTTGTGTATTCTATATTAATTTGTGATAATTTTTACGTTTATCAGTGATAATATTAACATTTGATTTTTGTATATTTAGAAAAAAAAATGTCACCGTTAATTTATCGTCGTAAAAATGTCGATTAATGAATTTTAACGACGCACTTTTAACGTTTCAAGGAATGAATAACTTTAACGATGATCATTAATAAAGCTTATATTATATTTAAAGTTCACCGATGAATTATTAAGCGGAAATTTTATTTAAATCATTTATATTATTTTTTTTATTACACACACACACGCACGCATATATATTATTTATTGTTAATATTTTTATTGATTGTATTCTAGCACGCATTGTTTTTGTGAAGTGAAAACGTTTAATAATGTAATACATTTTAAAATTAATGACGTGTAAAATATTTTATTTATAATAATAATAATATTAATACAAGTGAATTACGAAAATGTCAAAAGGATGAATTTAAAATGTATCGAGTGAAAAAGTTTGAAAATTCAGCGCCAAAAATGAGACTCATAAAATTCAGTATTGTGTTTTTCATATATTGCACCTGTTTATCAAGAATTATAGAAGGTGAGTATTATTTATAATTTTTATTTTATTTTTGAATAAAATTAAAAAAATATATTTAGAAGTATTTGCAATATTAATCTATATCTTTTCTGAAAAGAATGTTAAAGGTCATATACTATTACGTGATTTTTTATTTAGAAAATTAATGTTCTTCGTTATAAACATAATATATATATATATATATATATATATATATATTTACTAATTAGTTAATTAATAGTATGAATACTAATATATTATGATAGAAAATATCGTTTATAATTTTTAAACACATTCGAAATGACCTTAAAATGTTTGAAAGTTGAACTATATTTTTTTATATAAATAAGTTTAATTTTGTAGCTTTTTAAGAATTATCTTATTAAAAAAAATATTAACAATATTAATCATTTTTGAAAACGGGTCAAAACTGAATAAAAAAAAATGTCTGAATAAAATATAATAATTTACTATGTCATAAATTTTGATAGAAGAAATCTAATGATATTATTAAATATATTCTAGATAAATATTACGCAATAATTCTGGTTCTATATTTCATTAATAATAAATTCGTTATTTTTTTTTGTATTTATAAAAAAATATATATTTTAATTTACTGTATCGTGCATAAGTTGTAATATCTAGATTTATAAAATAATTTTTAATATAATCATAATTGAATTATTCCGCGTGAACATCTTCATTGTTTATAAAAAAAAAAAGAACTGTAACGTTTCCATGGTACGACTAGTACGTTTGAAAATGTTATTGTTCATAATTACTTTCTACTTGTACATTATTATGAAAAAAATCAACACTATTTTTTTTTAAACAATTAGACACATTTTCAATTATATTCAAAAAAAATATTTTTTTTTTGATTTTTTCACGAACGACAAAATTGCAACAAACCGGGCGAAGAAAGCGATATTATTATAATTAATTACGATTTCGTTAATTATCTCCAGTACTTTTACTCTGATGAAATGTAATAATAATAATAAAAAAAATTATAAATTAACCGTTACATTTTTACGGTAAAATATAATATATATATATATATATATATATATATATATATATATAATATTTAATGTAAAATTACGAATGTGTACCAACTCCTCCATATATGATTAAGATTGCTCCACTTTACACGACACTTGTCTCTTCATTGTATGAAAATCGACTCTGTTTCATAATTGCGGCTCCGGAGAGAAAATATGTTGCGGCTTTAATTAAAACAGTTCAACGTATCTATCGGTCATCAAAACGTATGAGAAAAATGACAAAGATCGTTTTTAATCGTATTATATTTTATACATCTCTTATATATACCATATATATGATATACTATATATATATATTTATATTTATTTTTTTTTTCTAATTAAAACGTGTCTCCATTGTACGAATTAAGACCATAGAAATTTTCGTTTTAAATATATGAAATTCGTCTTTAAAAATGTGCAATATATTTATATTAATCGTATGCATTTATGTTGAAATTAATTATGGTATTTTAATATTTCATATTGGGTAATTTGCGAATCGATTTTGTGCATTCACTTTTAATATATATTTTATTATAATTATAGATTATTGCAATATTTTAATTTATAACTCGTTTATTTTTATAATAATAATATATTATTAAAGTCTCGAAATATTTTTGTTTTGGAAATTGAAAATATCATTTACCTTCATTGAATTGTTCATAATACACTGGTTCTAAACTACTTTAACACCGTTTATTGTTTTATAAAATATTATAATATAATCATTAATTCGAGTAAAATTTTTATTTAAATAAAAATATAGAGATATGTTAAATCTTTCAGAATAGAATGAAAAATTAAAGATTGAATGTAAAACTGGTGACTCGACCATATAAAAATATTAAATTCACACTTGGTACTTGTAAAGAAAGATTTTGACCTAAATTGGTTTATTATATCGTCGATTAAATATCATTTTATTAATAATATTCTATAGAATAAAATATGAAATAATTTTCCTACGGTTATTTTAATATACATATTGAGTTTTACGATTTTTTTTATTTAGCTATAAATTACAGTTATAAATTTTCAATATTAAACTATTATAAACCACATATTAATTAATTAGTTATAAATTTTCAATATTAAACTATTTATAAACCACAACGGTAGTTCAATATTAAATGTAGATTGATTTGAAGCAACATTGTAGCTAAACTAACACTTAGAAAATATTGAAAAATATTATGAAGTTATCTAATTTAGGTCAATATAATGTTATTATAATCTAATTTAGATTATTCTGTATACATTTTGAAGAATGAAATTTGTTGCTAAATGTTACAATTAACAATAATTTTACAATACTAATTTGAACTTTTACATTGTTAACAGCTCGATATATGATTGATCAATTTAATTTGTCAATCGTTCAGATATCTACCATGTTTTTGTTGGAATATATTTTGAAGCTAAATATTGATTTAAATACTCGACCAAAAATATTAATTAATTATTATATTTTTTATTTAAAATTTTCAAACATTAATGAATGCAAAAATATTTATAATAGAATCTTTTTAGAATGAAATTTGAAATTATTTAAAATATTCTAAAAATTCTATTACTATTCCAATTTCATTAAAAACACACATTACACACATATCATACAATTATTAAGCTTTAATATAAATAATAATATATACATTGTAGTCTAGTAACAACGTCGTCACAGACGTGAGAAGCGGATCGCCACTAAAAAGAAATTTCACCGCATTGTAATTCAAACGTTTCTCGCACATGAATGAACATTTAAGATCACTTTTTTTTTCATAGTAGTAAAAAATAATATATCTAAAATTTTGATAAAACCAAAAAAAAAATCGTATTCGACGAATATTCAACTCGAATGTGGAACGTATTATTATTTATGTACAGTTGGTCATAAAAAGAGACCAGCATACTCGTTCTGTGGACGACGACGATGCTTAAGGTGGTCGTTTCATTGATGTCAAGATGATTTCGGTTTATTTTTATTTTTTATATACCATTTTTTTTTCTTTCGCTGTCTTAAAATTCATTTGCATGCCTCTTATTTGTGATGGTATTGAATAAATTTTAGATCATCGTCCAGCGACTCGTTTTTAAGGCGGTGTATTATTAATATTATATGAGAGTGTTTTCAATGGTGTATTATATTAAAAGACAGTTAGAAGCTTTGATACGTTGTATTTTTTTATATTTTAATACGAGTGTGATATATCAATAATTTATAATAATTTTTATATCATATATTTTTTTTAATATTTTACTAATCACTTCAAATATTTCACAGTTTAAATTTGTTTCATTATACTTCAAATTCAACTCTTTATGTAAATAATAATTTATTCAAAATAAAAAATACAATAATATTATAATAATAAATATAAATTTTTCATTAGTACAAAATTTATATGTTGCTAAAATGCAAATGAAATTATATATTTTTTGTGAATATTGTTTTCCTTCTTGTTATGTTATAAAAATATCAAATAAAATTAATTTTTACGTCGAATAAAAATAATCGTTGTATCAAAAATATAAAAAAGCGATATCTCGAATTTAGATGCATTTTAAATAATAAACGCTAAAAATTCAAATTATGCAAAAAAAAACTTGCGTTATAGATTATTACAAAAAACAACGTAATACGATTATATCATAGATATTTTCATATAAAAATACATCAACACACAAAAAAACCATTACACATCCGATATGAATATATAATTTAATTTCTAGTTCGTTAACCTGTCAATTTTATATTACTAAACTTGATATAAATAATAATAAAATATATTTTAATATATGCATATTCAGTAATTCGAATCGTTAACGACAACTAGTATGCCGAGATTAACATTAACAACATTTTAACCCGATAATCTGGATTTGACAGTTAAAGTCATTACCGAGACGACGATTTAAATGCATTTATGACATCGGTTAAAAATATTACTAAGAGTAACAATTATTATCCGTTTGTAGACCGAGATATTCTATATTATATCCGTATAATTATTACAATTACTCTAAATAATTGCTTAGCGTCTGTGAATTTATCGACAATTAAAAACAGTTGCATGTCCTCTGTATTGACATAAAATATTTGGTTCAATGAGAATATTTAATTTTAATTTAAATTCTACATATCTAAAAATTCTTATAATAAATAAATAAATAAATATATATATATATATATATATATATATATATATATATATATATATATATATATATATATATATATAATGTCGAAACAGTCGGAATAGTCTTTTTCCGGTATAACCATCAAAACCTTCTTCGATTTGGTTTTTATCTCCTCAATAGTATCAAAACGGCATCTCCGCATTGACCTTTTGAGTTTACTGAATAGCCAGAAGTCGCACGGAGCCAATTCAGGCGAATAAGGTGATTACGGAACTATATGAATCGAGTTTTTAGCAAGAGTCACGAAAAACCAATGCAGTATAACTTGATGAAGAAACCAAGAATTGTAAAAGCACATGTAATTTGGAGATAATTAAATCTTTTAACAAACAGACGCTTGATAAATTTTATGGACAGTCCTACCAACCTAGAAAAAAAATACAATTTACCTGTCTTCCTAATGCTCGGGAGTTTTAAATGACAATTTCACCTTACTTTTTGATCACAGTAGTATATAAATTAAAATATATTCTAAATTTTATAAATACAGATTGCAATTGTAATAATATAATTTTTCATATATTGTAAAATATTTTAATAAATCAAACCAGATCAGGAAGAATATTGTAAACAATGGACGTTATAGATGCTAATTGTTTGTACGTATGAAAAAAAAAATGCTCGCACTTAGCAATTCTTTTATTATAACATATCGTAATCTATTCGCGCGATAATTTCTCGGTAATGCACTGAGAAAAAAAATATAGCGATATTATTTATTATATAGAAACAGAGGAAAGAAGAAGAAAAATAGTAGAAAGAAAAAAAAACAATATAAATTGCAACGAATGCAGTCGGTCACGTTATTTCTTCGTTGTCAAGTTCATTGCATCCGATCGCAGTATTGCATGCAGGAAGTAAAACTGGAAAATCTCCCGGTCGATTCTATTAACCGTATAATGTGTGTATTTTTACTATTATATATGTGCGATTAACGGAATTTCATAATTTGCATTCGAGGAATTATTTAAGATCAAACGTCTATAAATATTATCGTATGGTTTCGTTTTTTTTTTTTTTTTTTGATTTATTTTGAGATATGAAAATTGGTCTTTAATATTTCTAAATTTCTTTACATGATATGATATACTATTATCATTATTAAAAATCATATATTTCAAATTTTACTTCAAATATTTAATTTAATAATGATTAAATTAATCATTCAATGAGTCGTTACTGCTTAATATAATAACAATCATCAGAAAGTTTTCAAAAATATTAAATATTTGTAATTTTTATTTATTTCAAACTTAAACATAATAATTCAATTTCAGATTTAATTATATATTCATTTAATGAATTCATATTTTACAAAATATTTATGTTGAAAATTTTGAGTTTGAAACCAAAAATTAAATTGTTGCTAAATGTAATTAATTAAAATATTTTTTTTAAACAATGCTTAATTTCTAATATGAGATTTAATTGAATATGTCTTACATTTTTAATTGTCAATTTATCAATCAATCATCATTTGTTAAAATCTCTCGATAAAAAAATATTAAATGAATATTTTTATACATATATATCGTTAAATAATTTACTACGCGTTTATTTAACATGAATATTAAATCAAAATACAAACAATTTATTCACCGAATAATCAAAGCGAAAATTCGGTAAATATTCGAAGAATTTTTTTTTAAATTTCATAAAAATATCAAATAAAAAACTATACAAACAATTTTTGAATATGATATGTTATTTATTTATTTATTTTCGCATAAAATTCAAAGGTCAATACGGTATTCGTCTAGAACAAATTGAAATTGTGCGAAGAAAAACTTGAAACGACATCAAACAAGACTCTTTCCCACTGTTATGAAAAATTAAAAAGCATACATATATTTAGCAAAATTATCATAGCACATCGTTCACAACGTCACGATATATAAATTTAAGATAAGAAATTTCTTCTGAAAGTCTTATAAATTGTCACGTTTCTTTCGTGTGCCAATATTTGCACTACCGTTAAATATTATTTCGCAAAATATCAGATAAATCGTGAGATGTCATAAAATATGACAAATTTTTCAAACATTAGTAACAATCGAAAGTAAATATCATACGTAATTATGGATTTTTATATATTGTATATATCATTTATAATGTCAAAAATTGTGTCAGATTTTTTTTTTCATATCATTATTATATTTTCATTGATGAAATATTTCGTGATTTAATCAGATGGTCTACTTTTCGTTAAGAATACTTTCAGTAATTCAATAGTAATGTAATTTGTAAATTGGATAGCTCGTTATAAATGTCAATGTATGGCACATTTTTGTATAATTGTAACGAAAACAATAGTCGTATGAAAGCGCAAAACAAAAATAGAAAAACAATTTAAAGTTCACGGTTACGTTTATTTAAAAAAAAAATACTGAACGATAACAACGTGAAAAAAAAAACGAAAATGTCAAACGAAAAAGAAAAAGAATTAACAATAAATTGTCGGAAAAATCCCGAATATGTATATGTGTAAAAAATTCTCACACTTTCCTCGAAAAGCGATCTGCGAAAAGCTGACGAAATTACCGAATAATAAAATTTAGAACAATGACGAAAAAGAAAAAAAAACAAGAATGAAACGGCGTCGAAGAAAAGAACGAACAAAATATTCGAATTTTCATTTCGTACTATTGATTTAGTATGCCGTATAATCGAAAAAAAGCGTTATTTCTTTGTGTGTATGTGCAATTGTTCGTTGCGCAAAAACGGATGTCATTCAAATTTCACTCGTATCCGTTGCTACTGATTACAAATATTTATACTTTTGTATATGTTTTTTTGTAATTTGTAAATGTTTATTATGCTTTCTTCAATTTGTCAAATTAAAATCAAAAATGTAAAGATATAATATAAATAAATTTTAAATTTTTTAAGGAACATATCTGATAAAAAAGTAAAAAATTTAACTTTATATATTAAACATTTATTAAGCATTTTTATATAATTGAATAATTAACTTTAAATCTCAATATTTAATTTAAATTAATAAATAAAATAGGGTACACAAAAGATTGCTTAGGGGTACACAAAAAAGTTATTATGGCGAAAGATACAAAAATTATTCAGAAATATTATTAATTTAAAATACAGAGTGTGTATGTGTTAGGGGTACACACTAAGGAAAGAATCAGGTAAAGGGGTACATTCGTGAAAAAAAGATTGGGAACCGCTGAAATAATATATTGCTATTATTTTCCAATACAAGATCTGATTTATTTTAAATTATTATTACAGTACTTTATAAAATAACATTAAATTTAAAGTTATAATAAATTAATAAAACGATTGAGAATCTAACAAAAATAAGTTATAACGATAGAAAAGCAATAAATAAGTCATTCAATATAATATAAAATAAATTGTTCATTTCTAAAAAAAAAATCGACTATTTTTATTATAAAATAATATGAAAAAAATAAATAAATTAAAATATATTATTTTTACAAATTATTATAATATTTTTTTCATAAAAATACGATGAAATTCATCGCAAATACGATGATTTCGTATATAATTTTCAACACATTTCTATACTAAAATAGTCATTATGTGAAAAATAAAAATATATATATATATATATATATATATATATATATATATATATATATATATATATATATATATATATATATATATATATATTTACTTGCGGTTTGATCGTCTGTCACGTAATTTCGAAATTAAATTATTTTTGCGCCCTCCTTAATGTATATATACAATAATTCGATATTTTAGGTCGTTACGTCGTTTTTTTCCCCCGTTATTTTTCACCCCGTAAAATATACAATTTATAAAGAATTATTATAATCAAGTTTATACGTGTTTGTGGTTTGATCGTGGCGATTGTTACGAATCATTTATTTTGTGATATATATATATATATATATATATATATTTTTGATTTAATGCTCCATTATTTGGTTCGACAATTCGCTTAACCCACATTTTTAACCGAGTTCGTGTGACAATTTGACTTTATTTTTTTTGAAAGTGTTCTAACGATGAAAACGAAAATGGCCGTCGGAATTTCACTGTTATTGAGGATTTATTTGCACTCAGAACAATGCGAAACGATTAAGAAGACATCTGAAATATATAATATATAATTAAATACGAAATATAAAAATTATATTTTTTTTTAGCTTATCTATGATAAATTCAATGATACTCAATGTAAATATTTAATATGACACCATATTTTTATATACTACCTATTAAAATTGAAAATTATATCAATTAGCTATTCATTTGATACGTGAAATGGAGATTTAGTTATTAACAAAGATGAGTCGTCAGCTGTTTGCCTAATCTTTAAATATATAATTATTTTCTAAATATCTTGAGAATTCATTCAATTTTTTATTATAATTTAAATTAAAACAATTAATAATAATTTTAAATTAAAATATTTAAATTAATTTTATATAGACTAATGCTTTCTTATCAATAAAATGAATTATAAATAAATGAATATTCTTTAATAAAACGATTGTTTTCAAATTTTCGCAATGGAAATTTATTACAGTGCGAATAATTTTTATTTCGAAACATTTTTCATTTCCCAAAAATAGCGGTCATTCTGCTTCAACAATGATCAATTTGACAATCTAAATTCATCGTCAATATTTCCAACGGCATCGCTTTTTTTTTTTACATAATAAATATTTCGACGAAAATTTTACACTTGCACAATATCAAATTAATAAAATTCATCATTGTTACATACAAAAATATATGTTATACTAGCCGATTTATTTAAAATATAAAACAACTATTTCGCTATTCAACGTCGTTCGCACATATCGCGATTTAATTATCAATTTCAAAATCGCCATACGCCGCCAAAATATATTACAAAAAGCTTTATTTAAATTTTCTGCTATGTGATTTTATATATATTTCAATTTTTTTAATAACAATTTTAACATATTATAAAACTGAAAATGTGAAAAGTGATGGATTTCAAATTGCATGAATATAATTTTTAATGCGTTTCTATGAAATATGAGATTATCTTTATGCTTAATATTTTCTTATCCAACTTATTATACTAGAAATTGCAATTATAATGAGTTCGTCATGCCGTATTTTTGCAATTTAGTGAAATTTTATGCAGAAACACGATATTGACAAATTATTTATAGCTAGGAATAAAATCGTTGTTTATGATTATAAAAAAATAATATCATATAAATTCATTTTATTTTATATATAAATACGACGATTGCATGTTTCAATATCATCTATTGTGATATAATATATATATATATATATATATATATATATATATATATATATATATATAAATCTTGTTTTTGTAATGTAAAAATAGTAAACAGTAAGAGATTTGTAGTTTGGCGTTGACATTTTTGACACAACATTAAATCAGATATAATAAATTTTGTATTCTTATTAAAATTTATACGATAAATAAAAATTTGACCGTTTTATAAATTTAACCGAAAGCTGAACGTGAGAAATTAATAAGATTTTATCAAACATATTTGAGTTGTTGCTTTATTATTATTATTATTATCATATGTTTTATGACCCATAATAATATACTACAAAATTTTTAATATATATAAAATTATAAATATTTAACGATGTATACGTATAATTAATAATTTAAATCGTACAATTAATTGTAATTATGTGCTCTTTTGTTATTTTTATATAACATAATAATATTTTGTTTTTATATTGAAAAATAATTGAATGTGTGAAAGTTGGACTGCGTATCGTCAGTTTAATACGTCTGAATCCCATTAATATATATATATATATATATATATATATATATATATATATATATATATATATATATATATATATTTATATATATATATATATATATATATATATATATATATATATATATATATATATATATATATATATATATATATATATATAGCAACATCCTAAACGCGATTTTTACATTAAAAGGAGTGAACCGCAATTACCATGACGGTCATGTAGAAGTCGAACGAGTGTAATTACAGACTGAATTACTGTTATCGCATCAATTATTACTACCAAAAATCTACTAACAGTGCCGTTACAGACACTAGAGAATTAAATACTAAAAAAAAAAATAAGTAACAACTATTAAAATAAAAAAGAAAGATAATAATAAAATGAAAAAGACTTTACTGTTATTCAGATTCGGTATTATTTTATTTACCGGTGGACCGTTTGCAGACAAGGTTTTGTTTTAATTGAAGACTGAATAATGAAAAATATTATTATTATATATATATATTTTTTTTCAGTTAATTACAATACGATAATTGTGTGCATTGTATAACGTTTGTGAATATTCAGGCGAAATTGAATTGTTTGAATTAATTACGATCGTAAGACGGTGTATAAATGATTCATAAAAAAAAATCACTTCCCAGTGATTAATGATTGTACTGATCGTAATCAGTGTCGATTTTATTATAAAATATTGTGAGTCTAATAATAAATATTGTATTATGTAATATTTTTTTTTGTTTAACAACGTGAGTACTGTATAAAAATATCAAATATTATTTAATAATCATGGTCAAAAGAAAAGATCTAAATAGATTACATAGTATAGTGAATTTTTAATAAGTACTCATATATTTTTAATAAATTTTAATATAAAATTCATTTCTTTTTCTCTTATCGGAAACAAAAATATAATTACTCTTTTACTATTCAATTTGTCGTTTAATCGCAGTTCTTCTTCTTCTTTTTTCTTTGTATATTTTGATTTAAAAAAAAAAATAATTGTTCGACGTTTTTATCAATAACCGCAATTTGTAATAATTCCATCTAATATATATATATATATATATATATATATATCTAATATAACTTTATATTATAATATAATATTTGACGCTTCCGAACGATTTCGAAAACCGCAAATTTTGATCGAAAATTATTCGATCAATCGACCGAAATGAAATTCCGACGCAAAAAACTGCGGTTATTATTTCGTTTCGATATTAAAATGTTTTATTTATTAAATTTTAGGTTATTAGGTTATGAAATATAATAACTATATATATATATAAATAACATTTATTTACATAAATTAGAATTATTATATTTTTTCAATAAAAATACCAATCGAATATTCGATTTCACATCGGTAATTGAGACGCGTATTAACGTTTTAATTATCGATCGAACGCGCGAAATCGTCATAAATCACACAATTTTCACCGAAATACGAACACAAACGCGGTATAAAATTTATTATTAATTTATTAAGCGTAGAAAAAATAAATAAATAATAGAAAAATGCAAGTCGTGCATTAGAATGGCTTCACGGTCTGTTTGTTGCCGTCTATAAACGCACATGCAGACACACAGGAACCGGCTATCTTTTCTTTACAAAGAAGCGCTAAATTTTCTAAAGCGAACAACAACAAAGCTTTTTTTTTTGTTTTGCCATCTTCCGAAGAAGCAATTTTGATCTGAGCATTCGAGAAATGAATCGGTATCGCAATGATATCGTAATTCGAAATCGCCGATTGTTTTAACGCATCGATTTCCTACGATTCGCATCGTATTGCAAAATCGACACGTTCGCCTTGATAAATATTTATTTTTTTGAACAGAATAATGCATCTCATTTGCATTGTAAACATTTTTTTTTTTTTTTTACGTGCTATATATATATATATATATATATATATATATATATATATATATATATATATATATATGTGTCGGTTAAAATATATTTTAATGTGTATATCAATATATTTAGAGTTCATAAAATTTTATCGCACATAAAATATGTCAAAATTTATATCGATCCATGTTTATGCAAAGTTGAACTTTATATTTTTAAGACCTCTTAGATTATCTTTTTATACTTTATTATATTTTCTTTTATATAATATATATTTAAGTTAATGAATAATTTTTAACACGTTTGTTTTTACGCTTTTTTATAGTCTGATTAATTGAGAAAAAATAATTAAGATAAAATCTCAATATATGACAACAATTCATTTTTTTTACCTAACTGTTTTTTATTGAGACAGTTATATGGAAAAAAATAAATCAAAGCAAATAAATTAAATTTAACTATTTAAATTTTAGTAATGATAAATTATTTCTATTATTTTGATATAGTGTAATCTTCATTTTATTGTATTATATTTATTTTTTATTTTCACCATTTTTTTTATAATTAAATATCATATACAATATATACATTACACATATATAATATTCAATTAATAAAATGACTAGGTATTTTATATAATCTATTTAAACTTTAAAGAAAAATAAATATATATGTAAAAAAAAAATCAATTTGTATGTGAAGACTTCAACGCGCGGTTACAAACAAAACCCAATTTTTTTTTTATATTTATAGTTTAATTGTTATAAATAAAAACCATATGTTGTATTAAATCAAAATTAATCGAATTTTAATTTGCTCTTTATTGAAAACAGTTATTATATGAAAATATTTATATTTGTATGCAGTTTTATAACTGTGATTCCAAGAGAACGAGTTTTCAAAAATGAAAGCGTTTTTTTTTTTTAATAATTTCAGATAGAACTGGATGAGCTTTCACTGCATCGCTCTGATAATGATCCTGTCTTGCAACGACAATTTTAAATAATACGTTCACTTTTGATATCATTATAAACTGATTAATCACTGTTATACTCGAAAGCTTTAAATCGGCTTGAATGATATTAGTTATATAATAATTTTGTTTAGAGAAATATTGCTTGAAATACATTATTATATATTAATATTATATATAAAATTGTATGAAATATTAATTATAAATATGTATAAATTATAAGTATTATATAAAGTCAATTAATACTTGATATTCTAAATTTTCATTTTTAATAAATGTCATCTTTTATTCATTTTAAAAAATATTTCAACGGAGAATTAATACTCTTAAGAATTGAATTACTTTTAATCTCAAGTCTATATCTCGAAATTAGGATTTCCATTGTAACTAAAAAGAAATAATTAAATTTCTTTATTATGTCATAAATAATAAGAAATTTTATGAAAAATAAATAAATAATTCTTATAATACTCGGAAATCTTAAGATTTGCATTTTAAAATTGAATTATCTAAAGGTCAAAATAGATCACAGAAAATAATTATATGTAGATCAGTTCATAAGACTAAGTAATACTGTAATCCGATTTTACAGAACAATAAAAAAAAAACACTATAAAATCTCGTGCTATATAAACGATAACGTCAACTAACTGTATTTATATAACATGATTAAATAGGCCATTATTAAGATTAATTGCAAATAATTTAACATTTCTCATATCCAATATCAAAATATAAAAATTTTATGAACCATGATACTTTCAAAAACAAACTAATTCACAATTTTAATTTTTGTTTTAAAACCGAAATATAATATAATCAATATGATGATAGCACTCGATTAATCCTGGTTATTATGATCGATGTGAAATTAAAAAAAACGGTATCTCGTTTTAATACAAGAATAACACATTAACCGTCATCTCGAGACCGATACGTCGACCAATGTCAAGGTGGAGATCGTCATTTTTTTTTTATAATCTCAACACTCGATCACAAGTACTTAAATGCAAGAAGATCATCATCATCATGTTTCACAACGTCAAGTTCAGCACCTGTCTCCAGAGAAAGGCGATAAACCTGTTACGAGTAAACTAACTACTATATATATATATATATCTCGACGATGATCTGCTATGGGTTCGAAGCTCGGAAATATTTTCACGAGAGAACCAAAACTGACTATCGATAACATCGGAGTGCAGCTTCGGGAATTAATATTAATGCTCTTTAGGAACGGGAAAAAAATGGAATACAATAAATAATAGACGTGTGCTCTGTTGCAAAAGTTCACGCGGTTTCCGCGATCGTGAACTATCCGAAGTCCGTTATGTCGAAGAACCTGCATACCATCTTGTGTATGTTTCATTACATATATATATATATATATATATATATATATATATATATATATATTATACATATAAATATATATGTAACAGAGTGTGCACTTTGTTGAAAGTGTAAAAAAAGACGTATGTGCGTAATTATTGTCGATTTACAGTGATTCTCAAATGATTTTATTAAAATAAAATATGTAAACATTTCGTCCATAGTTCTAAAGTCATCATATAAATATTGTTATACCATTATAAAATTAATAGAATTGCAATGACTCAAATGTGGTTAAACTTGTTCACATTCATTGAGAGTGTTCATAACGTAAGTTTGATAAAATGACACGATACTGACATATTATATATTTCGGAAATAATAATATGAATGTTTAGGCGCAGTGCTGGCGACTCGATTCAGCAAAAAATCAAATTAGCTCTTCGCATTTTGCAAAACAAATCTTAGCTAAACTGAAACTTTTGATTTAATATTAATGTAATACAGTAAAAAAATAAATTACATAATCATATTTAATATTGAATAATACAAAATAGTTTAAAAAATATTTTGATCATTATCAAAATAATGCTTGTCTCATAAAATACAATTAATCTTGATTGTGTTTATTTTGACTCTTTTATTGTTGATTTATGTTGTTAGTAATTAATTTAACCGTAGGTTATTTTTGACCTTAATAAATTTATTTTTATGCAATAAATATAAACTTGTTTATCAATAATTTAAAAAAAAATCATAAAATATGTTAACGAGAATGAAATACAGAATTTTGTTTTTTAAAAAATAATTTAAGATATATAATATATTCTAAAATATATATATTTATATTATTTTAAAATATGTATATGCCCTTGACATTTTAATACAAACAAAAATATATTAATATTACAAAAAGAACGAAATTACAAAATGAATTAATAATTATATAAGAAAAAAATATACTAAAATATGTTAGAAATTGCAAGTGAAAATTTCAACGTTATAATTTACATTTACCAATTAGAAATTATTTATTGAAGCATCGTAAAACTATATAAAATAGTTATAATACTTTAACGGAACTGTCGTTTTAAATGTTTATTTCAAATCAAAACTTTCTTATTAATTTATGTATATTAATGCCTCAAAACTATAAATATTATATTTTATGGTTGTATGAGTCGGTAAACATTAATTAGCTGGAAATGAAAAATTATTTTTATTTATTGGGAAACACTGAAAAATCTAATTTTATACAGTATTTTTTAATATAAATATATAATAAGGTAACGAGATATCATATATATTGTTTACTACTACAAAAGAACGTGCAATGTATAATTATTAGGTTAAAATAATGCGATTATTCTTTAAAATCATATATAATTAAAATAAATCACAACCATAACACAATACGACGCTCGATATGTGCACGCGGACCGCAAACCGTCATTTTTAAACATCTGACGTTTCGCCCAACGACGTGAGAAGCGTTCGAACATCAATTAAAAACAACAATTTCATTATTTATTTCGAAACGGGACTCGTTTTTATTTTTAATTCCCGCTTTTTGTTTTCTTTTTTCATTGTGCGCGTTTTATACGTCATTTTTCACGTTCAATTACACAACTAAATATAATCGACTATACGCGTATATAAAATATATAAAAACAAAAATAAAAACACAACTGTATCGCGTCGATCGTTGCGCAATCGTTCGTCGATCGATTTTCTCGGAATTTTCCTCGGGAAAAATGAAACGGTGAAAAGCAAAAAGAGCAGCAATAAAAAAAAAAGAAAACACAATTCCAGAAGCGCTCGACTGTCGCAAAATGCGATATCCGTTTTGTGTACGAAAATAATAATAATAATAATAATAATCAAAAACATCACCGCAATAACGGCAAAGTACAATTGTTGTAATTAATTTTAATCGGATCGTTCCGACTGTTATGCAAAACGTTATGTGTTCTTTTTTTTGTTTGTTTATTTATTTATTTTGTTTTCTTTTTCTTCTTCATCTTCAAATTTTGTTTATGCGGCTCGCGCATTAAATCCGCACGATTAAAATGCGGCTTGTTTACTTTTATGACCGTTAATTGTAAACCGCGCGGTTAATTCGCACACACAAGTGTCATTGATTTGTATTTTTATTTCGCCTGTTATTCATTTCATATAACGAACAATGTTATTAATATTTTTTTTACATCGTTTATTTCGTCTTTTTATTACACGTATTTATTTCATTGAATTTATAAATGAATTTCATATGAAATATTATGAAATCGCTAACATTTTTCGTATATTTTTTTTATAATAGTTTAAAGTTTTATTTCGTATATAAAATATCAAAATATTTTTTTTTCAATATAGATAACTGAATTTAACTATATCAAATTGTACATTGTTCTATATCTAATATCGTTTTATAACTATAAATTATTTATTATACTACATAAAGTAGGTATCTTTTAATTTGAAATTCACAGATATGGCAATATATCAAATATATGGAATAAAATTTTTTAAAATTTTAGTATAAAGTCGGTGATTTGATTATAAAAAAAAAAATATTCAGTACATAAAATTTGATTATTTTAAAAAGTATATATAATATAATCAATATTAAAAATAATCTATTTTATAAATGTTAAAATATTTTCATTATCTTTTTCATGTGTCAAAAAAATTCGCTAATAATAAATCATTTTTTTTCAAAATTCAAAATAACACATTTTCCCGATTGCATCGGCGAATTTAATTAACAAGCATATTCCCTCGTTGGAAAAAATTTGCAAATAAACTGAAAATAATTACAGTTAAGGGGGGCACTCTCCGTGGAATGAATCCATTAAGCATATCATTCGTTCGTTCATTGGAAAGATTGCAGGTTTTGCTTTCACTTTTTGGAAGACATTTTACGTAATTGAGACTACATTATCGAAGTGTAGAAAAACAAAGAGAATCGATTATGCTACTTTTTAATTTTACGACAATTAAAAACAAAAACGTGAAAGCAAAACGATCAGAGCAATACGGGGAGAACATATCGAAAAATTTAAATAGAAAAAAAAATAATGCAAATTTGCATTAATCGTGACCATTAAATGCGATTTAATTAAACTGTATCGATATCATTGTCGATGTTTTTGCGGTGAAAACTCAATTAAATTATACGTTAAAACCGTATAATGTAATATAATATATTATATTATTAGTGAGAGTTGAACGCGAAGAATGTTCGATGATTGTTTTCATCGATGAAACTGCGATTATCCGTCATAGAAAAATATGATCGCATTAAATTTCCATAAATGTGAATTGATTTTTAATGATTTTTAATTGAAAAAAAAAAAAAAAAAAAATATATATATATATATATATATATATATATATATATATATATATATATAATACATATATCTAAGAAAGATTTCTTTTAATAACTTTCTTTGTTATTCGATGAATGTGTTAAAAAAAATAAGTCACGCTTACATGTGTAACGTTAATTGAGTGATTTGTGTGTTTGAAATGAAAAATCACCTGTCGACGTTCAAAAGTCGCATATTTTTTTTAATATGAATTATTGCCGAAGTTTAATTGTTAAAATGTATTCAAAATATTGATAATTAAAAATCATTTTAATGACGTTTTATATAAATAAAGCAAAACGTAATGAAAATATTTCATTTTGAAAGTACAAATTGATGCAATTAAAATTAATGCGCGCTATGAATTTGATTCATATTTTGTTTACAGTACTTTTTTTTTTACAATATTCTTTCTAATTATTTATTTTTACTATATAATAATTCTGAAATATATATGTATATATAATTATATATTGTATATAAATAATTGAGATCGATTATATTTTTATAAATGAAGTCAATCGACGGATATCAATAATTTTCTTCAACATCGATACAGATAATTAACACTGATTGAACGTGTTGCAATTCACATACAGCCTTGTATTACAGTTAAAAAAATATACATATACGCATATATATATATTAAAAGGTTCTATATTTCGTTTTCTAAACGTTCGACCATTCGAACCGTATTTTTTTTACGGTTTTTTACGGCCGAAAACGTATGAAAACGAAACCAAATCGTGGGAAGAAAAATCATCATCGGGTGACCCATATTTTATTTCGCCTCACAGTTCGAAACAATGCGTCATTTTCATCTGATAATAAATAAGCCGAAACGCTATTTTTTTTTTATTCTTTCTTCACTCGCACGTATCGAAAGACGAGAGCGCGCGCGTGAACCGTTCGAGTTTTCAAACTTTCGAAAGATTTCTCGGAATAATTCGATGATTCGAACTCGTGCGAACTCGCCTGTCTCATTGTGAAACTAACGAATTCGATCTATTAATTGAATTGAATATACAACGAAAAAAAATCGGATTCAATTTTAAATTCTTAATATATGTATATATATATATATATATATATATATATATATATATATATATATATATATATATATATATAAACGAGTTCCTAATTATTCGTTTATTGTTTAGAATTTATTCATATTTTTTATACGTATGAGAATGTGCAAAATTTACCCATCGGTTTCATGGATTCACCTTCGAACACTTGAAATTCAAAGATTTTCATTTTTTATCCATTATATTCATAATTAATATCCTAATAAACACAATCTGAAATTGTATAATTTGCCATTGAATTATTATTATTTATTTTATTTTGCGTCGATTACGTGATTTTTCATTCAACAAAGCGCAAGGTTAATGTTAACCGTATGCGGTTAACGCAGAAATGCTTCGTCATTTGAAATAAAAATAACGGCGGGCCACATTTATTTATTATGGTCGTTTTTTTTTATTGTTGTTGTTGTTGTCGATGATGCAATTTTTAATTTTCCCGATGACTTGTCAGTCATCGTGTGTAATTTTGTAATTGTGAGGACTTTCACCGATCCGCAATTAATTATACAATAAGAAAGCGTGTTGCAATCAAACAACGATAAGGCGCTCTAATATCGATTTAATCTATTTTAACACTATAAGCGCCGGTAATTTGTCTTCATAATCTCAACGTTTTCTTATTAACTCTCACTAGCTTTTCGATTGTTTTTTTTTTATATTGCGCCATGCGATTTACTGTAATGCCTTTGCTTAGAGCTCAAATCAAAATAAATCTTAATAAAAACAATAAAAGTTGTTTATTTTTTTCATTCTAATTCATCAAGATTTGTAACATCTTAATCAACATTATATATTTATTTAGAGAACAATATATTTTTTTTTTGATTATAGGATATTAATCATATTAACTAACATTTAGTTAGATTTATTATAAAAAAAATATATAAAGCTTTGGAAAACTTGGATTTTTGTCGTCGCCCTACGTCTAGTTACGCTACTGTCACAATTTATTTCAATCGCTAAATCAAACTAACAGTATTCTAGTAGTACAATTATCCATTATAAATCAATCCGATACCGTAAAATAAACGTTTTTCACCATCGATTGACGTTTCAACCATTTTATATAGTTATAAATTTATAGTACAACTTTCCATAAACAACAAAAATAACTTTTCTTCCTATAATAGGCAATACTTCTAAATAAGAAATTAAATTTAATTAATTTATTATATTGTTAATTTTTTTTTATTCTAGGATGTCAATTTTATCCACACGGCGAATATTTGAGATTCGTACGAATACCGGAAAATTTGAGAGTGGGCGGCGAAGTTCTTCGACTTGAAGTGCATCCGAGGTGAGTTTATAGTCCTTAATATAAGTGTTTTTCCGATGAAAATCCGAAATTAGACGCGCAAATAACCGTTTTTCGATTGTCTACGATTTTCCGAAGATGGTAATTTGCCTACTTGGCGGTTTTGCAAAATTATTGTTTGCCGCTCGCATATATAATGATGCGGTTCATTTGCATCTTTCAGACGCAGCGTTTCTCAAATATATCACTTTTATTTTTATTATATATATATATATATATATATTTTTTTTTTTTTTTTTGATAAAAATATCGATTTTTTTGTATTGAAAAATCATTGATTTTTATCTTGTTTTTTTTTGGTATGTGAATATTTGGTAAACGTCAGTACAAATAACTGCATCTGTTCTCGGGTCAAGATCAAATTTTTCATTCATTCATTTATTGTCGGTTATTCGCCGACGAATATTCGTTACAAGGCTATTCATATAGAAATGAAACAATTTAATATACGCGTAAAATTCAATTAAAACCTATTAATGTCATTTTATTACGTTGTTAAGTTGTGAATGAACGTTTTTTTCGCATGTTTTACCATTATTTCTATTGTTTCGTGCGGCAATTAAATTTTAAAATTATATATTACGATAAAATTATAGACATCTATTGTTGAATGTTGAAACTATTTTATTCAAAGGCGCAATCTGAGTCTTCAACCGGTCGACAAAGAAGAAGATGCTCATTTTTTTACATATAGAGATGTAAATAGGACGCATGTTTCAGTAATTTTAGCTCAGAGTTTAGAAGATTTAGTCGATCAAGATAATCCGCAAAATGTGCTAAAATTTAGATTGGGTTGCGATTTTTCCGATGGAGATGATATGGTAAGTTTTCTTTTTCAATTAATCACTACTTATCAAATAATTCAAAAGATGTCACTATAAAATAATTTTTTTGAAAAAAAAATATCTTTCATATAGATGTCACTCATCATAATTTATTTGATTTAATATTTCGATATATATAATAATTTAAAAAAATATTTTATTTTATTATTTTTATATTATAATATTTATTACTTTTAGATATCTGCCTTTTTATCGGTAACTGTATATGTCGAAGACATAAACGACCATTTTCCAAGGTTTATTGAGGCACCTTATCAAGTCACCGTAGACGAATTGACACCTATTGGTTAGTAAAATGTTTAAATACAATATTAAATCAACTTTCCATTAAAAAAAAACGCGATCAATATATTAAATCAACATATACTGAATAATATAAAAATATATGTAATAAAAAAAACATTAATTATGTAATCAGACTAGTTCTTAATAACGCGACTAATATTCTCAGAAAACATGTCACACATGAAATCATAATTTTCTTTCATACTATTTTAATACATAAAAGAAGATACCCTTTCATACATATTAATATAAAAATATATAATCGTTAACGTGTCAGTGACACGGCTGGATACTCAAAAGCTTTCAGAAAATGACACGGGACAGGATCGTGTTCTAATATGATAAAAATAAAACCTTGTCAAAACTTGCGCAAATTCCCACGAAGATCGGTCACACGAAAATCCCTCATAGAGGAAAATTTCCTTCCATTTTCACAGACGCCAAATTGGGAGCGTCATTGTCGTTTCTATCCGGCGTCGTCAAAAGTCACATATATACATATATTCCAACTTTATTATACATTCTTTGTAAAAAAAAGTAGATTAATTAAGATTTTTTTATATATTATATTGTAGTATATAAGTTAAAAATATATATATGTATTCTAAAAATACTTACAATTTTATATATATATATATATATATATATATATATATATATATATATATATATATATATATATATATATAGTGGTAGAAAGAATCTTGTTTAATTTAGCTTATTACCCAGGATCGAGACACGATGAGGTCTCCTTCGGTCCCATAAACGGATATTGGCTTCAGGGGGTTGGAAACGGCAATGGCTGCCGGGCCCTTGACCTGATAATGTAAAAAAAGCCTATCGGTTTTTACATGTTCAATATCATCGGCATCTCTAACACGATAAGATTTTTCTTAAACTTGACTCCCTTTTTTTTTCTTCACATCTCCCATCAGTTCAACCTCAATATTTATTTTTAATCGCTTTGTATGCGGTTCTCCAAGAACGATATTACATTTTTTTTTATATTATATATCCGTTCACGTCTTGTCGATATATTTTGAAATGTTCAATATTATATAAATATAATATTTTAATGTCTTTTTGACTTTATTCAAACATTTTGAAGTCAACAAATCAATTAACAACAATTTCACGATATTTATTAATATCTTATCGTACAATAAAAAGCTTATAAAATTCACGATCCCTTCGAAGGATTAATGTACGATCATAATATTAAATTTTTATAAAGCTTTATAATATAAAAATAGAAACACGCTTTATCGATATTTCACGGCCATTTTTAATAGTTAAATTATGTATCGTACGTAATATATTAAGCGTTATTTAAAAAAAAATCAAAACCTTGCATAATAATATCGAATCGATTTTCCATCAAGGCTCCATTAATGTCAATCTTTTGTCCGATTAAAATCTATCATATTTTAAGTACATTATTAAAATATAACGCAATACATTATGTGATAGTTTATATATAAAAAAATAAAAATATCTATTTTTTTAATGTATTATATATTGTATAAAAAACTGTGAGAGCAATTTTAAATTTATTTTAAACACTTTTTCTACAATAAAAATAATATTTATATTTTTTTATATTAATAATATGTAATCTATATAAATATATGTGTTCGCCGGTCGACGACAAATATATTACAATATCTAATGTTTACAAATTGATCAATTTATTTTATATGTAATAATGAAAAATATAATATAATTATAATTACATTTATCATTCGTCAAATGGTGATATGATATGTTGCACAACCCTAGATGCAATAAAGACTCGCATCTTTATTATCTGTTCCGGCCAAAGTCACGGTCGTGAAACTGAGAACTTTTTTTAGTGTTCATCTTTATTTTTACGTTTGTTGTGCGACGAACGGCACAAACACTTTTTATTATTGACGAAATCGCGCTATAATAAAACACGATATAGCGCGGTCGCGCACATATATATACAAAATCTTCGATGACGTTAGCGCGATCGCGAAGCTTTCACGGCGCGCGAGATTCGAAGCTTACCCGTTCTATTTTTATTGCAGCCGCGCTTTTGAGCTTTAAGCGCCGGATCAGGGAGTCGGACAAAGGGGCCGAAAGCTCTTAAGCTACGAAAATTATTTTTGTACACTTTCGCCTTATGAATCGGGCCGAATTGTGGCCATTCAATTGAACCAAACAAAGGGTCTATTTTATCAATGAAATCTACGAATACTTCGTTTATTGTGTATATATATATATTTTTTTTTTATTTTCATTTCATTTATATCCTTTTATAAAAATGTGCGAAAGTTTTATAAAAGTGGAATCATATAAAAGAAAATATATTTTTTTTTATATAGTTCCTAATAATGTATATATAATATATATATTCTATAAATACGAGAAGTCAATCATAAATAATTATATTATATTATGTAATATATTTAATATTATGAAATTCTCTTACTTTCATCTATCTTTATTGGATGCGAATATTCAAACATGCATTATTACCAAATATTATTTCATAAATACTATAGATACCTACTTAGATACACATTTTTACAAACATATATAAATATAAATATGAAAGTAATGGAATATTGACGTTTAAAAAAATTGTATAATACACAAAATCAACATAGAAATATTTATTTTTCAGTGAAAATTTTATATTATATATATAAAATAAAAATTGTACAAGAAAAGATTTTTCCTTTATATGATTTATTCAGTCATGCTAAGTGTTTGTAAATATTGATTTTGGCATTGCATACGAAAAATTGCATTTGCAAACATAAAACTTCTCTTAATTGTTGCATTTTGATAAAGTATTAAAATCGACTCGAATTTTTACACAGAATCACAATTTATTTGACCTTCGTTTTTAATTTGGAACTCTTTCAGAATGAAATATTTCGACAAATTTGACTATATTCGCATAAAATTTCTATTGTGCATACAAAATAAAAGGTCAATGATACATATATATATTTTTATGTAAATCGTATGTTATATAACAAACTTAATGTTGTATTGTATTATATTATTGTGAAAAAAAAACAATATTTATTATATTAAATTTATATTATAATCTTTACAGTTTCTATAATATTAATATATAAAAAAAAATATAATATAAGCCATGATAAATTCACAATTTCATAAAAAGAACATCAATAAATCTTGTCTGAATTTATATATTTTTGTGTATGGTGTATAGTTTTCTTATTTATATTTTAATATTTAAAATTGTTCGTTTAATTTTATGCTATAACTCTATACATTTCTTTCTTTACATTGTATTTTATATTGAAACGAGTTTAAGAAATGAGAAAAAAAAACGCAAAATTTTATTTATCTCTTCACAGAGTACATTTTTATTAACATATAAAATATTATACGATATCATACGAACAAAAAAAAATATTGCGATTTAATATTTTTTCAAACTTTCAATATGAAACAAAAACCGGTAACGGGAACGAAAAAATAACGACGTATTTCTTATTATTATTATTATTTTTTCAATACATTTCAGTTTTAACAATATTCAAAGGGATTCAAGCGTTCGACAGAGATAAACCCAACACGCCAAATTCCGACGTGCAATATTCAATAGTGCATGGAAATGAAAAGGGTAAATTTGCACTGGAAAGTTCTCATAAACCATCTCTGGTGCTGAAGAAACCTTTGGACTTCGACGCCGGAGACAAAGTTTTCACACTCACCATTATGGCGTCGGTAAGGAAAAACTTTCCAGCATCCCTTATTGACAGTATTGTGATCGATCGATCGTCGATATCTTTATATATATATATATTTTTTACACACATATATATATATTATATTCTACTCTTATTATTATCAGGATCGTGGTTCACCGGCAAAAAGCACAAATACGACGGTGACGGTGAACGTTCAGGATAACGACGACCTCGGTCCCAGATTTACAGAGGATATATACAGGACGCAAATAAGCGAATTCTATCCGTTAACCGTAAGTAAATAGAATAGTGATATTTTTTTTGAGACATTATAACAAAAGAAAACGTGTCCTTTAAGAGGATTATTTTTGAAGAAAATATGTTATTAGATATTTTTTTTACTGTAATAGAATTTCTAGGATTTTTGTAATACGTATTAGTTTTACGACGATTATGGGTATTTATATAATTTTACTATGAATAATTCAATAATCACAATGAACTAAATTTATATTTTGATTGAGGGGGCGATATTTTTAAAATATTACTTTATTATAGGGTTCAAGAATTCACAAAGAATTAATATTTAATCCACCGATCAAAGCCTTCGATCAAGACACGGGAATTAACGCGCCGTTAAGATATGATTTGATATCTGGAAATGAACGTCATATTTTTTCATTGGATTCTAATAATGGATCGCTGTTTTTGAAGAAAGAAATCGATTTAGATAACGAAAGAACGCTTCCAGGTATACATTTTTTTTTGTACATATAACCATATTTTTATAATTTTATTAATAGTAATTTTCTTTTTGCCTCTATCGTATTTTTAGCCAACACTTTCGTGCTTCAAATTCAAGCGTCGCAAGTCGATAATCCCTTAAAAACGACCCTCGCCCGAGTCGAAGTCGAAGTTTTAGATTTGAACGATAATTTGCCGGAATTTGAAGTTGATTTTTATAACATAAGCATTGTTGAAAATCTTCCCAACGGTAAGTATCATATATGTATAATTATATTTATATTACATACATATATATATCGAATATCAGCAACTTTTATCGATTTTATTATATCGTGTTGTACGTGTTATTTTTTTTAAATAATACACACAATTGTTCTAATTTTTGAGACAATGATATTTTTAATTAACATATTGATTTTTTTTATTTAAATTGAAATAAAACTCAATGGAAAATTAAACAATAGGTTTCAGTGTATTACAAGTGATAGCGACGGATAAAGACCAAGGGGATAATGGAGAATTTACATATCAATTAGAAGATACTCACGGAGCCTTCTCTATTGATCCACGAACGGGATGGTTAACAGTTAGGGATCAAGTATGTGTATTGTTAAAGTGAAAAACTAATTAAATAAGAATCTATGTAATTGATAATAAAAAAAAATATATCATTTTTAGAGTGTATTAGATCGAGAGCAACATTCATCGTTGAGAATGAAAGTTTATGCGAAAGAAAAAAATCCGAGCGTTGTGGGAAAAACTCAGAATCCATCATCGAATGTTCACGTGCCGAATCAGAGAGTACCGAAAAGGAGAAGATTTCCGGGAAAAGTGCCAGAAAATGTCGACAAGACCACTTACGTTTTTCCGGACAAGACAAACTTGAAAGGGGAAAATGTTTACATATCGCCCAACGCCAACGAGCTGATGTCATATGTGGACGTCGAAGTGACATTGTTAGATGCTAACGACAACAATCCGATATTTTTGCCGAGCAATCTGTATGAATTTTCTTTGAAATCGAACGCTAAAGTGGGAGACTTCATAGGCAGAGTGAAGGCGGTCGATCCGGATCTGGGTCGAAACGGAATGGTTTTGTACGATTTGCAGAGAACCAGCAATCTGACTATAACTTCTCCATTTCAAGTGGACGCTCAAACCGGTAGTTTGACCGTGGTCGAAACACCACTACTCGAGGGTAGACATGCTCTTTTTATCGAAGCCTCTGATCAACCGGCAAATCCTAGCGAAAGGAGATATACGTTGGCCGTGGTTACGATCGAAGTTACAAAACCGGTCAGAGGTAAATACATATCTATAACAATATGAAAAATACATATATAAAATAAAATATCGAGTTTGAAAATTAAATTATTAATTAACTTTAGGTCAGAAACCGTCGGCTCCCGATTTTATTGGAGCACCGTACGAATTTTGGGTCGGTGCAAATGTTGGCATTGGCACAAGCGTTGGCCAAATCAGAATAAACGACGTAATGGATAGAAATCATGTTGTGTATGATTTATTACACAGTTATCACGAAGGAGGTAAGTTTATAAAAAATTTACATAATTCAAATATTGGTCTTTATATTACGTAAAAATTATAAAATTTTAGTACCTTTTGCTGTTGAGGAACGATCAGGCACTATAACCGTTGTAAATGAACTGGCAAAATTCGATAGGGCATTATATGACTTTGAAGCAGTGGCATCTCACGAAAAAGATGATATAACAATTGTGACAAATGTTACAATACACGTTGTCGATCCAGAAGACGAAAGAGGCATTTTAATGAAGTGAGCTTAAATCATTTTTATTAAATAATTATCCCCTAAATCTATGTATGATAAAATATTTTACTTGATTTTTGTCAGGGGTGCTGCTAACACGCCTATCGAGTTTCACGTGCGAGAAAATATGGCAGGTGCCATCATAGGTCAACTGCTTTATCAAAATAGTACTTTGGCGTTTTCAAATAATACGTCTAAAAGTATAAGATTTATTATAGCTAATCAACAAGATGTCACCGATGATATAGCCATTGGTAATTTTATTGTTTTTTTTTTTAAATTAAATTTTGATTAATGTATATGTATATATTTATAATTTAATTATTTTCAGGACAAGATGGTACTTTATATACTCAACGAGGTTTAGATAGAGAAAAACGTGAAGTTTACAGGTTGACGGTGATAGCCGAATATACTAAAGGTGCCGTCAGTGGAGCTGGAATATATCAAGTTACAATAATAGTTGACGATGAAAACGACAATTCTCCAATATTCGATCAAAACGCATACGAAGGTTCTATATTGGAAAATTCAGCAAGAAACACTGAAGTCGAAATGACCAATTTGATATTTGCCAAAGACCTTGATTCTGGTTCAAACGCTGAATTTTCATACTCATTATATGGCGATGGTAATAAACTGTTCGAGGTTGATAAATTCTCCGGACGGGTATTCTTTAAACACGATACACTAGATAGGGAGGAAAAAGACGTTTATAAACTTAA
Organism: Leptonema lineaticorne; assembly: GCA_024500535.1. Classification (NCBI taxonomy): domain Eukaryota; kingdom Metazoa; phylum Arthropoda; class Insecta; order Trichoptera; family Hydropsychidae; genus Leptonema; species Leptonema lineaticorne. The sequence goes on along the minus strand of JANIJI010000059.1, from coordinate 3,364,724 downwards.
ATTGGTGGCCAAAGATAAGGGTAATTTAAGCTCCGAAACTAAATTGACAATTAAAGTAATCGATGAAAACGATAATGCGCCAATGTTTAAACGTATAGTTTTACCGTCCGAAGAAAAGATCGAAGTTTTAGAATACGACGAGACAACTTCGAAAGTTAAACTGGTCGAAGAGAGAAAATCGAGGGTCGGAGATGTCAAAATCGTAGCGCCGAGATCTCAAAATAAATATGTGGACTCTCTGGCTATTTATGGACCACTGCTTTCGATTCCAGAAACCGTAGCTGTCGGCACGACGATTTTGAAATTGAATGCCGAAGATAAAGATATCGGTATTAATGCGGCGTTGAAATATTCGACGTCAACAGAAATTTTCATACCCAACTTCGCCATAATGCCGGGAAAGCTTCACGTTAAACAATATTTTATAGTGAATGAACAAAATGGAGACGTGGTTGTTTCCAGAATTTTACCGCCGGAATCCGAGATTAGATTGAATATTTCCGTTACCGATGGAGGTGGTTTGAGCGATTACGTCAACGTTCGTGTTTTTGTAAAAGATATCAACGATCATGCTCCGGTCTTCAAAAAAACTTGGTACAACTTCGACGTGGATGAAGCACTATATTCGAGGACCGTTCTCGGTAAAGTAGAAGCCACCGATGCGGACTATGGAAAAAACGCTAATGTTTCATATAAGATATTGGCAGACGATGAAAAATTACCATTTGAAATATCGACTTTCAGCGGTGTTCTCAGTGTCAACGGAGAACTAGACAGAGAGACCAAAGAATATTATTCATTTTTAGTGTTGGCTAAGGATAACGGACCTGAAAAACGAATGTCGTCCTCTGTGAATGTCGAAGTTCACGTTTTGGACGTGAACGATAATGCGCCCACATTTTACGGATATGATGAACTTTTAGAATGGAACCATCCTGAAGCGGAAGAAATAACGAATCATAATTTCGAATCCGTTATGATGATACCGGTATACAAAGCTACGTTACACGAAAATTCGCCAATAGGTAGTAGAGTGGTCAAAGTTTTCGCGAACGATTCCGATTTCACCGGAAACGGTAACGGTTTGTTGTTATTCGACATACAACGCAGGAAAAACATGCCGAATTTATTCTCCATTGATTCTAAAGATGGAATCATAACAACCACCAGCAAGTTAGATTACGAAACACAAACTACACACAATATTACGGTGATAGCATCGGATCTGGGCTCTCCTAGTTTGAGTTCCACAGCTCTGGTCGTATTGAAAGTAATCGATGTGCCGGAAGATGTGGAAAATTTGGAAAAACCAATTTTCTCCGATCGTTACTACGAAGTTGAAATTGAAGAGAACTCACACACACCTGTAGAATTGTTAACGTTGAACGTCACGGAATTTTACAGGGATAAAAAATTACGTTTCTCTATATTGAGTGAAGATAAATATGATATCAAAAAAATGTTCATAGTCGACCCCAGAAACGGTACATTGTATCTTGTGAGGAGTCCCGACAGAGAAATTCGCGATAAATACGAGCTGATCGTCCGAGCCGAAAAACACAAATCCGGCAGAAACCTTCCCCATATGATCTACCCGGTATCTGATGATGTTTTAGAAGGGTTAACGAAATCGGACGTTAAAGTCGTCGTTAATATAAAGGACGTTAACGATAACGCTCCAAGGTTCACTATTTATGGAAGACCTATAGTGGCGGCTATACCCACAACGGCCGGTTTTGGATATGAAATATTGAAATTACAGGTAGATATGAACTTTTTACTAAGTTAATCTTTATATATATATATATATATATATATATAATATGAACTATTTGATTTTATATATATTTTTTTTTTCAGGCGTCTGATCCGGACCTTGGCGTAAATTCCGACGTACGCTATCAAATTTTGAACGACCAGTCTCAAAGATTCGGTATTGATCCAATAAGTGGTCAAGTGAGAGCTGTTGCTTCTTTCTCCAGGGAAGCCGGTAAAGTTTTCGGATTTGACGTGAAAGCCACAGATAGACAAGGAGCAGACGATGGGAAATCGGCTATAGCGAACGTCTTCGTGAGTATATCGACAATTCTCAATGTTGAAATCTCGCTTTTTGTTGTCCCATTCTCGTCTTAGTGCGGTTTTATGTTAATATAATATTAAATGTGCTATGTGGATCGATCGACCTCGACCAGATAAAGTAGGTTTTGTCGAAGGCGTCACGGTGTTAGTTGGCAATGCAATTAAAAAGGCTGAAGCCCCAAAGTGGCCATTAGTTCTTCGGCTGGATGGAGTCCGATTAAAAAAAATCCTTATAATGGTTAATGGGAAATGCCTAAATGTTGATCTAAAAACTAAATTAAAACGTTCCGTCGTATTTTTGTTTGTATTTCTCTTTTGCTTTATTTGGTTTATATCAGACCATTGTGGCATTGAAATGTCCGTGAAGTTAGTTAAATTGAGATTTTCCGAGATTTTCCTCGTTGTTGGCGTTAAATAATGGCGGTTTGTTCTATATTAAAAATAATTTTCTGGTATATATTTAATATAAGACGATTTCCTTAAACGTTAATTGAATAGGCGACATTTAAGTATCAAAACTTACTAAACTCACTCATATTTTTTGTTCTTAAACATTTAATTTTTAATATTCTAATAAGATATTTTAAAATAGGACAATATATATGTATATAACAATTTATTTTGAATTAAACGTATTTATAATAAATATAATAAACCTATATATTTCAATTGTTAACAAATTTCAATTGAAAAGCACTAAAACCATATCAAAAACACCGATAAATCATAATCTAACGTAGTGAAATAACATCGAATTATATCACTCGTATCTTTATCAATGGAAATTCATGAAGCAAAAACGAAAAAATAAATATGAAATATAATCTTATAGCCAAATGCGAGGTCGACACGAGACTTTTGTGTCGTTATCTGAAGCGAAAAAGGAAAAAAATAGTTCCATCGTGCACTGTCTTGTATCAAACTAGACATTGTATATATATATATATATATATATATATATATATGAATTATAGGCGACGTATCGAATTTAATGGATACGGTTATTATGGCAAAGGTCGGCCTTCGAACCGCGTAGAGATCATTCTAAAGAGAGGCTTTATATGGCCGATGAAACTGATAGAAAATACTTTGCCGCTGATAAAATCGATATATTAAATGAAAAGGATCGTTTTCTTGAAATATTTCAGGTATATGTGCTGGATGAAAATAAACAATTGGTCGTTGTGATGGCCGCTAAACCGGTAGAAGTGGAAAAAGCCATGGAAAATATCACAAGTATACTGACATCGGCCACAGGAATGGATATAAGGGTCAGAAAATTGGAGTCACATTCGAAAACCATGCTCGATGGAACAGCGTAAATATATCATATTACATATATTTTTTTCAATATTACATATATATATATATATATATTATATATATATTAATCTGATTATTATTTTTTAAGTACCGATATGTATATATATGCTGTGGATCCTACTTCAAATTCCATCATTGATATGGACACTCTACAAAGGTATTTTTATTATTAAAATAATTATTTTTCATTGATATAATTATTGATTATCTTTTGAAATGTATATATTTTGTTGCAGAGCTCTTCTTTTGAAAGAGCCAACTATCAGACAGGAACTTCCAATGTATCAAATTTTAGAAGTAGGAGGTTCAACTGTGTCTCCTATTAAAGGAAAATACGCTTTGAGTCCTTTGGAACTAGGAGTTGTCTCCTTAGGATGCATTGTATTTTTGGGAGCCCTGACTACAGCCATTTGCATCGTCTGCGTCAGAAGAACTAAAAGGTTTCGTTAGAAAAAAAAAACAATCTGCATGAATAATAATTTACAAAAAATATATCATTATTAAGCACATATTGAAATATATATCATTTAATTTTTGAATGCACACATACACATATAATCGTAATTAATCAATATCAAAAGTGTACATAGGTTTCAATAATACTATAATGTAAATAAACATGTGCATTATTATAATGTACGTGTAAATAAATACATACAAAATAAATTGTTCTTAATTCAGGTTTAGGGTTTTATAATGCATAAATAAATAATTATATCTGTAAATAATTCGCATATAATGTTTAAATGCATGTCGCGTTAATAATATCGTAAAATTTACATCGTGCATGGCTTTAAAATTGCATCATTAATATGATTAATTATATTAAAATTTATTTAATACGAAAGCTTTAAATTATTTTTTTTTCTCATTGTGATCACGAATGTGTTTAAAAAAAAGACTGTCTATTCGCTTCGTTAAAAACGAGTACGCTTTTTTTATATTTAATGTTTTTTTTTAAATATACATATTTATTTATGATGTATGAATTTGAGTGAAAATAAATATTTATATAATAAATAATTAAAAATCGGATGAGTTGTATTATTTCACCCATTTAAAGCACAATAGCACCGAAAACAATGCATGACTTTTTTCTCATTTAATATTCACTGCATGTTTACTAACATTTTTAATTTTCTTTTATATTATATATTTTTAAATCGATCAGTTTTATATAATATTTATTATTTGTGATATTATTGTTTTATATATATATGAAAATTATGTTTTATAAATTGATTTTGATTTTTGAAATATAATCTGATCGATTTAAAGAGAACGCACTAATAAAAAAAAATTCATCTTCTTGACCATTTCGAATCCTTAATATTTGTCCTTAATCTATATAACCGAAACGTAACATATTGTTTTATTACCGATATAGAAATCGTCATAAAGCCTTCTCGCAGCAACGCTTGAACGCGATGGGTCTATCGACAGATCAATTAGCAAAAATTGGTTCCCTTTTCCCAACAACTCCAGTTTACCAGGAATCGTCTCAAGCCTACGGCGAGTCCGACTCATATCTGGACATGTTAAATAATCACAGTACAAAACAGCTATGTCCTCATGGAAATTCCATTGAAGAATTCGGTCAGGCACATCAGAAATGCGTTAAAAGCCAATACGGAAACGAAAGTCACAGGTCTGGAACGTATCTTCAGCAAAAACAACACGAACCCACCTGTATTCGCTTCAACAATAAAAGGTCCGGAACAAAAAAGAGGTATGGCTTCAAAATTTCATTTTTTTTTCATCATTCGCCCATCTATCACTCGTATTGCATCATGTTTTTTCGTGGTATAAATAATTTGATAAAAAAAAATAAAATTATATTTTTCGGCTCATTATCTTCATTAAGAGTTTACAAAAAAAAAATACTATTTCAAAATTTATGACGTTTTTTTAGGAAATTAGGATGCAATAGATACTTGTATTTCTACGATGAGAAGTTTCCTTGTAGGTTTGTAAATCTGAGTTTTTGTATATATATAACTATAATATAAATATTTGTATACAAAAATACTAAAAATCTACCATATTAATGTATTGAATGATAATAATTTATTATATTTTTTTTAGGATTGATATATTAAAAATAATACAATAAAATATAAATGTAATGTATTTGGTTTAACATTCTAATGAAATCCTCTAACATATAATTATCAACCAATAACTAATTATTTACTATATTAAAATATTAATTAATTTCTATTAGATATAAATTGGTCAATCAAAATATTACATTTAACTTGTATAAATGTTTATTTATAATATATTTAATAATTTTAGAGTTTATTTTTATTAATTACGTCAAAGATCAATTTTCAACATAATTTCTGTCGAATTTTATTTTTATATATCAGACTATATACACCGATATCAAAACTATGTATTATTTTCTATTATATAGAGATTGTACGATTTTCAAAACAAAAAATATATATCTATGATAAAAATTTGACAAACTAAAATAAACGAAATATTATTAGAATCAATTGGCAAAAAATAGTTTAAAACAAACATTAAATATAATTATACTAATATTATGCTCACGAATGTTATATGAAAGTAAATAACAATTTAACAAGTATAGCATATAAAATGCTTATAAAACGAATTTAAAAATATTTTACCTTTTTTTTTTCAAAATATATACAATAGATACAATAAAATTATTATTTTTTTGTATTATTAGAAAAAATGGAGGAGTGGAAACATCTATAACATCAGTTCATTCCAGTGGACAAGATTCCGGAATTGCTGAAGGCGGAAGATGTCCATGTGGACAATCGACTACACAATCATCAGAAGACAGTAGCAAGTAAATTACATAATTTAAATTATAACTATATACATTCCTTATTATATATATTCCGGTGTAAATATTCGCACGTTTGTGTGTTATTTTGAAAACGTTATTTTCATTATCATAGAATTCGTGTGCACGTTTCATCAAATACATTAATAATATAAAATTTACATTTCTATATGATAATTCTCATGTATATATAATATTACGACTGTGTAAATAAGTTATGAAAACAAATTTTTATTTTTTTTCATTAATTCTTATATATTATATATATATATATATAAGAGCTTTCATTTACAGCGATAATTATAATTAATATATAGAACTATAAATTTAATAGTATTTGAACCTGGTATAACATGTTAATTGCTCAGAAATGATTTATAAATAATAAGTCTACGTTATTTGTTTGTACAGCGCAATCCTTTCTGGACTTAAAATATATACAATAAATAAAATATTTACGACATTTACGAACATTAAACGTTGAACGTTTATCACGATTATTCGAATGGAAATATTCGATATTGACGTCAAATACGACTTGATTAAAATTCGCAGATGAAAAGATTCTATCTATGCGATGACTTTTAAAAAAATATATATATTTTTATATTTATTTATATAAAAATGTAGGGAAAATAAGTTGTGATTCTTGTTTCGCGCGATTATCTTTTATTATTTCGACATTTCGAATTTTCACACTGACATTTTGGAAATATTTGTCTATTTTTGTTAATAGTGATCTGAGAAAAAAAAACTCGACTGAAACTAAAAATATTTTTCAGCGAAAAACCACTATCATTGAACGGTGTATATAATTAAATTATAAGTGCGCATAAATGCGAATATCTTCAGACGCAAATATGGGAAAATATTCGCGTTCAATTTATACGAATGTTCAATAAGTTCGCAGCCCGGTATTTCAACCCCTTTAACGAACGGGGTGAAGTAGTGTTAAAAAAGGGGGGACGATTATAAAACACATACGTACGGGTGAATTTGAATTCGATTAACTTCGAGGTCGTTATACGAGTACGGTTCTGGAGGTTCGAATTGAAATTTATCCGTCGAAATTTTACGACTATTTTAAACTGTTAAAATGAAAATTTTTATCCACTTATAAAAAGTATATTTAAAAATAAAACGCTTAGTTTTGAAAACGATTTTCAAAGCTTTTCGTGTGTTTTGTATATTTTTTTTTTCATGCGAAATATTTATTACTGAAATGGATCATCAAAAATACGACGACAATTTTTTCATCATGTGAATATTTTAAGCAATATTTTTATATGGTGATATATTTCAATTTTAAATTTATTTAATTTTCATATTGAATTTTAACAATTTTCAAGCATATAGTTTTGACTACTATTTAAAAATACAATTAAAAAATAATCTATATTTTAATTAATAAATCTCAATCAATTTCTATATAAATTGAAAAATTTATATAACTTATAAAATTAATGATTTCATAAAATATACACAGAAATAAAAAAAATGAAAATTACATTTATGATATAATTTTCAGAAGAACATTGTTATTGTGAACAGATAATAAAATATATAAAAAATATACCTTTTTTTTCGTTCAAAAAATCAATATCAATTGCTCAAACCTCGTATATTGAAATGTCATGGTTCTAAAGGTTTCAATTTACCCTTCGGTTCGATAAAAAATCAACACCCTTATCATATTACAATTTGCATCTGTTCAACGACATAATTCAAATGTCGAAGAAATCGAATATTTAAATTAGAGACAAAATAATAAAATATCCTATTAGATTTTTACTAATTATCGTTAAAAAGGGTACTCATTCGCTATATTGCAATAGAATAATAAATTAACGGCGCTAGTGCTTTCGGGGGCCTTGACCCCGCTTCGGAGTTTCTCGTGCGCTAATTTATTTTTTTACGTGATTGGATTGCTAACTTTGTACTAAACCTTCAACTTTTCTCGAAAGATTTAACATGTCACTGCATTAAGCATCTAAATAAAATACTTTAAGCGTTAACTTTGAACGAGATTTCAAGTTGAAACAATCAACTTGGAAATTGAATAATCGACCGCATTTCTATTTGCTTCTTACATTTATATTTTATTTATTATTGCTGATTTATACGTGCACAAGAATTTTATGATTTTTAAAAAATATTATAATATTACATTTTATGCAGAAGATAATCTATTAATGAAATAATTAATGAAAAATACACATTTTAAAGTCAGAATATATATTCAGTTTAAATCTTTTATACATAAAAAAATTGAATAAACCAAGAAAATTTTATGATTTTTTTTTAAATTGGTATTTAAAATTTTAACCCCATTATCAGAATTAAATCATATTAATTTTGATTGTAAAACACATTAAAAAATAAATCAATAGCAAAATAACAATTTTAAGTACAGATATATGTAATTTTTTATTATATCGATCGCCTTCTCACTAGATTATATTATATATTTATATATTTAAATGTATATATATTTTTCTAAGCACTTGCATGATAAAACTACACCAAATTCACCAAATATATATATATATATATATATATATATATATATATATATATATATATATATATATATATATATATATATATAATACACTAAATTATAAATTTAGTTACGCGTATTGTTAGTACCATATAGTTAAAAAAAAATGTTCGAGGCTCTAATCTAATATTACTGTATATTGCTAAATATCGTAATATAAAATTATTTCTTTACATGAACGCCACTGGAATTGTATGATATTTTGCAGTTACTATCAGCAGAATGCTTTTTGCTTTGACCATGGTTGGAGACATCCTTCGCGTTGTCGCAGCAAAACCAGTGCTTGACAAGGAAAATTTTAAATGCGAAAGTAAATATCCCATAAAGCTTCTTCTCTAACAATGCACCTATCCAAGCTTTTGCTAACTCGCACGACGGCATACAATAAATAAATTAATAAACCAAAAAAAAATAATAATAATAATAAATATAACGTTTAAGCCTCGGCGTTAACAATCCGACAAAATTTGACCCAAAACTTTTTAATGCGAACGTAATTTTCAGCTCGCATAATCCGAAACGCGAAACTTTTGGGCCGTTCATACACTAAAACGTTTATCGTGTACATAAAAAAAAAATATATTTATATAAAGATTAAAATGAATTGTCCTCTAAAATATATATGGTGTTTTGTTCTATTTTTGTTACAGCGGCAGCTACGAGGACTCGTTGAAATCATCGCACAAGGAGAGATTAACGAGAAAATCGTTCAAACACACTTCGAAGGCGAAAGAAGCGTTCAATGAACCTTTCAGTCTTCACTCGTCAATAATGAAAAAATCTAATCAAAAATCAATTTTATCCAAACGTAGAAATAAAACGACCACGTATAATAATCCACTAGCCGAGGATTCTATGTACAAATCCGAATTCAATCCTCAAAATGTGGTTAGAAGATCTAAAACAAACATGAACCCAGTGGTTTTACCACTTCATCCCCATGCTCACCTTCATACTTCGCCGTATTTGAACGGTTCAAATATCGGAATCGTAGAACCGGTGATAGATTATGATCAGAGTGAGGCTGAAGACAATGTTAAAAGGGAATCAATCAGGGGCGACAGTAAAAGATCCAGCATAAATAAGGGCAGTTCTAAACTTTTAGAACTCAGCAATCAACAAGCGGTTTTCGTAGCGACGCCAGCTGCAGCAGCCATTATGAGAAAACAGGGCAGCGAAAAATTAGTTATAGCTCGTCCTATATAAAGACTATTAAATTTTATATTAATAATGTTGAAAATTTTTAATAAATATTTATTTGTTTGATGACGTATAAACTTGTTCCAACTCGTTACCAATCTACCAAATTATGGTCAAACATTTCCAAAGAAATTATAAACCAACAATATCAAAGCGATTTATATACAATAAATTGTTACCTTGCAAGTATATATGTAATAATAATTATCAATGTGATGTTGTAAATAAATTTGAATTATCCATATTTAATACAATATTTTAGTTTTTTTCTTATATATTTTGGAAATATTGAAAAGTGCTGTTTTAATTTATGAATTATACTCGTTGTTATATAAAATTGTATGAATATATAAAATTTGAATTCGTATATTTCAATGTACGATTAATTTAAATTGTCACAAATTTATGTGCGAATATGAATTAAACATTTGCGTTAAATCAGTCAAATTTAAAATGATAATAAAAAATATCTACATTCGATTGTATTATTATTATTATTATTATTTTTATAAATTTGTTAAAAATCTTTTTTTTTTTGTAAATATACCCTTGAATATATTATAAAATTAGTGCAATAAGTTTATATACTTATGTAAATAAAATGTAAATTTTGTTTTAAAATAAATAATATACATATCATTAAGTATTTTAATTTATTATTCAGTTTTAAATTATAAAATAATATTAATTGAAATTAAGGGGTAATTATTATAATAGATTATACGTCGCAAATTATATACGAATAATTCTATTAATTATACGGTGAAAAATGATAAAATATTGAAATTTAAATTTAATTCGAAAATAGTCACATTTTCATTGAAATACACTGCGCATTCAATGTATCTATTATTCAATCATTATATATATATATATATATATATATATATATATATAGTACAACTAAACTAGATATATCAGGAAATACATCAGTACTCAATTAAAACACTAACAATTATAAATGATAAATCACTCGAGTGCATCTATAAAATAATACAAATTGTACATATTTGAAAATTTTCAGTAGCTGCCATTTTAAGCGAACAATTTATATAAATTACCGTAGCCACAGTGGAATAATTAAATTCCAAACTGACACTGCGAAAAAAAAAAACACGACAACATTTTCAGCTGAACAAATACGTATATAAACACACACACATGAAAATTATTGTATTTAAATTGACGTTAACGCCCGTTAAACACCTAACCGTTTTGGCGAATCGTTTCAGCATAGAAAATTTTCGTTCGGCTGAAATTTATCGTCGGAATAATACGCTTTCAGCATATAAATGAAATGCGCTCTTGTCTCTCATCTAATATTCGCACAATATTCCAAGTCGAGCTTTCGACTGCCGAAAAAGCGAATGCAAGCTCGTGTTTATTTATTGCCGTATATGTAATGTAAGCTCGACGAGCGAACGGCCATTTCGTTTCAGACGTTTCAGCTTTGCATGTGTCTGAAAATTGTCGTTTCGACTGATGATAGTTCTCGGCCAATATTCAACTGTAGTTTTCCAATTTTATATATTTTATTTTTTTTTCTTTTTCAAAATCAAATCTGAGTGCATTCTGAGATTTCAATATGCAGTTCGTTTATACTTTTTGATTATTGTTAAATTATATCAATTTTTATTTTAATTTCTCAAAATAAATATTTTATGCATTTTATTTATAATTTTGATATCAATGATAAACTAATCAATAATTCATTATTTTTGAGTTAAAATTATATGTCGTAAAATAAATATTACTTTTTTTTACAAAAAAAAATATTATGAGTTAAAAATAGTATTTTGTCGAATTAGCGATTTATTGTCGTGTTTATAATACACGAATAAAAGCTGAATTGATTATGTTGACATTTCATATAAAAAAATCTATTTTATTTAATAGAGAAAAAAACTATGATATGTTTATCATTAAAAACTAATTAATTACAATATATAATTTATTTTATTTTTTAAATTTATATTAAAAATTATTATTTTGAATAGTAAAATATATTTTACAACGTGTATTCAATGATAATTTTAAATCGAACAACGGTAATTAATTAGTGAATATTTTTTTGTAATTTAATACAAAAAGTTTTTATAATATAAAATATGTTGGATAAATTGTGTTCGAAAGTGCATTCAAAAGTGTTTGTGTATGCAGCGACGGTGCGAAAAGTGTTTTAGTTGCATTACTTCCGGCGAATTGAAAAGCGCATGCGCTCTGAAAGCTTCGAAAGCTTTCCGCCAAGTTTTCAGGATTTTCAGACACTAGGCATCGCGACGTCTTTGACGCTGCACGCGCCGACCAACAACAGGGCATTTCGTTATCGATAATTAAATAAATTATCAAATGTAAATAAAAACAATTAATTAAAAAAAGAAAACAAATAAAAACTTCCGTCTATATATATATATATATATTTATATTGAATTATAAAAAAAAATAATTTGCCATATTTTATACATTAAAAAAAAAATAGTGAATTAATATTAAGCAAAAAAAAAATAAATAAATAAATAAAAAAAAAACAACAACGACGACAACAAAAATCTATGAACTTTGTTGATGTGAGTGTTCGATGGCTCGTTCTGATCTGGTCGTCCATGGAAACGAAGACGACTATTACATGCAGATGGCATCTTTGAGATTGCCCGATGGAGAAGATCTAGATTTTGACAGTGTAAAAAGAAGAGCGACGCCGTATCTTCAAACGGCACCGTCAACGGAACCGACTATACGTCACATCAGAAAATATTACAACACCAGCCTGACCGAAATTATGTACAAGGAGACAGCGAATAATTTCGTCGACATTATATCGAATTCGATAATCGACATCGTCAACAATAACGGTAACGGTAATTATAATACCGATTCGAAAATGTCAACGGTGCACGGAGTCGGATTTTTGAATACGGCAAAAAATACACTGACCGATTTCGCCGTGACAAGACCGACACTCATATTCAACGGGTCATCCAGTGCGAATGTGACCAATTCCGGTTTGAGTCCGGAATTTTATTATTATAGACACAGTTCGGCAATGACGGCCGTCTATTGTGTGGCCTATTTGTTGGTTTTCGCCGTCGGACTCATTGGCAACTGTTTCGTCATAGCCGTGGTCTTCAGGTCTCCGAGAATGAGGACCGTCACCAACTTCTTCATTGTCAACTTGGCTGTTGCCGACATCTTGGTTATTGTCTTCTGTCTTCCGGCCACACTGATGTCGAATATCTTCGTTCGTGAGTACCGATTTTTTTTTTAATTAACATTTTAATATTAATAATATTTTTTTTTTTAATGAAATGGTGAAATGGTGCATTAGACCAGTAATATTCAATCATCAGAGTATATTTCAATTAATAATTTTTTCCACATAACATTTAACACATATAAATTCACAATTGCAAAATAAATAATTAACTAATTATATTGTTTCATTATAATTTCATGCAAAAAATAAGCTTTCTACCTAAAAAAAACTTTAAATAATATATTTTAAGCATGATTTCTAAAGTCCTTTTAAAATTTTAATATTTTGATTATTTAATATGATATCCAAATATTTTAAATTTATTTTATAAAAAAATATTCTAGTAAATCAAAAATGAATATTAAATATTAATAAATGAAACCGGAATTGCTGCATACTTAATCATAATTCTATAGACTAAACTCTTTTTCAAATTATATAAAATATAAAAATGTTCGTTTTTATAACAGAAAATATTTTTTATTATATAATTTTAATAAAATAATAGCGAAAAGATGTATAAAATTTCACATCAATCTTAAAATGAAACAAAATCGCCTATTTCATTATTGTATTGCATTATTGAATTACGACAGATATGAATTCCAAAAAATATACAATAAAATAAATTTATTCAATGCCCTTTTACAGAATATGGCGAAAAATAGTCTCAACCGGATTTGGTGCCAATTTTTTCAACATTTTTTTCTCATACGCAAACTTACTAGTAATTTCTAAACAAATAGGACATGTAACAAAAAAAAAAAAAAGAAAATCAGCACAGGGTTTTTGGGGGTCTTTTGTACCCCACGCCGTTTACTAAGAGTGTGGGAAATATATAAAATATAACAACCTTGTTAATGTTACGAGTTGAACCAAGTCAAAGAGAATTTCCATATAAATAAGGGAAGTCGGCTCAACCCCCCGATTACAAAGTCTCTCAAATAGTCGTGTAGACCGTCTTAGCCTGTCTTTAATGTAGCAATAATCAAATTTATCCTCGTCAATTTCGAGCTATGTAATAACCGAATTTCGGTTTTCATTTGTGTTGTTTATTAAATTAATGTATGCGTATCTTAATTTTTAATCGTTTAATGTAAATATCGTATAATATATATATATATATATATATATATATATATATATATATATATATTTATATTTAAATGTATGTTAAAATTTATAACGTATTACGTTAAACGAGTTATGAGTTTTAACGTGAAACGAGCAATGAGTTTAAATTGTACTATCTATTATATAATATATTACGTCTACTTTTCATTTATCAAATAAATTTCTATTTCAATTTGAAGTATTACAAAATGTTTTGGTAAAAAATATTTTATTTTTTTATATGATATAAATAAAAAAAAACAATATTTATAAATAGTATATAAAGTCAAAGATTTGACCCTATAAAGAATAAATCAAAAAAAAAATCGAAAAAGTGATTTAGGTTCAAAACTACTACAAATAATATTTTTATTGCATCTCAAAATTTTCTGTCTATTTATACAATGATAACCAACGTTTGATATATTGTGAAATCTAAAACTATATTTTATTTATTCTTTTGAAAAAATATCATGTCTGAAAATTGAACGCGAAACTGAAAAATCAAACATTTGAAAAATAAATCAAACACAAATAACTTGAAAATAAAACTCTAGACCTTGAAGAGTTTTAATAAAATTGATTTGTTTTTTCATAATATAAAAAACTGTTCTGAAATAAATAAATTAAACTTTGTAATGACTGTTTATTTCCATAAATAATTTTTCTTTTTTTTATATTATTTCTCTGCGATGTAATGAAAATATTTAACGTCTACTTCTATAAAACGTATTCTAAATATTTAAATATGCATTTTCTATATATATATATATATATATATATATATATATATATATATATATATATACTTAAATTCGATACGAAAACAATGTATATACAGTTCGCAACGAAATAAAAAAAAATGTATATCATAATAAATTTTCATCGAAACTTTCTCAATTTTTCATTTCAAATAAACGGAATACACTTAAAAAGCTCGCTTAATGGATTTAATGCGAAACCCGGTTAAGCGTTCGAGTTCAAAGTTTGCACAATGCACATAACGTACGCTAGAAAAATAAATAAAAATAATAATATTAAGGGGGTAACGCGATTATTATTTTCACATAATAACGTATCGTCGTGAAAATTTTTGGGGTCAACGTCATTAATTTCGTCGAAGATGTGCGAGTAGAAGTGTCCTTATTTATATGCAAATCGAATCGTTCATAAATCATTCAAAAGTCTAATTTTAGGTCATTATTTTTTATCGAAATTATTTAAATAGCACAAACTTTAAGCTAAAATATCGTATTATATCGCTTTTTTTTTACAGGTTATATATGATATGCGAATCGTGAATTGAAAACTCCTGTTCTACGCGTTTTATATAACTTATTTGAAGATTCTCGTGCAGTTTTCATTCGTATTTTTCACGAGTAACATTCAATTTGTTACTTTTAGCATTGAAAACATGCGTGAAAGTTACTAAATAAAATTTTATACGAGAAATTGCGATAAAAATGAAATAAAATTGCTCATAAAATATTTTTTTTTTCATTTGAACTCTCGCAGAATTTAATCTGAATTATGTGGGCGACAAGTTTGTCCTATGTCATTTTATGATATTGTAAGGTTAACTTTTATAGTAGTTTTTTTTCATATATATATATATATATATATATATATATATATATATATATATATATATATAAATGAAAAAAATCGACGAAAGCTCTATTTGTCTATTTTTATATCTTGTACTAAATTTGAAAAGCTAATATTTAATAAAGAAAATTACGTTGAATTTTCACATAAACGAATATAATGCCGTATAAATTAATATTATTCACCATGATTTTGAAATTTATGACAGTTGTTAACTTTATACATTATTTTCTCTACATCAAGCTGCACTCAAATATATTGTGTAAACTTTTATTATTTCATATTAAAGCATATTTAAAGACGGTTTATTGTTGTGATTATTCGTGTCATGTTTGAAATAATTTTATAATTATAATTATCCTTTTGACAACATCTGTATTATATTATATATATATATATATATATATTTTTATATATATCATTAGAATATATTGCTGTGTTACAATTTCAATTTAAACCACGATACTCTTCAGTGTAGTTTAACAATTTATGAAAACGGACCGTTTGCGAATAGCGACTCATTAATTAAGATAATTTATTATACAGCTGACGTCATTGTTTATAAGTGAAATTTAATAAAATAATTTTAATTAAATAGTGAAACGGTAACGTTCACGAAAATTATCCACATTATATAACATTAAGCAATAATATTCGAAAACGGAACGCAAAGCTTCTAAACATTTTCGTATTAATCGCATCAATTCAATTAATCCGGTTTCTGTTCGTCGTCGTTATTATTATTTATATATATATATATATATATATATATATGAAGCAATATTTTATAATTTAATAAAACTGAAAATTTAACGTCGTACGAGAGGAAAAAAAAATCGGTGTGTTTTCTGTGCGAAAATATCAAAATGATATCGTAAAAGTTTACGAGAAACATTACCGAGATTCATGTAAAGTATATTTTCAATGTCGTATTTATTTTTGGTTATTAAAGTGACTACATTGAAAATTGCGCTCAATGAGAGTACGAAATTGTCATACATATCCATATTGCCGTATTAAAATTCAAGGCAAAAATAATAATAAATATGATTTATGAATTTGCGATCGAAAATCGAATAGATGAATGTGTTTTTTATTTGTTATTTTTATAAACTGCGAATCTTTTATTCTTCGAGTCTTTGAATATAATCTAATAACCATTATATATCGTTTATAATACACAATTCTCTAATAAATATCTTTAAATCTGAAAATATATATAAATATGAATAGGATATTTCTGAAATTTTATTTATTCACAGATCGAGTGAAATTTTAATTCACAATTTTATATGAATAATATCAATACAATTATACTAAATGTAAAAAAAATATTAGTTTAAATGAATATTATTCAGTTTGTAGTATGTTTTGAGAAAATCCTAATGTTGGCAATCACTATTCCATAAAATTTTCAATGTTCAATGTCTAACGTTCCTCAATTGTATATTAACATAGAAATTATTAATATCTTCATAATATCATACATTCTATAAAGAGTTAATTTATCTTCATGTTCATTCATATGTATTAATAATATTAATTATATGTCGGAATAAATGAGAAATATATATAATTTATTAACAAGCAAAATAATCAATATAATACTACATATTTAAAAATATTAATATATAATATTTGAATAGTCATGATTTTGTAATTAATATTTTTTTTATTATTTTTTGATAATAATATTTTTTATACGTAAAAAAATAATAGTTACTCGTGAAAAGCGCTGCGAAGAGGCGTTTGAAAAGTTCATATTTTTGCTTACGAACAACGCTATACATTATTATATATTACATTACATTTTTCGTTCGTCGTATAAATAAATTTACGGCGTCGTAAATGATCGAATCGAAGAAAAAAAAAGGTTGACTGCTATGGTGGCGGAGAAAAGTCTCATATTTAACGTCGGTAAATGAAACCGTTTCGAAAACTCATCGGCGACATCAGCAAAACTCGCACGAGTATTTTTCCATCGCGACGGAGACTCGACTTACGACACTGGTTCCCTTTGTTCTCCATTTAAGGCAATGAAACTTGAGAATATTCTTCGTTTTCTTTTTATCATTTCTTTTTCATATTGCGAAAATTTCTTATATTATATCTTTTTCCAAACGTGTGAATATGTGTATGTGTGTGTGTGTGTGCACGTTCTGAAATTTCATCTGAAAATTCGATTGATGATAATGAATACTTCACAATATTAACTATCTATATAAAAAGTATAATAAAATTGATCTACGACAGCAGATATTATTCGATTATTATAAGATATATAATATCGTTATTATTATAAGAATTAAAATTATTTATTATATTAGTTTTTCCTTATAAATATTTATAAAGTGTGATTTTTCAGTATATTTAATATGAATCATTCGGAATAAAAATTAAATGAATTACTTTTTCTTTATTTCTTAAAAATGGCAAAATAATATTTTTATAACCATTTTATTTATAAATTCATAACTTAAATAAATTTTTAAACTAATTTAAAATTTGATAACATTTTTAATTTTATATTCAATGTTTTCTAATTTTCCATTATATCATTTTTTTTTTTAAATAAAGACATTGTATTTTATATTCGTCATATCGCATTATCGTACAATTGCAATATAATTAATTGCCACTAATTGATCAATTATTTTATAAATCTGTTAATTGATTCTTGCACTATCATCGAGAATGAGCAAGTATGCAAATTTTCAGCTCAATTGAACATCGGAAAGTATTCGAAAAAATCGATTACAAAATTCCACCCAGGCAAACAGACAAGAGTGTGTAAAAAGAAATTTATCATTATAAATATTTTTTACGATTCAATTAAAAATATATTCATCTTTTATATATAATAATACGGTAGAATTATATTAAATTAAACAATCGCATCTAATTACATTATACGGAATACTGATCCTAACAGACGATGCATTTTAATGCAGCGCATATTAACTAAAATAAATAACAGTTAGTTAACCGTATTATAAACGTCGCCATTTTGGAAACGTCGCCATTTACAATACGGTGATATTTAATTTATTCACCGACAAAAACCGTCAAAATTCAAACGAATCTCGTCTCGAAATTAATTCAATATTTATATACGTTTTTTAACGAAAAACGTTAGTTTTCTATTCGAAACAAAAACGGTCGTCGAACTCGAATTTGACGGGACTAAAACTGATGAGTTTGCACGAAGCGAAAATTAATTGCCAAAACTTTACCCGCCCGCCCCTCCCTCCTCATCTGTATTATTTTATTTTTATTACGCTTCGTGTGTACCTTGCTTTATGTCTACAAATGGAATATAATGAAAATATCATATTTCGCGAAGAGAGATTTTATATTTAAAAGGGATGTACACTGTTCCAAATTTATTATAGGTATATTAATAATATTAATTTTATTACATAAATAAATATAATCCATGATTTATATCTAAATTATTAAATCGTATATATTATATTACGAAAAATATAAAAAAATGATATTTTAATTATAACAATACGACTGAAAGTAAAACGAAATGCTTCCAAATCAATTCAGTAGAAAAAAAATCAGCAATTTTTTTAATATTATTATAAAAAAAATATTTTATTTAAAAATGTATTCAAATACGTATATTGCAATATACAGTTTGAGAAACATAGGTCGGTATTTGTTATCTGAACACACGTTTATGATGTACAAAATCCTTATGATTGGGTTAAATTTTTCGCAAGAACCAGATAACGCTATTTGGCCTACTTCCTTCACGTGTCTCTTTTTACTCGAAATTCGGTCGTTCTTTGATACAAAATTTTTATTTTTCTTTATATATATATATATATATATATATCAATACAGTAAATGTCGTCTGCAAAATTGCTGAAACTGAAAGTCATAATATTTTTCTTTTGAAAAGAAAATTTCAAAAGATTCTTTTAAACATGTGTACTGTTAAAATATTTTATAAATATATAGAAAAAGTTTTCGCTCTATCAAAAACATTCTCGAATTGAATAATATCATAATATATAATTTATTCAGATATACCAAAAATTTCAAAGTATTTATTTAAAAAAAATCATCCCTAATATTAAAAAAAAAACATTAATTTTCCAACTTCGATCCATCGTTATGAGTCACAACTGTCGCTATCGTGAAAATAACTGCAATTCATTTTCACTAGAAAAAAAAACTTGACTATTAATGCGAATTCGTAACGTTTTAACTGCTATTTTAAAACCATACTTTCTATTTACGACTGCGAGTCGTCAAACGATAAATTTGCACTTTTTACTCCGCTTTAAAAGCGCTTCCGAGAGCTTTCACCTGGGGAGCTTCCGAAAAAAAAACGAAGCACGCATTCACGTCAAGATACTATAATATCTTTCATTACTTCAATTATATTTTTAATGGCTAAAGAATTATTCGATGATATTTCTTTGAATATGAATTTCATATTAATTATGATAACAAATAATGTTATTTCTACAAATGAATATATTGTATCGTTAGTTACATGATTATATGTCATAAATAAAAATAAGTCTCCAATAATTATCTTGGAATAATTTTAATGTTCATAAAATAATTTATAAGTTATTAAAAATATTATTACAGCCTTAAAATTGCTTTTTTTTATAAAATAAAATTAACAGCACTCTAACTTAATAATACAAAACGATATTTTCGATATTATTTTGAATAAAAAAAAGGCATTTACAATTCTGTAATCGAATTATATTTAATTATATCAAAATAAACATATATAAATAACAAAAATAAAATTTCGATCCTTTATCGAAAATCGATAAAAACGTGCGTCGCAATTAAAAACGGACTTATGAATATCGATAAATAGGCAGATTTATGTGTAATTTAAAAGGGCGATTTATATAAATCACTCGGAAAAGCGGAAGTGGCCGATAAATTTGTCGGTTAAAGTGTAGAGTAAAATGCGGTACGTTTTCACAAATGGTTCATTGACCTCCGGATCGATATGGCAACACCGGTGCGCTCAAAGCCTACACTATAATAATAACCATATGCAATATAATGCATATGCATCATGCAACTGCAAAACTACTATTTTATTACAATATTTTCTATATTATTATTATTTTTTTTTTATTTGTGTGAAATACTTTTTCTCTATATGGATTTTTTTTGTATGTCAATTGATAATTGCATTGTTATATATTCATTTCTTCTATTGACGTTTTCATATTATATAATTTTATAAATTAAAATAGCATAATAGTTAAAATACAGATTGCATTTTCACTTATTAAAATTTATTTGCTAAAATAGAACATTTAAAATTTTTAAAATACATATTCTCAATATAGTTCAGAATTTAAATTTTTAATATTCAAATTTAAATTTTTTAAATTAATAATTTTTCAATATGAATTTTAAATTTTTAAATTGATAATTTTTGAATTTGAATTTTATATTTTTGATATGAAAGCGAGACATTTTATTACATTGAAAAAAAAATGATATAATAGAAAAAATTGCAAGCAATTTTAAATTTAAATCTTAAAATCGTATCAAATTCAGTCTTTTAAAATATGAATTTTATATTATATATATATATATATATATATATATATATATATATATATATATATATATATATATATATATATAATTAAAACACAAAATTTATATTCGATTATTGTAAAACAATAAAATTCGCCTCCATACAATAAAGTAATTTAATACGTGTAATTGATTGAATATTCTATATTAATTCTCGAATAAATTTTATTAATATAATAATATGTCGATAGCAGACATGACGATTTTGGATAATGAAGTTCAAATCCATATTTCAACAATGAATTTTATCAGCATTCATTGTTCATCAATACAACTATCGACGACATTCGAACGATTATCGTGAAATATTTTATTTTCTTTCGAAACCTCTTCTTTCCATCGATCGAATACAATGAGAAAGAATTGTATTTTTTTCTATGGACATTTTTATTTCAGGCTTTTTTTTTCTATCAAACGAAAGGGTTTTTCAGATCGATTGTCAGTACCCTGAAACATTAAGTGCAGCCGTTCGTAATTTTATCGGCACTTTTGTCCCCGTCGAGTGTTTTTAACCGATTATTCACCGAACCATGAAAGAGACATCAATCAACCGATACAAAACCATTTAGAATTACCGCAGACGAACACAAAAAAAAAACCGGCAACAAAAACAAACAAACAAATAAATAAACACAAAACCGATTTAGATACAAAACGTTTGCTCGTGCAAATTAGTCTGTTGAATCAACTCTGTTGCTTTATTTTTACATACATATTGTATATAAATGTGATTAAAAAAAAGACAATAGATACAATTATAACGTCATATTGTTCAAATTTACATTTTAAATCTATATAAATAAATACAATATATTTTATATATACAAAAATCGTAGCGATAAAAAGTCAATTATATGATAAATTTAATAAAAATATTTTTATAATTGAATTATTCAATACGATTCGAGTGACTATAACAGTTTGAAATACTATTTCATATTAAAAAAAGCATAGTAAATTTCTTTTATACTAGAAAACATTGCACAATATTCAATTCCATTTGTTCGTGTAAAAAAATGTCAACGACCCAATGCATCAAAATAAATATTTTTCTCTTCAATTCGTTCGCGAAAAAAGCATTAAGGATATTGCATATGAAAAAATGCAACCATAAATTCAGTTGCACATATTTTTACTATTGTGATTTATCGCTGCTCTATGTTGATTTAATCTAAAATTCGGTTTCAATATGTATTACATTATAAATTTAGAATTCGGTTTATTAGTTTTACGCTGAATTTTCTAGCGTTTTTTTTTTCATAATAAATTTCGTAAACTTTTAAAGCAGGAAAAAATCTTTTATATTATATATAGAAGTTCGGCGAATTTTTTTTTTTAGTGTCGGATAAAATATTGGATAACTGAGAAAGTTTTGACGCCCTCGAGTTTATGATGAAAGTGTTCATATTATTAACTTCAAAAACCTTTGTACGTCAAAACATTCGCGTAAAACATTTTTTTTTCATTACATATAAACTTTATCCTAATGATATTTTTTTAAATTAAATAAAAAAATGATAATGTAAGAAAATCTTAAAAATAATCATATGTTAATTAATATTTTATATTTTTTATTTTAGTTTATATCTTTATTATACGTAATTAAATAAGATATTTAAATTCTTTATTATAACAGAACAGATTAAGGAAAAAATTTTGACTAAGATATAAAAATGGAATTTGTGAAAATAAAGAAATATCTTTTAACTGATATTCCATATTCTAAATTTAGCTGTTCTTGATAAATTTATAAAATTATTTTTATTACAAATAATATATTAAAAAATAGAAAATTAAATGCATAGAACCATTAGATAGAAAATTTTGTTTTTCCACAACTTTTATAGGTTTAAATCTCTATTTTTCTTCTAGCAAAAAAAACACTATTCACAACACACCCTACGGATTTCAACTCCGTTGATTCATTTGATTTATTGCTGATTTATTTTTATATTCTGCACTTTTTGTACAAAAACGTGTTTTCGGAATGTAAACGTGCGTGAGTTTATTTATCTGAAGCGAGAGAGAGTGAGAGAGCGAATGAGAAAAAAAAGAAAATTCTTACAGAAAAGCGCTGAAAAGAAGCGGCAACAATTCGATGCCTTCGCATAGAAATAGCCCTTTGAAAATATTTCGATTGTGAAGGGATTAAAAGGGAAAGCGATCCGAGAAAAACAAGATGATGAATGCGCGTTCCAACGATCGCAAAACACGTCACTTTTCCGATATTGATCTATAGAAAATGCAATTTTATCCAAGAAAAAAAAAAAATTCGGAAAACTTTCACGTGCTACGTTCGGTAAATTATAGTCACTATATAATATATATATATATATATATATATATATATATATATATATATATATATAAACGCAATAAGTATCAAGATTATAGTTATGGATTTTCTATAGAGCTTTTACTTTGAAAAACTGAAACGATAGTTTTGAAAAAACTATCGTTTTTTATATATAAAGTGTAAAACGACTAAACGATTAATCGGTCGATGGCTATGACTTTTGACCAATGTTTAATTGCGAAGTTTTTAAGCAACGTTAAACGCAATCAACGATCAAATGCGTCAATAAAATTATACGATTTTTTCGATAATGCACGACATTTCAGCTTTATTAAAAAAATACGATTATAATTAAAGATTTAACTGTAAAATAATCGATAAAGTCACGGCATAAAGGATATATTAAATAACAGATATATACGTATATATAATGTTTTGTCGCATTAAAATATATTTCATTGTACATACAATGTGCAGATTCGAATAAATCACATCATATTATACGCAATAAACCATTACAGTTTAACTAGACGTTTTTTTTTGTTTGTCGTTCTTCGATAGAAAAAAAAATTGAAAAAAAATTCAGGATCAACGCCAATGGAGCTTGTCGTAAAAACATTTGGGCAGTTTACAAAGAAATGTGTCATTTTCCGGATATTTTTTTCTTCGGGCAAAACGCTTTTCACCAACGAAATTGTTCAGAACCCAAAGTAAATTTTGCGAAGTTAATAAAGCACTTCTCCTTAATATATTTTTCCTATATGAAAATGGCCGATATGAAAAAGTCAATTTTTTTCATCTCTTATTATAATAACAAACAGCGCGTCTAAAGATTCGAATAATATGAACTATTGATTATAATAAGTATACATTCAATATTCCATGTTCGATATAAGAATAATATAGGAAACTATAAACTTATATAAAAGTATTGTAATTACGTTATGAATTTTTTTATTGAGATTCATAATATGGAAATTGTTATTTTGATTTGAAAAATCTATTAAAATAATATTGAATAATACTACAAAAAAATATATAGTAACGATCTTTTGAATATAATATAAAAATTGCTTTTCAATAATATTATATGGTAAAAATAATATTTTTATAAGATTGAAAAATTATTATACTAAAAATTATAAACTTTCAATATGCGGAAGTTCAATATTCTACGAGTTCTTGAGTGAGTCATTAAAGAAAATATTTATTATCTTATGATTTACTATTATAGATAAGAATAATAATATTGTTATTCTTATATTGATAAAATAAAATGATTATAGACGATCAATTTTACTTATTTATATATAAATTATTATATCAAATATTTTATAAAATATATAAAAATACACGATTTTAATGTATTGAAATTAATTAACGTCGACTTATTTATTATTTTTTTTTATTGTAAAAATTTGATACATTTTCATTTGCCAAATCGAGGAACATAATTTTTAATTTAATCCAATTATCTCAATTTTAATGATGACAACAAACGGATTCATTTAACATAACTTCAATATATATATATATATATATATATATATATATATATATATATATATATATATATATATATATATATACATATACATATACATCAAAGAAAACGTATTTTCCGCGTATTAAATCGCGCTGGCATAATTTCATTACGATTACTTCCATCGAGTTTGCTACAGTCGTACAATACAATTAATTTAAAATATGATTTATAACGAGAAAATGCAAATTTTCCTTCCGAAGGAGTAACTGATGAAATCGTTAACGAATGCATTATGTCACGAATGAACAATAAAATACACATCAATTATTTACTGACAATGAAAAACCGCAAAATTCATAATAAAAAAGAAATATAATTCATCCATATAATATGTGAAAGAAAATGAGGAAGATATATGTATGTGTATGGAAATGAAAATAAAAATAAAAACGAGCGACATTTGTAAGCGACCCACTTTTCGTTTTTACAGAAATTTCCGTATTGTTTTCAGAAGCGAAGGTTACACTCTTTGTGCCAGGTGAGCTCTGAAAAGGGCTGTGTCCTATATAATAATAATCCACGGTTGATGCATGTCACTTGCATAATTTCAGCCTTACTAATCAAAAAATTAGACACATAACATGAATCGTGTTATAAATACAAAAATAATTACAAGTACAGGCGAACAACAAATACAACAAAGTTTTCTGAATAATTCATATAAATATATATATATATATATATATATATATATATATATATATAAGTATCGAGTTGAATAAAATGATTTCATTGACTTAGATACAAATTTATCTATTTAGTATTATCATCATGACCGATAGAATAAATTGGTTCAAGAGCGACTGAAATAAAACTAGTCATGATGATTATGCACATTCACTAGTGAAACGAGTGTTCAATAGTAAAAATATACAACTTTTTTTTTGAAAGTTAAATAATCTATTAAATTATATAAAATATATTATCTAGATAAAAAAAAGTGTGAAATTATGATTGATGAATTGAATTAAATTTTTTTTTTAATATTTAATATTTTTCAAAAAATTGCTATATATTTGTATATATATATATATATATATATATATATATATATATATATATATATATATATATATATTAAAAAATGTTAAAAAAATCAAATAGAATTTTTTTATAACGTATATGAAAGTGAAATAAATTATATTACAAGTATCTAGAAATGATTTAGAAACCGCAATTAATATAGATTGATCAAAGTAGAGTTTGTCTAAAAACCACTAGAAACACCGTTCGATCGGAAAATCGTCTGAAACTAAAGTTCAATTTTCAATCGAACCGTCGTTAATGCCGCCGAAAAGCCTTTCAAGTCGCATACAAAAAAAAACGAATAAATAAAATGAACTTCTAGAAAATCTTTATTTATTCATCCGCGGATCGCGTTTCGTCATTATTGCCGAATGTGCGATTGAAAAATTCGATTATATTCGAGCTTTATCATTTTTAAAATCGGTTTCGTGCTTTTATTAAGCTTATCGATTTTGTATAATCCACTTATTTATATCGAATACTATATTTAATAATATACGCTAACGAAATTTCGAAAATAAAAATCACGTGCATTTCCGTCGCATACTGATAGAAAATCCCGTAATTTGCATACGCTATTGAATTTATTCCGAATATAAAAAAAAAAAAGTTACGCATAACAAACGATATTATCGAACAATATTATCGCGAAAAATAAGAAAATCTAGTATTATATATATATTTATATTTCCTTTTTATAATGTGAAATGTGCCGGTTTTAATGACGATTTGTGACTTTTACGCTTATTTTTTTTATATTTGTTGCACTGTTAAATTTCCTCGTGACGCTTAATCTTCGATCCGAATATTATGCAATAATTGTGTGCGCGTTATCAAGATTTTTTTCAGCAGCTGAAAGGCAATACGGTTTCAGATGTCTGCGCATGATATCGCAGCGAAAAGCTCGTCTGAAAATCGTCGAAACATTCTAGCTATGGAATACGTTGTACTGTTGAGTCATATATATATATATATATATATATATATATATATATATATATATATATATATATATATATATATATATATATATATATATATATATATACAGGCCGATTTAAAAAATTGCATTTAATTAATTTATGTGAT
This sequence comes from Leptonema lineaticorne, assembly GCA_024500535.1. Classification (NCBI taxonomy): domain Eukaryota; kingdom Metazoa; phylum Arthropoda; class Insecta; order Trichoptera; family Hydropsychidae; genus Leptonema; species Leptonema lineaticorne. The sequence continues at coordinate 3,337,206 of JANIJI010000059.1, read as the reverse complement.
TTTATACATATAGAGGTCTCTCTGAAATTTTTAATTAATTAATTTCTTCTAATTATTCAATTGATTGATGAATTTATTTATTAATTCTTGTATTGTCATCAAGTATAAGCAAGTATACAAAATTTTATCTAAATTAGATTTTGGGAAGTGATTGAAAAATCGATTAGAAGATTTATAGTGGACAAACAAACAATACAAGTTAAATGAAAGCATAAATATTGAATAAATTTTATTCATAAATAAATAAGATTGAAAAATATGAATTTATCAAATATCGGAATAAATTTAATTATGTGAAGAAAAGATCAATAACACAAAATGAATGTGGATGAAGTATATATATAAAATAAGATTAAGTCTGAACAGACTTCATTAAATATTCATTTTCGTACGGCGCTACACGAATTTCTTTATTGCCGGTATGAAGGAAGGAAGTAAAAGCGATACATATTTAAAGAGCATACATAGTCTTTACGATCATCCTGTATATAGATGGTAGCCACGCCGTCTGCGGTGCAGGCGCGCGCACGCTCCGTTGAAGAACCGCTGGAATCGGCTCAGCAACCTTAACTGGGTCACAACTGGGACGGTGACCGGGTCATTATGTGTGTCAGTGCACCCGCACACTGCGCTTCTGCAACTGTGGCGACGTTACAAAATGCGATTATTTCGCTCGTTAGTCCGCGATTTAATTCAATTTGAAATCGGCGAAGGTCCCGCTTTATAACGCTTCAAAGTTACAACGATCGATCTTAACTATTTAAAAGTACACATTATATAATACGGGTTGTTGTAAAACTAATTTGAATACAATATATAAATTATATATATATATATATATATATGTGTGTGTGTGTGTGTGTGTGTGTGTATGTATTTATGTAAATTCAAGTTTTATCTTATTAATATTTGTTTGAAAAATTTAATTAATTAATTCAATTAAAATATACTAATATTTCTCCAATTAAATTTAACGTTTATTTTTAATAAGGTTTTAAAATCAAAATCTAAAGTCTCTATTTTTTTCTCTGATTTTGTTTTCAAAAAAATATCACATTTAAAAATAATTAATAATATTCTGTTATAATAGAAAATAATTAACTGCATTTTTATGATAGAATTCAAATTGATCATAATTTATGATAAAAATTCATTCATTTAATAATAATATTTCTGATAAATTATTGAAAATAATTGATTTAAAAAGAAAAACGAACGTAACATAAAATAGACTCATCCATTTATATAAGAATTCCAAATATACGCTTTCAATATTGTGTAAAAACAATATCCCGCGCCACAGTTTAATATTCTCGCCGCGTAATAACGTCGCGATCCCTCAGATGGCAGCACCTGTTCGAAAAGTGTATAAACGGAGCCTTTTCAAATGAGTTAACCCAGGGCATGACTACACTTTACGATCGAACACACCCCGAATACTAACAATTTCGTCCCGTGTACACCGTATAACGAAATTCGTTACGCGAGAACGTACGCAACGTGCGAGGGGTGGCGGGGCGCGCGGAAAAACCTGCGGATCGTTTTTCCGATGAAAACGGAAACGCGACCGGAACACTTTTCTCTGTCGCTCGCGTGAACTGCACCGATGCGAAAATGAAAGTTGTACGTATCGATCGCTGTCGGTAAAATTACATATTATTTATTCTATTATTATTATATTACGCGATTCATTATTTATAGACGTAACCGATATATATATATATATATATATATATATATATATATATATATATATATATAGAAATATATAAATTTATATACGACAGTTCGTAGTAAAATTATATTTTTGGATTTAATGTTTGCAATGTTTGTCATATAGTGAATTTGCTTAAAGTTTCTATTGAAAATAACACTAAATTTAGAGTTGGTATATTTCATATAACAACAATAAAAAAAATGAACATGTACCGAGAACGTTACACATAAACAAACAAATTTGTACGCTGTTATTTTTTATGTGTTGTAGTAAATTGTGCTGAATATACATTGTATAAAATATTTTACATGATATCATAGTAAATTTTCTTCTTCATTGAATCCGTATATTTTTATTATAATCACTATTATTATTATTATTATACTAATCTCAACTTAACTTTAAATATATTTTTAAAATTTCAAAATATTTTTTTCATAATATATTTTATATTGAAATTTATAACGTTCACTTATGAAAATCTATTTGATTTTCATATATTAAATAACAAATACTTGTTTTAGTGTATGTCATATTAAATCAATGAAAAATAAGAATTTATATTGATCATTGATAAGTAAAAAAATTAACTACACATTTAAACAAATAATTTCATTATATATTGATACCATAATAAATCAATAATTTTTATTTAAAGTCGTAAAGAAAAATTTTAAACTTTAAAATAATTGCTCCAAAAACAGTATATAAGTCATAATTTTTGAAAAAAAATATATTATAAAATTAAAAAAAAATATATTTAAACAATAATTTTCAATATTGATTCAAACTATTTTTTTCATACCCAAATACATCAAAAGTCACCCATTATACGCCCCTCTATTGACTTAACAACAATAAAATCAATCTACATACAATAAATCGACGCACGAACGCAAAAGTAAACACTAGAAATCTAAAATCTATTAAAATCTATTTTATATGTATCTTTAGATTTATAATGGTACCGCTTATTCGTGTGTATCTTGTTAGTGGATCTTTAGTGGCATTTTCGATGGCACAGAGAACCCACGTTAAAAATACTCCATGTGGAAAATACTATCTGCTAGTTATAAACACTTCTTAACTCTAAGATAGAATCGAATTGTGAAACTTATTCTCACTCTATGCGCATGTATATAATATATAAATGTCGATTGCGGCAAAATGGGAATTTTCACAAACATATATATCTGAATATATATATATGGGGGGGTATTTTCATGAATAATTTACACGTGAAAATGATTCACCAAAGTATAATACAAAACAGTGACATAGACGAAAACTATTTGTATTCGTATTGATGTATGGCGCCGTGCATTTATTATGCGAATTGTCTGGAAACTATAACTTTGCTAGCTATGTCTATTTTTTTTTCATTTTTTTTGCTATGTATATTTCTTTTCAAGAATACATCAAATGCTTATAAATATGTATATGCTCTCGGGTATTTTGTTAAAATTCAATTTTCAAAACGTTAACATCGCATAAAGAATTTTAGTGACAGCTTCGAAAAAAAAATGGCGATATAACAGAATTTCATTATTTTTCTGTATAGTTTTATTATAAATTTATAGTGTAATATTTTAATATTTACTACAAATATAGTTTAGTTAAATAAATTGCAGTATAAAAAAAATATATAATTATTATTTATTCTATTATCATATTTTATTCTGCATTAAAATATTAAAGTTTTCTAAGTCATATCTTGTTAATCAAAAGTACATTCAAACTTTACTTGTATTCAAATTTGACCTCTAAATATATATCATGAGATTTATATTTACCTTATACTATATATAACATACTTTTACATTTTGGCAATGACATTTTCACTATGACATGTTTAAAAAAAATATATATTTTATTTATGATATAAAAATATATCTTATTAGTAACAAACTTAAAACTTTGAACTAAAATAAATTTAATTCATACTTTAAATACAATAATAAATTATAACGTAAACGTTTAATAATAATGAACTAATTAACCTAAAGTAACATTGGATTGACATAAATATATATGTATATTATATAATATATGCAAATAATGTAATTTCTGCGTCCTTGACACGTTTAATATACAGGGTGTATAAACTTAGGTTAAGCGAAATAATTTTCCACAACGTTGAGGAAGAAAAGCGAGCGTCTTGTCGCAGTAATGGCCGCGAGGCTTTTCGGCTGCACAATTGTACGGGTTTGCCCGTTCGTTTTCCCAGGGATCCTCAGAATCCCGAAGTATCCCGACAAACGTGACCTAAATACTCGCATCAGCTACACGGAAAAATTTTAATTATTCTCCTTCTGCATTTTCAGTAAAGCGAATTGTATACGAAAATATTATATATGGCATTAATTAAAAATGAAGAATATTGTTGTTGTTTTTTTTTTTAATGATATCCTCTGTGTTATGATGACCTTTTTTAAAATGAGAAATCTCTGAATATATTATATATATGATATGTAATTTAATATTTTTCTTGGAAAACTTTAACGATCTCGGAATTCAAAAAGTTGACTAAAACTCTAACAAGATTCGACAGTTTTATTCATAGATTATGTGCTCATTTTCTTATCTATAAATAACAAGTAATAAGTTTAAATTAATTTTAATATCAATATATTAATTAAAATAATATACGAATATAAATTTATGAATCAATTTTTCAAAGCAATATATTATTAACTATCAGTAATTCAAAATTTATATACATATTAATAAAGATTACTGTGCAAATGGTACTTATTTTTATTATGTAATAATGAATAAAAATATAATTATAATTATTTAAAATAAATTTTTGTAGCAAAATTACTATTTTTATTTTTATTTATAATAATTATTTATTTTAATAACAAATATATATGAAATATTATTTTATATATAAAATCATCGTTGAACCACAGCTGTATAATAAAAGAAAATCATCAGAAAAGTGGTTTTTCAATTAAAAGATAAAACAAAACGTCGGAAAAGCGGAATCGTTTTGAAAACGAGATTTTTTTTTAAAGCACTGAAACGCTTTTTTGTATTTTTATCTTTTCGTCACTCTTTGAGGGACTGATTTTTCCGGCCAAAAAAAAACATGAAATTCCACAATCCGTAGTCGTCGAGGGGATGAAAACTTTTTTCTCTTGTGTTTTTCACATAAGCGAGAGATATAAGTTTTTCGTGCGATTTTCAGCTGAAATATATAAACTCCAAAGTATGCCCAAGCGGTTTTTAACTATTTAACGAGTTTTTCCGACGACAGCGTTTTCCGACCAGCAACTTTAAGTCGTTGACAAGGACAAAATTTCACCCCTCCAAACAAAAAAAAATCACAAATATAACATTATTTTTAACTACCATAATAATTTGAATCGTAACATTATATTATATTTAATGCGTCAATATAAGATAAAATAGAAAATTTTTATATCAATAAAATATTCATAAACTTGAATATTAATATTATATTTATATACAAATTAAAAATATTATAAATAATTCAAAGTTTCTCATAAATTTTGACGGTCAGGGTTTATTTTCCTTCTTTAGTTTTAATTTATTCGTGTTTCTTATAGAAGCTACAAAATTAACTTTATTTAACTTTGAACTTTTAATGAAAAATTTTACGTTTTACTGATTTTAACATAATTTTATAAAAGAAACTATCTTCAATAAAATTCTTATATTCTTATTAATTGAAAATTTAATCATAACTTTTAATCTCTATTGTATATATATATATATATATATATATATATATATATATATATATATACATATATATATATATACATATATATATATATATATATATATATATATATATAATAAATTTCATTACATAAGTGTTTTCCAATTTATTATTAATCTATTCTAATCTAATATTGTTCATCGTTATTGCCGAGATCTGACGATTTTCCCATTTTTTTTAATAACAATGCATTTTCCGGAACGAGATCGATTTTCCGATAACTTCCTTATTAAATGTACGGGTTTTCAGGTCAATAGATTTGGGACACACTGTAAAGGAAAATATGCAAAATGAGTCAAGTGGACACCGAGTTTTTGTAACGAAGTTTCATCTTTTGATTCGGTCACTCGAAAGATAAAAGGATATCCTTTTACTTGAGATGATTGCTACTATCTCTCGGAACTTTAAACTATCACTTTCACTTTGATGTATTATGTAAGGAATATAACTTTGGATTTTTTGGCTTACGCTGGAGTAAATAGAATTTAGTTTTTTCTTTTATGAATCAAAATGTCATCGGTAAATAGAAAGCTCTATTCTTGCTTTTAATATATTATTGAAATATTTATCTTCATTTCTCAAAAAAATTATATATTATAAATTTGTGTTATTCTGTATTCAGAATTACTTATCTTTAGATAATTACGGCAATTTTATTTTCTTTTGAATTCATCAACAGATGTCTCTTTATTTTAAATTATTTTATTAATACTATTAACATTATAAATGAGTTTAATCATCATTTATAATATATAATTTTATTTATAATTTAAATCTGTTCAAAAATAAAATTGTCATAAAAATAATATAATTCATAAATGATTACAACACATTCCAACTTTATATGTATATGTATAATATATATATATATATATATATATATATATATATATATATATATATATATATATATATATATATATATATATATATATATATTTCGATATATCGAAATATCGATAAGAATCGATATTTCCCTTAGTACCCTTATCAGATTTTTATATGTCTCTAATCAAAACGTATATAATAATAATAATATATTTTTTAAGAAATAAAATTATTTATTATATATATGAATAAAAATATGATACTAAATATTTTTTATCGTCTTACATCATAAAATAACGTTCAGTTTTTTCAATATTATTATTTTATTTATCATTTTTTATTATCACACATAAATATATTATTATTATTATTATTATTATTGTAAATTTAATTATTTTTTATTAATATAATAGTAATAAATAAATATAAAAATTATTATAAATAAAAAAATATTATGATATTGATATGAAAGACCAATTTTAGATTTTTTTCGGAAAAATACATATACTATATTTAATATACACATATTTATTTGTATCTATGTATGGTAAATAAATAAAATTAATTACGAAATAATTGTCATCGATGAAAGTAGTGAAGTTTTCAAGTTTTCGACTTGTCACAATAAATTGTCCGGCGATAAGAGTACGCCCACGTGAAAATATCAATTTATCATCCGGTATTTTCGTGTCGTACTGTATACAATAAGGGCTGGTCCGAAAGTCAACGTTCACCCTTTCCACAAATGAAAATATTCATCGGCGTCTACGTTTAATATAAAACAAAAATTGAAAATATTATACGCAAGCGTGACACGTCAAAAATGTATTCTCATTGTTCGCAAACATGTGAATTGTGTCACTGTCAGTTATGTAATTTTTCAAGCAGAAATTATAATATATTTTTCATATAATCGTAATTATATATTATTTATTTACAAAATACTAGTAGTTTCTGTGGTAAGAAAATAATAATAAATAATATCTTTTCTTAACGATACTTTAAATTTTGATACATTAGTTACATACACACACACACACACACACACATATATATATATATATATATATATATATATATATATATATATATATATATATATAATGTATACAAATAAATTGTAATTTATTCCATGAACTTGACTTTTTAATTAGAATTTTAATATTCTACTTATTTTCCTTAAACTTTCGTCTATATATAAAAAAAATATATATAAAATAAATTAAGACTGAAATTTTTAATTCGATAATTAATCAATACATTCTGAACTTCTTGATTACAGATATATATATTTTTTTTATCAAAATATTTATAAAATAAAAACGTGCATATTTCTATTTTGTTGAAACTGATATTTTTAATACACTTTCAAAAAAATATATACAAGTATAATGTATAGCCTTAATAATTTATAAACCCAATTTTTATATTGATATATATTTTCTAACTTCATTAAAAGAGGATTTCTCATTATTCATCTTTTAAATCTTTATTGAAAACATATTACAATTATACTCATTAAATTAATTGCCAATTTGTGAATTTTCATGTTTATTTTTAACTTATAAAATCATTGTAGATTTGCAACATAAAATGAAAATATATTAAATTATAAATTAAAAAAAATATATTAAAAGATGTAAATTATTATAGTAAAAAGTGAAATATATTATATTATAAATTATATATACTATCAATTTTTTTTTTAAATAAAACACCCAAAGAAAATTAGAACGTTGTCAAAAAGCAAATCCAAAATTGTCAGCGAAAAAAAAAATACGAATCTCGTACGAAAAAAAATAGTATTTTTTTTCAACCTACGATAAATTGGAATGAATAAAATAAAACTTTCGTTCAATACTCCATAATACGGTCTACATGCGCAAAAATATCAAAATTTTAACGAAATAACTCGAATCTGACGATAACGACATGGCGAAATTCTTATATGTATGCATGAACGTAATGAAAAAAAAAAAGCTGATAGGTGCGGGTCGTCGACATCGGAAAATTCCGAATTTTCCGGACCATCTTTGAAATTTCGCGCACGTATATTCGCATATGATCCGACGAATATATTGAGAAGATTCTTGAGCGTATGAAGCGAACGTTGCCAGAGACGACATAAAATCCAGGGTCCGGGATCAAAAAGTGGAAGCGACGCGAAAAAAAAAATGGCCGTCGGAAAAACCGCTGCGAGGCTTTTCCGCCGCTGAAAATGCGATCGGCGGACCGCCTTTTTTTTTGTCCGCGACGTATTCGTTACTGCTTCGAGATTATATGAAAATTTCAGTCTAGATTAACTCATATATATATATATATATATATATATATATATATTATTATATAAATATATATAAAATATAAAAGGTTCTGTATTAAATCTCGTATATCGTAATCGCAGTCGGTATGTCTGTATGTTTTTGCATAACGCTCTCGCTATCTATTGTGTTGCTGTATGAAAATGAATGTTAACCTGACGGATAGCATTTTTCATCTCATTCTCCTTGTAGATCGATTTGCTGATGTTATTCAAGTGATACTCAACCTTTTTTGTACACATTTTCGTTGTACAATTTATTTTAAAACATCCTTTTTTGTAAAAATTATTTACCTATAACTGAATCTCTTCTATTCATAAAAATGTATTAAATAATGAGAATCTCATTTTCAGTTTTTCTTTATAGTATTTATGATATTGATTTTTTACATATAATTCAATTTAATACATATTTCTTATATATCATATAATCAAAATTAAAAAAAAAACTTTTTAAACTAATACATATTAGTAAAATCATTTTAAATACATTACAAAATATTTTTTGTGATTAAATTTTATTATAATAATTCATTTATAAAATATTTAATATATTATATAATAATATTTACACTAAAAATATATATTATTTATTACAAAATATAAAGAAGCCGTAACTGTATATGACAATTTCGAAAAAAAATAGAAAAAACTTTTTCGTCAGCATGAAAAATTTCTATACAATATAACAACTTAATAGCTTATATTATTACAAAATATCGCATAAAAGAGGAAAAAATGTTATAATATTAACTCTATTTATTGAATAATTACAACCTTGAACATTATTGAAAATATTTATTTATAATACACAATACTTAATAAATCCATAATAAAATATTTAGATCGAAAAATGCGAAAATTTATTTTTTGCAAAAACTTCAGTAAATCAAATATTTACATATTTAAAGAGCCGAAATGCCACATTGACACTTTTAGATTATCTTTTTTTTCATTTAATATAAAAATATTTTGAAGAATTGACATAAAAGTAGGTCACACAATATATCCTATAAATATTTTATACTCGCAATAAGAAACATCGATAAAAACGCATATCGATAATAATACTAATAATAAATAAATAAAACAATATATATATATATATATATATATATATATATATATATATATATATATATATATATATATATATATAGTATATAATAGATATATTTCGTTAAATAAGCAAACTTGTTAACAAACAAAAAAAAATCATCGTTTATTACACGAATTATTCTTTACACCATCGACATTATTGCCTCCAAGGATAAAGCTTTTCCAGTCGAAAGCTTACACTTGAAAAGTCTTTTGCGTAATTTCTCCTAAGGGATCCTTTTCGTGATCTTAAAAATCGCTGAGTAATCTCGGTGATTGATGACAGGAAGTACTTTCATGCTTTACAAGCATGTTAACCTTGTCAAATGCGAAGGAGTTTAGTTTAAAAACTAACCACTATTTATATATATATATATATATATATATATATATATATATTTCTAAAAAAATACTGACCTTACCCTCTAAACGACGAAATACATGCAAGAAAAGCCAAAGATTTACTATGGCATACGTCTAAACCATTTGATTAATTGAAACATTTATATAATTCTGAATTTTTCGTCTTGAATTATTGCTGTTTGTACGCTTAAACGATTCTCAAATACTTTGAATTTTTATATAATATTCATGTTATATCAGAATAAATCAATAAAACATCAATTTTATTATAAAATATATCGTATATCTTAATAATATATATATATATATATATATATATATATATATATATATATTAAATATTTTATTTATATTACGATAAATAAAAAATTAATCAAATCAATAAGTGATGGTATTATAGAGATGGATATTTAATATGAAAAAAAATCCAACCAAACATCGATTTAACTATATTTATATTAATATAAAAATATAATCAGATCAAAATAAAATTATCACAGTGTGAAAAAAAAATATTCGAAGACTCGTGTCGAGAAAAATATCGTTTATTTTATTCAGATCTATTTCTTCAGTTCGGAATTGAATTTTTTTTCTTTTTTTTTTCGGTCGACATTGAATCGTTTTCGACTCCGACGACATTTTTATTTATCGAGCGATAAATCCGTTTTAAGAATTCAATTATTCAAGAAAATCCACTGGAATTTGTCGCTATTTCTAACATAAACAATCGTCGGGTGGAAATTGTAACAGGGGGGGGGGCACACAATAAGAATCTGTTACATGTGATTTTCGTATTAATGCGAAGTTTTATTCGAGAATCGACCCTGGAATATAACAATTATCATACTTTTTTTTTTGTCGTAATATATTGCATTGCTTGATTGTACTTGAAAACCACTTATGGATAAATAATAAAACTTATTTTTTTTTATTATAATTTTATATTGATTTCTTAGTAATTTATTTTATATAATAATTGAATTAAATGTTAAAAAAAATATATATATATATAGTATAAATTGTATATTGTAATTCATTTACAAGCAAAAATGAATTTTCTAATAAACTATACTTAAAAAAAATTAATAGCATTTTTGCTTTAAAATTTTACAAATTTTAATGAATGTGTTTATAATTTTAAACGAAATTAAAACGATAAAATAAAAGTTGTAATTTTAATTTTAGAAAAATTTTCTTTAAACCTATCATTTTCTTTAAATATTACGTTATACTTTATATTATACATCGTATATGAATGAAAATTAATTATAATTTTCATAAATTCGTATTCATAATATTTTTATTTAATTAATAGACGGATCTTTTTATTCCTATCGCAACAAAAATGAACGCCTTCAATTTCTCGATTATTTATATATATATATCATTATAATTTTTAAATATTTTTCGAAAAGGCAAGTTCTAAATTATATTTTTTATGTCTGCATTTATCTTCATTTAAGCGCAAAAAAAAGCAACGGCTTAATTTATTTATATTATTCATGAAATTTATAAGTGACACTAATTCGGAAGGCAAAAACAAAAACGTTTCATTTATATTATTATGACGTTGATTCGAATAAAATACACACACACACACACAACACTTATATTTTATATATAAATATTGGATATTTTCTTTTTATATTTTTCACAATAGAATAAGAAGAAAAAGGGTGATTTATTATTCATATACCATACAAACTCGTGGGATTTTCGAGATGGAAATATTTGATATTTGAATATCGGTTGTGATAGAACTTTATCAGTTTTGATATATACAAAGAAAATGACGAAAGTAAATATAAATATATATTTATTATATCTAATAATAATAAAAAAAACACGTGCAATAGTCGCGTTGCTAGTTTACTATTTCAATATTCAGCTAAGTATTGAATTTGATTATTCGAAGTATTGCTTAGAAATTTCTACTTCATATTCATAAATGGAAATTTATATCATGTTCATAAATTAAAATAAATTATATAAATGTTGTCAATACGTTATATATATATATATATATATATATATATATATTCATTAAAGTATGTGTTGAAAAACTATTACTTATCATAGACGTTTTTTCCAATTACGCACAAATCGAGTGAAGACTTTCCAGTCTTTCTCGAAAAAGACGAACCGCCCTTCGAACAAATATATATATATGTGTGTGTGTGTGTGGGCGGATATAAAAATAAAAAAGAAGAAATGAGCCACCAGCCCATCGTCTATCTAAATGTCCCGATGCGAAAGTATAAAGCACGCGAAACACAACGACATTAGGCCGCGTCCACACACAATGAGAGACAGATCTCATTTGTTCGGCGAAAGTCGTAATTCGTTCGTAATTAATTTATAGTTTCGCCGCAAAAGTGGGAAAAATGAACGTTAACCACCAGCCCCGGGTAAAATTCGACCATCCATCTTGCCCTTTCGGATAGCCCTTTTTGCTTAATGTGTTTCTCCTTTGTGAGAAAATCGCAATAATAATACGCGCTTGGGTATCTTCGTTCGTAGATAACGATAAGTTAAACACGCTTCGAAGGCTTTTACAGTCCAAAAAATGTAAGAATATATACATACACACACACACACACACACATATATATATATATATATATATAAATATATACAATTTAAATTTATTTTATTTTCAACAGATCCGATGTAAAAAAAAAAGAAAATTTTTTATACAATATTAAAAAAAAAAAATATTGGTTTATATTTTGGATGAGATTTGTTAAAAAAATATTTATATTCAAAATTATAAAAATCTCTAGTTATTTTTTTTTAATTTAATTACAATAAGTTCAAAGTAATTAAACTTCTCATATATAATTAATATAGCAAATATTTTTAAATATGCTACATTCCATGTATAAATATCTAATTTTAATTAATGAAATATTTTTTTATAAAAAAATATATTATATTTATTTTTTTTATCATATAATTAATAACTCATTTTGAAAAAAATAATGTAATTATTTTTGCTATCATATAAATAATTAAATTTAAAGTAAATTAACATTTCTACATAATAATAAATCATATAAAAAATATCTAATTAAAATATAATTAATAGAAACATGAAAATATCATTAATTAATATGATATTGAAACGTGAAAATAATTCGATATTTTCATTAATAAATTTGTATCATTTATATATTACAATGTATTATTTTTGTTTACGTTTTATATAATCGACCTTAATAATCGCCATAATAAAAATGCTATGAAAAAAAAAAATTACATGGCAATTTAATGATACAGAAAACAACAAACAGATCGACTTTATTTTTTTTTATATTGTATTGTATATTACAATATATTACACATAATTAGTACAATAATTCTATGAAATATTATTACGAAACGGTTAAAGTTTTATACGATAACCTTCATCATAATTATTTTATTTCATAACGCAACATGAAAATACTATATATTTTTCGTTGAAAAAAAAGGAAAAGTTGTTTACGAAAACATGCTCGAAATTTTTACACCTATAAAAATGATGTTAAACTTGAAATTTGTAATAAAAACGTACTTTATTTGTAACCTTCAAGAAATCTAAATTTTCGAATGAATAATGTTATAATATTTTATATTCCATAACCAATCGTATATAAAAATAATCAGATATTATATAATAATTAGTGCAAATTTTTAACTAGTAAAATATGTAAAATCTTATATATATATACCCTTATGTTAGATTAAAAATAATTGAAACTATTTATTCTAGATTTCAATCTATATAATAGCGAAAATGTTCCTCGTTTCGTTTGTCACATTTTTGCATTTAAAAAGAGACTCTTTTAAAAAGAAATTTACCATTTGAAATTCAAATGACTAGCAAATTTTCCCACTCGGACTAAAACTTTGCGTTTTCCTAGAAATTATTTTCGCCTTATTTCACTTTCGCCAAGTAAATTTCTATTTGTTATTTTAGTCCTAAAAAGTAAAATCCTATCGTCGCCTTTTTTATTTGTATCAACTTTGTAATAGATATATATATATATATATATATATATATATATATATATATATATATATATATATATATATATATATATATATATATATATATATATATATATATATATATATATATATATATATATATATATATATATATATATATATATATATATTGCTAGAATGTTCTTTCTAAATATAAAAAATAAAATTTAATATGATTTTCTTTCGTCTATATTAAATAATTTTAAAAATTATTATAACAATTCTAATTTAGGTACCAATTTTAAATATAAAATAAGATATTTTATTTTTTTCTTTATTATAAAACACATAATCGTGCACTAGCATATATATATTACATCATATGTTTACAAAATAATACGAAATTCGTCAGAAAAATAAATAAATAAAAATATTCGTCAATGTCAGAATGAAGCACGCGTTATGAAATACGTATTTTTTTTTTTACATTAAAAGCGAGCACACGAAATGATGAATGTCTAACAATTTTAATAGACGTTTCTAGCGAAACTTTCGCCACCTGATCGTATATTTTTTTTTCATTTCGAAAAGAAAAATTCGCAATTTTTTTCATCTGATTTTTCACCGTGATTTTTTCGTTTTTTTTTTCAATTTATTATTTTTTTTTTTAACGTACAGTGGAAAAGTTATCTTGGAACGTCGCACTTTTAGATTTTCGCGATGGAAAGATATTGACGCAAGAGAAATATTTTCATTACGTGCAAAGAAAAAAGCTTGTATATCTTATAGAAGCGCGTCTACATCAATCACACTAATGTTCGCTGATTTTCCGAAACTGGAAAATTCACACCTCTCACATTTTCATTGTTTTCTTTATGTTTTATTGTCTATATATATATACTTTCAGTTATTTTAAAATATTTCTTTTCAATATGAAAAAAAAATGTTTTTGTATGAAATATTAATAAATTAAATAATAAAGAAAAATATTTAATTTATTTTATAGTAGAAAAAAAGTTGGTCTGCGCATCACGAAGTATTTTTTATTCTTTTCATGTAGCTTTATTTTGTTATCTGATTGAGAAATTCAATTTATCTTTCAATAAAGTAATATAAAAACGATATGAAAAAAAATGACGAGAAATACGTAATATTTATTCTGATTATTCAGAAATATATTTTTTATTATAAATTTATATTAGAAAAAAAAAACAACGGTTTTCAATTTTATAATTACGTTATAATTACGTAATAGTAATAGGCGGCGATTTTACTTACTCGCTTTATTTTCAAACGTTTTAAGATTGAATTCATAATTTATTAGTCATCGAATTTAAGCATAATTCATATTAAATAAACGATCAAATTTACATTTGCCACACGTAAATATAATCAACGTCAATATAAACACGTCACTGCCGTAACATGTAAATATAATCAGTGTCAATATAAACCGTCACGTATAACACTTCAAAATTACAATATTTGCACGACCCTATTTTAAAATTTAAGTGTAAAGAAAAAAAAACGCTTAATTTAAAATTATTGTACAATAATTAAAAAAAAATATTTGTATGATTTAGACTGAAAAAGAAATTAGATGCTCATATTTACTTCTAATTATATTTATAACGTTCACGCGTGATAGCACGCGCTCGCGCTCGCACGTAACACTCGAATCAAATTGGACGAACGGTCGTAATTCGAGTCGCGTGTCGTAAGGAAAAAATTTAATCGGACGTATGACATATCCGCAGTAATTCCTGTCGTGACTTATCGAATTAACTTTTCACGACAAAGAAGAGGAAAAATCGGTTTTTCCCGAATTGGAAAGCGCAAAGGAAAAACATCCGGTCCTTCGGCGACCGGAGTCTCCTCTACGGCTCGAATGTCAAGTTTAATTTGTTTGTACTGTGCTTGCTTTTTTTTTTCATTTAATAGTTTCCTTAATTTGATCACAATCCTACGTAAATATTCTTGTTTTTATGTGTGATGATATATTATTTATAAACTTGTTAATTTGTTTTTATTTATAACATTTATATTGATTGATTTTGTTTGTGAATATTATTTTAAATGTTTATCGTTGTTTAACTTGAACTTTTACTTGTATGAATTATTTATATGTAGTAAATTTATTTTGACACAAAATGTATAAATTAATATAATGACAATGATATGAATATTTTAATGATTAATAAGTTACAAAAGTTCCGTAACAAAATTCGAACCTGTCACAGCCTACTGGCAATCAATATATCATTTTTTTGAAATATGCTCGTTTTCAAAATGAAATAGCCGGAAGCTGTCATCTTGCAGAACGAAGGTCATGAAAGGACCCGGATGACCAGGTGAACGAATAAAAGAGAGAAACGGGGAAGGATCAATCAAGACAGATTTGCCGAAAGGAAAGCGAGAAAACGGGGATAGGTGACGATCGGGCGTCCAAAACTAGGACACTGGACCCTTACCTTGCCCCAGCCGAGAATTTGACCCGTAAATTATATTATAAAGGGCATGAAATTTCCTTGCGGAAGCCTCAAATGCAGAATAGGACGATTGTAAACTCGAATTCCGCTTTTCGCACTTTGACTTTCAAGGATTTTTCTAATTCACTTCATTCATACTGAGAAAATTTCTGTAAAACAAATAACATTATTATAAAGATGAAAATGAAAAATATATATTATTTTAACTTTTTTATTAAATATAAATAATAATCAGTAAATTTTGTTATTTTTTTCTGATATTTTGATCATTGATCGAATGCACGAAATGTACGAATGTGCTTTTCTCTGTTCTATGATAAATGAACGGTATCCATCTTGAAATGACCCGTGCTTTTCAGCAAAATGCTGAAAACGATCGCTATAAATCGTCAACAACCGACGAGTGGTAGGAATTAATTGAATTTTGTCCGAGTCGATTCTGAAATGTGACCGAAAACGTCAAAGTTCGACAGTGTCAAATAATGGAACTTATTTTGGATGCCTCGCACGTTCTACAATACAAATATAGAACAGCCACAAAATTAAAAATTCTATATTTTTTATATATATACTATATATAATTTATTTAGATTTTCTATATAATTCAAACGATTTGAGAAATTTTTTGCATGATTGAACATTTTAATCTTCTAAAATATTAATCAATCAATCTCCTATTCATAAACCCTTCAAATTTAATATATAGAGTAATTCTGAAGTAAAATATAAATTTTCATTAGATATGCATTAAATTTGCACAATAAATATTTTAATATTTTCCTTGAATCCTTCATAACAAACTTTTTTTATTGATGTATTCAAAGTGTAAAAATATCATTCAAAATCTCTCTAATCGAGGTTATCGATAATTATTTTCGATAAATTCATCGATTTACTGAGTAAAAAAAACTAGATAAAAGAGTGGAATTATTTTATATTATGTGTAAAAAAGTCGAAAAACTGGGCCACACAGAAAAACTTCTGAAGCCTTGATGTGAATATAAAAAAAAAAAACTTTTTCCGCGCACACTTTTTTCCTGATTTATTGCGCAAACATTTCATTATAATTGCGACGAAGTAAATCGGCGATAATCCGCAATTGCTACTACGTTATTATTGCAGATAAAAGACCAATTTTCTTTCGCAGTAGTTTATCAGTAATTTCTTTTGATATGCTAGAGATAAAACACGCCTTCGTCGCCTTTGCGCCATTATAAATTAAGCTTTAAACGGGCGAGCTTTCGCCGATGTGTATGTGCTTCAAGTCGTTCCTTATACCGAATGTTGTTTAATCAAGTCGAATTGAAAGCTTAACGTTTAAACAAAATCTACATAGTTACATTAGCACCAGGGAAACTTTCAGCATATATTGAAGTGAACGCGGATTTGCCACTGGTACAGCTTCAGAATAAACGTTCAATCTACTCTAAACTATTAAAATATATACTGGTATTTAAAATATAAATATACGTATTATAAATTAAAAATCTACATATTTTCAATATTGTATAAGAATTATATATTATGTAATAATTAATAAAATTAATAAATTACATAATAATGTTGAGGTAAAATCGGTTATCCTCTTAATTCCTAGTATTCCAAGGCGATACGTTACGGGTCACGAGTCGGTCTGTTAATAAAAACGATATTCCCTACTTGTATCGGGGAATTCTTGGAATATTCATTGGGACGCGACCTACAATCTGGAAAATTTCTTTTGAACAAGAACAAGAGTGTTTGACCTATCTGGGTGAAAATAGGTCGGCGAAAATTTCCCGGCGATTATTATTTGCGTGGAAAAGTGGCGAACGAGAGATCACCTGGCCTGACCGACATCTTTTCAATTGACTCTTAACCGATATTTAATAGGAAAATATGAACTTTCTGCTAGCCGATGAGAACGTACAAAATATGATAATGATAGTGAAAAAAATATCGTTTCCGCAAAAGGTTTGACCCGATCGTTTTTATTCGAGCACCCGTATCAAAATTGATTAGATAGTCGAGCATTTTCATCTGAATAATTTTCGTTTATGCCGCTTTAAACATCGATTATGTTGATTGAACACTGTGTTAAAATGTGAAGAAAAAAAACGTAGTATTTTCATTCATTTTCCGAATTATTATAGCAAATTGTTATAAGCGAAACGCATGTAGTGAAGCGGATATGTGATAAATAAATTTTCCGTTACACGGCCAAAGTATTCGCAAAACAAATACGGATATTTGATAAATGGACTTTGCCAAATATTTGCACGTCATTAATCACAAAAAGAAATAAAAATAAAACGCAAACTGAAAAACGACATTACAACTCCGCACATGCGGCTCTTTTTCCGATTTCGTTTATTTTATATATATTTTTTTGACTAAGACTATTACTCATTTTACGGCGACATTCATTGTTCTATCTTTGTATACAATTCGATTCAAACGCTTAATCAACTGAAATCGAATTGTATGAAAAATATTCAATTTTTATATTATAATATATATATATTGTACGACTAATTAAAAATATTTTATTTATATGATAAATATTTAATTAAATAATCAATTTACATCCTTCTTAACGTCTACTAATAATTATAGTATGTATAGAAATTTTCATAAATAATACTTACATTATTATTTTTAGTCATTTTCTTTATAAATGTATTATATTTAAGGGTGACTTTGCGCTAACCTTTTCTAAATCTGATTACGTCTATTGTTTTTGGCCGTATATCTATCTAAATAAAAGCTGAAACTATATTGTCTATGTAAGCAATATTACTTTAATTTTTTGTGAACCAATATCTATGAATTTATATTATATAATTCTAATATGTTTTATTTTTATATTATTTATGATCCGGTATAAATTTGAATTAAATAATATTTTGATATGGTTATGCTCGTTTATTGTTTTGGTTTAAAAATATTGACTTCAAAGTTTATAAATTGAAATATGTATAATGTTTTCGAACATTTCGAAAAGATTATAATATATATGGACATAAATCGGACTCTGACCCCTCATCAACGATTGCGACAGAGTTAAAATTTCCAATTTACGAAGACTGTCCACATAATGGATAATTGGTTCATGATCTACTTTCGTTCGGATTGGTAACACAAAACCCGGTTGCTTTAAGTAAATGTAATCTTAGCCGGAATTCAAAAGCGCAAGCCACATTTACCCGCAGACCCTCATCACAATAAAAGCAATTCTTTTAACCGAAAAAGAAACCGGGGGGGCGGGGGGAAGGGCAGAGAAAAAAAATCGAGACTTTCTAGGCTAATTCGGTGAGTTAAACGCGTTGGCATAAGAAAAACACATTTTTATATATCAAAGGACGAAATGCTTCTTTAAAGCTCCTTGTGCTATTTTGAGACGCTATAATATGCACAAGACTTTATTTCAAAAATTTAATATTGACTATGTATTATAATATATATCCATTTTACTATCATATATTTTGAATATTTTCTATCAAAAAATAAAGACAAGGTCACTCATTTCATAGTAGATTTATATATAATACAATATAATATAATCTAAACACTTCATTAATAATAAAAAAAAACGTTTTTATTGCCAAAAATTCTACGAAACAATCCTTTATAAATTTCAACGATCAATATTTTATTCGTTTATATAAGTATTTCGTAATCGTCCTATTGATAAACAAGCGCCGAAAAAAAAAATACACAATCGTTAATGCAAAGTAATGAAGCGTAAAAACGTCTAAATTGTATGGTCATGATTTTCCTTTCTGCCGCGTTGAAATTTTCCCTCATTTTCACGGTCATAAAATTTTCCCCGACGATTATTCACAATGGTACCGCTCAATTTGTTCAACATTAAAATTTACGAATTTACATTGTCATATTACTTTTTACTACTTTTAAACACAATCAAATATATATATATATATATATATATATATATATGCATGTGTATGTCTTACATTATTGTATAATCACATTACGTGTGTTAAAACAATGTCAAAAACGAGATAATCCCAACTTAAGGCTAATTAGCATTTAAGGCCGCCAACGTAACCTTTAACCGTTTAACTGAACCAGTTACATATGAAATTTACATAAAATTTATACGTCAGTATTAATAGAAAAAAAAATCTAGATACATCAATAATGAGCTCTTGCTCAATACTATTAATGATAATTAAACGATTGCATCATTCAATTTAATTGATATAATTTCTATTATTCTTTATGTTAAAAAATATATATTATATTTAACATTTGTTTATTGAATATATAATAAATTTTATTTTGATTTGTTATAAATATTTTATTTTTTATATGGAATATGATTCGCAACATGCAAAGTTAGATTAATCCAAACGAAGGTTGTTACGTAGAATTAAGTTAACCCAGGTTATGCATCGCGAAATTTTGAACGTTAAAATAGAAAAAAAATAGATAAAATACAAAATATATATACATATATAGCACAACAAAAAAATAACCATTTTTTTAACATTCGTATAAATATATATATATGTATATATATATATATATATATATATATATATATATATATATATATATATAATATGAAACGGTTAAAACGCGATGAATCATCATTTATTATGTGAGCGCGTTTCATAATCTCTGAACTTCACCCGCATAATGGCAACGTAAAAGCCAGGAGCTTTCACCTCGAAGTTAAGAATTTCACCTTTGTCGTAACCTAGTTCATCGTCCCACTTTGACCTGATTGTCACTGAAATAAATATACAATGAAAAAAAAACACATATATATATAATATATATATGCGAATGTGCAAAAATGCAATATACACGTGAAACATTTAGAATCAAATGAATAAATAATGAAAAAAATATAAGAATTTATTTATTTTTCAATAATAATATTTATTATGATAGTAGCTATTATTTCTATGTATTTTAAAACGATATATATAATTGTGTGTGTTTTTTTTTGCTGTATATAAGGGTTAAAAATGCATGAAAACTGACATCAGGGTCGTCCGAAAACGCGGTTTTCAAATTCACGCAAACCGCAATATTCGCTTTTCAATTTGAAAATTGTGTAATTTTGAAGTTTTTCTCGTTTCAAATGTGAATTTAAATGTTACGATATCGTTTTATACGTAAATATTAAAATATTTGTATAATCGTTATGCAGTATTAATAATATAGTTATCTGTTTCAACATAAAAATGAAAAAAATAATCTAATTCTTCTTTATATTATCTTTTTATTAATTTAATTGATGAATAAAATCATTTTCAATCTATTTCAAGTAACCATAATAAAATTAATATATTTATTTTTCAATTAGCTTTAAGTAACATAGGTATAATGTATGTATTAAAAGTCTCATTAAAATTATTATTAAATTATTTTTATCAAAAGCATAATTTATATGCATAAGGGATAAAATTATTTAAAATATTAAAACTTTTTAATATAAATAATAAAATTTTTAAAAGAATAAAAAGTTTTTTTCATCTTCTTCTAAAAAAAGAAAAGTAAAAAATAGACCTTTGGGTTTTATTCACACAAAATTCATTTGAACATTTTTTTATATGACTTCGTATATAAAAAAAAAAGTATTATACTATATTAAAATAAATTGGTTATAATATTTTTTCTAAGTTTTTCACATAAAAAAATTGAAATATCATCCAAATTGAATGTATATAATTTTAACCTGGAAAAAAATAAATATAATTTTGAAAGGTTTATTTCCAATTTTTTGTAACTTTTCCACATTTAGCGAGTCTTTTCGAATAATCGCGACCTTTCGACAAGAATGAAAACTTTACGCGATCCGCGCTTTCGAAACTTTCGCATTATTGGCGATGAAAAAAAAAATAGCGAAAAAATCGAGCGCTGAAAACGAACAAAAAGCTAAAAGATTACGCGCGCTTTTTATATAAGCTTTATTAAAATATAATATCAAAATATTCACGGTCGTTGCGATCGTAAATGATAGTCGATAGTTTTATTGTTGTCATATAAAGTAAAAAAAAAAATCGGTTTAATATAAAAATCGTCGGCGCGAAAACGGTCACATTACAAACGTGTCTCAAACTGGGTTAAGGTTGTTGCGCGATTCAAAATCGAACCGACATTAGTCGAACATATATATATATATATATATATATATATATATATATATATATATATAATACGAAATCTAGAATAACAATTGTGAAAATATGAGAGTTCACAAAAACCGTTTACTTACAAAACGTGAATTATACGACATTATTATTAATAATAATAAATAAATTATATGGGGTAGATATCGGCCGTGACCCGTCGTGTGTCGAACTTCGAAATGTCCTCGTTCATCACTTTGGATGTGTTTTTAATATATAAAAAAAATAATAATAATAATTCACTTGTTGCTATATTGGCGGCGGCGTGTTGAAAACCACTGGAATTGTCCATAAATCAATATATTTTCAACGCTCGTAAAGCAATAAAATCGTTAATCCTTGTGTTGGAAAATTGTACTTGACGGTTGTTTCCTATTATCGACGCTTTATAAAAGGCGAATGACTTTTTATAACTGTGTTTATTTCGTCTTATATAGATATAATTTATTGGCGATTTATAAAAATATATATTTATTTAACATTGAATAATTAATAAAATATATTGATAATTATGTGTGTAAAGGTCTTTGAACTTGACAATTTGTTTATATAAAATTTTATGACTTTTTTATATAAATATATTGTATATACATTATACTAAATGATAACGAATGAAAAATGATTGAAATTAAAATTAAAAGTTATTTCTACTTATAAAATATAAGTTTATAAGCTTTCATTCATTATAATATTAATTGAATTTTATAAAATCGTCAATTTTTTATTAAAAATAATTTATACATAAAAATAAAAATCGCTTATGAATAAATCTATTCTACTAATTATATGTTTAAATAAATAATGAATATATTATTATTTATATTTTATTCAATTAAAACTTTTTTTAATATAATTTAAAAAAATATCAGAATATTCAAGAATTAATAAAAAAAATATAACGAATAAAAACTTGAATAATTTTATTTTAATTTTTTATATTATATTACAATAAACTATTTAAAAACTATAAAAAATAATTGGAAAATTAAATATTTGTATTATAATAAAAATTAATTCATTTCATCTATTTTATACATGTTTCAAATGATGTTACTACATAAATAAAACTCTTATCGTTGCCTAAAATTTGCCTAAAAAGCGATACATTACGTAAACATCCCATAAATATTATAAAAGTTTATCAATCTCGAAAGCCTTTGAATAGCTTTATATGATTTATAAATGACGTAAAAGGATGTGGGGTTCGGGAATATTTCATCGGTTTACAAAATGTGCTTTTTCCTCGATACTGTCTCGGTATATATATATTTATATTTACGAAAAAAAGACTTATTTCGCTTTATAAAATAAATGGTACTTTGTTATATCGTCGAAAGTTCTATTAATCACACAGTTTCCTTTTAACGTTGACGTTAAATCCGTCACGTTCCAAATCTAAAGTTCATTTTGCAGTTTGTCCTTGCAAGGAATGTTATTTGTTTATTCGTTACCCTTATATATATATATATATATATATATATATATATATATATATATATACGTAGAAGCCGATTTCTCCGTTCAAAAAAAAATACTATTATATAATTGATAACAAATTGTTTCGATTACTAGATTTTTTTTTATTTTAATATTTATTAATATAATAACATACCTTATTATTTTTTTTATATTGATAAAAGATTGCTATAATAAATAGTCGTGGCTTTTTACTACTATGGTAAATGATTTCAATGCTCTCGTAGAAGGTTAAAAGCCTTTAGCAATTTTTTTATTAATTGTATAGATGCAATATAAAATCATAAAATCTCTTCCTCATTTTCATTTAAAAATATATATATTTAATTTTCAGTTTTATTCATAATCTTTTATATATATATATATTTGTAAATATAATATATTATATATAAAATATAATAATTTACAAAATTCGTTTTGTAGTACAAGCGCGCATACAGATAAACTTTTACAGTTATTGTGTAATACAAATATTTCAGACAATGTAAAACACCGTAAACGACGCATGAAAGTATCAAAATGTAGATAAATTTCGTAAACGAAACGACGATGATAAAATCGAACGAATAGAGAAAATAAGAGAGAAACAAAAAATAAACTCACAAAAGAACGTACAGATAGAGCACCAGCGTAATATAATGAAAGAAAAATAGTAGTTGGAAGATGCGGAATTATAGATAGACGTAGAGATATAGAAGTCGTGGAGGAAAATGCAGTGCGATGCACCCGGCGATCGTACAGCCTTGGCACACAAAAATTGCGCCGGGCGTCGTGCAGTGTCAGAATGTTTGGCGGAACGGGTGTACGTATTGGAGGAAATGTGAACGGTGTTGATGTAAATTTCTGTGATGATACAGAATTAGAGATAGACGTAGATATATAGAAATCGTGGAGGAGAATGCAGTGCGATGCACCCGGCGACCGTACAGCCTTGGCACACAAAAAAATTGCGCCGGGCGTCGTACAGTGTCAGAGTGTTTGGCGGAACGGGTGTACGTATTTGGAGGAAACGCGAACGGTGTCGGTGCAAAATTCTCGTCCACGTGAAACGTTCGTGTGTCGAGCAGGTGGGCCAACGGCCTGACCCATTTAACGGCCAAGGAAACAGCGCGCCTCGGGTCATGCACAATGTACCGCGATCAATTTTCAATGCGGACCCTCATTGATTTGTTGCCGATTGTCAAACTGTGATGCGCACGAATACAAATACGACGCGCGATCTGAATGACGTTTTGTCATCGCGCGAACTGCCGTATGATTCCTATCATATTATATATTTCATCGATTATATATATTTGTATATTTAATTTATAATTATAATTAAATATATAATAAAAATATTTATGATTATAATATATGGTGTATGAATTTAAGCACAATTTTATTTATATTGTACATCCGAAACAGAATATATCAAAATACAATATTTATTATCCACTGTATTGATTCAAACTATTTCAATAGATTAATATCGATTAAACGTCAATTCTCAAATTTCAAATGTAGAAACAGAATATATTATCACCCTTTTTGCAATATCAATCAATTACACATAAATTTGACTACATACGATATCCTTCAATTTGCACTCTAATTGATTTTGTATGGAAATGGTTTGTAATAGGAGTGAATTTGAATACAATACAGACGAATTTGAGATCATGGAGAAAGGAATTATCTTCATAAACAGAATATATAATTTGATAACTAAATTTACCGGTGAATTTATTAATACCTATATATATATATATATATATATATATATATATATATATATATATATATATATATATATATATATATATATATAATTGAATAAAATATAAAAAAAATCTCTTTAAATACTACTGTCTATTTTAAATAATATCTTTGCTGAAAAAACGAACTTCAACCCGTTTACTCTGAGATCTCTTTTCAATAGAGACTCTTTCATGAACGCTCTTTTTTTTCTGAATATCTACGATATTTATCGTCGGAGCGCTTTCAAAGCTCGAAAAATTAATAAAAAGCGGAGACATTTAAATTATTCGCGTAAATGAAAACTTCGTTTGATATACAGTTTTCATTTAATCCTTACTGAAAGCGGTTCGCAATTGAAATGAAGCGAAATGGGAAATAATCGACCGACTTTGCTCTATATAAGTTAAACTATAATTAATATATTCCACTTCGTTGCAATTTCGACTAACAAATATTTCAGTATTATGAAAGATCCTGTTCTTTCTTTTCCGCCAGTTATGCTTTTTTCTTTCATATTTTATTTCTTACTTTTTTTTGACTTTTGCCAAAAAAAAAATTTTTAAATGTTATATTATCATAAAAAAAATAAAATAATTTTTAATTTAAAATATTATATGATATTTCTGATTTTGAACTCACTATACGATTATTCAGTAGACGTTAATTAAAGTTAACGTTTATGAATTAAATCGCATAATATGTAGTCACTCTATATTTTGTTGCTTACGTCCACATTCGACCAGATTTCCGTCGGTTTTTCCTCGTACTTTATTTTATCAGCCAGTTGAAAACATTTTCCGGTGGAAAGATTTTCCGCTATCTCTAGCTAAACGTGTACCGCGCTTCGAAGGCGATCATCTTTTGCTTGGCAAACTAAAATAAAAAAATAAAAACTAAATTATAACTTTTTTGTACATATATATATATATATATATATATATATATATATATATATATATATATATATATATATATATATATATATACAAAATATATAAAATTTATATTATCGTTCCTTATCATCAAGCGAATAAATCTGCACTATCTAAATCTATACCGACAAATAAATGTGCATCACGAAAACTTTTACCAGAATCGAAGCTTTTCGAACTTTCGACACGAGATATAAATGCGTATTTGTGAAAACAACCGTTAATAATCGCCGTGAAAATACTGCTTTTATAGATATTTTATATAACTTTCGGATATTGTTCAGTCTGAGAAAGTTTAATATAAATGAGTGCATTGCACTGAAATTCTGTCTTATTTTGAATATAAATTTCGTCTGTTGCCATATTTCATTTATATTACCGTTTTTATCCTTTGTTGTGTTCGCTTAATTCAATTATACAAAATAATACATTTGTATGCATTTCTTTATAATGTAATACATTTAAATCTAAACAAATCATTTAAAATTATTATTTGTTATTTATTAAAAATTCAAAAAGCTTAATTGATATTTTCTAAATATATTTTATCTTAATCGACGTCTATTCTTAATAATTTATTATATCTTTCCTTTTAATTCATCTTAATATTCATTAAATATAAAATCAATATGCAATCACTTAGTTCTAAAAAGCTTACACACAATATTTAAGACTGTCGATAATTTCGCTTACTTACATTGAGTTAATTAGAACACTAGAATCCAAATCCGTATTGTCGACATATATTATTTAAAAAAATATATTATTTTATTATAATAGATGGATAATTTTATATATAAAATGTATGCTTTCATATAATGAAATTAAAAATTATTTTGATTTTCAAAATATAAATTTCAATTTTTTTTTTTTCATATTGTGCGGTATATTTCGTTTAAATTTCACAGAAATAAAGATTAAACTTGTAATCAATATTAATGTTATTTTTTTTTTTAATTTACAGCGTGGGTGTTGGGATGGTGGATGTGCAAAACAGTTCCATATGTACAGGGTGTTTCAGTTGCGGCTTCCGTATACAGCCTCATAGCAGTATCGCTGGATCGGTGAGTAAAATTTCACTAATTAAATATTCATTTCCCAAAAAAAAAAAAAAAAACACGGATAATAATAATTTTGTTACGATCAAATTAGAAGATTCGAATCGTCCGCGCAGAATTCAAATGAGCGTCAATTTCAATTACGAAACCTTCCCGTTTCCTATATAAACCCATATCTTTCGCACCGTCGAAATTTAGCCGGATTAATATTTCAACGGTTGTAAACTTAATTTCAATTAATAAACGACGTTCAGATATTTGAGGAATTCGTGAAATATTCGTCGAACATTTCTTCGTTGAGATAATGTTCGTCCGTCGTGTGGAGGAAAAGCTGTTCGGCGGAGATAACGTTCGAAATTCCTATGTTTATAATCTTCGTGAAAATTTACGATCGTTTCCGCCAATGTTGAATATTTCAATTTTCAACTGAAAGCGATCACAATGCGAACGCGATTGTTTTCTGGTTGAAATCTGATATTCGCACGATGGGTTAATTGAAAAACGTTTCCGATTCAAATCTCGTTTTTCATTATAAACCGATAATAAAATGTATAAATCAATGGATAATTATCATTTTCACCCTAGTTTTATCATAAATTTTTAGAGACTGATTTTTTTTATTATATTTTTAAGACAAAAACTTTGTATCTAAATATAAGATTTAATTTTTAAATAATAAACTATCTTAGAAAAAAATGTTATATATTGATTACTAGTATCAAAGAGAATACATAGAAAATAAAAAAAAATCATACATATATATATAAAGATAAAATAAATAATTATTTTTTCAGTTTTAATTTAAAAAGTTCTCATTCATCATATCAAAAGTCGCTTTCCACACGAAAATTGAAAAAAAATCTTTTATCAGATAGCAAAGTTTGAGCTATAATAAATGATTTTAGCTGCTATCTCAAGACAACGTTCATATTTCGGCATAATAAAACGTCGCCAATCAAATATTTCCAAAGGCTGTTTTTTTTTGCAAATAGTGCTGAAAAAAAAGCCTTATCTCGATCGGAAAAGTCCAATATGGAACTCTAATATTAAGGACATCGTACACAATCTAACCAACGGCATTGATGACCAAGGCTAATCGATGCTGCTGACTCGTAAACAATATTTAATTTATAGTTATAATATCTTACTTTTAAGTATAAAATCGATAATATCGATAATGACATTAAAATACAGAGAATTTTAAATAATTAAACATTATCGCTAATGTTCACTTATTTGATTTTGATCGATAGAATTGTAATTCAAAATGTATTATCACATATTTTAAGACTCTAAACTCTGAATATTTTATAAACAATCTGATTAAAGTGTTAATTATACGCAATTTGTTCAATATGTGTGTACGGGATGTTTTAATAATAGTCGAAAAATTTCGAATGCTATATTTAATTGTAATCTATTTTACTGTCAAAAGTCACGAAGTCACATTCATGATAAATTTTCAGCTGAAATAACTTTTTCGCAATTAATGAAAATAATTTCGCGTAATTATTTAACGTCGGCATAAATATTATGTATATACCGAAAACGGGGACGGTTTGTCGTTCTTTTAAATCGTTTTGTCTATATCTGATTATAAAAAAAAAAACGGAATACTTTCTTCTGTGAATAAATTTAAATAGGACTCTAAAAGTCGTATAAATATTCAACGAAGTGTTAAATTAATATTTTTTTTTTCGGGAATATATTAATTAAAAATATTATTATGCAGATATTATAGCGTCACATTTGAATGGATTGTTTTATCATTATCATTAAACAAGGATTTGGACTGATATCAAATATTAATAAAATTAAATTTATTTTACAAAATCTTTATTATACTAATAATATAATGAAAAAATATTTATTGTATCATTAAATAATAGCACAAATAAGTATACACATAACAGAATTTAATAGGATTATTTCTAAATCATAATATATTTAATAAAATTGTATTATAAAAGTATAATAATATCTAGAAAATCTCAGATATGAATTTAATAAAAGCCAACTTCATGACAAAAAGATTTTATTATAATTTATAAGAATATATTTGGTTTCAGATAGCATCTAACTTATAAAATAGAATAACTTTCAAATAATTCCGTTCTTTAAATTTTTCGAATTCAATCGAAATCGAATATAAAATTGATATTTTCAGACAAAAAACGCATAAAAGTATTTTTAAGCTTCAATCTCCGAACACAGAACGCGAAAAAATTTTCTTTATTTTATACCATAAAACCTGTCAAATAAAAATATTTTTCCCTTCATTTTTTATATACAAACATTACTATATTTTCCGACAGACTTAGAAATACACACAGCTCGTTTTGCGCACAAGAAAAAAAAATAAAATAAAATAAAAAATAAACGAAAAACAAAAAGCGTCGACTAAACGAAATGAGATCTTTGGACCCACGCAAAAGGGGATGATTCAATTTAACCGACAATTACGACAAAGTGAAACATATCCCGCAATAAGTATAAATAAAAATGAAAAAAAACAGGATATATTTGGACGCTCGTATATATATCGTGTTCTTTTTTTAACTCTGAAACAAAACGACCGTGAAAAACTTTTTTCACGGACACTGACCATTTTCAGTATAATCGCGTTATGTTGACACATGGAACCTCTGAAAAATGATGGGCATAATGCATAAGCAATTTACCCTTGGTGCCAGAAAAAATGAAAATAATTGTGTATACATTGTAGATTTAAATACGCAAAGCTTTAGAATTCATTCACGAAAAAATACAAATATTTTTCATTCATTCGTTCATTGTAAATTTTTGTTTTCTACGCAGTTTTCAACATTAAAATAAAAACTGTACTCAAACCACATATTTTTTCTCAACTAAATGTATTGATAAAATTACCGCCATATCAGAATTAAATGTCATTTATATTCTAATTTTATTTTAAAAAAAAATGCAAACTCATAAATTAAAAACCGTTGATCACATAGAAACTGTGTTGTACTACTTCACACAACAATTCTAATTAAATTCCGCCTATTTAATATACAAGTGCAATAATTGCGAAGCTCTCACACGTCAAGGAATAAAGTTAAAGTTAAATTTGTTAATTCGAAACGCGTTTAAAATTTCGTCGAAAGTTCTGCAGCCGACAAAGACATAACAAATCCATTAAGTAATTAAACGCTTTCGCCGCAAAGCTTTCCCGTTTCTAACGAAAAAGTCTACATAATACTTAACGCCTGTGAAGCCTTAAAGTCTGAACGATTCGAAAATGAGAAAAAAAACTCGAGTATACTACAGAAAAAAAATAAATTATAATAATAAAGTGAAGGCAATCAGGCCAAGGAATTCAAGTGTGTTCAGCATAAATCTGTTTATTATAATTTAATGCCCATTGAAATCTAATATTGAGTGTTAATACTTCAATATAAACGCTAATTTAATTTATAGTTGAGATCGGTCTGTTATTGCAAAACTCAAACTAATCACATCGAATAATATTATTGAAATAAATATTATAATACATAAATCATTATCAAATTAATTGAGATAAATCTTATAGAAAAAATACTTTATAACATATTTTTTATATCAAAAAAATACTCATAAAATAACACAATATATAAATAAAATAAATTGTTATTTTGATGAGTACAATGCCCTTTTGTTTTTCTTTTCTTGCAAAACACTGCTGAATTTAATACTCATAATAGAAATAAATATATTATAACTATTCTAAATATTATTTTATTATATAGTCAGTTATATGTAATAATTTATGAAAAAATGATGCTTATAAAAAAAAACGCTTATATTCATAGAGATGTCTGAAATAAAAAAGTGTATGATTTTGTTACTTAAAAAATCATTTCCGGTACATTAATTCGTATTTTTGTGGGAAATTGTTTACCAAGGAAAAACAAGAAAACAATTTCCCTCGAAAGATTGACGTGCTAATGCGATTATTGCGTTGTGATCCGCCGTCTTCAATCGTGAGAAAACGGACCGTCTCTAGCTCGATTTTTATTATATTTACCTTTTTATTGTTTCATTTTCGAATATAAAAACACCTGAAAAAATATATGACATTTTCGTATTTTTTTTTTTGATGAAGTACATTTTTATACGACGGCGAAAACGGCGCGAATATGTCGGAAAACTTTTTCATTTCGTACGGAAAATTTTCCGAGCGAACGTATATATTTTTATATAGCACTTTGTATTTATATATATATATGTTTCTTATTATTTTCACGGTAAATATAACGACAATAACCTTTTCATATATATATGAATCATAAATTATATAAATATTTACATCGTATTTCGTGCGACATAACAAATTACTGCCGTTTCACATTAAATAGATTAATGGCTTTCATTCAGATCGAAAACTTTTTTAAGAGATTCGCATACCGATACGGAAATAGACTTGAAAAAAAGGGGCGCCAAGGACGAAAGTGAATAAAACGATGTTTACATTTTCCCCCTTTCGACCCTTAGGTCCTTGTATACGTTATAATAAATACAACCTTCCGGGGATGACCTGACCGATAATAAAAAAAAAGTTTATGATATAATCCGAAGTTATATCGCTCTTTTGAATGCATCGCCTTGACATGGACGATTCGATAAACAAGAATAAATAAATAAAAAATGCGATGAAAATTGTTGTTTATTCTCGGTCGGAAAATATACAACTTTTCGGAGGCGACGTCCCTTTCGTCCTTTTGAAAATTTAATCGCGCGAACGGGAAAATGTCAAGGAATTTCCCGCTCTTTTCGAGAAAAAGGCGTCGAGTCAAATTTAGCGTTTAAATTGAAACCGAAAAAAAAAAGATGAGAATGACGTAATGGCGTTATTACAAAAAAAGGCGCCTAAAATAACGCGTTTCAAATTCATTTTCCAGCCAGGCCACGGTCACAGTCTTTAAGCAGTTAACACGGTTAAATGTTTTTTTTTTTTCACTTTCATTCTTTGACATTCTTTATAACGAATTCGAGTCCTTTCGTTCAAAATTCACAATTGCATTTTACATAAAAACGCTTTAATATATATATATATATATATATCTTTCATATGTTGCAAAATGTTTGCTATCGCTGTAAATTACGAAATATTGCCATTTTTTGAGTGTTCGTAAAAAAATAATATCCGCATAAACAACTCATAAATTTCGGATAAAAATAAATCGCATAGAATTCGCTCAATGTAAGCAAGGATGCAATAAAACACAACTTTTTAATAGCAAAAAAATCTAAAGTTGTCTATAAAAATATATACAATATTTCACAAAGAATTTTATTTGTGGCTATGTTTAATAAAATATTACAATAAAAATATAATTTATGCTTCGTTAACATTTATTTGCCGATGCAAATTCATTTTAATATACAATATATTACATTATACTGTTTTTATTTTTATAATATTATAGATGAATAAAAAATAATATTTATTCTTTTATGTATACTAAACAATCATTGATATTTTTTTTTAGTTTTTACTGTATATACTTTTATACAATATATATATATATATATATATATATATATATATATATATATATATATATATATATATAAGTTGTATAAACTTTTAAAAAGTGTTTAATATTATTGTATATGCTATTTAAATTTATATTAAATATTAAAATCTGATTTATATATTTAACTTCATATGTTTATATGCATTATTAAAAATTTTATACAATAAAAATAAAACATTTTTATTTGAAATTAAAATGAAATAAAATTATAATATATATATATATATATATATATATATATATATATATATATATATATATATCTTTTATATTTTATAATAAAACCATACTGGGATTCTCGTTTATATATTTCACCTTAAAAATCTCATTATATACTAGTTATGAGATTCAATAAAAGAAAACAGGAACCCAGAAAACACCAATATTCTGCAACGCTCAAACATAACAATATTCAAAGCCATTTATGGAAAATAACTGCGAAAATTCCGGTCGTTTTCACACAATATTTTCCCCAAATATAGAATTTAACTGCTCAAATTACGTAATATTTAATTGTCGTTACGTGGACAGAAACAAACCTGAGTTACCCTGAAAAATCAACCCTCGATTGAAATTCAACGACCGCATAGAACATATTCACAACAATTGATATTTTTATTTGTCAGATTGCTTTTTTTTAAGTGAATATTGAATTTGAAATATTTAAATTAATTGTTATATGTAAAAAAAATATGGAATATATAGTATAAAAAATATATAATTTCTAAAAATATGGGTCAAGAAGATCCATTTGTCCAAAATCGACGATCAAGGATAAAAGAACTCGACTTCGACTTTGGTTAAATAACAATAAGGTTTTTTATGGGCGGAAAAATGCGGTGCAAAACTGATTTTTGCTCTGGTAGAATAGCTTTAAGGTCGTTTCGTCGTTAAGTCTTGAGTCTTTCCCTTTTTTACTATAATTTGTCGTTCGAAGATCTGAGAAAACCGTGAATGACGACATTTCGAAGGATCTTAGGGTGGACAAAAAAAAAATGAAAACACATTTCACTGTACTTAATCAAGTGGTAAAAAAAAATATATATATAGCAATATCTTTCTATATAAAGCAAATGAACAATAATTCTTTTCTATTTCAAGAATCGCAAGGATGATCAAAAATAGAAAAACAAAGTATATATATATATATATATATATATATGTGTGTGTGTGTGTTCGCTATATAACGTATTTCTATATTAAAGTAAAATGTAAAATGTTACCTTTTCTTATTCGTAGTAAATGTCTTCATTTTGATTACGAATGGAATTAGATTAATTCAGTTTTATTTATAGCAGATCCCTTATAAGAAAAATAACATTAAATACTTGGGAAAATAATCTTGTAAACTATGTTTTATACTACATATTTATTACTCTCATTCTTTTAATCTTATTTACTAAAATTAAATATTTTATAATCTGAAGTGGGTTTTTTTTTGATTAATTATATTTTTATAATAATATTAAAAATCACCAATTCAAGGAATCCAATATAACAATCGAATTAATTATTTTTTATGACCTCGTAGCGGCGAATGAAATAATAATTGAATACACTTATTTTCTGAAGAAAAAAAAAGATTTTTTTTTATCCGATCAGGGACGGATATTTAATAAACATTATTTGGGACGATTATTGTCAAAAATAACTGCGCGCAAAGTCTCAGAAATCGTAATTAAAACAATACTGCAATATTTATGGAGACGAAAGGGGTCTAAATATTTTTTTTATGTTGCTACATAATAATAGCTCTAGGAAGAGAGCATATTTATATAAATATTATAAAAGCACGAAGGCTAATGTTGGTATTTTTTTATTAAGAAACCCTTTTATTTATATATCAAATATTTATAAGGATGAAATGTGACGTAAATTTCTTCCACGTTATATAAAAAAAATAGAAATTCAAAAATAATAAAATTTTATATGAGTTTACTTTTTAATAAAATCGATAAATACATCGTATGAATTAAATATATTTTTTTATTAATTAATATGCTCCATTTTAAATATAATTAGACGCTAATTTATAATCACTTCATTAGAGCTCATTAATGTTTTACGGTATATGGTTTGACGTAAACAAATAATGTTTTATTAATTGTGTTTTCAAGCGAATTATTATATTTAATAGTGACAATAATTAAAATTTTATTTCTATATATCTAAATAAAAATAATTGCACTTAATTTTATACAACACTTTTATACAAATACTTCATGAAAAATCCATAAAATAATTATGAAATTAGAAAGGACTTGCAATTATTTTATTTTAAAAATGTTCATTAAATATATATTTAACTCTAATTTAATTTTTTTAATATTTAATTTTGTACTCTATAATAATTTATAAATGACTATTATTAAAATAAATTTTGGAATTTTATATCACATTCGATAAAAAATAAAATGAATCTCTGACCTGAAAAATTAATGAAAACTACAGCACCATTTGGTTTAATTATTTTATTATATAATATAAAAATACATTAATATATATATATATATATATATATATATATATATATATATATATATATATATATATATATATATATATACAAAATCAATACGTCATGAATTTAAAGTTATTTTCTGTTCATAGTAACAAAATATATAATATAAATAATTAAATTTAAATTAAACAAATTTGATGATTATTTCAATTAGTTTTTATTTCAATATTAAATATTATAAATATAAATTGCCAACAACGAAAAGCATACAATATTATTATTAATCACATTTTTTTTATAATATTATTATTTTTTTTTTGGTCTCGCTGTATTTCAAATACTGCCTTTTTTTTAATCAAAATAAAAATAAACAGATCATTTAATGATGAATATAAGGCGAATGATGCACGACAGGCAACGGTTTATAAATTGGAACGTGATGAACGACCGGTTTAACGACGGTAACAGTGTGCACTAAAGGCGCCGGTTTTATATAAGGTACCGAATGTACGACGGACACTGGCGCTGGATGTACGGCCAGTCCCGGTTTTACGACGGGAATCGAGTGAACAAGTGGCGCGGTCTTCACGAACGTCGCAGAATGCACCGCAGGCGCTGGTTTAATAAACGGTGTCAAGTGTACCGAATGCAAAACGGGCGCTGGTTTTGCAAACGAATGAACGACGGGAACCGCTTTCAGCACTGGACCATGACTGATGATTGTGTTACCGTGCGATACGGGGTGTGCCACTGCAATCTGAGGTGCCACTACAACCGGTGACACTACGCCAGCATTAACGAAGGCGATTAAAAATAATAAAGGAATCTAAAATAATTAAAAAAAATCAGTTTAATAAATTATTAAAAAATTAACAAATCATTAGACTATTATAGGTATTATATAATTATTACATATCAGTGTGTGTAATGATCATTAAAAGTGCATATGTTTAATTATATATTTAATAAATATAAAAGTAAAAATTAATAAATTGTAATTGTTGAAATATTTTACATGAAATTATATAATAATAAGTTGAACTTCAGTATGGCAAGGATCTATATTTTGATTTGTAAACATCATTTAAGATTAAATTGTAAAAATAAAGTAGCATTTGACGGAAAAAAATGCTTCATTACAACGAATCTCCTATCGGCGCTAGCATTTTATATATATATGATATGATAAAAAATATTGATAATATATTTAAATATCATAAAATTTCAAAATATGACATTAAAAATTATACAAAATGATTTTAGTTGTCGATTCAATCTTGCAAAAAAAAAATTGAAAAAATAAATTAATACTGATATCAGTGTTATATATTTATAATAAAATTTAAACAAAGTATAATTTCAATAATACTAAAAGCTTTCAACGTCAATTTTAATAAATAAATTTTCCTTCTCAACTATACAATTAATTAAAATGAAACGACAAATTTTAAATCAAATTTAAACGGTGTAAATTCTCTTCTAAAAACAATAAAATTAAACATCGTTTCGTATTGTGTTCGACGAAAATGTCGCTGAAAATGTACAAATATTGAAAATAATGAAGTGTCGGAAAATTTTGAGAGATTTTCTCCGCGGCTCCGCGACTTAATTATACGCGTTTCTAGTTTAGTGGCACGAAAAGAATTCGATTTAAGGATGTATTATATATTATATATAGTGCTACGAGCGAACGTTCATATCACACACCACATAAATCTGGAAAATCGGGATTCTGAACGGAAAAGCATAAAATTTCGTGTCGAAAATCCGACATTTCGCAAATAGAAAATATGCCCGACGGGCGAAATTCGAATTTGGGTTCGAATCCCCAAAAACCATTGTTCGAAATAATTAATTTTTGGCATTTCAATTATGTGCAAAATCGAAATTTCTATTTCGAATTAACCATTTTCAGATACTTTTATTTTCTGCTAACAATTCATTGTATACGATTAACTTCGTTCATTCTCATATATATTCGTATAAATTTCATATATTTTTTTATATTATATTATATATATATATATATATATATATATAATATAATCTATTATTAAATTCATAGAACTGTATATAATATGCATTCCTGAACATGATTTTGCTTGTAATAGAATGTTTCTGATTGACTATTACATATCCAATTATAAACACAACTCCCGAACATAGAGAACGATATATAATAGATTAATATAACATTAATAGAGTACTGAGAATCGATTATCAACAACAATATAATTCGTCATACAAATATCCGTATATTAACAAACAATACAAAATGAATCGAAATCTAATAAATATTACACAATTTAATTCAGGTAAAATAATTAAAAACAGAAAAAATAATCATAGTCGAGTATTGATCGATAAATAGACACAACTTACCAGTTTGATCATCTCGAATCGTGTATTAAATCGCAACTGCAACTATCATTTATATGTACTTATACCTTTATATATATATATATATATATATATATATATATATATATATATCTACCTAAAATGTCGATAGAACGAGACGTTTACTCGGCTCATTTTCTTCACATAAATGTGGTGCAATTAAAATCGCATAAGATTAAACGAGACAAAATGTGAACGTTACCAACATTTATCTATTTATATATCAATATAAATAAATATATATATATATATATATATATATATATATATATATATATATATATATATACATATCAAATGTTATTTTATAAAACTGCATGCAAAATTTACACTATCCATATTTGTTAGAGTTCGTTTACCAATGCTTCGTCAAATCAAATGCGTTGTTTCAAATTCGCAAAGATAAGTTTATTTCTTGACTAGTTTGGTAACAAAGACTCGGTCTTTGTGTGGGAATGCAACATGAAAGGTCGTCCTGTTGGTTTGTTAACGCTTTGTTGTTGTTGTTGTTGTTGATGTCGGTTGTTGTTGATTGTATATATATATATGCTTGTGAGCTTTTAGCTGGGAAATGCCAATAGTGGTATTGTAGAAATTATTGCATCCAAATCTCAAATTAACCCGTTGTCGTTGTACTTGACTGTGTTTCGTAAACCAATACGGTAATTGTCATATTGCAATTGTATATATAATTTATGAATCGATATTGTTTAATTACATATATAAATTGATAAATTAATTATATAAATAGGCTATCATTATGTTTCTCTTTAATGAACTGTTCGGAATGTAAAGAGTTTTAACTATCTTTCTTTTACGTACTGTAATTTCAATTTTATACGGTTAACATATAAATTTAATCATAAAATTTGACCCTATATAACCTTCTCATATTTCATAACGAGTAATTATTTTAACCTTTAAATGTTTTAATTATTTGATAAAAAGTTGAATCATTTTCATACGATAATATAAAGAAAAAAACCTTTGAATTGAATTTAAATTTCTCTCATATTTATAATTTTTATTAATTAAAATAATTTATATTAATTTTAACTATGTATGCATTTTTTATATTATTTTATATAAAAAATGCAATATTTTTATTTAATAAAAACTAAATAATATCAAGTAATAAAAACAATTATCAATTTAATTTTAACACAAAAGAACTCTCAATAAATACCAAGGTTGTTAAAGTTTCATTTATAAAGATTACATATTAAAGATTATTTCACTGCGAATTATAGATTTATATCTTTTTATAATTATATAACCATGTAATTTGTAAGATTCTGATGTATCGATAGGAATCTGAAATAAAATTTCTTTAACATTTAAAAAAATAAATCTGAAAAGTTCGACGACGTAACAGCATGTAATTTATTTCAGAGTTTATTTACTTTGTAAAGAAGACACAGTAATAAATCAATTGACATATAAATAGAAAAATAATATAAATGAAACATAAAATATTATATTTTTGGAATCAGAAGAAAAAAATAGAATGTTCTTCTGTGACAAAGTTGTTATATATCAATTTAAAATAAATATATCTTAGTTCCTTTTGGTTCATCATAAATACTAAATATAATATTCAATTTGACATTCTATTTATAATAAATTGAATAAATTCAACAAAAATATACCCGCTCACAGTTTGAATTATTTATTAAAACGTAATATTTTTTTTCAATATAATACCAAACGATGTTTCATTTTTACATAATATTACATCAGGCGTATCAAACTCGTTGCATATTACGGGCCACGTGAGCTTTTATGCACTAAATCGTGAGCCGCACTTTAAAAAAAAATATGTTGCAAATTTAATAATTAAAATATCACTTTTAATTAATACAAAATAATTATTATCAAAAATATTAATTATAATCATCAAAAATAGCACAACATATCGGCGGACCGCAATTTTCATATT
Organism: Leptonema lineaticorne; assembly: GCA_024500535.1. Taxonomy (NCBI): domain Eukaryota; kingdom Metazoa; phylum Arthropoda; class Insecta; order Trichoptera; family Hydropsychidae; genus Leptonema; species Leptonema lineaticorne. Next base: position 3,296,976 of record JANIJI010000059.1, on the reverse strand, counting down.
GACGGGCCGCATGCGGCCCGCGAGCTTTGTGTTTGACATGCCTGTATTACATCCTTGTGACTAAAGAAATAAAAAAAATATTCCACATAAAATATTCGGTTGTTTGTATCATTTTTGTACGAGAAAATTTAATTTTATTCAGTTTTTAATCAGAATTTTTAAACATCGTTTTATCGTAAAAAAAATCTATTTGGATTCTTTCTAACATCTAGTAATAAATATAATACAAGGCAACTATCAATTTATTTGCGCTATTGACGGCCTTCCTCAACAAACCATTTATATGGTCGTGTGCCATTTATTCGTAATTAATCGTGAATAATAAATTTACCTATTTTTCCCCCCAGAAAACATCAATTAGTATATATATATTATATAAATTACGATCTTGCCATATCTGTAAGTCTTATAAATAAGTCGTTACCTTTTGGAAAAAAAAATGCAACACTGGTCATTTTATTGTTGATATTGAATAAATAATAATTAATATTGATTTCAGGATATAAATATTTTATATGAAATTATAATATAGAAGTAATGATAATTTTATTTTAATACATATAATATATTTAATGTTCGTTTTAGTGAAAACTGGAAAATAGATGAATATTGTATTTTTTTTAGTTATATAATAAATATTATAAATAAAGAAGATTTTATATATATATATATACATAGATATATATATATATATACATATATATATATATACATATATATATATATATATATATACATATATATATATATACATATATATATATATATATATATATATATATACATATATATACATATATATATATATATATATATATATATATATATATATATATATATATTGAATATTATATATGTATAGTTTAAATATTTTTTTACCAAAAATATTATATATAATATTTTTACAAAAGATATTAATTAATTTATGTCCAAAATAATATTTTTTGACATAGCAACAATTTATATAATTAATATTTTTTGATGACTTTGATTTTGTCCTTAAAATCTGAATCATTTATTTTGCTTATTCATCTCATTTTCACATGAAATAAATTCAATATAATGTATGTATTTTTTATTTCTATTTGTATTAAAAAATACTAAATATCATGTTTTTACAGAACGTGTTTATTGATTTATGCCAAATGAGGAATAATAATTCGTTTTTTTTTCGTTATTTGAAAATAAACTACTGCTTTTTGGCATAGCAACGAACTGCTTTATAGTGGAAAATTTTATATCTTTCAATCTTAAATTATATAATAAATAATAACTGATTTTTTTAGTTATATTCATGAAACATGATTCGGTTGTATTGAAAAGCAATTATTCATCTCATTTCCAGTTGAGAAAGACTCAAAACATTACATATATATATATATATATATATATATATATATATATATATATATATATTTGCATTTTATTATGAATTATATTATAATAACAAGAAAATACTAAAGGATCTATCAATATGATGAAATAATTATTCTGTATTATCCGAAAATGACAAGAATAATAAATAATTTATACATCGATACTCTCAATAATCTAGAAATAAATTATATTAACTTATTTAATTGTAGGCGGCAAGTCACCGGTATTTATTATTTTATAAATAGATACAATATTATAAAAAAAAATAATTTAACCTATATATAAAATTTACTCAATTTAAAGAAAAAAATCATAAAGTTATTAATTGATATTTCATATATGATTTATTGAACATCTACAAGTTTTTATATGGCGGAAAAAAATATATAATTAAAATACGACTCAATATATAAATATAATATAACATTAAATATACAAAACAAAAAAAAAACTTATTCAACAATAATTCGTATTATTACAATAATTGATGCGACAATTTTTACTCTGAATATAATAAATCAATGCTGACCCAAACAAACGTACAAAACAAAAAATGCAAAAATTTTAGTTTTTTCTTCGCATACATCACCATATATTATATAGAAAATATGAATACATATATATATATATATATATATATATATATATATATATATATATATATATATATAGATAGATAATTGAGAGAATAGAACCGGATAATAAATAGTCTTGTAATTTATTGTTTCGACGACCTCAGACATCGATGAGGTTCTCCTCGAAGATGCCAAGCCCTCTTGTTGTAAATGATTCGAAGGATTTACGCGAACAATGAATGCTCATTTGCATTAACAATCGGGACAAAAATTCTTACGATTACACGATTACAGGCTTATTTCATAAGGATATATAATATATTCGATGTTGATTCGTCGCGAAAATCAATGCGATTAATTTAATACGAATAAGTATTATTCTTTCGGTCGATTATAGAATTAGAAAATTACCAGGCGATCTGATGCCAAATTTTGTATAATATATATATATATATATATATATATATATATATATATATACCATATATGTATTTAATTTTTTTTTTATTTTAGTACAACTAGTTTAAGTGGAAAAATCGTTGTATTTTCTTGTGTATGTTTGTTTTTTTTTTTTTGCTAATTGCGTTTATTCCGTTTGGTGTTTATTGCTTTTTATAAAAGTACAGTCCGTATATGTATATTTGTACTTGTTACATTAAAGTTTTTCAAGAGCAATCTTTGAAATGGTATTGAAAAAACACAATAACCATTATTTTTATTACATATATGAGGATCGTTTCGATAGTACTTAAATTCGATATTTTTTTGTATAAATATTTTTATTAAAAACTTTTTAAAAATATTAATAAATTTCATATCGTAATTTTATATGATTCTCTTTTGAGTCTTTTAGAACTTATTTATCGCATACATTTAAATTACAATCAACTATCAAATATTTAAACCAATATATTAAAATATAAAAATTTAAAACTAGATAATTGTATACATTGCAAGAAATTTCAAAAAAATATCCATATAGTATAGTAACTATAAGTTTAACCCTTTTAAAATAAATTAAAACAAAAAAAATGAAAAAAAAAGTTAAAGCTTTCAACGGACAACATTGATTTATTTATTTCGATCGCAAAAAAAATTCGTTACAATAAAAGAGATTACAAATATTTAACTATCTATTGAGCATTAATTTAATTAGATTTAACGTCGAAAACGCCATTATATATTCACATATTATACTATGAATAATCACATTACAGACGAAGAATAAACCGGTAAAAGTTAACCGGTTTTACAAAACGCGCTAAAGATTCGACGTTACGAAATGTTACTAACCTTTATGACTTATGCATTGTGCTGGTCAATTACGTAAATATTTAATATATTCGCCGTATAAATATGTTTAATATATATATATATATATATATATATATATATATATATATATATATATATATATATATATATATATATATATATATATATATATATATATATATATATATATATATACGACCTATAGAGTCACGTGAAACTTGCATCACGTTAAAAACGTATTAATCGTCGATTTCGAAAAACTTTTCGAGCGCGGAAAATTTTCGGAAAATCCCGATGATTTTTTTCCCCCTTTTGGAAAAATGGCGCGCAAGGTCGAATCGAATTCGACGCTAATTTTACACGCAATAAAAACAACATTAAATTGGTCATGGTAAAGGCCGCGCTATTTTTTTTTACACGATTATAATTCGAACAAATAAATAAAAATTGCGTAGGTGTATACATGTACAAATATATGTAATTTTTCTTCTGTAAATATTTAAAGGGATGAGGGTTGTTTTCGCCATTATGTACGATGGTATGTTGAAAAGGCCGATTTTCGAAGCTTAATTAAAACGGCTGCGGCGCTAGGGAATTAAATTTTTCCATTTCAATGGCGATGCGATAATTCATTCTTAATTCGATATAATTATTTTTACAGAATGGTTTCGTTTTATTAATTTTTATATTTTATTCCTTTCGAATTCGTCCGTACTTTAATAAATAATAGCTATCGGTATACAACGACATTTTAAAGTAATAAACATGGTTTAAAATTTGAAAAATTAAACATAAATAACGTTCATAAACTTTTAACTATATAAAATCTTATATCCAACTGTCTGATATTAATTTTCATTAAACACCTTTTCAGATATTAAAAAAAATAATATATTGCAAATTTTAGTAGATTTTTACTGCCAAACATTATCACGAAATCGTCAAAAATAAAAATAAAAAATAAAATTTTAATAAACAAGTAAAATTATTAAATATAATTTTATACTTAAAAAATAACAATTTAATGAATACACAAAATTAATTTTATTTTATATTTTATAATTGATAAAAATTCAGGTCATTGAAATTTCAGACAAAAGTATTCAGAATTATATATTTATATCAAAAGCCACTTTTATAATAATATATTTATATACACGTTATATATACACGTTTATAATAATATATTTTACAACAAGAATTAATCATAAAATTATATTTTTATAATAAAAAAATATTCATAAATATAATTTGTCCTATTGACTAAATTATAAACCTTCAACTTTTTGTTTATTTGACATATGTCAAATTAATCCTTCACCACATTAACAGAAATTTAATGTCTATAATTATTATTATTGCATGTATTATGCTAATATTTTATATATTATATATATATATATATATTAACTGTTGTCTTTTCTAAAGGTCGACAACATACAATGTATTTTCAAATTATCAATTACAATAGCACATTTAATTTGCAACTGTTCTCAAATTCAAATTTTAAATGCCGATTGTATGTTAAAGTATAAATCATTAAAAAAAATCAGCGATAAATAAATATCTAAATATTAAGCAAATCATAGACGACTCGATCTAGAAATTTTTTTTATTCACAATGAAAATATTTTAACATTAAACATAATTTTCCGATAAATGTTTCGCATACATTTATTTTCATCCATTTTAAATCTACATACAACATCTTACAATAATGAAAAATTAAAAAAAAAACATTCTTCTATATAAATATATGTAAATATATAGATATTTTTCTACAAAATAAAAACCTATGTCCACTTCCTAGTTATTTTAACATACGAGCTCAATATGTACGCATTGCGTAAAACACTTATTTTATTACGACGACTAAAACTGTACATTAATTTCAAGAACTTTTCTCATTTCAATATATTTCCATTGTGAAAACTTTTTATCTATATATACATCTATATATATATATATATATATATATATATATATATATATATATATATGTGTGTGTGATAAATAAAGCACAAATATGCAGTAATCAATATATTCGACACGATCAAATATTTATTTCTCGGTAATTTATTACGTCGCCATTTGCAACTGTTCAATGGTCGATTTTGTAAATTCGTCGAAAATTACACAGAATTATTCGTATATTGTGAATAAAAATGTTTTATATAAGGCGATTCGAAAATTACATATTTCGAATATAATTTCAATTTTATTTTCGCGTTGAATATTTCGATAAAAATACTATGTAATTTAATGTGAAAAAAAAATATACTAAATCAAAAAAAAATCTAATTGTACTAATTATTATCTATAATATTAATATACGATATGAGAACTATTTTTTTCGATTTGCTAACTTCACATGGACAATATTCGATTTTTTTCTTGTTTAACCAAAAGAAAAAAAATGATCATAAATGCGCGTACGTGACGAGAGCATAAAAATGATGAAATTTATGTACACTTGCTGCCAAAAAGATGGGGGCATGGTCGAAGTTGTATTGCGCTTTGTGCCCTAAACTTTAAGCAATATTTAACGTGATATGATTCATGACTCCGAGTGTGCTCACATAATCTATCCTCAACCCTTATTTTTTTCATTTTCATTTTCTTCTGCTTTTCATTTTCATACAACCTAATATGCGAATACAGTGGTGGAGATTTTCTTTTAATTTTTCACACACATTTTTTTTAAGACGAATGAAGATTTTATATGCCTATTCCTGTTTTTGGCAATTCTTTAAACAGAAGACTTATAGATTATTTTCATTATAATTCACTATCGAATACAATTTTAAATTTTCATATTATTCTTGTTGGTAACAGCAAAATAATTTATAAAATATTATAGACCATTAAAATTAAAAAATATAATAACTTTATTATAACGTACATGAAAAGTAAATAAATACTAGAAAAAAAATATTTTTATAATTAATAAACATTTTGAAATAAAAGCTATGAAATATTTAATATTTTTTTTTTGAAAATTCTTTGAACGACATATCTTTTTTTGAAATAAATTTCTAATTACAAAAATCGGATTATTCTAAATGATTTCACCTTTTACAACCGTTTAAAAGGATAATGTAATTATTCGTGTATACATATTTCCAACGATTTCAACTTCGAAAAAGTGCGGTTAATTAAAAGTTTTAATCCGTATAAATTTATACTTTAAAACGCAAGCACTTTTTTTTTACATTTTCCATATAATTTAATTTCATTGTGATTATTCACACACACACACATACATATATAATATTCAAAATTAAATTAAAATTTCTTCAATTAATCCAAGTCCGCCACTGTACTTGAGAATATATAATATATGCATATTTACACACACACACGCACACACGTTTATAATAATATACATATACAAAAGAAAATATGTTCTTATTCTCTTCGTGTTCTTAACTCAGTTAAACATAATGTTATGCGTTCGTAGTAATATTGAGAAAAAGCCAGAAAAAAACTACATAAAAAGAAGGTGAAACTTGAACGGCCTCGAAAATTAACCGAAAGTATATCAGTATGTCTTACTACTGGTCATAAAATGGGTCATTTTCATTTTACAGACAGACTTACAAACAAATTTTTCAAGTCCACTGTATAAATAGATAAACTGCAAATGGATTGTTGCTCTATTTTTTTATTGTGCCAGCAGTTCGCTTTAATGTACTTGAATATATAATTTATATTATGTTGAAAATTTATATGTAAAATATATTTTAAGACCAACATACACAATATTTAAATTTAAATTATTTATATTCAAAGATTTCAACAAGTAATATTATAATATGAACAAGTATTGAAAGTGTTGTTACAATATTATAATTATGATTAATTCACGGCATTCATAATTAAATCTTTAAACTAATATCGCCAATTATTATCAACCTTTTACTTTTTTAATTGACCGTAAACGATTATCATCGAATTAACGTCGACCACAATGTATTATATATAATACAGAATGAAAATTGAAGTTGTTTTCAATATTTTATTTCGCAATTAAGTGTAATATTTAACAATTTAAAATAGAACAAAATCATAAATAATTAACATTAATAACTGTTATCAATTTTAACCGTAATGCTTGACTTTGATCTTGTGTTTGATTTTAATTCCTGGTGATACCGACAATACTGGTGAATGAACTACGGGCACTGTATGAACAATAGGAGCAGAATGAACCACAGGAACAGTATGAACTACAGGGGCAGAATGAATTACTGGCACAGTTTGAACTATTGGTGCTGTATGAACTATTGGAACTACGGGAGCAGTTTGAACAATTGCTGGAGAACCCAAATGAAGATGTAAACCAGGTTCTGGTGCTGCTGATATACCAGCAACCAGTAACATTAATAATATCTAAAAAGAATAAACAAAATAAATTAAAATATATATTATTAATACTAATTATATAATTAAAATGTACAACTTACAGCTGTGTTCATTTTGTACTGCAATCGATGCCGTTCAACTTGAATTGTTTCGCGATTTCCCTTCGCGCCAACTTATATATGTCGTCTTATATATGTTGTGCGTTATATATATAAGTACATATATAAGTACATATATAACTTATATATGTACTTATATATGTTGTGCGTTTGTATTTTATTTCTATTTTTTTTTCCTGAAAAGATCTTCGACCGAACCGCCTTGTGCCGAGTGAACCAGTCTAGGTCGACGATCAACGAAAGGTCGTCGAAATTGACAAGTTCAAAAAAAAAAAAAAAAAAAATTAACCGGAAAATAATGTAACAACAAGGACTATTATACGAACTTAAGATCGTGTTTTATTAGATGTTATTCGGTAGAAATTGATGGAATCAAATACGTCCGTTCTTCAAATCAATTTTTGATATTGCGTTATAAACCGGTGAGTTAACATTAACCTTCGATATAACGCATATAAAAAAAAAATGTAACGTCAATCTAATTTAACCTTAACTTTTAACCATAGTATTATTATTTTTAATAATGATATCATCATCAGTCGTATAACGATTATATATAATAATATATTTAATTTTTATTACGAACTAATTTTATATATTTTTTTTATTATATTCATCAATTTAAATAATAATTTGTAAAAATAATAAACTTCTTTATATAACATGTATCATTTTCGCACTTTATTACTTTTATAAAATTAATAAATCAATAGCACCAAAGCTTCTGTAAACTACAGCCTGTTTTTCAAGTTTTTGATATTAATTTATTATTTTCCTTTTGTATCGAGCCGCCAATTTTTACTATAGTAATTAGATAAATTAATTTTATATAAAAATTTTCAATATATTAAAATAGGATATTATTGTAAGCATTGATTTTAATTTTACAGTTTATATTTTAATACGTAAAAAGCACAGCGTACAATGTAATGTACAATAGTTAAAAATACATTGAACCTCAAGTTTCTTGTATACACATATAATCCAACGGTTATAATATAAACCTAAGTCGTTTAGCAAAAACAAGTTTTAGAGCAGATATACCAGTTGTGATCGTACATTCTAGGGACATTAATATTATTTTTTTCAATGCAGAATAAATTGCGGCACCATCAAAAATGTTGCACAGCAACTTCATGACAATTTGGGCGTTAACCCGCCTTCATATTAATAATCGAGGGACGATTTTATTATATTTCTTCGTTTTAAATAATTTATTTTTTTATCGTTCATTGTCCGTTTTGTTTTATTTATTTTTTTTTTACGTAATAAATGTAAATTGTGGCATTTCGTCGATAATTTACTGGAACGAAGTGAAGCAGAAAAATAATAATTCATTCTCACGAAAACTCGTTATTCCGGTAGAATCTGATCGCAGTCATTCGACAATACTTATTGCGCAATATTCAAGAATGTAAATAATTAATATAAAAGTCCTTGTGCAGCTTTAAAAGTTCCACAATTAAAAAAATATATATATTCTTATAAATCATCATCTATTGATATAAAATAAAATATGAATTCAAAAACAATCTATGCATCATATAAATATTTTTTTAATTCAATTCCATATCTTGAATAATATTTCCTAATTAAACATCATCAAATGGATTTTATTAAACAAATATTTAAATGAAATAAATTTATTATTAATATTGTATTAGCATAGTTAAATCAATCACCAAAAAAAATTATCTTCAACCGTTGAAATAAACAACTCTAACTTAGTTTTGAATATATCAACATACTATATATATAAGAATGTACGATATCTAAAAATGAAATCTAAATATCTAACTTTACTATTTAAATATAGTATATAATCGTTATATAAAAATATAAATGTACGAAAAATTATTATTTCTTAAATTATATTTCACTTTTTATCTAATTCAACTTTACTTGATATATTAATTACTTAGCCGATATTGAAAATATGATATTAATTTCAAGAGAATTATGCTAAAATGTTACTTTAAAAATAATATTAAAATATTTGATTTATAATTAATAAGAAATTTAAAAAGTGTGCCAATGAAAGCATTAGATATTATTATGTGTTCATTTTTAACACAAATATCCCTATTTACATAGCATAAAAATAATAACAATGGTATTGCGCACCATTCGTGAGGTCACCACATCAGCAACTATTACACTAAATTTCTATGACCTGTTTTCGAGTGCACGAAATTCGAATTTGACTGCATTTCACTGGAAAATATTTTCAGCAGAGTGTATATTGTGCGCTTTATCCGCCGTAATAACTATTATACATGCGGATTTTTCAGGAAATGTACCGAAATACAAATAAAACTCGAACTGTGTCGAATTTTCAACGGATTTTATTTTGCGTGAATCTCAGATGTATTCGAAAACAATTTTGAGCGATTGTATTTATTGATCGAAAAATAAAATTCTTTTCAATCGGTTCAATACAATTGTTTTAATCGCATCACTAAAATTCAATCGATAAACCATAATACCGTTTAACAAAGTATAACTTGATTCGTAGTATTTCTTCAAACTGTTAATTGTTGACAACGCTACTAATACAATTTAGAAACTTGAAGGGTTACCAGGGTACAGACAATCGTATCAAACATGCGGTTAATTCAATTGAATGATTGTTCTCAGTTTACCGACGAAACTCGAAAATTCTAAATTCGACTGCGAACAAAAATATCAAAACCTTTATTATTTCATTATCGCTTTGAACTTGAAAATTTTTCCCCAACTCTTCATCCCATAGTATAAGAGAACTTTCAGCCGTTTTATGACGCGTTCGAAATAATGAATATAATGAGACTAGCGTTGGTGAAACGGTTAAATGTTATTCAAATATATTCTAGGCGTGCCTTTTGTCGCAAGTTAACTTTACTTCGAGATTATCGCCGTAATTAAAGAACAATACGTAAAATCGTTTATTCCACTGGAAAGATAAAACTTTCAATGGCGGCTTAATATTCTGTACGCGTGCAAAAATTTGTGTAACAAGTGAAAATTTTAAAGTATTTCTCATAAATTTCATAACCGCTTTGCCGTTTTCTACGCGGGGTAACTTTTATGTTATAATGCGCGGTTTAATCGCGGAACGTTTACCTGTATTTTGTGTTCATTCGCATCGATTACTTCTTTTGTATAATTAAATCCTTAATTTTCCATCTACGAAAATAAAATTTCATTATCAAAAAACATTTAAATAAAAAAATAATAATAATACATCTATTTTAAATTCGAACATTTTTCTTAAAACGTTTGTCATCAATTATACAGTTTAATTATCGGTTAGTTATAACAACATAAATATAGCGTAATATAATAAATATTTTAATTATATAAATGTGCATATGTTTCCTTTGAACTTAATATCGATTTTAATAAAATATCATATGTGAGATAAAATATATTATATTATATGTATGGAGTTGTATAATGGTCATTTTCAGTGATATCTGAGCAAATGGAAAATGAAAAGGAAAATCCCGAGGGTTTATGGATAGACTTGATTTGGGAAAAAATCTGAATGGATATTTTTAATACATATATTTATATATATATATATTTACTTATATGATTGATAATTTATAATATACTATAAATAGATGATATAAAATATAAAATTATATATAAGATATTTTTTGATTAGAAAATTTCAGAATCTCGAAGAAATCATTTATATAAGTCTAATATTCGATTTAAAAGAAATAACTGAATAGTGAATTATTGCGTTTAATGTAAAAGAATATTTTAATTCCATAGATTACTGAATAATTTATTATATTTGTCTCAGAATATTAGAAAAATACAATATATTTAAATCTTATTTGTACAAAAAATTATTTTAAAAACTGATAAAAAACATTAAAATATTATATTTATTTCAGATCTATAAATATCTATATTTTTCAGTAATATCTAAAAAATTTTTTTTGTTTAAAATATTTAAAAATATACATATGAATTGTATACTTAAACCAATATTTTTCAGATACAATTTGAAAAATAATCTGTTAATATTCTTATCATATTTTATTTTAGATCTAACAAAAAAAAATCTAATAAACACGAGTCATATTTTTTTTATATTTTACTAAATAAACAAAAATGACGATAGCGATTTAAAAATTTAATTAAATCCATAATTGCTATATAAATTCGATTTAAAATCGTTAAAACAACTCCGCCGTATAATGAAAATTTGTGGGAAAATTTTCAATTTAAATTCGTCACTTTCTGTAATATAATAGATTTAATTTGCATGATTAAAATATAATCCGGTAAATGCGCGGCTCTAAATCAAGAAGTCAAGTTAAACGTCTCTTTTAGTTGATAAAGTGCGATGTATTAATCTTACATCCTTGAATTTCATAAATCGCTCCGGAGAAATTTCATTATTATGGGATTTCGGTGCAGCTGTTTCGAAGTTGCCATAAATTGAATGGATGTTTCTGTGAACTCGTATGAACTTTTAATTGTAAAAAAAGAAAGAAAAATGATAACAAAACTTAATGTTCTTCTTTCATATAAATTCAAATCGAATTACAAGGTATGTATGAAGTGAACATAATTCATTTTTTGAAAAATGCTGAATATACCGTTATTTTGAAATTTGACATGAGGATAAAAAAACAAAGTTTTCAATTTAATATAACATTTTTTTTTTATTAAATAGAATAATAAATTAATTAATTAGAATATTTAATGGTGAACGGAGATAATTGGTACAGTCTTAACAACTGGGACAGTCTTGACGATTGGGACTGTTTTCACAACTGGTACAGAATGACTGACTACTGAGCTATGAGAAACGGCTACTGGAGCAGAATGAGCGTGGATCACTGGAGCATGAACGACTGGAGCAGCGTGGACTACAGGAGCAGCGTGGACTATTGGAGCAGCGTGGACCACTGGAGCAGCGTGTACTACTGGAGCATGAACGATTGGAGCATGCACTTTCAAAGTTGGAGTATGATGATGGACAATCGAAGAGCTGCTGTGTGATACGGCAATCTTTGGAGCTGCTACAACTGGTACAACAGCCGGTACTGAATGTACGGAGACTACTGGAGTCACGATTCCTGCGGCAGCTACGGCCAAAAGGGCTGACAAAATCACCTATAAACATAATATAAAATAAATTAATAATTCATTTGATGTGATGCTGAAATGATTTTTTTTTTATTGTATATCAACTTACGAATTTGTACATGTTTTTTTTTAGTAGTGTTTTTGCTTCGTGCCTTAAGTTTCCAGCAACTGATGTTTCTGTTGCGTTTTCTTCGACTTATATAGTCGAATTACAGTCGCGCAACCTTCTTATTCATCTTCGACGTTTAATTTTTTTTCGACAGATTTGGCAACGAAATGCTTGCATGGAGATGAAGACATATTTTTTTAATATATTTTTTTTTTTTTGTTTCAATGTCTCCACTTGGCCAATGTCAGGCCAAGAGCGAGCAACTTTTTGAACGACAGCCGAATTCACGGCGTTCGACTATCCACTTTTTCCTTGGTGTATTCCAAAGTATATATTAATGTTAAATTTGACGTATTATTTTGATCTAATAGCACATGTTAGAATAAAATTTATTCATAATTAAAATTTATATAATTAAAAAAAATAATTTTATCGAAATAAACTTATGAAGCTTTATATATAAATATATATATATATATATATATATATATATATATATATATATATATAAATAAATATATATATATATATATATATGCGTTTGAGATATATCACAAATAAAGACATAAAAAATTCTGTACATAAATATAATACAGGAATTCGAGACGTTTTTCCAGCAAAAAAATCGTATAATTTTAATATTTACTGCCTCCTGTTTCAGACACTAAATTATTGCAATAGTAGAATGCGTCAGCATTCAAATTGTCTTAGAAATATTTCAGAATGTCTGAATTTATCGAAATGAACCGAGTGAATTTTTAAAAAGACGTTTATATATTAATATAATATGAACTAAAATATTTAATATTTAAAATATTTATTATTATTTTTAAAAATTTTATTTTCGCTGAAAAATTAGATTTTGTAATGTATAATCAAAAATTTATTTTAATATATTTATTATATATATTATATTGTATCATAATATAATTTTATTTCTACAATTTAAATTCATAAAATTATACGCAGATGGAAATTCTTATCTCAAAATCTCAAATATACTAAATTAAGTATGTATATATATATATATATATATATATATATATATATATATATATATATATATATATATATATATAATTGTTAAATTTATAATTATTTCTATTAAAATATAATAAAATATTTTAAAGCTTTTCCATCACGTTTTAGCTGCATAATAATATTATATATATATATATATATATATATATATATATATATATATATATATATATATATATATATATCGTGGTAAATACATATTTCACGAACATTCTTCAATATAAAATTCACAACGTTTTTTAGAAAATAATACTAAAAAAAACCACAGATCCCAACGTCTTTTATATTTCGATCGAATTTTCAAACAAAATACCATAAAATAAGAGTTCGTCGGAAAATTCAATTTTCTCGAGCTTTTTCAATACAAAATGACTTTAAAAAACGATTTGTGACGCTTCGCCGTGCGATGTTCGCAAAAGTTCATCAACAAACATGTGAACGTCCACGCTTTTAAAAAAAAAGTTTTTTTTCGATATTCGATTTATTTTACGACGGTCAAAAATAAAAACAACCTCCGATTTGTTTTTATTTGCATAATTTTTTCTCGTTTAATTTGCATATTTTGATTTGACCTTTCGAACATATTTTTTTTTCTTTTGAAAGCCGCTTTTCTCCGACCGAAAATGAAAATTTAATAATTACTCCATTTTTAAATTCCGTTTTCAGACGTTAATCATAATCGCTTATTAATATATAATAATTACAAAATAATAATCGTATTGATGAATTTACGATACTATTTAAAAAGAAATAAATTTTTTTGATAAAATGTGTGTGACAAGATTAATGATAGTTTAACTGAAAAATATGACTTTGTGATAAATTAAAATTATTTTTAATTCAAAACTACTATCAATTATACATTTTTTTATAAATCTATAGAAATAGTATATTTTACTTATTTTATATTAGAAATAAATATAAAAATATTTTTTAAAAATTTGAATATCTCCTATTGATTTTATTTCACTTATTCATTTTTTGGGGGTTGTGTCACAAATTTATATTCGACTATAAAATTAATTTTTAAACTATAAAAAACGATTTTGATAAATTAAATATGGAAATAATATACTAGCAATGTGGCATAAACTAGTTTTATTTATTTTTTTGTGTCATTTAAATGTTTTATGTATGTATAATATTGAAATAAAAATAAATTTATTTTGAATGCTGAATTATCTCGTTGTATATAATTTATCTGATTTTTTTTCAATTTTAATTTTATAATAATTAAAATTAAATAAAAACAAATATAGTGTATAATGGAATATAAAATGAATACAACAAAAATATAGTTCAGTTATTTTTATTTGATATCAATATTTTGTATAAGCCCTAATGATGGACCGAAAGAACTGGAGCGGCATGAACGAGTGGAGTTCCGTGGTGGACAACGGAACTGGCATGAGAGACGGAGTGAGCTAATGGAACACTGTGGACAACTGGGGCATGACGAACAGCCACTACTGGAGCAGCATGGACGGCATGAGCGGCATGGACTACTGGAGCAGCGTGGACCACTGGAGCAGCGTGGACTAATGGGGCAGCGTGGACAACTGGGGCAGCGTGGACCACTGGAGCGGCAACTTTAACGATTGGAGTTCCGTGATTGACGACTGAGCTGCTGTGTGATACAGAGTGAGCCACTGGAATCGAGTGAGCCACTGGAACGGAGTGGACTACTGGAACGGAATGTACTACTGGAGCAACGTATCCCGGAGCGGCGGCGGCTACGGCCAAAAGGGCGGACAATACTACCTGATGGACAAAAATACAGAAAACGTGTATAAATTTATATGTTTGCATTAAATTGAAATTTCATTTTAAATATAGAAACATTATATCGAATGCGCAGACCGTATAATATTATATATAGTGCCTGCTGTGCGGTTAAACATTATATGGCATTATGTTTATCAAGTCTGCACGATAAATTATCTGTCAACTAAACGTCAGAATTTCTAGAATATTACAACGCATCAAAATAACAACAACCACAAATATTCATGTACTTAAGAATTTGCATAATTCTATTAGTTTATACTCGGTTTCAATCTGCTTCATATATGAAATTGGTTAAAATTATCTAGATATTTTATATATTATATTATATTTTTTTTAATATCATATAAATTTTATACATTATAATAATAAT
The DNA here is from genome assembly GCA_024500535.1 of Leptonema lineaticorne. Classification (NCBI taxonomy): domain Eukaryota; kingdom Metazoa; phylum Arthropoda; class Insecta; order Trichoptera; family Hydropsychidae; genus Leptonema; species Leptonema lineaticorne. The sequence continues at coordinate 3,280,866 of JANIJI010000059.1, read as the reverse complement.
ATATTTTTAAATTATTTATGATGAATTTAAAAAATTAAGTGTATTGAAAATATTAAAAGCGTTATATATTCAATCGATTAAATTCTATAATTTTTATTAAAAATAAAATAAACTTTTTAAGAATTATATATCGAAATTTAAAAAAAATATTCAATTGTTAAATACAAAATATTTAATTATTAAACGAGACATTTTAGAAAACGTGAAATAAAATTCGTTCAAAAATATTTGAGACAATCGAAAAATTTTTGTATCTTAAAAAAATATTTTTTTTTATTTTTTAAAAATATATATATTTTTAAAAAAATATATGATTAATTAAAAATAAATATGAACCGTTAAAAATTATTTTCATAGAAAAGTGTGAAATTTCTGTACGAATATAATATACATGAAAAATGATAAGTTTTATATAAATATAATAAATTATATTTATATATATATAAAAATATAATTTATCAATCCAATGTCCGTGTAAACTTACGAATTTGAACATTTTGTAAAAGTTGTGGGGGAGGCTTTTCTGAAGTTTCACTTCAACTGCTCTCGAGCAACTGTTGTCCGTCGTCCGGTTTCCTAGGCTTTATATACCCGATCGATTATTGTTATTTTCCTCTTTTGATTTTTTTTTCATCAAGATCCTATACATACACACACGCGCACGCACGCATACACACATATTTATTTTTTATTTTCATCGTAGTCATTCAAGAGTTCGCCTTTTCGAAGATAAGCCGCTCTGATGATGATGTGAAAGAGAAAAAAAATTCGCAACACGCGAACCGAATAAATTCTCATTGTGTAACCGATTCATTCCAATGCCATATAGCGGCTAAACAACGGCCCTAGGTCATCATCCTTTGGTTGAAAATTTTTAACATCGATTTATCTTAGATAAAATACACGATACTGGCCTCTCTATCGTCGAGATCAAGGCTCGTGTTTTTTTATTTTTATTTGTATTTTTTTTTTTTTTTTTTTGAAAATATCGAATAGCACGACTCGTACAACAATGTCGATGACGATTGCTGCTAAATCCACAATCTCGTCATCAAACTATTGAAAATTATATGCGTTCCTACGATAGTAATATGTCTACTGAATTAAAAGTATTATTTGTAATTTTTAAATCTTCGCTATATATATATATATATATATATATATATATATATATATATATATATATATATATATATATATATATATATATATCGGTGATTTTAAATTCGACAGTATCAGCATTTTGGAAATATCAGGAATATCAATGAAAATGATATTCCAAAATAAAAATAATTGAAATTGAACAATATTTTCTAAATCAACATTTAGATAGAATAATATAATAATCAAATGGCACGCATATATAATGAATAATTTTGAAGATTGCTTTTCAAAATATTAATTATGCTGTTGATACTTGATAAATTCAAAATAATCAAAGTTTTATATTAATGTTTATAAATAATTTTAAAAAACAATTGTGTTTATTATTAAAATGAACCATATATAAAATTAAAATAAAAAATGATAGAATAGATTATTTAACATACTTTAAATGTTGATTTAAAATATTTACTTTATATACATATGCAATCAATTTAGATGTATATATTTTGTGAATAAATATAAAATGATATATGTTTTTCTTATTTAATATTTATGTAACAAGTATGTATAATATAATTTTAAGTCTTCGTTATCATTATATAAATTTACTTCTTTAAACTTTAATTCATAAGGATATGTTTCAATTAAATATTTATTTGTTACGCAGTTACGCAATTTCTTGCTCTTTAAATCTTAATAATGAAGATTAAACATAAATTTCATGGAAAAAGCAAAATAAATGTAAATATTTAAATATATTTCACAATGAAACTTTTACGCCTACGTCGTACTTTTTGATGAAAAATTTCTCAGTCAAAAGAACTTTTTTCTGTCTTTGATTCAACTTTAAAAACTTATATATTTTTTTAATTATTCCCCTTTTTCATTTTAATAGGAATCTGTTTATAATAATACATAGAACAATGCAGTACATAAATATTTTAATTATTTTCTTCGAATATTTCTGAAAGAAAAATAGATGAAAAATACAATACAATCCAATATAATTTTTTATTTTGCATGCTTTACAATTTTATATCGTTACCGATAGAAAATTTTGATTCTCGATCAAAAAGCAAAATATAGAAGAAAACCGATTCTATCAATATATATATAATTTATTCCACAATATAAAGTTTGCATTCGCAACTACCGGTTATATTTATTATAAATAATAACGGCAATAATATATAATCTCGCCGTGAATCGCAATAATTTCGAACTCAATTTTTAATCGGTTAAAACTGATCGATCGATCACCCGGTAAAACATTTCGAACGCGAACAGTAATTTTTACATAAATAATTATCGTGATTGTGATCGCTTTTTTTTTCATTATTATATTATTATTATTATGATATGAACTTGTGCAAAAAGGAACGTTTTTCCTTTATACCCGGCTAACCTTGATCACTTTCGTTCATGTGACAGTAAAACAGTGTCGTTTGTTACTGATCGTGTTTTCGTCGAACTGTTCCTGTTATTACCTTTGCTTGTGGGTGTCGTTTGTTGTTGTTGTTTTTTTTTACTATTTTTGTTTTTGTAACTAATATGAACAATCTCCTATAGAAGAAGTCCGAATAATCACTGGTTATATTTATATATATATATATATATATATATATATATATATATATATATATATATTATATTGAAGGAATGCGGTCACAGACCTATTCACAACAACAATTTACAAAGGGCAATCACGTTTCACGCTGTTAAATGCATGGTAAACCCTATATTATTTCTTACTTACAAGTTTTAAACTAAGTATGTTATATCTATAATACATTTTACTATTAGATAAATTAATAAAATAACGATTTTATTATGAATTCATAGATATATATATATATAAACAACGGGGTTCAATTCTGCAACATCGAACGTAAGTCGAATTTCATATAAAAATGAATATATTAACTTTTATTTATGATTTTTAATTGTTATTATTTTAGTTGATTAATTAAATTATTACATACATAAATAAGTATATATATGTATAAACAATCAATTGCAGAAACGCCAAATCGAAAGATTATATTAAATATATATATATGAAGAAGTGAGAATTATCATAAGTCGAAGTGTTCGTAACTCGAGAACTGACTGTATATCGAAAAAAAAATCGCCTTATCATTTAAATAATAAATTTATTAATGTTCTAAAAAATATACGTATGAAACGAGATTCGCATATTTTTTTTTATATATATAAATCTCATCGACGTTCATATATCAAGATAAATATTAAAATTCGTTCAACCAAAAATAAACCGCATATCGTCGCTAATATCATAAAATATATTTATATATTAAAATCGTAAAATATGATAAAAATATATTCGCTTTGATGCCACAAACGAGGGGTTACAAGAGTGCCTCGTAACAAGGTTATGAGAACCTTATTCTCTCGTTGTACGACGCATAATTCATAAAAAAAAAATAGATTCTTTTTTACGTAAGATTTCGCCGTTGTGCCTTCACGAATTTCTTCCTAGTTTTTATTTTGCACGCAGCGAACCTTCACAATTTCAATGTTCATAATTGCCCATATATAGCGGCTTATAAACAACCAAAAAAAAAAAATATATATATATACATATATATAATAAATAAATAGAATCACTATTACTACAGTGCAAGGCTATTCTGTACGTACTTTTCGCGTGTTTAACCGTTAAACGTGACTGGGAAGTTATTAACTTGTAACCCAAAAAAAAAATTACTTCTATTTAATCATCGTAATAAATAATATATGTATATATATTTTAAATCTTCGATATATCGATATTTTTATTTTAGTCTTCGTAATCGATTTTGTTAATAATATTATAATAATCATCGTAATGGAATGCATAATCGTGTTTAAATATTAGGCATTGCGTATGATTAAATAATTTTTATTCACATATATAAATTTTATATTTATCATTGACAGTATTAATACAAAATCATATAAAAATATTGAATTGAATGTTTCTATTTAATCCCGATCTTAAGTAATTTTTCTCGATATTAAAACATTTCAGTTTCATACATTTTTTATCTCAGAATAGTACATTTGAAAATTTTAAAAATAATATTTTATTTATTATATATATGAATCATTACAGGTTTCAATAAATATTTTTAATATAGAAGGGTTGATTTATTTTATATTGAATCTATGTTAAATATTTTCACTGAAAGATTTATTACATTACTGAATTTCAATATCATAAATATAAAATGAAAATATGCAAAAGATAAAACCAGATCGACATTCGTAAATAATTATCAATATATCTGCATATATTTAAATGACAATAATAATAAATAATTATTTATATCAATATCTATATAACGCTTTCAGATCTATATTTTTAACATTTAAAAAAATATTGCACAATCCTTTTCGCAGTAATAATACGTCCTAATTTCGAACACCAGACATTAAAATTATCCATTTACGAGACGCATTAATCATTCGACGGCGACACAATCGTTAAAAAAAACGCTCGTTTTAAATTCAATAAAATTTATTCGTCGACCAAAAAAAAATGATATAAAAATACAGGTTCACTGAAATATCTGACAGTTTTGCAACTCATCTCTGTTTAATTGTAATTCATGCAAAAATATATTGTATATATATATATATATATATATATATATAAATTTATATATATAGGGCGATCGTAATTCAGCGGCTACTTTTACGACGTCGACAACGCAAAATAATTGATATTTTGCGTTGGACGATTGCGCAATTTTTGCGCAATTTTGTTGCAATCCGCAAACTATCGCATTTCCCATACGATAGATAATACAATAGTTGCAACAGTTGCGAACTGTTATTCTATACTGTCGTTTGACCCGATTCGACTTTTCCTAGATTTTCAATGAATTAGTCATAGAACAGTGACTGAAAATGATTTATTAATAATTTAAAACATTTACTACATATTTAAAAAAAAATAGTCTAAAGTATATTTTAAGTTATCCTTTAAAATGTTAATGAAATCAATAGTTTCATGTTCAGTATCAAAATTTTAACTAAATATATCATTTAATCTTTAACCATAATTTAAATTATATATTAACACATCATTTCATTACTAAATACGTATTTTTTTCTATTCTCTTTAGGATTTTATATACCTTAAGTAATAAATTTGTATCCAAATTTTAAATTAGTTCTGCATATCAAATAAATATTTATCTATTATTTTATCTGAAACTTGCTGTATATAAAAACACGAAGATTTTTCTTTTTTTTTGCGAAATGGCCAAAATCAAATTTAATTTTAATTACGTTTGTTTAAATGAAATTTACGTGTTAACCAAATTATATATATAAAAAAATAGTAGATATAAGTAAAATTTTAACGAGATATAAAATGAAATTCATGTAACAGCAATTAAAATAAAAATGTGTGTATTGTTGGAATAAAATTCTGAATTTTTTCAAGAATTAAACTTTATTTGCATATTTTTGTTATAAAAATGTCTATGGAATATTTTTTGCCATTTTTTTTTGTGGACATTGTCGACGAATATTTTTCAGCTACGTCGAGTGTTTACATAATTTTGATACAGTTTTCATAGAAATTCTGAAAATGCTTTTGTTCCATTTGCGCACATGAAAATCAAAAGAAGAAAAAGCTATAACTACAACTAAATAGTTATAGAAAATTGGAAAATTTTATTTACGCCAAAGAATGGCCGTCCGTAAAATCAATCCGTTGCGAATTAATTTTGAAAAGCAATTAAAATTTTACTTAGTAATATTGACAATTTTATGAGTGCGAATTACTTTAATCGTTGTTTTAACAACTGCCATTAAATTATTGATATTGCGATACCAATTAGTGATAATTTATATTAATTTTAACATGTATTTTCATATATTAAGATTATTATTTATTAAATTATGTAAAATATTTTATAGCAATATTGAAGGTTAATTAAATTACGACGAAATATTTCACTTTCTAATCGGATTATGCGTGAAAAAAAAGTAATTCAATATAATGATAAACTTTATTTGAAAAAAAATCTATATAGATTATAAATTTCAATCAATATAAAAATTTCAAAAAAATCAATTTTTACACACATGCGTATGTTAAAGTATTCTCTGAATAATCTAATATATTTTTAAAAGATAAAATTTCCTATTCTACACTTATTTGTGATATATCTATGTAAAATAATATTTAATATACTTTTATAATAATTATTTACATATATTGCTAATACTCTAGACAATTTTGCGACACGTGAAATACAATAACTTCGTCTCAAAAGGGCAAAAATCAACGAAACAAGAAAAAAAACCCAACAAGAAGACCCATTTCAACAGTAACTTTTGACAGAGAGCTTTTATCGAAAAAATGAAACCATATTGAAAATATATATTATTCGATCTAGTTTTTCCAACCTCGATAATTATTGTTCACATACAGTGAACGGAATATATTTGAAGAAATTATTTCGAAACGATATCGAGAAACCGATCTTGTGTTTTAATAACAACCCCGTAAACCGATCACAGACAAATTGATTGTTTCGACAACTTCGCCCACCCTGTATAAGAACAAAACTTTTGTATTATCGTACGTGTTTTTGATATGTCGAAACGAATGAATATTCAAAAGTAACAAATGTGTAATAAATTCGAAACGTGAATTATATTGATTACAATATAAAAAAATATAGTGAAAAGAATGGGAATTGTATAACAAGATTAATATTACAATGTATGCGATCAGATAAAAAATAATAATTTAAAAATGATTTCAATGAAAAAGTTTTAAATTTAATTTTCTTAACAGTTATTTTCAATATTCATATAGAATCATATAACTTCGCAATATTAAAAATGTTAATTATAAATAAAAATAAATCAAAATTGAAACGGTTCATTTTCTATTATATAATATAAATCAAAGTAAATTTTTATTAAAAATAATTAAACATTAATATTTAAAATATTAAAACAAATTGTTTCAATTTTTTATTCCATATATTATAAACCCAATACGTATATATTTTCTAGACGTTAAATAATTTTTAATAGGATGAATCACCAGCTTTACTCTCACATTTAAATTACATTTATTGATAAAATATGAGAAAATCGTATATTTATATAATAATTACCAATATGAAATATTGCGTACTAAATTCCCATATAAAACATTTATCGCACGTAAATAAATATAACGCGTCAATTATATATATATATATATATATATATATATATATATATATATATATATATGAAAAAAAATATCCGCTTACGTCAAATTATTACGTCGTCCCAATGAATTCAACCGAAAATATATTTACGCGTAATTTATTTATTTATTTATTTTTATTATCATTCCAAGTATTGAACTCGTTTCGATTACCGCATGTATAAAATAACCGATCCACCTTAACCTGACGATTGAGAAATTGGATCAGATGTTCGTGAAAACGGTTAAACGTATGTGATGAGTGTTGCACAAACTTGTTTTTTTTTTCACCTTAATTTACGACAGAAAATAAATAAATAAATATATATATATATATATATATATATATATATATATATATATATAATATCGTGTTTCGCTTTACGACGTCGTCGTTCGACGTAATAACGTACCGGCGTACGTGTGAAAATGTTTATTTATTCGGCGTAAAAAAAAATTAAAATAAAATAAAGCTATTATGTCGGTGAATGTTGCCATATTTTAATCGATAGTATTAATTTTCACGTGACTTTGACACGATTTAATCGCATCGATTGGCAAAATGTTTGTTTTTGCTTCAATATATTAACATATATTTATTTTTTTTTATATGTACAATATATTAGAATATTTAAAGAAAAAAATATTTATTATGTGTTTACACATATAATTACTACTTTGGTTCACGAGGTTGATTTACTAAGTTAAAATTTTTGATAAATAATTAATAACCTAACCTTACCTAATTTAGTGTTACTTTTTTTTTAAATAATAGCTTAACTTAATCATATATATATTTTCATTTTGTTGCAGATTTCTCGCTATATGGTGGCCGTTAAAATGTCAAATAACCAAGAAACGAGCTCGACTCATGATCTTCATCATTTGGGTCATAGCACTCACGACAACAATACCATGGGCACTTTACTTCGATTTAGTTGTCATCTTTAACGATGCACCAGATACGAAATTGTGTCTGGAAGTTTGGCCGGAGCACTTAAACGGCCCACTCTATTTCTTAATTGCCAATTTCCTATTTTGCTACATACTTCCGATGATTTTAATATCAATGTGCTACATCTTGATCTGGATCAAAGTGTGGAAACGCCATATACCGACTGACACCCAAGATGCTCAAATGGAAAGGATGCAACAAAAGTCCAAAGTCAAAGTGGTCAAAATGCTAGTGGCCGTCGTTATTCTTTTCGTGCTATCTTGGCTACCTTTGTACGTCATATTCGCCAGAATAAAGTTTGGCGGCGAAATCGAAGTATGGGAAGAGGAAATTTTGCCAATTGCAACACCCATTGCCCAATGGTTGGGTGCGTCCAATTCTTGCATCAATCCCATATTATACGCCTTCTTCAACAAGAAGTACAGAAGGGGCTTCATGGCTATAATTAAAAGCAGAAAATGCTGCGGTCGTCTTCGATATTATGAAACCGTCGCTCTGATGTCCTCGAGCACGTCCATGAGGAAATCTTCACATTATCATCATCACAACAACAACAATGCCTCGATACATAGACGATCACCACCGGGACAAGACGGAGCAGCCGTCACCTTCATATATAACAATACGGGCGTTTAAAATACAAAATAACGATAAAAATTTGTGGAATTCGATGCGTTTCATAACTCGTCTACAATGTCGAGGTTTTGAAATGAAATTTAAACCAAGACCATTTTTGCGACCGTGTCGCGAAACATGGCGAAAAATATATGGTCGAGCACCAGCAAAAAAAAAATATATCAAAAGTAGAGTGCTTTTCGTTTAGTGCGATTCGATCGCGTCTGCACTTGTAATAAATTGATGTCAGATTAGGTACAAAATAAATAAACAAATAAAAAAATATTAAAAGTTTTTAACCGTATAATAGGAAAAATCAAAAAAAAAAAAGAGTCAATAGAATCAAAACATGAAAGAATCGAATGTGAAATGTCAGAGTATATATATAAATTAGTTTTCACGCTCTTTTCAGTACACGTTGCAATTTATCATTATTATTCTAATTATTATTATCGTTACTTATTGCGTACATATTTTATCTGTATCGTCCGATTGCACCAGTAAATTGTTTAATTTTAATTTTTATCGCCGATATCGAAAGCTTCGTTTGATGTTTGAACAATTATTAAATGAGAAATTTTCAAACCACTTTTAACCGATCCAAATTGATACGTATAATTTATCACTTTCAAGAAAAAAAATGTGTAAAAAATATTTATTACTAAAATGTATTAGAAAATATTCATATTGAATATTATTAATATAAAATGTTTAAAACAAGTATATATTAATTATGTATATAATTTTAATATATCTATAATATAATATATATATATAAAAAAAAGCAAACGAAATATTTTTTTAAGTTACAAATTTCTGGGTATGCGTAAACGCACACTTTTATAAGTAAAACATAAAGTAAAATAGTTTTATAAAAATAATTTTAATATTCATATAAATATGTACCAAAAAAAATGCACCACCGCATATTTATTACATATATATTATACAACAAATTGTGTTTAGTAATGATTAGTTTATTTATAACAAACAAACAAAACTTGTATACAAAATATGCACATATATGTGCAAATATTAAATATAATGTCCATGAAATTTATTTTATTTAAAAAAAATACATTATGTGAGTTATAAAAATATATACATATATAAAAAGTTCTCAAATTGTAAAATTTTAATGTTTAAAATATTTCGAATATTTGGACCATAAATTGCTACTTTTCAAATAATGTTAAATAAGTGAGTGATAATTGTATAAGAGGCTTTAAAATAAATTCAAAAATTATTATTGTAAAAAAAAGAAACAAACAAGCAAATAAAATGGCACTACAATTTTTCGAGGCATATGCCTCGCTCGTTTTTGAAATTGAATTTGCGAGACAGAGTCGCCAACTCCGCGCTCAATCTTTAATTAAAAATGCATTAAACAATTGTCAACGTAAGATAATAAATTAATCGCGCAAATAAAATTATATTATAATAAATATAAATATACGTAAGTTTGAATTCTATATTCACAATTAATATATTGACATTGAATTTAAAGAAATTATCCCATTTTTATTAATGTTATTATTAAAAAAAAATCTTCATCGCACAAAATAATGAATTTTTCTTTCATTATTAAAACATTTTAAAGATTTTTAACAATTTTCTAAAGCATCGTCAGATCTGTTAATTGTCGCATAAAAATGGGCTAATTTTAGTCTGAAAATTAATTTTATTTTTATATAATTAATAAGACGTTTAAGAGTCAATGTATTTTTGTGCCGCATATCACTTCTATGAAACTATTAAATATATTATTGAAAAAAAAAGCTTATGTCCTTTCTATGATAATATAAATATAAAAAATATATATTTATATATTTTAATAATAAATTCGTATAATCTAACAATATAAAAAAAAATAATAAAAAGTTTAAAAAAAAATGAAAAAAAAATACTCTATAAAAATATAACGAATTCAACGTGCTTGATTTAGAATGGCCAATTGTTTTGCTACGAACAAAAAAAAAGATACTGAAGAAATGAATTTATATATTATTATATTGTATAATATATATATTTTTTCTAATACATTTTGAATAGTTTTGTAAAAATTTTTAAAGCGTAGATTTTTTTCGTTTCGTCGTCGTCGTGTGCAAGCTTTTTCAAAAATTATACTTACTTTCGAATATTTGCATGTATTTTAGCGAATGTGAATATATTACTTTTTTTTTCAACGAATGAAAAAAAATTATTAAATTATACATATTTTTAGAATATATACGAATGTTTATTATATAATATATACAAAAGTTTAAATGTGTTTCTTTTTTGCGTATAAGCTTCCAGTATTCATTGTATTGTATTTGTATGTAGTAATAGCAATTAGAAAATATAGAATTAATATTGGAAATGAATTGTAATTTTTAAAATTAGATGCTTGTTTATGTTTTGAAATATATTATTAAATAAAATGTTTGATGTTTTATGTATATTCTTAATATTGTGTATATGTTTTTATAAATGTGGTAAATTGGTAATTATGCATAAAATCAACCGATTTCCAATTACAAATATATTTACTTAAACATTCATTAAAAAAACATAATTATAATCTATCAATCACAAATTTATAAAACGTGGTTAATTTTTGTGAAAAAACTATTGAAATCAATCAAATCGTAATATATATGTAATATTTGTCAAGGTGATGTTTTTTTGTAAAAAAAATAAAATGATGATCTATTGAAAAAATATTGTTTTTTTAATAAGATCTATAATTATTCAAATATAATAAGAAATTTTAATTATTATTAATTAAAATATATGTATAATTTCCAATTTATTACATTAATATTAATATGTAAATTAAAAATTTGTGTGTTTAAATAAAGCGTACAATTAAAATTATAAATTTAATCTTTGTAAGTTACAATTATTGTTACTATATATTGTAAATATACGTGTTTGAAAATTCGTCGATTATTTGCTTCTTCGTTGTTTTTAAAAATTGTAAATTATAGCTTTTTTTGATGTTTAGTAAATAAGTGTATTATAGAAAACGTAATTATATTTATATTATATATTGGGCTATGATTTAAAAAAAAATACACTGTATATTGAACTATTTCGTCTGTATTTGGATAAGTATTCCAAAATTTAAGATAAAATGATACATATATATTTCTATATTATATTAATAATGCGTAAATTTCATACCCAGAAAAAAATAATTCTTTTCAAAAATATTATAAATATGAAGTATGTGCGTAACGCCATAAAATAATTATATATATATATATATATATATATATATATATATATATATATATATATATATATATAATTTATTTGTACACTACTTAAGCTAGTGTTAAACTGCCAAATTTTTTTCAAAAGCGATAACACAAAGTGAGAAATTTTCTAAAAAAAAAAAATACTTTACTATTAGACAAATTTCCTTTTTGCTATATAATTTTCCTATAATAAAACTAATTAAATACATAAAAGTAATCTGGACATATCTATTAAACAACAACCTGTTTTTAAAAATTTGATATACAAAACGAGATAACGACATACAAGAATTGTGCTTGTTTTTCACCTTTTTTATATAAGATGAATTTTTGAAACTGTAATTTGATTAATAAAATATTTGTACACGTACATGTTGACATTACATCACAAAATCAATAATCTAGTAAATGTTTAGTATTCGTAGGAAATAAATAAATAATATTATTATATATACATAAACAAAAAAAAACGAATGGCTGAACCGTCTAATATATTATAAACTAATTAGTTGTTTTAATTATAGCATTATTGGGGGTTAAATTAATATTAAAATGAAAAAAAAAGAGGAAAAAATACAAAATTTACACTCAACACTCGATTTGCATGTAAAAGTACAACATAGACGTAATATTATTTCAAAGTTTAAAAACAATATTATGTAATAATAATGTGCAAATAGTTTTCATTCTTTATTTCTTACTGTTTCAAAAAAATAATTATATTATATTATATTATATTATATATATATATATATATATATATATATATATATATATATATATATATATGAGTGTTCATTGTTCAATGTTCAAAATTATTAACTATTTTTTTTTCATTTTTATTCAGTGTTCTAATTTGTCAAACATTTACAAATCTAGTTCTATGTTTAAATATTTAATATGTTTCTATGTTTAAACTGTATGTAATAAATATCTTTAACAATCAATATTCTTGTTTTATTAAATTTTTGATTTCATAAATTAAAAAAAAAACACGTTTTAAACGATAAAATTTACATCGAATTATTAATAAAAAATATATAGATTAATTATTGCAATATTGTTTTAATTATAAATGGAAAATTGTAATATCAACAATAATTAATTTTTAATATAAATTTAAAATAGTTAAGATCTATAAAAATAATCGATTTTTCCAAATTAGTTTTAGATAAAATCGAAAGATGTCATTATCTTAAAGTAATTGTTTTATTTATGAAATAATTAAATAATAAGTAACTATTTATTTAATTTTAAATACAAAATTTCAATATTGAGCATTTTTCTGATGTCTGAACAAAATTTCAGAATTATATTCTGAATATTATTAAAAAATCATCGTTTACAATTATTTATAAACTGTGTACTTTTCACATATAATTTTATGAAAAAAAAATACATAAAATTAATTTCTTCTTTTATAGATAAAATCCTCATTTATAATTATTAAATCACAATAATTCACTAATTTAATTTTTAATTTATAAAAAAAATATTTTTATTTAAAAACGTATCTTTTCAATCATTTTTTTAATATAAAAATATTTAATTATATAAGATGTTACATCAATGTAGATTAATATCATTTTCCTTTAAGATTTATATAAATAAAACCAAGAAATGAATGTCCTGAGATTAAAAGATAACTATTAATTAATTAGCTTCGTTTATATTAAAAACATATAAAATGGTATAATATCAATAATAATTTATAAGCATCGAATTAATTTTATCTCATTTTTATGACAATTATTCTTCATTAATTTAATTAATTTTATAAGGATTAAAAAATTTTAAATTATAATATAATATATAATATTAATATTTTCATCTCATTATCAATCGAATGAAATAAATCTTTTAATATTATATAACAGTAATATAAAAAATAAGCATCATTTTTTTTTATTAATTAAAATACAATAAAATTTATACGCAATTTGTCTTCAGAGTGCAATACTTAATAAACAACAAAATACTCAATGAAAATATTTTTTTTTTCCCATTTCAAGCAACAGTTGTTGAATGCTATAAACAAATATTCACATTTCAGAAGAGAAGAGAATTTTTTCAATTATTCCTGTTTGGCCTACTTTAATACAACATACAAATACACACACACACACACATATATATATATATATATATATATATATATATATATATAACGAGTGAGAGGGCAACAGATATAGCGTAAGAGAAGGATAGAATCTCTTGGGAAAATATAGGTCACCTATTTACTCGCACACCCTATTAAATATTATAAAGGTTTGTGTTTCTGTATGCTCTTACTACGTACACTTTGAATAAGTTTAATTATTTTTCAATACGATCCACTTTACATAATTATCGTCGATTGTACATAATTTAGTTACAAATTTTAATTTTTAATTATTTTTTTATATTTATTTTTTGCAACTATCTAATATTACATATCATTTCATTAATATATCAAAAATCATTGATCTATTTTTTTTTATATATAAGAATAAATTTAAAAATGATACGATTTATCAAAATATAAACTGATAACCTGTTGCATATTAATTGTGAAAATTGTCATTTTTTAATAACAATGTTTTTCTAATATCAATCAAAATTTAATCTAATTTTAAATATTGAATTTTCATATCAAATACACCAACATGTTAAATCAATTGATAATATTTACGTAAAAATTATTTTATATTAAAAATTTCTATCGTTAAAATAAAATGATACGAACATAATTGTTACATATACAAAATATGACAATTATTAATTTATAGATAATTTAAAAATATATTTTATAGATAACTTAAAGAAAAATAAAAATCCTCTAACAAATGTTTTTCTAAAGATTATGTTTTTTTTTCGTTCTTTGAAATTTAATGATATGAACATAATTGTGAAAAAAAAAATATATATATATATATATAATATGTAATAAAAATATCTCCATCATTCCGTATAAACCGGCGATATGACCTAGTAATGCATGTGTGCGAATAGTAAACGTATGTTTTGATAGTAACATTTGTTTATGTTTCGGTGGTTCTCAAACGTGCGATTGAACTTGAGCCTGAAAGGAGGTGTTCAGGGGGAATGATGGGGGGCAAGAGGGGAGCAATATCGATTGCTCCGGACCCGGATGGCCCAGCATCCGCCATCAGCCATCAGCCGTCTGCGGCCCGCTTTTGACCCGTTCACCGCCTCCCGCACCTGAGGCCCCCTGCATCCGAATAGAGGTCTAGGTCCTTAGCGGTGAACTGTCCTAAATTCCACGGCAAACGAACCCGCGTACCCCCCGACATTAATAACGAATTTACCCCCCCCCTCTCTCTCTCCTTTGTACATAATTCAATATTAACACGCTTCCGTCGATTCCTGCAGCAATAAAAAAAAATCAAAAGAAGAAAATCCGTCGAATTCCATCTGAACAATTTCCTATTGAAATTTGAGGTCGCGTTCCTAATAAAATAAATTATAATAATCATAAAATTTTAATACGACTAAATCGCAATAAAAAAAATTGATATAACTTAATTATCAATATAAATTAATCAAGGAATAATAATTAAAACTCCATCAAATTTTAAATCTGTCGCGAAATATAAGCGAAGCTACAAGTGTTACCCTTGATTCCGTTAATCAATTTGATTAAGAGTTAATGATAAAACTTTTACTGCGGCAGAATTTTCTGACACTTTATTCAAAATATTTATCATCAAATTTATATAAATATTCAAACGGATATAATATTTTAAAATTTTAACAAAATACAAATCGAATAATTAATTTAATATCAAAAAAAATTGAAATCATTTTTTAAGAACATATATTTTATTAAAAAAAAAATATTTTCGAAAATATTAAAAAAACATATTTATGTCTAAAAGTACAATCATGTTGTTGGTTGTATAATAATATTTAACTTTACTTAACTTAAATGTTATCGATTGAAAAAAAAATATATATATTATATTTATAGTCAATATCGAAAACAAGATCTTCCGTTAGGCGATACTCGCAAAAAGAAAAATATTATTACAAATTAGATTATCCACCATAAAATGAAACAACTGCGTCGAATATATATTTATATATATATATATATATATATATATATATATATATATATATATATATATATATATTACATAACATTTGTGTCTTGTGTAACAATCGAAATAATCCTGTTTTGTCAACAGTGCGTTGAACTTTTCCTCGTATTTTTATTCGTCTTTTTCCATGGAAAAACGTCTAGTAAAGCGAATGCTAGAAATATGTTTTCCACGAGGAAAACGATATAAAACAAACTCGCTACTGATAAAAATTCTTTCTCAACTATGATATATAGACGGCGTCGATATATTTATTGTCTTTCATATATATACGTATATATATATATATATATATATATATATATATATATATATATATATATATATATATATAACTGAAAATAATTCAATTTTTTCCGTCTAAATTAAATATAATACAATGGACACTTCATCGCGTGCCTCTTATAGAATTCTTATAATAAAAATATAATATCACTTTATTAAATTAAGATCGTCACTTTAGTTTATTTAGTTTTATTTCTATGCATTATTTTTTCTTTTTCTATTTTAATTAGAAATTAATTCATATAAAATGTAGATGAAAATAAACTACTTATTTTTTAATTTAATTAAAATATTATGAGCACATTATTTTTTTCCAATTTTATTAAAAAAATACAAAACAATATTAAAGTTATCTTTAATACCTATTTAAATTTTGTTGATATTTTTTTGAATTACTTATATAAAAATATACTTAGTCTATAGACTGAAATGAATTATATAATTAATTGTATATATTACAGTAAAATTTCTAAGTTAATTCTTGATTTTTATAGTAAATTTTAATATTCATCAGTATATATTATTAATGAGTTTATAGAATATTTTGTAAAAAATATTTGTAATAAAAATTTCTTAGATGATGAAGCTAAATCCAAAATCATTGAATTATATGTAAAATTTTATATAAAATTAATATTAACTTTTAATGACTGAATATCTTATCTTTTCAAAATATATATTATATACCAAGGATCAAATAAAAAAAAATAGCATAAATTTGTATAGAAGAAAAATCCAATTATCGACCTTAAACCGAAAGCAAAATGAATGACGCGCCCGTGTCGAAGATCGTGTCAGATTGAATAGAGGAGGCCATAAAAATTTAAAAGGCCAAACGATAAAAAATGGCCGATAAATTGAATACGAAGAGGTCGAAGGATGTAATATAAGGACCGGCATAGTGGGATGGAAAAAGAAATGGCAAAATACCTTAAGGTAGTGGCAAAAGCGTGTGTATGTGCGTTATGCCCTTGAAAAGCGACGATGCAATGTATAGAATGCGGGTCGCGCCCAGGTTCTCCTGACCCAAAAACCCATCCCAGACAAATGTGTCACACGTTATTCGGGACGAACCTGTTGAACTTGATGCCCTTGAGCGTCATCAGCTAAAACATACCTGAATGCACCGCACCTGGAGTGGAACGCCACTCCGGAGTTCATCCACAATCAATATATAAAAATAATAAATAATATTCACTTTCATATTATCATATAGTGCGATATTTTTATTATAAAATATCATTAACACACCTGGATATACTATGTGAAAACATATTAAAATCTTAATCTCATATTATAGATGCATCAACTCCAAGAATGAATAGAAATAGGTGCAATTTTCCTATCTTTAAACGTAGTTTAAAGCACACCTGGATGCGCCAAAGCATTCTAAAGTTCAACGTCAATATTCAAAGCATTATCATAATAGTTAAAAGCGTCAGAATTGTGTCCTCAAAAAGTTTGGATCGATTCCAGTCTAGAGTTAATGGAAAATAATATTGTTGCTCTTGAACGACGTTTATGAAACACCAAAACATTTCATAGCTCAAACGAAAATTTGCTAAATATTTAATCACAACATATTAATTTAATTTATTATTAATATTTCGTCTCAAAATATAATTAGATAAATTGTATCTAATCATCATAATCGCGCCATCTAGGTGAAATATTTAACACCATGTTAATTTATTCAAACTAATCAAAGTATGGATTTTAAAAAGATATCCTTGAAATTCTTTAATTTACAATAATTATTAAAAAATTAAATTCTCTACAGTAATTAAAAATAAATTATTTTTTATTTAAATTCTAATTATATTATATCAATGCGTAATAATTAATATAATATATCGATTTATCTAAACAATTAAAACGAAAAAAAATATTTTTAAATATATGATTACAATGAATAATTAATAATTTAATGAAAAAACATTTGAATCGTTAAAATACGTCGTAAATCATATATCAAGTACCTTGATTTTATTAGTAAAAGTGAAAGGTCAACATTCGAACATCAAAATCGAACTTGAACATGTTTCCTTTCTGATATTTTTCATTTGATCTTCAATACGAACAATAAATTAAAAAAAATAGTTTTAGATTCAAATTAATATGATTTATAGGTGATTTTAATAGCTTCAATATTAATCAATACAAAAGTTATTATTATTTTTTATACGATTATTTTTTCTTCATTAGAAACAGCCGTTATTAAAAATTGATGTATAAACATATTTAACCATAATTCAAAACAAGAACAAATTTTTTTTTTTAATTAATAAAAAATATCACTTTTCAGCTTAAATTTTATTTTGTGACAATATAATAATTTTTGTAGTATAAGAAATTATAAAAATGATTTAGTCAAATGGAATTCAAATTAATTTTCGTTATAAAATAATAATTTAATTATAAAGTATAAAACAGAAACGTTAAAAATTATAAAAACATTAAAAATTCTATATTCTTATACGATGAATGCAAATGAGAATGTAAATAATTTTATATTTGTAATAAAACCTTGCATTTTAACAGCTATTCATAAATACGTTAGATATAATTAATATATAAGAAACATATTATTTTAATACTAACAAACATTATATTATTGTATATACAATTTCTAAGAAACTAAATATTACACAAAATTATTATTTTTAATTTAAAAAAACAACTTGTTTTCTCCAACATCAGCAATTAATCTCTTTTAATCTGGATGAGTTTTCAAGTAATTTTCAGAGGCTATCAAAATAAATTTTGTTAATTATTGCATTTAACAATATCCCATATAAAATTTTCGAGAAGGTCAATAGTTGATTGGGCAACATTGAATCGAATATTGAAATAGTGTAGCTGAAATCTATTGCTGAAGTTAAACTTCTATTATAAATTTGACTATTAAAACTCTTTATTTATACTAAAATATTTATCATCAACAATTCGTATATAAGTAATATATATATATATATATATATATATATATATATATATATATATATATATATATATATATATATATGTAAAATTTATTTATAAATTATGGAAATTCAACTCTTGGGATCTTGCTCGTAATAATGATTTTCAAAAGTACACACACACACACACATTTCATAAAAATATCGATGCGAAAAGTTTTCAACTAGAGACCAGCACGTTTTAGATATACCGCTCGAAAAAGTCGGCACTCGAAAACTCCATAAATTTCTTTTCAAGGAAAAATATGCAAGTCAAAAGCGGTATCCTCGAATAAAATATACGATTCTCGCGATTTATCTCACTTAAAAATCCTTTGGCCTATTTATCCGTTGAAAAGCCGTGACCTGTAATATATAGAAAAAAAAATAATAATAATAGAAAAGCTCGAAGCATTTCAGCCGTTTCAGCGGCGACTGATTTAATTCGAGTGTTTCGCGAAACAATTTTCGCACGATTCCAAAATGTCGATTCGTTTATAATAAGGTTCGATTTCGATTTTAAAACCCATTATCGCTTAATTAAAACCGCAATTAATGCAATAAACCGATTTTAACATTTTAATCATCGGCTAATTCAATACTAATTCCAGTTCACATTTGCGAACGCAGGTGTTTATCATTGATTTTATTAATATTAATAAAATGTTAATTCATATAATAATAATAATAATAATGATATAAACTATGTTTTCAATTAAAAAATAATTTAAAAAAATATAAATTGATTAAATTAAAAACAGAGATTTTGTAACATTGTCCATTTAGCAACATCTTGCTACATGTTGAAAATGACAATAAAACAGAACCAATTTAGATCAGTGTTTTCCAATATGCATTTTACAATATAATATAAATCATTTTGAAAATTTATTTAATATGATATATTTATTACTTTAAAAATATTGCTAATTTATTTCAATAAATAAATATATATATATTGATTATATGACCGTTAAATAATAATTTATATGAAAAAAAGATCAATTTTTAATTTTCTCTACTAAATTATAGTATTTTCATATTTAATAAATAATTTTAATTGATCGTGAAAATATTTATTAATATAACGATTTATAATAAAATATTTATATTTTATTTATGGATATATATATATTTTTTAATTTAGTTTGAATATCTTCGACATTTCGAGAGTTTAGAGTAATATGATGGTTTTTTCAGTCGAGTTGCAATATAATTTTATGCAAACGTTCGCCGAATAATCCAATCAGGGGTGTCGAACTCGATGGTCCGATGGCGAACTTGACCCGCGGCCATATTGTCGACTGCACCCTTGGCACAGATATAGGCGTGCGCCATATTGAATTTTCCCGAGGACATTTTTTTTTTTTAATCGACCCCTTTTAAACGGATGTACGATTATGAGAAAAAAAACGGGTTGACGTTATTGAAATAATCAATGCCGTCCTTCAAGACTTCGATTCTATAAAAATAATACATATTATCAATATATAAACACGTGTCGCTGGTGAAAATCGTCTAAAATCGAATTTATATTTGATATTTCATATGGTCTTAAATTTCTGATATTTTTATATATTTTATACTAAATTTTATAATACTTAACTTTAAAAATTCATTGAATATTTTACGTGTCATCTATGATAATCTTAGAAATGTATTCTCGTAAATGACAAATCACGTGTTCAAACATGTGATATCATTTTTTTATAAATAAAATATATCAAATCATATACTTTAAAAAATATTCAAAAGCAACACACGAAAAAAAACTTTGAATCTAAATGAGCAATATATAATATAATAGTGATAAGATTTATATACACAATCATCATTAAATATTGCGAATCTATTTTATTAATCATGAAAATGTACAATATACGTTATTTTATATATGTTATATATAAATTACTTTCAATTTATATAACGTAAACGAAGGTTATAGAATCTAATACCGATCGATATATTTAAGAGAATTCCTGCACGAACTTCCATTGCAAAATAAATAACACGAGACTTGTAAACAACAATTTATTGTATGACATTCATTTTAGATAACTCCGAACGTGAATCTATATATACAGTAATCCCCCGCTAAACACGATGATTTCACTTTAACACGGTTCAGAAAATGAGGACATACCTCGATCGATACTATAATTGAATAATATTAATACAATCTCATTTATTTTATAAATAAATAGTATTTTATAACCTGAATAATTTTCTATTATTATATATATATATATATATATATATATATATATATATATATATATCCACTTAAACAATAATATTTGAATAATGAAAATTCAGTATATTTCACTATATTTTTCCAAAATACAAAAAATCAATATTTTTAATTTGTAACTGGAAAATACTCGTCTGCTGAAATATCAATGAAAAAAATCTCCATTGCTTCGAAATATTGCATTTTTCTAAGTATCTACTGAAAGTTTCAGCTGATATTTCGAGTGCGTCGAACTTTCAAGAAAATTTTAAACGCTGAAAACGTATCGAAATTATTTTTTTTCAAAAGTTTTCCAACTGAATGAACAGTAATCTCATACAGAAATACAATTTGTAAAATATTCGTGGAAAACGCTTAAATGTATATATTTTTTGATATCATTTTTTTTTCATCTTATTAATCGATGAATTCGTTAGTTGGACTTAAAAGAAGGTTTTGTACATAAAAGAAAATAAAAAATATTAAAACTTTATAAGCACTCTGTTAGAAAACATTGTCAAATTATAACAAATCACAATTTTCATATTAAAAAGTTGTTTCTTTTTTAATTCATCTTTACATTAAACATTTTTCACCACTGAAATAGTGTTATTTCTAATAATCGTATAAATTTTATTTCATTTATATTTTTATTACTTTACATATTTGACAATAACACAATTGAGCCATAAATACGTACGCAGTATATTTTGTAACATTTTACGATGAAAATCTCGATTAAAAAAAAAACACCACAAGAGCACCGAAGAACTTCATATAAATCGAGATGTAATTTTTAGATACTTTGTTACGGTAAAAAGACATTTAGATTTATATCGCTGAAATTAGTTCGAATCTTCGTTTTGCTTCCGTCGAAAGCGTTGTTAACAAAGTTACAAAATATTTAAAATTTCATACGACACCCTATTCTAAATTATCTGATATATACTATGTACATTATTTAGTAAGATATCATCGCATTCGTTTAATTTTACCTAAGTTATATGACGTTAAAATATTATTAAGCGATTATCGTGTTCGAATGATATATTTATAAAAAGAATATTTTAACATCCAAATAATATTACTAATATTTTCAATGAAAAAATATTTGAAAATTTATCTTTCATATTTTAATATATTATTTAATCTTAAAAAACTTTGTATTATTTTTATTATAAAATAGAAAATTTTTCCTATATGAAAATTGATGAAAAAATATTGACACGTTCAAATGATAGTATTAAATTATAAAAAAAAACACTCAGACGATATAGCGAAATCATATTAAAATAATTCGTGTTCATCCAATGTGATCTCGTCTTTAAACAGAATTTACGATCTTACTACGTTTTTCACTTAGGAAAATTCGTCGTTTTGCAATAATTTAAAGCTTTTCATACACGTATAGCGAAAACTCGACAATATTGTATATATTTTCCGCACTGTCCCCGAATGCGAGCAGACGGAAAATTTTTATCCGTTTTTTTTTCTTCATTTTCTCTTCGATCGTTTTTCTCCGCACTAGGAACAAAAACGGAAAAATGATTTATGAATTTGAAAAATTGAACTTTAGCATCGTTCATCCGACGCCGTCTTGCCTCGTATAACGAGAACACTCTTTTTTTTAAAATTTATGATTGAATAATGCGTATGAATAATTCATATTTTCGTAAGATATCTTTATGATAGATAATTATGTTCCTGTAATAAATTTTAAATCCGACACAATTATCAATACACATTGTTGAGATGTTTGAAATGTTATTTATCGATGTTTTAAAATGTTTCACATATGAAAAAATATATATTTTAAAACCATTCATTCTCCATATTATGTTCAATTTGTCCTAACATTATTTTTATAACATTTACATGATAATATGTTTAATCGATTTCAATCATTGATCATATTAAACGACTATATATACAAAATATTTTTCTTTATTTTACATTTTAGACATGTATACTTTTCTTCAATAAGAATATTTTAACATCAATGCACTGTAGTTGTCATACGAATAAGTCATTTTTATAATACATCAAAAAATATTAATAAAATTTAATATTTTCGGTTTATGCTATATCATATATCTTAAAAAATGAATAATTTTTACGATCTAGTATTGAAAACTACAATGTTAATGCTTCTTTCAAAATTTTGATGTATATATTTCTTAATATATTCTCTTATATTTTAAAGATATATAATCGAAATTAATATCCTTTCGACATGTACTAAAATGCTTTTATACACTATGTAAATAGCCATTATATTGAATACCAAAACCATATTCAGGATTGAATACAAAAATATTTTCAATCTTTCAATATAAAAAATAATATTTTACGACTGCATTTCCCAAAGAGTGTAAAAGGATTTTCATTATAGAATATAAATTCTATCATACATATCTCTTTAATATAATTTAAACATTTTTTTTATTTATTATAATTTTAAAATATTTTAATAAAAATTTTCACCGTTTAAATTACTCAATTCGTAGCATTTACAAAGACATTAACTGGATAAACGGAATATAACTAATACTCAATTAATCAAGGTTATTTTTCGGAAGAAAATCCGATGGAAAATATTCGAAAATAGCCGGAAAAGTGCGTCGACCCTTATTTTATTTATTGCAAGATATTTTGGGCACGTGTGTGGGTGTAATTACCCTAAATGTTAGTCATTAATGTTAAACTGCGCAAAGTTGCTCAAAATTTGCTGATTACCGTCTAATTTCTTGTACGTGAATTTTAACGAATATGTTTAAAAACTTTGAAATAAATTATGTTTAAAAAGTATACAACTCTTGTTTAATATTATTATTATATATTTTAATTGTAGAAATATTAAAATATTTTTAATATAATTCATCAAAAAGATTATAATTTTTTCCTATATTATATATATATATATATAAATGTTTTTCGTTTTTCATCAATAGAAAATCCTTTTTTCTGATAAAAAAAATTCGTCAAAAAATATTTTTCTTTTGGTAGAAAAAAAAACAATCCGGTCGTATTTTTATGCATGAGTTACTTTACATTTATATTTTTCACTTCTCCCACCTAGTCATTCATCCCCTTAGAATGAACCTATTCAGTTTAAATGCTATGAAATGAAATTGTATCGCTTTATATCCATTACTATCAATAGCTTGAATGCGATACGGTTTATTGAACCTTATTATGTACTGTATAAATTGTACCATTTGAAAATGAAAAGCGAAACAATTAGCGTGTTATATAATATATTGTACTGTTGTTATCGCAGGTGCGGCTAATAACGACACAGTTGTAAAATTTAGTCCGTTTGTTACATATATCTATGAATTTTCCATGGAAACATACCTTATCGTTGTTGTATAAATGAATAAATTACAACATTGGTGCAACGGTTTAGATATTTACGAAATACGATTCGTCTCAAACTATGTTTGTATTGTATTATTTATAAATATTTTTCATAAAATTTAAATTATACTGTACGTACAAAACTGGTTTCAATAATTAATTTGGATATCTTCTAAACATTTTAATATGTTTTATAGTGTTAAAGTAATTATTATATGTATCAAAATAACATTAAAACAAAATATTAATAGTTGTTATTCAATAACGTTGGAATTTTAATACAGTTACACCAAATAATATGTAAATGATCTAAAATATTATGAAAGATTTAATGTAATTACTATAATAACTAATTGAAAATAAAATAGTTATATACACACACACCCTAGTACACAATATATATATATATATATATATATATATATATATATATATATATATATATGTATATATATATATATATATATATATATATATATATATATATTTACACAGGGAAATTTTGAATATTTATTTTAATGCTTTTTCTCTTTTTATAAAATTACTATAATTTAATTTTTAAAATATATAGTAAGTTTTGAAAACATAATTGCACGAAATTTTAATTTAACAATTTTATATTTATTTTTATTTGTACATTTTGAGAAACGTCAACGTACAGACAAGCTGGCTGGAAAGTTTAGTGTGATAGCCAAACGCGACGACTGACAATTGAGTTTGACATTGACGTTTCGCTTGCTGCAAAATGGTAAGTTTTACTAATTATACATTCTTAAAAGTCCTGAAAAATATTCACTCATAATTAATAATACAAAATTCCGTCGTTTTTAACTATTATTCAAAAATATATTCTTCATTCAACATTCTAATGAAATCCATAAGAAAAAAAAAGGCACTAATTCGACCATAAAACGTCGAGAGAAATCAACGCGGATAAAAATAGAAAAAAATAGACGTCACGTGATAAACTCGATTTCTCTAATTTTATAACTCAAATATGGTCCAATTTTTGCATCTATTAACAAAAACTTGTTTCTGTCGATATTAATACACGTTTTAATCGTTAACCAAGGAAATGTTTACTGATAAGGACTCAAACCGCAAAAGTGCCACGTTGAACGAACATGATATTTTCGAATCATTTTTTCACACTAACTCGAAAATTATTTTTGTTGCTTTATTTGATTTTACAATTTTTTCTATTCACATTTTAAACTGTCTATCTTATGTTGCGTAATATTGACTCGTGTTTTCGTAAGAAATTAGTAATATTTCACTTCAATTGTAAATAACATTATATCTCAAAATTGAAAAAAAGCAACGTTTTAAAACATGTGATTTAAATATTTCTTAAATACATTCATTTTTAAAATTTTATACTGGAAGTCTATAACTTAATTTTTTTTGTTATAAATTGATTTCAAACATTGAATGCCATCATTATATAAATTAAATTAAAATTAATAATTTAAAAAAAGTACAAAAAATAACACTGCTTTTTTATTAAATTTTTCATTACTAATGTCTTTTAAAATATATTTATAGCATATGTAAATTTACATTACAGATGCAATTTATGTTACTATTCAGTAGACAAGGAAAATTACGTTTGCAAAAATGGTACGTAGCACATCCCGATAAACTCAAAAAGAAAATTACCAGGGAATTAATTACAACGGTACTTGCTCGTAAACCAAAGATGTGTTCATTTCTTGAATGGAAAGATGTAAAAATAGTTTATAAACGGTACACTTTTTTTCATTATATATTATTTTTAAATATCAATATTCTATTAATTGTTATAGTATTTACTGCCAAACTATCAGTTTTATATTGAGCACCCTTTTTATAGTACGCAAATTAATGTTATAGTGTAACTTTTTTATAATTATATTGCACAGATCTAACTTAGATATTTAAAAATAACAAATTTTCAATTAACAAATTTTACTTTCTACTTTAAGTTATCGTTGATTATTTCATTTTATTGACTTTATTTGTAGATATGCGTCCTTATATTTTTGCTGTGCTATTGAACAGCAAGATAATGAACTATTAACGTTGGAACTCATTCATCGATATGTAGAGCTTCTTGACAAATATTTTGGCAGCGTAAGTTATTTAGACAGCGATAATACATTTATATTTTATATTCAATTTTATTTTAACGCTTATTAACTACTTAGAGCTTTTTGTTTAATTTTTATATGCTTCAATGTAACATTTTGTATACTAAGATATTTTTTTTTATTGTTGTATTTTAAGTGTTTTGTAATAAATTAATTAATTTATAAAATTGTGTAGATGTAAAAATTAAGATTATTTATGTTTTTATTCATACAGAAAAGTAAAATGCATAAAATTAATTCTAATTCATCAAATATATCTATTTTTTTCGTTCAACAATAGAAAATATTATTAAAATTAGAGTTTGTTTTATAACAGATTAATATAAAGTTTATAGTCTACGTCTTTTATAAAGTCGTTTCTAACAAGTCATAAAAAATATTCTAAAAAAAATATTTTTTTCCTTGATTCCTTCAATTGAATATACAATTAATTTTTATTTCAACTTATTTAATAAAATACAAATTTTATTTAAAGAAAAATGTAAATTAATATTTATGTATAAATATAATGTATTTTCAAGGTTTGCGAACTGGATATAATATTTAATTTTGAAAAGGCGTATTTTATACTGGATGAACTAGTCATTGGTGGCGAACTTCAGGAGACATCGAAGAAAAATGTATTAAAAGCTATCGCCGCACAAGATTTGTTACAAGAGGTCAGTAGTTCTGCTAATGAGCTGCTATAATTTATTTTGCCTTTCAGAATATTGCAGAAAACAGTCGTCGAATTTTATTTATAAATATTTGAACATTACTTTCTTTAAACGTCCATATTTTTCTAGTCACATTATATGTTGTTGAAACGAGAAATGATAAGTTATTTGTTAATTGTCATACTGACAAAAGAAAATGAAAATGCATCTTTTATGTTACACTGAATTTTCGTTTTATGATAAAATTGTAACGAAAAATTTTAATATAATATATTCTATATACTTTTGACATTTTTGACGATATAATTGTACGCACAAAAGAAATAAATAATGCACGAGAAATGCAATTTTATAATTAAAAATTACTGGATAATGTTTGCTATGTAAATTATATAAATTCTAATTTATTCAATCTGGCAAGGGTGTCTTTTTAATATTTTTAGTATTTTTATCTCCAACATTTATTGTTGATATTGAAATAATAATACTGATAAGTAGGGCACGTAGACTGAAAGTTTTTATTGATATATTATTATAATGTTTTTAAAGTATTTTATCACAAAAATTTAATCGTTGCTTCATAAGTTATTTGTAGATTTTAAAATTACCTACGATACAAATTATTAGCTTGCCGAATTTACAATTTGATCTCGTAGAATTGTGATAGTCAGTCAGAAGAAAAATATGTAGAGAAATATATTTCTTTTTCTTTATTGTTGTTATTGTTGTTTTATATCATTATTATAGTTGATGACATACAATATATGATATATCAGGCAAAAATGTATATGCATATTTAGAACAAAAATATTTTGAAATCAAATTGTACTTTAAATTTAAAGAAAATAATGTAAACCGACAAAACACAAAATGTCAATTACATCACGATGACTTAATTATATCAAAATTTATGATCAGGAATGGTTTTATATTCAATATTTTAACCAGCCTCTACTATTATTATATGCATGTGTTTGTGTGTGTATGGGTGTTAATATATGTTTTAAATTCTATTATATATTAGTTCCGTATTATTTGTTTAGTATTATTTTTGTTTTGTTTTTACGTTTTAAATGGAATTAACGGTATTTTGTGATATTAGAATGAAATTATCTATAATAGTGCCTTTTTTATTGATGTTTTAAAAAAAACGATGGTACAATTTAAAGTATCATTTTATTTACATATATAGAAAAGAATATCGATTCTCTTAATTCTTAACGTATTATTTTAACTATTCTATTTAATTCCATTTTTTTCAAAAATTTTGTAATATTTTCTTCCCCTGATGATGTTCCTATTATATATGTGTTATTAAAATTTTATCTGCCAATTTTACCTTTCTATATGGTGTAACAACAAATTCAAAAACAAAGGCCAAAATATGATTACTACAAATTTCAGAGGCCAGCTTAGTGAAATTTAACGCCTCTATATAACTTAACATTAAGACTGACGGTCTGTTTAATTGAAGTCAATTATCCTTATAATTGCAGTTACGCCATAGATTGACTTAATTATAAATTTCTTATCGATTTTATTACCTCTAATTTTCTCATCTCGTTAACAAATATTTAGTCCAATTTGTTGTGCCAAATGATGTTTTATTTTCCCCAAAATCTAAATATATTCTATATATTATTTTTCGATTTCGTAATTCATTTGCACCATATGTATGTAAATGTTTGTAACATTTTCTTTACGCCTTTCTCATCGCCTTACAATTTTTTAATTCGGTAATAAAAGAGTTGCCTTAAACATTTTTGCTATTTTAAATGAATGACAGCTTAATAAATGAATAAAAAACTAGCAGTTTTTTCAATGCTTAGTTAATTAAATATGTAATTAATTGGAATATATAATTGTTATGTATTCTATTAAGGCTTAAACTTTGTTTTTAATAATGCCATTTGCTAATATTAAATATTAACCCTTTGCACTTTGTATTTAAAGGCGCCATTATTTTGGAAAACTAATAAAAGCAATACAGATGCAAAGGGTGATTGTTTTATATTTTTTGTATATAGCATATTTCATAAAACATAATCATATATTTGCTTCGAAAACATGTATTAATATTGATACAAATAATTTTAATTGCTTTTTATTCAATTTTATTATATAGCATTTGGCTTTTTTTAATATATTAATTGTTATATATTTTGTTATTTTTTTTCAATTTATTAATAGTTGTTTATTTTATTGTAATAATGTTATAAATAATTAACATGTGTTATTTGATTATTAGTTTAAAAAAACGACTAACATTTTTATTATATTAAATTATCATAATTCCGCTTAGATATTATATTTAAAATATTATTTCTAACTTTTAGACGCAAAACTGACTTGTAAAATTTATCTTGCCAAAAAATAAGTCATATTTTATTTTAATTGTTACTTGAAAATATTCTTATTGTATACTGAGTTTTATTATTGTAAAAAAATGTGCCTGCCGTATAGTAATTGTTTTCGTTTTCAGAGAATTTAGTTTTTTTTTAGTATTATTCATTGTAATACATTTAAATATTTATTAGTACCTGAATTTAATCTCGTAAAATTTGAATAGACTCACTCTATTTGAACTTTATAATACATTTTTTTTATTAAATTAATTAATTTAGAGTTAATTTGTTTTACTTCTACAAGTCGTTGTATTTTCAGTCTAAATAAATCTAATACTATGTATTTCAAATAGATTTTCTTCTACTTAAAATAATTAACTACGTTATTCTGATTTTATTTATTTTTCAATTCAGCTCAATATTTTCTAAACAGTAGAAATATACTAATTTAATCTTTTTTATGTAAAATTACATACTGTTAATACAGTTGTAACTTCAATTCTAAAATAATATAAAACAAATAGTAAAATATGAATTTAATGGCTTTATATAATTATTTCAAGTTAAATTGCATATATATATATTAATAAAACATATGCAATATTTATATTAAAAGTGGTTCTTTAATATAATTTTATTTTTTTCTACTAATTTATATAGTGATAAAATAGTATTTGTTGTGTTTTCATTATTATTGATATTAATATATATTTTTGTTATGGTGATTAAATATACTAAGGGAATGTCGTATAAAATTTAATAACATTGGATGTTTTCATTTTCTGTAGTCATAGATCCTTTTTACCTATCCACTTCCTTTTTATAATAATAAAGAAATATGTTTACTACATTTTTATAATATGCATGTTAAAAACTTTAACAATTATATTCATATATGTTGACAATTATCAAAAGCATGGAACAATCTTACTATAAAACTTCCCATTATTCTGCAATATTATCTATATTATTTTTATAAATGGGTTTTACTAATTGGTAAGTTAATCAAAATTCTCATATGGTACTATTTTCTCCCACACAAATACGCAGTAAAATATTTATTTTGTATTATTTTATTTTTATGTTTATATTCTGCATTTAGCGAATTTTTTTCACTCCAGGAGGAGGCCGTCGATGGAACTTTGAGAGATATTGGTCTTCTATAATGGAACTACTTCTTACATCGTCCATTACATCATTTAAAATCAAATGTTCAGTCTGAATATGCATTTAAATATTTATACATCTTTAATTTTTAATAAAATCATATTATATAATATCATATAATAGTAAAAATATATTGTGAACACTTTTCTCTCTGAAAAAAATATCATTTATATGATATCTAAAAATCGTTATAGTTATTCTAAATTAAGATATAGTATTACACAAATATTTTAATCGTCAAATCAATGAATAGAAATAATATGAAAAAAATTTGTAATCCTCATACTATTAATTTTAATAGTATCTAAAAATATTTTTCTAGTATATTCTCTTTTTACAGATCAAAAGTTATATTTGTAAATAATAATATAAAAATATATCTGTATTATTTTTACTGTGACAATTTTTTTTATAATAGATTAAATAACAAAATTTATATATTATATTATATAAAACAATCGTTCTAATAATAAATGTAATTTTAAGGCCTACATTTATTGTAAATTTACGTATTGAAATGTTTGCAAGTGATTTTAATTTTTGTTACGTTTTTTTTTGTCACTTATTATCAGTGCAAATATTCTTATTTGTTTAGTGAAATCTGTTGTTTTTTTATTTGTTATATATATATATATATATATATATATATATATATATATATATATATATATATATATATATATATATATATAGAAAAAAATATTCGTTCCTATTCAACTCTCTTTAATATTCAAGCTTGTGTATCTAATTTTTATACAGTATGTATTAATATTTTTAATTATTTTAAGATCTGAAGAATTTTAAATTAATATTTCTTTAATGTAATTTATTAATATATACTGTATATTAAAAATGCTATTTTCACTCATATTAATTATTTTTTATAAATTAGAATTAACCATTCATATTTAGTAAAGTTCTTAAAAATCATGCAATTCATATCTTTTGCGATTTATCATAGAGGGACCATGGATTATTATATTTTTATTTATTTATCGTGTTGAAAATATAAACGAAATCTTCCTAAAACATTACTACTATCTTTAAATATATTATAATAATTTTTGTGATTTTTACTTACGTATAAATAATTAAACATCATTCATATATATTTTTGCATGTCCGTGGAAAAATATCATTATGTTAAACTTTTTTATTACGCATTTAATTTTTTGTGTATAATTAATTAGTATATAGTGATATATATCTGTTATTTAGATATATCTGTGTAATTAAAATATGTAAATATATTTTATAAACTTTTCTGTAGTTAAAATTTTATTTTCTGTGTAAATTCATCAAGTTAATTGCATTTTTATATGACAATTTATATCTTTTTAATGAATTCTTTTAAATAAAGCTCTATAATGTTTAACTTTTTTATTTAGTAAAGGATATATTTTCAGTTATAACTAAACTATTTTATTATGAAAAGATTTCCTCTGTAATTTTTATTTATTCAAAAAATTTCGTTTTATCAGTGGTATGAACTATTATTTATAAGTAAAAATAACAAATGAAATATATATATATATATATATATATATATATATATATACTTCTTTCTTTTAAGATATTTAAAAGGTAAAAGTATTATTTGTACAAATATGCAAAACTGAAATATTGTTGAATTAATAGATATGTTTTTAATTTTACTCTTCATTTCTTAAGTTTTAAACGTTTAGGTTTTAAATTTACTAATAAAAGTTATATCATTAAATATCCACCTTCTAAATATTATTTTGAATATTTTTTATTTAAAGTAAAAAAACAATTTCATTGAAATTAAAACATATTACTCATGAATTTAATAATATGTTTTTTAATCATGTTTTAAGCAAAAAGAAAAAAGTATAATAATAATATAAGAATTGATTATTATAATTTTATTATAAATAAATTATATTTTATAGTTATATAGAATGTTAACAAACGAAACTAAATATATATTTTTTTATACAAGAACATTAACAATGGTCGTAAATTTTATTGTTAAAGTCACAAATATAGCATTTGACTTTTGGCGACCTTGTCGATTGAGCTCCCCGTTGGGAAGCATTCGACATTTATCAATAGATATTAGAGTTGACGTGAAAGCGGTCTCCGTATTTTATTATCACTTATCATCACCAGGTATCATCAATTGATGCTTAAACATTTTTCGTGTACACTTTTCATTTATCACATCAGCTGATCCGTTATGTATCCCATTCCCTGTTACATCACACGTATGTATATATGTATACACGCTTATCCCGCGCACATTCAGTTACATACTCTTGTCACGCGTTGTCACGTGATATAAGGATTTTCTTTTAATTCATACTTGAGCACAATCATATTTATTATATAAATAATTTGCATTTTCAATTAAATAACTATCAGTGTTGCCAGGTTCGAAGATATCCTTATTCCTACAAAATTTTATTTTGCGCTGGTATCACTAATCATTCATTTATATTTAGTACCGTTGTGATAATTATTATCACATATTAATTTTTATATCGTATCTTTATAATATGATATAGAAATATTAATAAAAAGAATTTTTTATTTTGAAAATAAAGTTATTAAAATTTAAATAAAAATCACCCTTTTTAAAATTACAATTTATAAACGAAAGTATAAATTAATAAATAATTCATATGTGTTTGATGATGAATTATAATATTAAATTTAAAATTTTTGATGCATCAATATCATCAACAAGAATTTCAAATATTGTTTTTAAGGTCTTAATTATCATATGTTTAAATTGATAAAAATATTTCAAATTTACAACTAATAAAAACCTTTTAATACTTGAGTATTTTTTTTTATTTATATTATAATTTTAAATATTATAATTTAAATATTTTTTTATTTTTAAATTAGACAATATAATATAACTAAAAACATCAATAAATTGTTTTTTTTTATTTTTAGTAAAAAAAAGTACATATAAAAGTACATAGCTTTAATAAAAGTACATAGCTTTAATTTTTAATAACTCTTTAATTTATTTGTAATAATATTAATATTAAAAAATCTTCATCTTAAGTAATAATTTCTATCACAAAAGTAATAAAATTATGACAAATGCCTTTATCTAATTTAAATATCAAATAAATAAAATGAACAATCAAGTAATATACAAATATAAATCTTGTTTTTAAATGCAATGATATAATAAATATTAACTATGCTATGGGTTATCATTCACTCAATTTCCAGTCATCCTGTTTATATAATAATCATTTTTATTTAATTAAACTATTCAATAATAAAAACATAATTATATTCATTTCAATGGAAAATTTTGCTTCAGTATTTTTCATTCTAAATATACTATATATCTATTTTGTTTAAATATTTAATTAATTTTAATTAAATAGTATTTATTTTTTTAATCTAAAACATTTTACTATTTTAAGAAACAATTTTCAATTTTGGATTATTATTTTTCAGCTGTAATAAAAATGTCTTGGTGTGTTCTTCGAAATAATTCTAAAATTGGTGCACAACTTGTACGTGCACTGAGTACTTCTCGACCTCTTTCTGCCAAACAACTCACAGTTAGAGATGCCCTTAATTCTGCACTCGATGAAGAAATGGAACGTGATGAACGAGTATTTATTCTTGGTGAAGAGGTAGCTCAATATGATGGCGCCTATAAAGTTTCTAGGTAGTTATTTTAATAAATATTTTTATCTGTTCATTGTGAGTGTATTGATTTCTGTTATTTTATCAGAGGTTTATGGAAAAAATATGGAGATAAAAGGGTAATTGATACTCCTATTACGGAGAGTGGCTTTGCTGGAATTGCTGTTGGAGCTGCCATGGCTGGTCTTAAACCAGTATGCGAATTCATGACATTCAATTTTTCAATGCAAGCTATTGATCAGGTATATGTTATTGTTAATATAAACCAAATATTATTATTAATTATTGACATTGAATCTATTAAATCACTTCATTGACGTAATGATACTTGGTATTTTTATTGGCTTGATAGTTTCAATTGATAAATCAAGTATACGTTTCAATTATTTATGATACAAAACAAAGTAACTTTTGTATTTTAAAAATAAATGCTTTAATAACATTTATCGCTGTATTTTATACAATATTAATATAAAATTATAGGTTATTAACTCAGCAGCAAAAACATTTTATATGTCAGCCGGTGCTGTTAATGTACCCATAGTGTTTAGAGGGCCTAATGGAGCTGCTGCTGGCGTTGGAGCTCAACATTCTCAATGTTTTGCAGCTTGGTATTCTCACTGTCCAGGATTAAAAGTATTAGCTCCTTACTCTTCAGAGGATGCTAAAGGTGTTTATTTGTTTCAATATTTTAATATTTCTCAGCTGTGTGACTTTTCTAATTAGCTTTTTTTTACTTAAGGTCTTCTTAAAGCAGCTATTCGTGATCCAGATCCTGTAGTCGTTTTAGAAAATGAAATTCTATATGGTGTTCAATTTCCTATGTCTGATCAGGCATTGGATAACAATTTCGTTATTCCTATTGGTTTGTTTGTTCATATTTACATTTAATTTTTGTTAAAAATATTAAATTATTTTTTCAGCTTAATTTTTTTTATAGGAAAAGCAAAAATTGAACGTCCAGGCAAACACGTCACTGTAGTTTGCTTTGCAAAAGCTGTTGAAACTGCTCTATTAGGTGCAGAACAATTAGCTGGCAAAGGTAATGATTGATTTTAATCCAAGTTTTAATCGTAGTGTATGAGAAATTTTTAACTTAATTTTATCAATTTAGGCATCGAATGCGAAGTCATCAATTTAAGAAGTATCAGACCATTAGATATGGCTACAATCATTCAGTCTGTATCAAAAACACATCATTTAATTACTGTAGAACAAGGATGGCCATCCTCAGGTTTCAAATTTTATTAAATTTTCATGTTTAATTGATTTATCTATATTTTAGTACTTCTAATTTTGAGATCATAAATATTAATAAATATATATATATATATATATATATATATACTTTTACAGGAGTTGGAGCTGAAATTTTGGCACGTATTATGGAGTCAGAAGCTTTCTTCCAATTAGATTCACCTGCTTGGCGAGTAACCGGTTCTGACATTCCAATGCCATATGCAAAATCTTTAGAACTTGCTGCATTACCATCCCCAGCTGACATCGTTACGGCAGTTTCAAAAATTTTGAATGTGAAATAACTTTAATGCGAAAAAAAAATCAAATGTAAATAATGAAAATATTGTAAGTCGTAATAGTGCCTATACATATTTCTGGGAATACTTTTTTTTTTCAAAACTTACACTCTACTGTATTTAATAATGAAATACTTAATATTTATTTATTTATTTCTTTTTATTATTTGAACTCTCTATTTAAAAATGCCGCTTGTTATATTATGTCGATTGAAAATTGATACTTGGCTTTGTGATTTATCGTTAAGAAGTGCATAGCACATTAATTATTTGTATTAATGAATATGTTTGTGCAATATATCTAAATTCTTATGATGCTTATTGTTATTGTTTATATCATTAATACTGATATAAACTCGAGATTTATAAAAACAAAATATACTACGTATAAAATAATTTTATGATAATATGTCTCACAGTAAGTAACGCTATTATTTAGTTGTATGTTGCATCAATAGTTTATTTGTAACACAAATGTAATCTAAATTTATGTATATAATAGATAATGCATAATGAAAGGAGAAATATTGTCAATTCATATGTACATATATGCGAAATCTCATTTTTTTGTTTAACTTTGTAAATATACAATGCACATTTACAAAATTAGTGTGTCAATTATGAGAGCGTTTTTAAGATGTGTGTACTACAAATTGGAATCGTTTATCGCAGATTAAGATCTTTATAATAATAAAGCTATACTTTTTCATAATAACGTTCATAATCTTTTCTATTGTGTATGATTTTATATATATAATTATATCTGTACAGT
Organism: Leptonema lineaticorne; assembly: GCA_024500535.1. NCBI lineage: Eukaryota > Metazoa > Arthropoda > Insecta > Trichoptera > Hydropsychidae > Leptonema > Leptonema lineaticorne. The sequence continues at coordinate 3,243,537 of JANIJI010000059.1, read as the reverse complement.
TTTACGTTGTGTTAAGACTGATTTGTACAGTGTTATACTAAAAAAAAAGAATAACGAACTGCCATTTTTACATTGTAGTACTTATATCTTTTATATCGTTTAATATATAAAATATAGTATTTGCTCAAATTATTATTTTTTTCTTTATAATGTTGAATATAATTTCTATGTTGCCTATTCGTTATTTATACAATGTAACACACATCTATTTACTTATTTGCCACAGTGATTAGTGTGTAGTAACATGATTTTCATTGCAAACGATGAAGTACTACATTATTATTTAGTTTTAAAATTGTTGAAATGTGACAAAATTTTAGGGAAATCAATCAAAAATAAAACGTGCACAATTTTCTTTGCGTATATCTTTTTAAACACCCATTTTTATGTTTTATATATATCTTACTAAAGTTGTGTTAAAAACTTCATATAAAATCGAAACAGTTAAAATTTAAGTAAATACTTATTTTTACATGTTACATTAAATGCCGCAGCTGTTGATTTATATATTATAAATTTTTAATACAAGATTTATAAATAAGGTAATATAGTAAAAAAAAAGCAAACAGCGACTTATTTTTTTATTATATATTAATGTGAAGTTTCTTAACCGTGCAAAGATTTTTCCTAATATGGAGAACTAACTGTAAGTCTAAATCTACCGTAAGGCAACACATATCGAAATCTTTTAAATTATATTTTAATCTATTAAAAAATTACATTATTTTTAATGCTTTTAAATGCAATCTATTTGAAGTGATTTTATCTTGTGTAAGTGATTAAAATCTAGGATTTGTGAAATTTTTTTTTCTATAGTTTTTAACGTCCTCATAGAAATTACTTATATAATATTCTCATATCACCTATATTTTTTATGATTTTAGCATTTTTTTTTATATTTATGTTATTTACATAATATATTTTATTTGTATTTAATTCATAAATCAAACTGGTATTTTTTAATTTGACGAAAAATATTTAATATCAAAGGCAAGTATATTTTTATAGAATATAATTATATAATAAGTATTTTTACGTATAAAAATGATAATTAGCTGTTATATGAACTTGAAATACAAAATATTTAACAATGAATAGTTAGAATACGATTTTAATGAAAAGCAATGCGTACTTTATTTTTATTTATGAGATCTGCTCAATATTTTCCTTATTTCTATATTTATTAAACTTAATTTAATTTTAATTATTTTTATTCGCTTAGTCCTATATATTAATTTTCGTCGAATTTTTTCATATATATTTTTTCTTAAAATTTAACTTATGATATAAATGAAATTGACAGTTTTTTTTTTAATCATCATGTTGACATGTTTGAGGCTGCCATTTTGTGAAAATATATTATTTGTGCTGCGTACACGTTAATAAAAGGAAATAGTAAAAAATGTTATCTTATTTTTTGGGACAATTTTGTTGGTAAAAATATAATATAATCGTTTCGGGTGCGGGTCGGTCACGCGATGGCCAGGTGAATGGATGTTTCCACGACGCTGACATTTTGATCGATGGCCGCCATTTGCACAACAAAAACATCCCGGTCTCGGAGCGGCTCTAATCCCAACGGCAAAAACACGAGGGGTAACGCCGACAAATATCCTCAACACACCGACAACCCCCTACACCTCCCGGCGTACATTTTTTTTCTCATTTAATGTCCCAAAAACCGACTGAATGTTTCGTTGAAAAAAAAATGCGATACGAAACGGTAATTTTAATCAATGGCGGTCGATCTGAGGAAACATAACCTAACCCAATTCCGTTTAACAATTTCCGTGAAATAAATCATTTTTAGTAATATATAATTGCACGATTTAACATTGATTTTTTTTTCAATATTTATTCAACCTACATTCATAACCTTTGCTATCGAACGGTTGCAACAAATTATTTATATATTTATATATATATATATATATATATATATATATATATATATATATATATATATATATATATTGAAAATATTTCATTTTATTCTATAACAATTATTTTTACGATAGAAATCTTAAATTCGCTTTAACTAAATACTAAATAATATAATATTTTAAAACATTTTTCTTTAAAATTCAATTAATATTTTTAATACACTATTTTTAAATATATATTAAAAATATTTATTATGAAGAACTCAATAATTAGCGAACGTATTCATAGAATAATTTTATAATTTAAAAACGCTCATTTTATCATCGCTTTCTTATAGACATTTTATATTAAAAAAAAAATCAGTATGAAGCGATTTGCATATTTAAAGCCTGACATTCTAAAAGAGATAGTGGAATACACTCATAATTAGATTATTCTTAATCGTTGTATTTTTTTTTCAGATAATTCAAAGCACGTATTATCGACTGACAAGTGCGGGTTTCAAAACTGTAATATTTCTATTTAATGCAGTAATTATTACATCTTCATCTTTCTTAAACTGACAGGGTATAAAAAAATTGACGATTAGTAATTGTAACTTATAACTTGAGAAGTGCGTAGTGAAAATATGATGTGAAACAGAGTCGAATTGGACGACGCTTTAGTTTAATATATTCAAATATGTTAATTAGTTATTATAGAAATTATATAAAATTTTCTTTACAGTTACACGTTAGTATAATTATTGCAAAAAAAAACAATAGAGAAAATCTATTATTAAATTTGTACAACATATATGCAAATTATAGTGTGGTTGTTATTAATTGATTCTAATCAATTACTTAGATATTCAATAAAACGAAATATTACATATAATTTGAATGAACACAAATAATAAATCAACAATGATTTTTCATTAAAAATGTACCCATAAATTATGTATGGAATTTTACTTTTCATTAATATTAATATATTATTTCGTTTCACTTCAAAGTTGTTGAAATAATGATAATAATTAATGAATATATTATATTTTATAAAAATTTTCATAATAAAAATAAACTTTTATATTTTTTTATATACAATCTAAAAATGTGAATATTTTTCAGTAAGGATATGAAAAATTTTAGTTCGTCTCTGATCATGCACAAGAGGGGGGGGGTGCGTATTTATATAATAAAAATAATAATACATGGAAGGGTCCCGATGCAAATGGCCGTGTCGCTGGACCTCATCCATCACTCGTATGTCTTCGACTCAATGCCCGCAATCACGTCAATGAAAATCGTCACAATGGGGGCCCCCGAAATCTCCCCCCTCTGACTCTTTACAAATGTACGGGGCCCCGTTTTGTGGCAGATTTTTCCGTTGACGAGCCCGCATCGTTTCCATTATACGAAATTATTATATGTGTTATAATATGCTACGGGAAAAATTCGATGCGTGTCCGATTTTTCTATTTCCACCGCTTCTCAACACTTCAACAATTTTTTACCTTTCTATATTTTTTTTAATCATCAAAGAAATATTAAATTTTTATTTTTTTTAATAATAGTAACAGAGGTGTGTTCATTCATTCCAATTTTTATAGAAAATGAATATAATTAAAATATTATTAAGCGTTATATCATTTGGTTGATATTTAAATTTCGAAGAAAAAAAATCAGGTCAAATTTTGTATTTTAATTGTTAATAAAATTTCGCTTTAAATTTAATGTGTAAATTGGAAAAAAATAAAAATTATAATGATTTTTTTCTAAATTTAAAACGGAGAAATTTATATCTATATCATTTTTTTCAAAACAGAAAGATATATGAATACTTTCGATTGAATGAATAATCAAAATAATAATTCAAAAAAATAGTGCAATATAAATTTATTTCAATAATCTCTTAATTATCAGGTCATCTATATTTTTTTAAACTATTTTTATGCGCTCAGCTATAAAAAATAATGTGAATATAAAATATATTAATATTAAATTACGCTTAATTTAATTAAATATAATATAAATTGATTTTGTCATAAAATTATTGTCTTATAGAAATGAAAGTCATATATATTATATGCAATATTTTTGATTCATAACCTGAGGCCATTTTTTTTCTTTTTTACGAGACAGTGACTTTGATATGCTTTTTTAATATTATTATCAGTTTCTTGTTAAAAGTAACCGTGCTTAATCTGTCGGATGTCAATATTTTCATCGTAAACCGCCATCAAAATTTGTATATCCCTACGATAACTGTTACCGGTTTTTGACAGTGAAATTTTATCGATCTCTATGAAATATGATCAAAATATTTATATAATATATACAATTAAAGAGAATGAGCTTTCTTTTCTTTTCTTTTTTTCATGTCGAAGAAAAATATACTCTTGGCGTTTTATTTTTATAACAACTATAATACAATTTTATTATTGATATACAATAGAATTTGTTATCATACTTATATATGATTCGTTCCAGTGACAACGTGTCTGATATAAAATGAAATATATTTTAAACTTTTTTATTTATTTATTTATGATTAAAAAATAATTATCTTTTTAGTAGACATCACAAATTGCAATGATCAAATTTTCGTTAAAAATATATCATAATATTTTTATATTTTATAAAACTTAGAGAATTTATTTTTTTTTCATATTCTGTGTATATATATATAGTATAATAAATACACAGAAAACACGTTGTAAAGACTATTTTACTCGAGAAAAAAAAGCGTAAAAAAATTCGTATATCAAAGGTGCAAATACACCGCAATGAAAGTGAAAAAGAAGATCGATCACTTTATTTATAAGTTTAAGGGATGTACAACTTTTTTTTTGTAACACATATATACAAAATTTTACGCGTTCACTCTTCACATAATAATCTTACGTCTATTTTTATAATATTTTACTAAAAATAAATTTTGTAATAAATATTTTTATAAAATTAAAAAATAATAATAATAATAAACAAATATATATTTTATTAATTCTTGTCGATCATTTATCACTTTAAAAAGTATCATTAAAACTCGACTCGTCTCAGCGGTGAAAAAAAAAATCGGTATCATTTTTTATTACACAGAACGAGAAATCGAAACTTATTTGCATTGCGCTTAATGAAAGCTCTTACTTATATAACGAGATGAACAAAAGTTTTTTTTCTTATTTATATACATATTACCCTAGTTATAATGCTACGGTAATTTAACAGTTTCATCGTGTAAATATAAATGTATTCAAATATACAGTTGGACTCAAAAAATACGCATATATTTTGATTTAAAAATATTATTTGTGATTTAAAATATTTATGCTTGAACTCGTATATTTATTAAATTAGATTTTTATAATATAAAAACATAATATAGATCAACATCTATATATTTTATAAAATCATATAGTATTACTAATAACAGAAATTAATCTCTTAAAGCTAAAAATAATAACTAATAATATTCTATATAAATATTTTTTAATATTAAATAATAAATATATTTTTTATCCTTCAGTATATATAGTATAATTATATTGTAAAGAGAAATGCAATAATATAACTGTGTAACATATAATTACACCCTTTTTTTGCAATCATAATTTTGAAATGATACAATATGATTAATTAATAATATTATTCATTATGTAACACAATACACGTGTAATGAATATTTGAGGTCGATCATTAATAACAAAATAATGAATTAACAGTTTTTGTGTGAGACATTATATTTTTATTTTTCCGTAATTATTGTATTGTATATATATATATATATATATATATATATATATATATATATATATATATATATATCGGTCAAATGGATTATACAACAAACAAAATTAACTAGGTTTATAGAATGAAAATTTTACTATGATGTCGTTTTACATATTAAAAGTGTAATATTTATGATATAATCGATTGTGTATGAAATATTTATTCTCATAATTACATATGTAACCGATTGAACGGGTCGCATGCATTCTTTTCGATTTCTAATTTTTGACCGATTTCCGATAGCACTTCCGTTTTGACAGTTCATAATCGATTTCGAGGCCCTTCATAATAAACGGTACATTTTTTTTTAATTGCGCAATATCAAAATAATAATAATAACGGACTGCGATTGCGCAATATTTATTAAATACTTCTTTTTTTTTAGTACGCGCTTGAAAGTGGATTTTCCGATAGGAAATCTTGTAACGATTTTGCCGCTTCTTGAACTTCCCAAAATAAAAACCAGTTAATCGTAATGTGTAAATTTCACTTTCTTTCGATTATTTAAATTAACTCTCAATACGACGAACTCGAGCATGATCCGTTTGCTCTTAGTATATACTTTACGTTTAATCACATGAGATAATGGCCTTTCTCAGGTGTATACAATCTTTTGACTTTTATGTATATCATTAATTATTTAGAAAAATCTTCTATAGAAAATATCAATTATAAATATATATTTTTTAAATCTATTTTATTAAAAATTGTATAATTAACTTTCATATTACTATATAAAACTATTTCAAGCGGTTAGCGAGCCTTGATTTGAACGGATCTGATTTTAAACTTGCACAATTTAATCTAAAATATTTTATTAACATTCAGTACTACTATCTTGCAATAAGTAATTTTATATAATGTGTATAAAACACGTCGTTTTTCAATATAAACAATAATTATGTTAATTTTAAATTATTATGTATTTGTTTACATATACATCGTTAAAAGGAAACTTTTGAAAATATTAAAACAATTACTATAAATACATACATCTTTAACATTGTAAGTCGATATGTCTAAAATATTTCTTATATCTGAAAATTGAGAGGAAAAATCATTAATTAATATATTATTAAATCATTATATTGATAAATAAAGTGGGTCGACTTTCAAGATATTAATTTAAATCACAAATATGCAAATTATATTATTATTGTAAAAAAAAACACGATAATAATATAATTTAATTGAAATTCGTTTTTTGATTTTTCAGAAGAATATCTGAAAATGAAATATTTTAATAAATAAAAAATATATTAAATCATGTTTTCTGTTGCATCTATTTAAAATAACATTTTTTAATATATGAAATGATTATTATAACCATTTTTATAAATTCAATTTTTGCTAATATATTTAATTTTATAAATAAAAAATTAAAATATATCAAACTATATTAAATTACAAATCCATATAATAAGTTACAAATACTAATATTTTATTTATTTTATATATCTTCACATTATTTATATATAATTATTATTTATATTAAATTTCAATATATATACATATATAATATATTGCGAGTATATTTAGATTTTGATATATGAACTGGTCGTCCAAAATTGAAGCACTTTCACAAAGTCAACCAAAACGATCGTAACAAAAAAAAAAAAAACAACCAACAACAACAATATGTACTCTCTTATATTATATATGATACGTAAAAACATCGCAAAAAATTAATATAGAAAAATTGGCGAGCGTAGAGAAAAAAAAACTCACCGAGCAATCGCTCTTATATCAATTAACATAAGAGCAATTCGAGTCAGCCTAAGGCGAAACCTTTTCACTGCAAAAACAACTACAGCTATGTAATTTCATACTGATCTTATGAAATTTTCGTAATTTTATATATATTATATATTAATACGTATTTTTAGATCGTTTTTTTTTTTCTATGCGTAATTGTGCGAATCTAGGCGTCCGTTTAAATAAATACGGTTATTATATACGAAAGGTCGTAACGAATTTATTTTATATTTATTTATGTATGCATTCCTATCAATATGTGTCAATAATTTTTTTTTTTATTTCTGACGGTCGTTAAAAATATGATATTTGAGATGGTGAAAGTGTAAAAAGTGAGTTCATCTCCATTATTATAAAAATAAAAGTCGATATAAACTGGTATTTCGTAATAAAAAAAAAACATTGTTGTCGAGTACAAAAGATTTTTATACAAAACATCGAAGAAATTATACAATATATATGCAATTAGAAAAATCATCAATATGTATTATTTTAATTTTTTAAAAATTCATTATAAATTTACGATATATATATATATATATATATATATATATATATATATATATATATATATATATATATATATATATATATATATATATATATATATATATATATATATAATTAAAAAATGACAGAAATTGATTAGAATCCATTAAAAATAAATTTAAAAACTGGTAATAGTTGGAAAATATTAGTAATACTTATATAAAATAAAGCAATAAAGGTGTTAATTGCGCTATATATCAAATCCGGTGTTAATACAGCGTGATTTCCGACAGTTATACGTAATTTTTAATTTTTTATATTGTATTAATATGAAAAAGGAAAAGATTTCTAAAGTAATTAATACTATATGCGTTATTGTTAAATATAAATTACATATTTTTCATATTGAACCGATTTTAGAAAACAGCTATTTAAACGTTATATAAAATATAATCTCATATTTATATATAATTTATATTTTGACGATCAATATATTAATATAATAATTTTGGTACGTTATTGATATAATAAAAATAAAAACACCGGATGTTATCGAAATTTTAAAAAATCTCACTTTATCAGTGTAATGTCATAATTTTAAAAAAACTAAATAAAAGACTTTCGAAAATATATCAATCATAATAATTATTTCTTTTTAGATTCATTATGAAAGACAATAATAACAATTATGAGCGGAAATATGTTATAATACTTTTTTATTGATACAAACTGTCGTCGTTTTTATTTAATTGCCGTTGAATTTTTTCGTTAAAAAATCATTCGCTCTTATAATTATTTAATTACGCAATCACATTTGTTGCCATTTTAATTGAATCGTCGAAAACGATGATACAATAAAAAAAACGATATACGAAAGGACGTTTTTGACCGGTTGAGTTGCGGAAAAAAATTTAGTCACCGGCACGCATAGTGTTAAAAACAACGACCTTCGCCATAAACACGGGAAAGTGATAATCGTAACGATTATAACGAATACGCTTATAATAAAACATTTTACGTATCATTAATTTTTAAATATTTTTAATCGATAATAAAACATGGTTCTATGTAATTTTTATTGATTTTTTAAGTGTATCTAAAGGGTTGTACATTATAGATTAAAAATATTAATTTATATAATACGTTTAATAATCGCATATTTTATATATAATATATTCTCGATAAACTTCTATTTTTTTAGTAAAAAAATGATAAAAAAAATCCTTAAAATTGTACAACAAAATTATTACACAATGAATAGAATGTGGTAAAATAGTTCAAAAGATTGTATTATATATATATATATATATATATATATATATATTCAATAGTATTACATTGTAAATTTACATAAACCCAGTTCTGACACTAAAACTTGTTATTCCCTTTCAATGTACAGCATAATTAAACCCTGTCTTGCATTAAAATAGACACAATTCAAATCGATCGTAATTAATATGAAGTTAACGAATAATTGCAATGTTTACTAATATATTTATCTTTCAACTGTGTCAAATATTATATAAGTCTTTTTAATTTCAATTAACTATTATTTTATATATATAAATATATTTAAAAATTATATTATTTTTTAAAAAGACAGTTTCATCTTTAAAAAAAAAATACTGAAAGTTAACGTAGACAGTTTGTATTAAATTATACTTCAGATATATAACTTTGATATATATATATATTAAGACTTTACAATCGCATAAAATATGTTAATTTATTGATTTCATATTTTGAATGTTTTAATCGAAATCATCGCATGCTCCATATTTTAGATGCATCATTTATATATTAAAAATTCACGAAACGCCAAAAAAATAATACAATAATTCACACGAATTCATATTTTTCCTTTCACGTTTTCACCGAAGACGATGCTTCGCTGAACATCGAATTTACCTCGTTCTACCCAAATAAAAAATAACGCATATATATATATATATATATATATATATATATATATATTTATTTATTATTATTATTTTCGTTTGCAATACTTTTTTTTGTAAATAATGAGAGCCTTTCATTTTCGTTGAAATTTATATGTTTTAAAACGATCAAAGCGCGGAAAATTATGTGCGATTTTCAACGCAAAGCTTTCTTTGCTATATGACTTGCGGTTGAATCAATTCGCTTTTAAGGTCAACTAATAAAATGGTTCATTATCATTACCAGTTTCGTTTATTTGGATTGTAGCATTAAATATTTTAACGTTTTTTTTTATTTTTAGTCGTATAAGAAAAAAAAATATATATATATAAACGGTATGCGTTCTACATTAAATGTCAAATTGTTTTAATCTAAATATAAAACACTACTTGCAAAAAATTAAATATATTATATAAGTTAAATATTACTTTTGAACATTTTCTATATATTATAATTTTATAATTCATACATATATTAAAGAAAAACATATCATTTCTCACATTAAAGATAATTTTTTTTTCTCTTCTAAAGATTTAAATTATATCATTTTGCAGTCATTTATTCATATTTTAAATCTTTTTTTATTCAATATAATTTTAAATTATATATTTATAATTATTTTATTACGTGACAACGATTTTCAAATTTGTTCAATTTATATATATATATATATATATATATATATATATATATATATATATAAATAATGACTTATTCAATAAAATAATATACCTTCTTCTTATTCATAAAAATAATTATTTGGTTCCTCTTATATTAAAAGTAATAACAATGAAATATTTCAAAATTATATATGTAGATTTTTAATCTAAAATTGAAACATATTGTATATTTTAAATATATATTGTTTATATTATATGAATTTTATATTAAGTGAAAAATATGTAAAAAAAAAATAGATTTATGACTTTTATATAATTTAAGAGTTAAATAAACGAGAAAGATAAATGGGACTATTCTCTTTTTCTCATTTTGAACTAATATAATTAAAAGAACAGACTGTCGAAAAAAGGAGAGAAATTATTTTAAAACAAGTTTGTTTGCTGTTTCATTAATATAAATATATTTTATAATATGCTTGCAACGTGCACATACAGGATGAATTGAATAAATTTCAATAATTTAATAATCATTGTAATTTTTCAAATAGGTGTACACATATAATTAATATTACTAAATTGAAAACGAATTCAAATTATCAAACATCACTAAGACCGTTTATAACTAATTTTTTTTTCATATTATAATATCATGGTGGTTTCCCGTTGTCTTCCATCTATAAGATCGATATGATATATATATATATATATATATATATATATATATATATATATATATATATAATATTTATTATCGAATTGATCACAATCTCAATTAAAACACTAATACAATAAACGATTTCGCTAATGAATTATATGCCGTTCAACTTTTCAGCAATCGTTCGTCAGCAATCGTCAAACTAGTTTTTTTTCCTTCGCTTCGAACGAGATTTTCTAAAAGGGAGAGTGAAACATGTAATTTATAAATAATAAAATTTAAAAAAAAACACACACACACACAATACAAAACGACATAACTTCCGAGATTTCGAGATAAATATTTTAGAACCGCTCACGTGTACGTTATTTTATAATATATACGTTGAATACGTATTACGAATCGTTTTGTCGAACTTTGTCATTTTTCATCTTTGAAAAAAAAAATGTGAAATTATTTTTTTTTCTTTGATGTGTACTGATTAAAAATAATTTACGTTATTTTAAAGAGTGTCGCCATTAATTTTTACGATTTATAGAACTTGTTTATCCGAGTGCGTTTCATCGATTTACATAAACATACAGTTGATACTGATTTCGAAGAAATTGTATGCAAAAAGATAGTTTCATGTGTAATTGCAAATGAGCGAACATAATTTCGTTGCGATTTAGTAATAAATATTAAACATAGAAAAAGATATTCACTCATTGTTATGAAAATATAAATTTTTGATGTAAATTTATTCATTTTTTTTTAATAAAACTGATTCAGTTGATGATTTTATGTATTATTTTTATTATAGTATTAACATTTATTTTTAATACATTAATCGATAATGAATTACTTTGTCTTCGTTATCATTAAAAATATTATACGTATTATCTTTATATTTTTGAATTTAAAAATATAAATTATACAGTCGAGATTTAATAAATATTAATGAGAATCGGTTGCATTTTTTTTGGATACATCAATAATATTAAAATATTCTACTATCATAAAAATATTATTAGAAAAAGATTTTAATTTCAAATTATCTTCAACTTATTATTTCCTTTGAAAACGGATTCAAACTCAGTATATAAATTAATAGTATCCTTTCATTTGATAAATTTTAAAAAAAGTATTATTTTAATGTATAATAAAAAATATAAACTTGATTCGATCGTTGCATACATTTTTTACATTAAAAAAAATGAATTAAATTCCAGTTTAATCACTTTACGGTCAACGATTGAATCTTTCTTCCACTTTACAATGCAATTATTATTTATACATTAATAAACAAATTTGATACACATTATAATTTTACTATCATATTATTTATTTACATAGCGAAAATGCATTTCGTTCAACGGTAACATATTCAAATTTTCACCGTGTTAAAAATTAAAATAGTCGCGACCGGCATTTTCCAATTATTTTCGCGTACATTTTTAATAATTCATCCGTCGCTGATGTTACAGATATTTTTTTTTAATTAATTAAACGCGATAATATTTGCATTAGAATAATAATAATAATAATAATAAATTGTATGTATATATGTATGTGTTTATGTGCACATCTAAAATGACAATTGTGTGCATTTTAATTATCCGAGTCGTTGTACTTATTGTGGAGTGGGTGGCGGGCGGAAGTTCATATAAAAGCGGAAAGTTTTCACTGTTGCGATCACATTCGACAACAGGTCCACACGATCGTACGACGGAAAACAACAACTGGTTCTCCAACTTTTCTCCACATTTCGAAGATCGAAACCCTTTCTATTTTCGCCTTATAGATCATATTCGCGATGTACTCAAAGGTGTGTAACAACTTTCATAATTCGTGTGACAAGCGCCATTCTTAACATTATATATATATTAAATATATTTTCATTATTAAAATATACGTAATTTTTAAAAATTAATCCAAAAATACAATAAATTTTCCTATGATTGATTTATATTAAATTATATCATTTTTACGTTCTGAAACAAGCACATTTTTATATATTTAATAATGTTTTTTTATACTCTATATATTTGACAAATAAATCATATACTAAAATAATAGCACTAATAATATAATACATTTTTTTTGTAAATAAAATTAATAATTTGTTAATTTTATATATGTTAACATTCGAATAAAGTTTTTAAGATTTAGAATTTCTAATAAGTAAATTGTTGTACATATTCATAAGTATAAAAATATCATTTTTACACGATAATTATATTTTTAATTTAAATGTTTTCTAGATTTTTAGAATTTATAATATCATTTACAATACTTACAAATTATTTTTATGTATAATTTTTAAAAGTAAAATTACATTAAAAACTAGCACATTTCGTACGAGTAATTAAACACATTATGTGAAAGTAATAATTGTTAATTTCAATTTAATTAATCAAAAATCCAATTTCTCATTACGGTTCGATTCGCAATATCTCGATACACTCGTCGAGAATAATTAGACTAAAACAACAAAAAAATTCCACCGCATGTCAAAAGTTGTGCAATATTATTGTTATTTTTTTTTTCATTATGAAATTCTTTAATTACATTGAACAACATGCTCGATGCAATTTCTGGGTCATCTCAATGTCGAGCATCAGCTCAGCCAACGGTCAACGGCTACTTTCCCTTTCTTTGGACTTCATTCGAATAAAAAAACACTTAATGTAAAATGTAAAAGTCATCGTTGAATCGAAATTTGCACATTGTTGTGTCCATTCGAAGCCGTTGTACCTTAACTAAAATATCTGCACAATCACTTTTGCCAGCCTTGATATTGAATCGTGATTTTGTTGTTCTAATCCAGTATCAAAACGGACTTATAATCCAATCTAGATCAAGTATTGAACATTACACTATTGAACAACCTTGATTATTCTAGGATTCGATCTAGCCTACGCCTTTGTGTACACTTTCAATATATTTAATTTTAAAATGTTCGCAAAAAAATTGTTTATGATAAATGCATAGCAAGTTACGTTCAAATAGTTTCATTTTTTGTCATAAAAAAGTTAATTACAATTCTAAAATATTTTTTGTTGTTTTCAGTGCGCATTTCTTATAGTTCTTTTGGGCATTGCCTCATTTACTAATGCCCAACAATCGGCAGCTTCCGCAGCTCAAATAGCGTATGCTATATCTCAAAATTATGACCAAACTGGACCAGGAGCTGCAACATCATCCGCACAATCAACCGCATCACCAAGTGCTCAAGTCTATTCTACTTCAACAACTTCCAGCCAACAGCAATATTCAACACAATCTCAATCATTCACTCCAAGCCAAGCTTATCCATCTCAAACCTACGACCGACCACAATCTTATTCTCACCAATACTTTACTCCACCACACTATTCCCAACAACAATATACTCAACAACAACAACCTCAATATCAAGCTTATCAGCAACAACCACAGCAACAACAATATTACCAAGTTCAATCGTATTCTCAACCTCAAACCTACACTCAATCCACCAATCTCTATTCCCAACCTCAACAAGCTTATCCATCATTAGCTCAAACTTATAAAAGTTACCAAACTTCCCATTCTCAACCACAAGCTGCTTATGTTGCCAGCGCTCCAGCTCAATATTCCGCAATTCAAGCCGCCCCACAATTGTCTTACACACCTCAAGTAACAACTTATACACAAACTCCCCAAGTCGCTTATGCCTCAGCTCCACAAACTGCCTATGCAACCGTTTCCAAAACTCAACAAGCTCAACCGGATACATATGAATTGGCTCAAACACCCCAATACACTTACACGTACGACGTACAGGTATCATAAATTAACGATCAGTGAAATAAATAAAGTCATAGCACTTTCTAAATTAAACAATTTGTAGGATACAAGCGATGTCAAAACAGCTCAAGATGAGGTCAAACAGCCAGAATACGAATATGCTGAGCCAGAAACAAACGCAAAAGCCGTTGAATACACGACTTCTGAATTACAACAAGCATACGCCTTACAAAAGCAAGCTCCAATCAAAGCATACGAACAACAAGCCTACATTGCAAAGCCAGTCTACACAGCACCGGTGGCTAAAACTGCTTATTCAACCTTGGTTAAGCCCTATTATTCGGCCCCAGTAGACAAATATAATGTAGCTCAATTAGATAAATATGTGTCACCAATTGATAAATATTTGCAACCAACAGAAAAATACTTACCATCAGCAGAAAAATATGTTGCTCCAGTTGTTAAATATGTACAACCGGTGGCAAAATATACCGCGTCTTCGCTCCATCCTCAATATTCTTACAGCCACTAAAAAGAAAATATTTAATTTATGAATTATTTATAATTAAAAATAGTTTTGAAAATTCACGATAGATGACTCTCGATTGTCCGCCATCTGTCGCATATTGAAAAAAGATTTATTTTATATATATATATATATATATATATATATATATATATATATATATATATATATATATATATATATAATTATTTATAATTTATTTCCACATTGTTATATTTATAAATAATTTAATAAAAGCGTGGATGGAAATAATTGTAAATATTTAAAATTATTTATGTGTATGATAAATGCGAATGCAAATAAATGTTGTTATTGATTTGTATTTTATTTATTTTTAATTATACCACATTTGAATTTAATTAAATTTTTACTTTATAAAAATAACATTATTTTTCAATCGAAAATATGATAAAAATAATTTAATTACAATTATATATTTATATTTGTTTTTTCATTTTAATTCAATTTTTTATATTAAATTAAAATCATGAAATATAAATATATATTGTACTAAAGAAATCTTTCCAAAACGATCTATATAAAATATATCAAGATAAATATCGAAAAAAAAATGTCATCTGATCAGGCGTGAAGAATTCATATAAACATGAACATTGAAAACATGACTAAAATATGATACGGCGCCAATATTATTCACCAAAAATATATTCGAAAAAACTTAATCTAGTATATTCAGTACGAAATAATGAAATGCCACGACGATCGACAATCACAAAAAACGATCTTCACTATCGAAAGCGGATCGAAAAAATTCGGGTTTTTTTTCATATCTTTAATCGACGATCGATAAAAATGAGCCTTTTATATTTTTTTGGATATGACAATATTAAACTTTAGTATGTTGTGTAAACAAAAGTCAACGGAAAAACTAGACTAAAAAGACTAGCACAAATCACTTGGAAACCACAAAGGTGTAATGAGACGTTTTGATCCTGTCACATTGTATTAAGTTCAGGGTTGACAAAAATTGCGCATCAATGTCTGTACTTATTTAGGTGATTAATTATTTGATTAATTGACAACCGTTTTATATCCAATTATTTTAAACTACTGATAATAAACGTTGGTGATCAGTATCTTGAAATTGTTATTATTTTATATTTTATTCGAAAGCCATAAGTAGTATGAAATTTATTATAAAATTGTATTAGTAAGTTTTTATTATGTAAATAATTTTAATTAGCGGAAAATTGTTAAAAATTTTAGATGTTAAAATGTTTAATATCTGACTAATGTGTTGTTTCAAATTTACAAAATAGAATTGAAATTTTAAAATTAATCATAGAAAAACTATAATGATCGTAGAAAAATAAAGAAGAAATACATAAAAATCCCAAAAACCATTTCTTAGTAAAAACACATTGGTAAAAAAAAACTATAAAACCGTTTTTATTATAGTCTATAAAATTTATGTAATTTAAAAAAATTCCAAAATATACATTTATATTACATTCGAATCTATCCGATATCAATAAAATTTTCAAACATAAACAAATCTTATCACAGATATATATATATATATATATATATATATATATATATATATATATATATATATATATATATATATATATATATATATATATATATATGAATTAAATAAATATCGGACATCCCTACGAAGATGACTAGTTTTATGGAGATGATCGTCGTACAGTTTTTTGAGTGACAGGTTTTTGTGTTCAATGACACGTGTGGGAAAATACACGGACTAGAACCATGTTACCATGTTACAGTGACTTGTCGGACCGAGCCAATCATTTGGGATTACGCGGTTAAGAGTTAAATTCTTCGACGAACGGTTAAATAAACAATAAAAACGTGATTTGTCAAAATTTCGACTCATCCCGAACTTTTGCCAGTGACTCATGCACCGTTTTACATCACGATTGGTACCCGAAATCGAAAATAAAAAAAAACGCATCGTTTCATTTTTAAATAGTTTTTTTTTCTTATATATATATATATATATATATATATATATATATATATATAATATAAATTTCACGTATATTATTTATTTTTTTAAATTATTAATAATTTTATTATAAAGATTTCAATAATTAAAATGGTTGACATTTCAAATTTTTTTTTCATATAAAATTTTCATATAACAATAAATCTCATTATTCACGACCATATTTACTTAATAACTTGAAATAATCTTTCAAAAAAAATAAAATAAAATTTAATCTATTTTTTAGTCATCATTATTAATTATACATTGATTGTCTTATAAAAAAAAAAATAAGCGTTCTAATTAGAGTTTTAAATTTAATCGGCTTAAAAATATAGTTCTCGACTATTTGAGGCTGTATGCCCAGTATAAAATTACACGTGGTGTGTGAATAAGAACCGCATTGTCTCTACATAGTCGAAAATGGCAAACAATGGGACGCGTGCAAATATTTATACTGGGAATTATATGAAAGGAAATTATTTCTGGGGACACCTGTCAAACTGCAAATACACGGACGAAGGTTCGTGTGAAATAATGCAGAAAATATGAATGTTCCGTGTGCATCATTGTGACAAAATGTCAAAACAACAATTGAAATTGTTATTGGTCGTTAAAAATCTTATGGACGCATATAATACGAGTGTCCATTTTTTTTCTCTCTCTCTCTCTCTCTCTCTTCGATTTGATAATGCGTTGTGATGAATGAATTGTGTGGTATCAATGTCAGAAAATAACTTAAAAAAAAATTTGTTCATAAAAGTACGCTTAGAGTATATGTGAAATCGATACAACTATTTTTGAAATGTTAACAATATCTCTGTTATTGACTGGCAAAAATAAAACATTATTTTTAAATTATAGAATTTTTTGTATCATATACTTATACGCCAATTCACCAAATCGCTTATAATTTTAACCATTAAATATGAATTTTTTTAGTGATATTGACCATAAAATTGATAATGTTTTATAACGACTTCATTACCATTTGTATAAAATGTTACATTTTTATTTTTGATATTATAAGTTTTAACGTGTCGTAAATAAAATTCATTGATGTGTTGATGTTATTTTTTTATACAATAGAAATCTAGAGTTTGAATCAAACTGAGTTTATAAAATTATAATTTCGAACTGATCATACCCTTCTAAATTCGCTTCTAATATTTTTTACCAGTATTATCATTTTTTTTTATAAAAATGTATAAACAATATTTAATTAGTTGATAATTAAAATATGAAGTCATTTTTTGATATCTTTAATGAAAAAAAATATATGTACAAAACTTTAAATATAAATAAAATTATCGATATGAATTTTTGACATAGTCTCAATGATTAATAATAATACAAATTTTTTTACCGATATAAAAACATACCGATGATTCATTATATGGGAAACACTGCCCTTTATATAGAAACGGAACAAAACAAACGTTTCTACATGAAATGGTCTAATAAAAAACCGCCATTAGAACGTGTAAATTTTCCATCTCCCCTTCTAGCATAATTTGCCTGCGGGGCAAATTTTGCATAGACAGACATGATCAAATCAAGATCGGATCAAGTTTAAGAGTTGTCCGTCTCCGTTGACAAACGGGGTTGCCGTGATCCATCAGAAAACCGAAGGGAAACCGCCTTGTATGATGGTTATCTCTTCGTCGAGACCTGCACAATATGCTAATTCTGTCAAAGTCGATCCAACCCTCAGACCGTAATGGATACCACATAAACACCCCTATTGCAACCCTTATTTCGATGCGATTCTCGTTTACATCGACTATCAGCCCATAGCCGAGTCGAATTTTAACGCAAGGGTTGAATAAAAGGTAACATTAATTCGGTTCTGGTTTCTGATCCGGTTAATTAGTGATCACTTTAACATCGAAAAGGGTATCACGCTATTATCAATTCATACTTCTAAACTTTAAAATTAAAATATTTCAGCATATAAATTTTATTTCTTTTATTTACGATTCAGAATTTAATCATTACTATTGATTTTACATTTATTGATATATATATATATATATATATATATATATATAACGTTTTTGATTTCACTGTTTATTTACAGACGCTCTCGAAAAATAATCTACAATCTGAATCGTAAAATACGAACTCAAATTTGATTGTCAAACCGAAACTTTTTAACCGATCGTATCAACAATATATTAAACTATTTTTATATTATTACGTTATATTCGATAGTTACGCTTCGATAAAGCGTTATCATTATAGAAAAAAAAAGTAGCGCATTCCGTGTCGATATAATTTTAATATAATAATCCCTTTACGTTCGATAAAAGGGCAAACAGCGACCGAGGGAAAAAAAATCAACAATGACGTAATACAACAAAAGTATACATGCCTCAATAATTTATATATTATTGTTGTTGTTTTTTTTTTCGTCTTTTACAAGGCATTTGTGCCGATTTTAATTTACGCGGAAGCTCGTCCTTATCGCGGTTTTTCGAAAAGCTTCTGTCGGCAAAGTTACGGTTCATGCCTGACTTTTTTCGTTATTTATGGCCAATAGGGCGCCTTTATCATTATTGAATATTAACATTTTGATTATTTTAATATCGGCCGTCGATAAGTGGACGAGCTTTACTCAGTCGATACGACAAATCCACAATAAATAAATTCGAATATTAATTAAAAAATCGACCGATACGTATAAAAATACTTTATAAATGATATAATATATTATATATAAATATCCAAAATAAAAACTTCAATATATCAATTTATAATCGAATCCTTCTATATATATATATCGTAAAATATGTCACAAACACCAAACAAAAATATTACATTTAAGAAATAGGTCATAAATTATTATCTTTTGTAATAGGAACATTAATATACGTGTCACAAATATACCACTATCTAAATCCTACCTAAAAAGACCACAGCTCTACAAATAACCATTTTCCCATATATATATTTTTTGTATACAGAATGTATCAAAATTTTTTGTACATTATTAAGACGGATATGGTCTGAAGAAAAAATATGAAATGTAAAATTATTTTATTTTTAATACATCACCAATATTTGTACATCACAAAATATTATTTTATAATGATATTATTTCGCGAATATTAAAATTGACTTATTTATTCTTTTTTTTTTTGATCTACCTGTACGTGTAATAATAAACTCTTATCTGACTACCTGTATTGGCCTCGTAGCGCAAATAACCTTTTACTACGATACAGAATACTTAATCATATCGATTACTGATATTTGGTAACATATTTTAAAAATGAAATATTATTAAATGTTTTTTTTTTATATTAATATTTGAACATTTTCATAACGTTAATCGATGACATAACAATTTTATAATATATTAATCATTATGTGTTGTCATTTTAATATTAGTTCAAGTTTTTTTCAGAGGTATGACTGTAAATGACAAAATTCTAAAATATCTTGAAAAGTATGTTATTTATATTTAAATATTAAATATTATATATAAAAAAAATAAATTACTGCGGATAGTAATTATTTTTTCAAAAACGTAAAACACTTACATGATAAATTTAGAGGTGTATATTTCTTATATTATATTTAATAACACACGTATAGCAACTATCGTGTATTTATATTGAAGAAAAAATATATACAATATTAATATTTACAAATGGCGTTCACTAAACGGGTGTTTGCCGTGGATTAAGTTGTCAGTTAACGAGCTTCAACATACACGTCCGGCTGCACAAACTTACAATAAAATCCCTTATTTCCATTATTTATATCGCAAGGGATTTATTAATAATATATATGTGTGTATATGTGCGCAAATATTAAATCAACTTATTTGTCGTAAATCATTTTTGGCGAAAAAATTCGACCAGTTTTCATAGGAATAAAACTATTATTATTGATATTAGAAATCTAGAAGAGATTCATATTTTTATATTGAATGAGTATATTTTTGTATAAAAATATTTCTGTAGATATATATTAAAATTAGTATTATATTTTTTTATACCTACTGCAAACGTTATAAACTAGATTAATATGATAATTTTAATATTATAATTGAATAATTATTAAATTTAAAATCATATTATATTTTATTTTATTTTTAAATTATTTTTTTTTATATTTATAAAAAAAATAATGAGTTAAAAGTAGTTCTTTTTAGTAAACCGGTAAAAAATAAATACTTCAAAGGCATATTTTTAATAAATTTCAAATATAATGTATCAAATTACTATTACATAAGCGTATCTTAAAAATTACAAATATTAATTAAAGACAAATTATACAATATTTCAATCAAATTATCGATATTTTTAATCGATTTTATTCATTTTTTTTTATATATCACAATTGAAATTTTATAAAATAAACGTCACAAAGCCAGTCAGAATTCTTAAAACTAGTTTGCGATTTTTTAGCGAACGTTCTCATTTTTCATCATAAATATGCAACATTACACAACATATGAATAATTTTCATTCGTACGAAAATGTCGTCATTATATATTCGATAGAATTTATTATTCGATTTGGTTTTGTTTATTGTTCAGGGCGGGTTTTGACATTTCAATCTCGGGACTATCATCGCGCGTTCGTGTCATTAATTTTGTTGCCTTTTTTTTCCAATCGAATATATATATATATATATATATATATATATATATTTTATATATTATTATATACGTATAAAAGACAACGGACGTTGTGACAGAAACGAAAAAAAAACAAAATGGTGACACACATATATATATATAGGCATATATATGGGCATAAACACATATAAATAATAATAAAAAAGAATTGTCATCTGTCAAACCACATATTGTTTCATAAGAGAAATTTTTTATCTCGCCAATGCAGACCGTAGCTAAAATATAAATGAACATGTATTCGTTGAGCCTGTCAAATATATATCTGTGTGTGTGTGTGTGCGTGTGTGTTTCATAAAAATATTTCAAACCCTGTTAAAAATAATATTTCATCGTCTACTGTTATATTTTATCAAATAATTTAAATTTTATATAGAATAAAAATTGTTAATCAACTATAAATGGGAAATGATTATGTTTGATAAAGGAAAAAAATATTTTTATTTTGGAAATTATGTTGATTATTCATATATAAATAATCGAATTATAGATAAATAATTTTAATAAAATTTATCCATATTTTACATTTTTAATTAAAATTAAACATTTAAAAAAACGTATATTTTATCAGTAGTGCAACAAACTTTTCGATTTTTACATAATAATTCATAACAATATGATAAATTGAAAAATATTATATTACATATTAAATACTATAATAAAGACAACTTGCATGAACTAATTTTAATATTTATATATATATTTTTTTTATAAAATAATTTTATTATACCTAATAAAATTATTTTCTTATAAAAACTAATAATCGAGAGCTCACATTAATTAAACTAGTCCGCGGACAATTACAACGACTTTGTGATCGCCCTGTCATTCCGATCGTCTTCCACTCGACTATATTCGCTGAAAAGAGGCGTAATGACAACATATACACGAATATATACGTATTTTTTTTTAAAAAAAACCAAAACGACTCGACGATGATGAGGTGTTGAATGTACCGGTCCACAATAATAATAATAAATGAAGTTATTATTTCTGTCAAGATTGTCCGCGACTCGATACCAGAGTGGCCATTAGCATTAAGTGGGCGATACGTCTAAACAACTCCATAAAGTCCACAGATTCCTAATTTTATTTATATTTAAAAAAAAAGTAATAATAATAAATTATATATATTTATAAAAAAATAAAATTAATGCAATATTTTTTTTTATTGCGTAATCGTGACGTCGTCGATATAACGAATTATCTCATAGCGAGGCACTGAATTCAAACAAAAATTGTCACCGCGAACATATTAAAAAAAATTCCACTCGTCAAATATATCAAATTGTGAAATCAATGATAATTGTATTCTATTTTTACACCTTAATGACGTTTATGTATTTGTAATCCGTAATATAAAACTTAAGGGATTACGCGACGTAATGATTGATTTATTGCGATGTAAAAATATAATTAAGAATGGATTAGTCGCGTGTCTATTTATGAACGTTTGCATCTGTATTTATTTCTAAAGAAAAAAAAATCGTCAAGTCTAAAGATGTCGAATATTATAAAACAGTTAATAATTAAGTTTAAATTCTTATATCAAAAATTGTATTTAGATGTATGATTATTTTTATTGTATTTTTAAAACGCAATTTAATTCAATTTCATTCATTTTAATAATTTAATCTCAAATATTGTATATTTAAACTGAAGTGTAAATCTTGATTTTCAATATTATTTAGTTGATGTTAAAGTCGCATACAAAATATATAAAATAATTTTCATGTATTCATAAAAAATGATAATTTGATAAAAACATTGAACACACACACATGTATATATATATATATATATATATATATATATATATATATATATATATATATATATATATAAATTAAATTAAAATAATATATGATATTTAGGCTTGGCTTCTAAATTATTTGATATTAAAATAACCATCATGTTCGTTTAAATATCAATAAATTAAATTTTATTTAGAAAAAAAATTGTTTCAAAATATTAAGAGATATATGTAATAATATATAGTCATATTAATTAACAATATGTTAAAATGTTAGCATATAAAAAAAATAAGTAAAAAGTTTCAAAAATATTTGACAAACACTGATCTTAATCATACAGTAGCCACATCGTACGTGGTAACACTTATGTTAGACTATTGCTACCAAAACAAACATTTCGACGTCAAATAATAATAATAATAATAAAAAGAATAATATAAAAATAATAATAAATATACAGAAACGTACACGTAAAATGCAAATTAGAAATTAATATTCAAAAATGGCGATCGGACAATCGGTAACCCAGAAAAAAAAAACATTACAAATTCGCAACGTCGATATTGTAAATCATTTTTGATACCACTAAAGCATACTTAATCCTTTATTTTTCGTTGGAAAAAATCAGATTTTATTACACGTGCAATTCCACAATAGTTATCGGATTAAAATTCAATCGATCAAAACGCTATCGAATCGTTATTTTTGTCGTATAAGTGTATATATAAATATATATATATATATATATATATATATATATATATATATATATATATATATATATATATATATATATATAGTCTATTTTACAATCATTTTTTTTTATTCTCATTCTTATTGATAAAATATTCAACACGTCAGTCCGCTTCGATAAACGACACATTTTTGTACACGTATGTATTATATATTATATATGCGATCGCGTTATCAATGAATGAGAAGAGTGGAGAGAAAAAAAAGGATCGGGACCTTCAAAATATTATTAGTGGTCTAATAATGCGTCCTGTCAACTTCCAATCTTGAACCGGAAAACGTCGACAAAAAGAAAAACGAGACACGAAAGAGCCGTATCCTTCGACATCGGAGCCAATTAAATCGAAACTTCGACACCCTTCAATTTGTTATATGTATGTGTGCGTGTGATTTTTTTTTTTTTGTATATGTATGCGTACATATTTTTTGTTTTAATAATTAATAAAATTATATTTTATATAATTATATTTTCTATCTTTCATCGTATTGTATTAATTTAATGACATTGTTTATATATCTAACACAAAATGTAATATCACTAAAATTTTGTTACCTATTTAAAATAATATATATAAAAAATAAAATTAATTCAATTTTCATAAAGGAATCCAAACATTTGAAGGCTTTCTTGCCTACATTTTATTTTTAAAACGTTTTCAATATATTTAATCTAAATTGTGAATCTTATATTTATCCTAATACTATGATTAATTAAATTAAAAAAATAATATTATATTATTTTTAATGTATTTAAATATTTTAATAATAACGAAGATTTTAAGGACTATGACAGTAAATTTATATTCAAATTTTAAGTCACAAATTTTTTTTTTGGTTAAAATAAAACTTGAATACAAAAAAAAATAATCACAAATAGCTTTAGAATCCCATATTTGCTATATTCACTTGCATATTATTTTTATTCAAAAATTTAAAATTAAATATTTTTGACAAAAGGAAAATTAAAAAATATATTAAATCTGTTAGTAAAAAATAAATTATAAATATTTATTTAGAAATAATGAATTTTAATACAAAAAAAACTAAATGTTTTAAGACTGTTGTTACTTAATATTTTGTTTTTGCATAAATAAAATCATCATTTTTTATATTTCATATGAAATCAATTCGTTTAATTTAAAATTATTTTTTCAATACAACATCACTTCTAATTAAATACAAGTATGTTGAATATTGCGATTTTTCTTATATAAAATATCATTTTTATAAATGACACATCGTCGCATCGTATTAATGAACTTTCGTAATGTCACAAACGAGGAAAAAAATTTATATATATATATATATATATATATATATATATATTTAAAAAAACAGCATTTTGGATGATACAGAAACTGACACCTACACCGTGTCATTGATTTTTTAACATCTCGCTAAGGGCCGTCATACACGTTCATAAATTATCTCATCCAGAATCGAGCCTTAATATCGTCTTATATAAGGTTCGATTTCGCGAATGTCGCATTAAATATGATAATTTCGATGGGGGCAATTGTCGGACGTTCGACATATTTATGATGACATATACAACTGTAAGGGTTCGAACATGTCATCGAACTCGTATGTGAATTTTTTTTTTTAATTTAAAATATTTATTCGTTCTGATTATTATTTAATGATCGGTTCGACATTATAAATATGCTAAAAGTATATTTAAATTGATAATATTTTCTTAATTAGTTCTGAAGATTTTTATTTGTCATAAATAAATTCCAAATATTTGTTTAAAATGCATAAAAACTATATTTATTTCAAAAAAATTGATTAAAAAATATTTATTTGATTTTTTATACATAATATAATGGTTTAATTACAAAAATAATAAATCAATGCTGTAGCGACTCTCATGATATTTTCCTACAAACTATGAAATTTATTATTCAAAATAATAAATAAAATTTATACATATTATTTTTTAATTGATATATCACTGCATTTTTAATATAATTCGTAAATGAAAAATTATATTATATTAAAGTAGTTATAAAAAGTTTAATATGAAATAAAATTGTTTTACAAATTAAACTATTATGAATGTCTCATATAATAATATAAAGATATTAAAATTTTCTTGTTAAATATTTATATGTTATATCGATTTCATATTATTATTTGATGCAAAAAATTTTATACATTTCAAAAAAAAAAAAAATATATATATATATATATACACTTAAAATTTATCAATTATTAATTTTAAAGTAAAATGATCATATTTTGAATTTAATACCTGAACATATTTTTTTTCTGAACAATATTCATATATGGAAATAAAATGCGAATAATAATAATATTGATATAATATGGAACGTTTCGAGTTGTTGATCTCACAAAAGGCACGTTTGTTGGTGACGTTTTGACATTATTGAAATTGACAGGGACACGGCAAACGGGCGACTCGTCTCCTATCTGTTACATTCTCCGATTCCTCAGGGACCAGTCCGCAAAACCTTGTACCCGATAAAGCCTCCAAACACGCACACACACACTCATGTCATACACGCGTAAATGTATACCCTTATATGGACGAGCTGTGTCATAAAATTCTATCTTGTCTTGGTTCATTTCAATATAGAATTAAATCAAGATATGAATTTTCTTAAAAGAAATATGTATTTTTTCATGATATTGCTACTTTATATCTTTTAATATGATAAAAATGTTGAAAATATGTATAATGAATATGTTTTTTTTTGTTACATAAATTTGAAACACATTTTTATATTCGCTATTTAGAATTAAAATTAATTTTGGCAAAAAAAAAGATATTCAATTATAACAGAGTTGAAAATTATAGTTTCAAAATTCTATAAATATATAGATAGCAAAATTAAAATATTTTCAATAAATCAGTCAGAATAAATCTGAATGTGTTTTAAATTTTAAAATTTATCGATGAAAATAAATATTATTTTATTTCATCTTATCAAATTGAAATTTTCACATTTGATCTATGAATTTATTTTTAACGAAAAAAATCGATATCTTTTTATTGTTAAATTTAAAAAAAGTTATACATTTTTTTAATAAAAAAAAACATATTTTTCAAACTTTTATATATAATATCATATCATTTTTAAATACTATATAGAAATTATTTGCCAGATGCACCTTGAGGGTGAATATCATAGAAAAAAATAACTAAATAAAAAAAGGGTTCTATGTAGAAAGAAACAGTATCCTTAAAACAAGAGATTTGATAAAAGAGACGTTCCTTGTTGTTAAATATTATTTATTAAAAATAAAAACTATCTACAATAATCTAATACATTCTGTTCCACTCCCGAATAAAACATAAGTATAAAATGACACAAAAAAAAACCTATCCGCTACTTTATATATTTTTTCATTATAATATAGTTTAATTATTTGAATACTGAAAAATAAGCTTCTTTATGTACAATAAATAATGCATTGTTCATAATTAATAAAAAAAAACTGGTCACCTGTGAGGATCGTCTCCGTTGTCAAATTTTAATTATATGCGCAGTACGTTAATTTTAATTGAATAATAAATGAAGTGAATCGTCCTTATCTCTTTGAAGGATCCACAAGCAGCTGAATTTGACTTCCTCTTTGTCGATAAGACCTCCTCTCGTTATATTCAAATCATGTCAGATGTAAATCTCGAACGGTGCGTCATGTTAAACCACCCGCGTCACTCTCGCTACTTCCTTCGAATATATCTATGTATTATATGTAAATATTTATATATTACTGTTATATTTCATATATATATATATAATATAATCTTTAATAATAAAAAAAAATAAAAGATCCAATACGAATACAGCAGGAGCATTCCTAAGAAATGATGCAACGATTTCGCTATAAAATCGATCTATAATGTCACGTATTTTCAGATCAAATATTTATTTTTTA
Source organism: Leptonema lineaticorne (assembly GCA_024500535.1). Classification (NCBI taxonomy): domain Eukaryota; kingdom Metazoa; phylum Arthropoda; class Insecta; order Trichoptera; family Hydropsychidae; genus Leptonema; species Leptonema lineaticorne. Next base: position 3,215,111 of record JANIJI010000059.1, on the reverse strand, counting down.
AAACTTAGTACGCCATTAACATTTTTAAGTACAAAAATATTATTTTAAAGATATTAAATTTGATTATAAAGTATATAAAAATGTTTTATATATTGTATTTTTAACAATATATAATAAAAACTCGACAATGTTTTAATTCTTGAAAAATGAATATTAATTTTTCTTCAATTAATTTGAGCAATATTTCAATGTGAAAAAATATTGAAGACATAATTTATATATAAATTAATATTTTTCAAAACATTAATCTATGAAACAAAAACGATTTTTATAATAAAAATCGCGTACGCGTTAAAAAATTAATGATAATAAAAACAAAAAATGGAGTAATATATATAAAATATTTTTAAATATTTTATAATTTAACTTTTACTAATTAACAAATATGTTTGTCAAGTTCGATGACAGCTGTCAATACACGAGCGCAGCGAATCGTTTAAAAATCGATTCGAAATAATTTATTTCTATTAATTATCATACAAGAGGTGCTGCTTCTTGTATATGTATATATATATATATATATATATATATATATATATATATCGATTTTATCTAAACACACCAGTTGTCGACGCCGTAAATGCGTCAAATCGATCCAAGTGCTAATTCGTTAATTATTTACATTATATAATACGTACACGGAATTCGCATACCGGATTGACAGGATTATCTTTTTTTTTTAAATATATATAAAGGGTGTAAGATTTTTACAGTGAACATATATGAAAAAAAAACGAACGTATCGTCGAATGTCGAGGACGTTTTGAAAATTTAGAAAATATTTTTTTTTACTCGAAATAATAAATCTATTCCTAATTGTGTCGCATTGAATACTTAATGACGCTAATCAATTTTATTAGCACCGCTTAACGTGTAAAAATTTGAAAGTGTGACTAAAAGAAACGCGTCTTACATATATATTATTGTATATGTATATAAAATAAATTTATACAATTTTTATTATGCTATTTTTCATTTAGAATTAATTATCGTATAAAGAATATTAACAGTTATCTGTGCTAATTTTGTTTTTGTATAATTTTTATGCTTAGTATCTTATAGGAAATAATTGTAATTATTTCAATTATATTAGTATACAAGTTTTGAAATTATTTTTTTGCATTTTTTATCATTTCAGTTTTAAAAATTTATAATAAAAGATTTAATCGCATAACGATTTATAATTAAAATGTCATGATATTATTTATTTTATATGAATAAAATATCTTATTTTACTTTGACAGACAATCATTTATTTGATATTATAATTTAAAGATAATATATTATAGTCGCAAACAATTTATTATCGTTGCTATATTTCGTTGATTTCCTGTTTCTACTAAAAAGTATATTGTTAACAAAAACAATATTTATTGTAAAAATTTTAATTCATCAAATATAACAGTTATTAATATAAATTTGACCAACGATTTGAAGAAAAGAATTTTTCGTCAAACTCTTTTTTATTTTGACAGCACTTAAAAAATCTACTATCTGGCAACACGGGACCATTATTTGCGAAATTTTGAATATTCACACACACACACACACACACATATATATATATATATATATATATATATATATATATATATATATATATATATATATAATACTTTTATAGAATTTACGATGAGTGCATGTGTTTGTGCGTGTGTAACCACCCGCCGCGGTAGTCTGACACCTTTGTTGGCCAATCAACCAAATCCATGGGAAGGAAGCCGGAATGCGCATACAATTGTTCTTGTTCTTGGCCAACGTCTCCCATAAATGTCACTTGTTATTATTATTATGGGATATTTGAATGCTGAGCAAACATCCATATTATCTTCTACGACCGATCTCTACACTCTCTCGACCGGTCTTCGTATCTCACAAATCCGCTACGTTACACTTACATAAATATATCGTATAGGCAATATATATATATATATATATATATATATATATATATATATATATATATATATATATATATATATATATATATATATATATAATGTGAATATAAATAAATACATTAAAAAATCGTAAATCGTACGTACAGTGTGCATAAGTCGGTGTGTAGTATGACTTGCTAAAAAAAATAATCGATTTCTTATTACGTGTTTAACCGTTAAATAAACGTATTAGAATAATTCAGAAATGCGAATTATTTTAATACAAAAAAATAATATTATAGTAAGAAAATACCATTACATCATTGTTAAAAATTAAACATTATATATATATATATATATATATATATATATATATATATATATATATATATATATATATATATATATATATATAATGAACTTAAACCCGAAAAGCTAATTGAAATTCTATCAATTTCAACGAAAAGCGCTGGGAAACAGCGACAGACCACCGTATTGTTTTATATCTATTTATTAAATAATTTTTTGAATGTACGTTATTTATTTAACGTTTGATATCAGATTGTATCAGATAATATTCATAAGTGGGCAACGAGAAGCACTTTTGACAGTGAAATAAACCAACCGAACCGAACAACCACCGACTGCGAACTCATATTTTTGACCGTTCAAGTCCGCCTTAATTAGCGTCTCATTGTCGTAATGGTTTCGCAAAACGTCACCATTTATCTGACTATATTATTATTATTATTTTTCTTTTATAAAGCCTCATTATACGACTTTATTATTATTATTATATAGTATATCTCTTAAAATCCTTATTATATTAAAATATTTAAATCGATACTATTACATATTTCAATAGTATTATAATAAGATCTTCACATATAATATATAAAATAAATATAGAAATATTTATTATAAAAACGTATTAAAGTTAATATTTGAAAACGATATAATTTTACTTCCCTTCTAAAGTATTTGCTAGATTGTTATCGCATGTTCTATAATTAATGATTACAAACATTAATCCGATTAATCTTAATTCTTTTGTAATTCAATTACAGCACCATTCTATTTCACACAATTTCTATATTTATTCTTTATAAATTTATATATGGAATATTTTGATATAAAAATTCATAATTATAAAAAGCTAACGAATTAATTTATATAATATACGTGTGCAAAGATATAAATAACTATCATAAATATAAATATATAAATTATATTTATATTTATGATATAAATTTATATATTTATATTTATGATATAAATATTTGTATTTATGATATAAATTTTAACTTTAAAATGAGTTGAAAATTTCGGTTTATAGAAAATATTCCACGATTTATTAAACCTTAGATTTACATATTAAACAAAAATTGTCATGATATATCTGAATAAAGTTATCGATTAAAAATAGTGAAAATTAATATTAATAAATAATATTGTTTAATCTTGATAAGCTATAGTTTTATTTTAAATATTTAGATTCAAAAATATAAAATAATAAAAAAAATGTCTTCTATTTTCGTAGGATAATGTTCGTTTCTTCGGATATCGCGATTCAATTTTGCATTAGGAACGAAAGACGATATCTTTACGTGTTTATTTTTTTTTCTTCCTCTATTCGTTTTTGTTTGCTCGGTGAACGCACGCTTTTGGCTCGAAACGGTCCCATTGAAAAAATAAAACGACCATGTCCGAGGGGTCCATAGGTAGATTTCAAGTTTCGTACGATATAGAAAGACGTTATCGGACAGCGGTAGCTCAATAAGCTGTAGCTGGTGATTGATGGTCTGGCAAGCACTTGTGATCGGATAAGCAGCTTCCGAATTGAAATAATGCCGTGCACACACAGACATACACACATTATATATATATAATAAAACGAAATAGAATTGGAAAGAAAATAAGGGCGTTCCACTATTTTATGTCGTTCGCAACGTCGTAGTCACGGCTACAATAAATTAAAATGTCGTCGCTCTCGCCTTCGAATAATTTATTTAATTTTTTTTCTGTTCTCTGAGTCAGACTGAAAAAAAAAGCACGGTACGGGAAACGAAAGGATCAATAAATCAAATAATAATGATAAAATAGAACGTTTATATAATCGTTCCGGTGAATTTTGACCGAAGAAATCGATATCAATATTACGACTAGAAGAATGTCAGATCGATTATAATAATGAAATCGGTTGTTTCTTATTCGTAAAGTAAATAATTTTATATCGAGAAATATTTGCGTGGATCTAAATATTTTTGTTAATTAAAAAGAAAAAGATACCGAAAATAAAATTCTAAAGCAAAGATATATATTTTATAAACATGTTATATTTGCAAACGTCAAAACAGTATTATGAATAAATTAGCATATTTTTTTTATTACTAGAAAAAATTAAAACAATTAATCAATGTATTTTTCGCACTTGAAATAAAATGATAAGACAGACACGTATACTAATTTAATATATTTTTCAGTAATCGGTATACATTTAAAAATATTTTTTATTGGTCTTTATTTCTATGATTTATGAATAATAATTTAAGATATAATATATTCATATCACAACACAACAAAATATATAATAAATAATAAAAGTATGAAATAATATTTATAATTTGTTTTTTTTATTATTTCTTTAGGAGTGGAATGGTTTCAAATAATGATTATAAAAAAAATTGAGATATAAATATATTAAATAATTATCACAAATAAAATCGTTTTGAAAGAACTGTTTAATTGTACATCGTGTATTATATTGAAGAAATATGTTTTTAAACGGTCAATAATAGTAATTGGCATAGACGAAGTGTTGCATCTTCGTCAACTTAGACGGTGGCTGACGTTAACAAAGATGGTAGCCGATGGGTATTAACACCTGGTTGACCGCGGGATTCTACCGATCCCGACCGACGATAATGATGATTGATAAACGCGGTCAAAGCCAACAACAACAACAACGACGACGACGACGACGACGGCAGCGACAACAACAACATAAGAACAACAACCACTACTAGACATCTAAACGCTTGAGGCCACCATAAACGGGAGTCCTTACACTATTAAGATGCTCTACAATATCAAAATTTTTGCATAATTTAAACTATTTGCATATATTAATACGAGTGACTTTATTTGGCGTATTCGACTACCGTGCTACGAGATCGGTAGTGCTGTAAAAATTTTGCATTTTTATATTGTAAAAAAAAAACTATATTTAATGTAGATATATAATTTTGAAAATTTATTAAATATAAAAATGAATATGAAAGAATTTTAATTTAACATTTGAAAATAATTTCAACATCATTTAATAAAGTATAAAATATTAATTACATATATTAGTAATTTTACATTAATTATTAAACAAAGATGCATCAAAAGATTAATATAAATTTAATAAAATTATATCTTATTATTGTATAATAGTAAAATATATAAGTAATTTAATATCCTTCACATTTTTTTCCATATGATGCACTTTTCCGCCGGTAATAACAATTTTTGCAATGCAATTAATTGTCTTGAATTTATTAAGATTTAAATTAAATATTTTTAATGAAAATTTATTTTTATTAAAAAATTAACTTTATCTAAGATAACTTAATTTTGAGTCATAATATTTTTTAGTAAATCTATAAACATAATTAACATTTTTTTTTACACAAAATATTTAAATCAGTATTATTATGTTCAAAAAATATTTGATTTAATATTCTAAAACCTTTTTATACTTTGTTTTGCGATTAAATAATTAAACTATGTTATAAATTATATATTTTGTACACATAATTATGTTCCATTTTTCGTTTTTGGTTTATTTTAAAGAATTACACATTATTACGTTGTATTTCATATTTATTAATTCAATAAAATTTAATAATACAATTTTGATTTTTCATTATAAAATTTATTTCATCATTTAACAATAATATCTTTTAAATTTAAAATTATTAAATATATTTTTTTTGGCAAATTTTCCCTAATTTAAAAACAATATTAAAAAGATAAATCGTATATGTTTATAATAATATTATTTTTTCATTTTTATCATTTACGACAATATAATTGAATTTTACTATTAATTCTATAATTTAATAATCTGTTCTTTGTTATCCGTTATCATAACTTCAATTTTTGTATATATTTAATAACAATAGATCTGAAAGTAAATAATCCTAGAATCTTACTCAAATCTATCAATATCAAAAAAAAAATACATTACAATACTATAATTATACATCTGTTATAAAGGATTTTTAATTATATAAATTGAATTTATATTAAATAATTTATAATGTTGAATTATATAATATATTTTAACATTTCAAATATAAAAATTATTATGCGAAATAATTTAATTAATTTCATCAACGAACCGTTCACCGACCAAATAATACCGACAATTTTTTTTTTTTCGTAACTAGAAGCAAAAAAAATGTGATATACCTAATAGTTAAGGGTATGGGATGTAATATAAACGTAAGCAATAGCTGCTAGTGTCGGGAGCATCCCCACCATGTCATCTCTATTAAGATACTGTTTTGTGATTGGTGAACGGGCGTCAGGCGCAGTCCACCTCTTCTTCGCCGGCCACGCCCACGACGACTCAATCTGTCACTCGACTGTCTCTGTCTCTTTCTATGTTATTTTTTTCATATCAAATTTTTGTACGCGTAAGCCGCATTCGGCCGTGCGAATGAGCGAGATAAGCATATATCGCGCCACGTGATACAAACGTTTTCAGATAATCTCAAACTATATATGTTATATTAAGTGTCTGAGAACGCGATAAATTAATTTTATTATGCTTCTGAATTATTTTATAAAAATATCTACCATAAATTATAATTTCATAATAAATTGAAAATAGATTATATCATAAAAATATATTTAAAAAACTAATAGACTAAAATTTATATAATAGTTATAATAAAAATTAATCATGACTTCTTGAAAATATTATAGATATTAAGTTTTTTTTTAATTTCACATATATCCTGGATTTCATTTTTAAAATTTAATATGTGTAAATACACTTAATTTTTTTAAACTTTAAATCTAACGAAAATATACGTATTCAGTATTAAATTAATAAAATACATATTAGAGAAATTTAATTTAATCCTAAATATTTCATTATCATTTAAATAGAAAAAAGTGTCATATATTGAAATCGATATAAAATGTATAATTCTGCAAAATAATTATAGTGAATATTATTTATAAAAAGTATAATAACAATTTAATCGAATTTCTGTATTATAAACAACATTCCATCTCCAATTAAAACATTAGTATATTACGGAAGGAAAAAAAATTGCGCACCACAGTTTAACGATAACTGTCAAAGTCAATAGCGTGGCAAGTCATACTGAGTGGCTCAGTGACCGCCGCGGGCTCGACCCGATAGCTCGACCTGCTGTTTGCCCTTTTTTTTTATAAACCGTGACATCGTTTGTTTACACACGACAACAACAAAAACAAACTTGTCAACCGCATCAATATTCAGTAACGAATTCATTAAAATTCGTAAGAATCAAATAAAAACTTTTCAAAAACCCTGTTCGACTATGCGAACAGTTTTTTTTTATTATAAACAAAAAAAAAATATTTCGTTTACAATGTGAAATTTTAGTCATTGTGTTAAACTTTAGAATTGACAATATATTTGCAGTGAAGTAAATATAATTCATTTTTTACGTATGTTATGAGACTTGAACCCAGCGGGTAAGTTTTGTGCAAAAGTCAAGCGCCATGATGACTATGGACGTCACCATGTACGGCAATCAGCAACAAACATATCCGGAATCGTATTGTCAATCGGATTATCCACCAGATCATGGATATTACGCCGAAAGTCATTATCATCATTATCAAGAAATTCCCGGTCATCAAGACCATCAAGCAGCACAACCTTTATCACATGGAGATCACTCTGATCACATAATAAGCACGGACAATGGACTAAGTTACACCAATTTGGACTACGCCTCCATACACCAAAGCCAAACTTACTCCCACCAGCACAATCTACAAACACCTTACGGTGAAATGGGACATTATAATATACCTCATTTAGATATGAACCATCAGGGTGCCCCTCACAAAATTGACAACCATTACTTAGAAACAAAATATAATATGCATTTTATTGATGGTGAAGGTACTAATCACAATATGAATAATTACCCGCATATTGTGATGCATCAAAGTGGATCTCCAAACTCGTGTTTGGACTATCAGGGACATTATCAAGGAAAAAATGAACACCAACAAGATATTATTGGAAATAAAGATATGCATCACGGAAGCGATTGTTTTAGACAACAAGAAATAGGAGCAAGACTCGGTGCAACGCAACAAGGTTTACAAAATATCGGTTTGGGTCCCGGGCCAGGAATGGGACTTGGACAAGGACCTGGTCCCGGACAACACAATCAGCACCACCATACAGTTCCTACTTATAAATGGATGCAAGTGAAAAGGAATGTACCGAAACCGACCGGTATGTATTTTTATTTTATTTATGTTAAATTTTGTTCACGTATTGAGATCTAAAATTCGTTACGAAAGTTGTTATTTCAAAATTCAAATACCGTTCGGGTTATAAGGTCTTTAGCAAATCGATGTAATTGTCAGTTAATTTTGAATTAAGTGAATTCGTACTATTCTGTTATTCTCAAATATTCAAATCATTTCATAAATAGAAAAAAAGCATTTTTATGTAATATTAAATTGTGATATAACTAATTAAAATATAATTTTAATATTTTTTAAAATGATTCAAATAGAAAAAAAAGATGTGTATTATTCAATAAAAACTTATATATATATATATATATATATATATATATATATATATATATATATTATAATTTTTATTCTACCACATTATACATAATACAAATTTAAAATTAAAATAAAAAAAAATTAAAAATGACTTTTTGTGAAAAGTTTATAAATTACAGATGTATAAAAAGTAATAAGAAAATCATATATAAAGACGTAAACAGTCGCATCTTCGATAGCTTATTTTAATGATTTTTTAATGAATTTCACGCGTGTTCTTAAAATAAAAGGAAAACAAAAATCAAATATAAATTCATATGATACTAAAATAAATGTTGAATTTGACCTCTTCGTTTACGAAATTAATTTTTTCGTGCCGCACTTTTTCCGCTCTATTGAATTTAGATGAAAGTCGTTGATTGAAAATATAAGAGGAAACATGAAAATTTCTAAACGCCGTTCGTTTATTTTCTTTTCTTTTTTTTCCGCCGATTTCTATTTTTTTCTCCGCCGGCTATATTTATAATTTCGATTACTTTTCGCCATTTAGTTTTTCTTTTCCTTTTTATTTTTATTTTTATTATTCTTCAGTTACCCTCGTGAAAATTTTATGTGGTCAGTTTCGGGCCAATAAAGGTCAAAATTCTCATGAAATCTGATTTGCTGGACTTTTACTGTATAACATGAAAGGTCGTTACGCAAGTGACATAATACAAAATACGTTAAATTTTTTACAGTTAATTTTAACATATATGGGTTAATTCTGATTATTATTTTTTAATATAAATTTGAAAGTTATTACTCAATGTAAATTTTATGTTTTATTTTACTATTTTTTCTTTTCGTAATAAAACTCGATTAATTTTAGAAATTATTATTTTTTTTAGTATAAGATATTTTAAATTTTAATAGCTGGAAAATTCTTGAAAAAAAAATAGAAAAAGAAAAAAATTTTCTCATAGAAATAGTAAAAATCTGCAGTTTCATGTTAAAATTTCGTGCTATATTGAGTAATACTTATTATTATATTTATATTTGGACTACCTATTTTCATTCTAAAATATATTATTCAAAATAGTACATTTGAATTAAGTTTATTTTCCAAAATATTTAAGTTTCATTCTTGATTGCTAAAAAATATTTATTTTTTATAAAAATATTATTATTTAAAAATATTATTATTTAAAAATTATATTTATTTAAAATTTAAAAATATTTATGATACTAAATTTTATATATAATATATTTAATAATCCTAAAAATAAAGAAGTGACAAATTAAAATATAATATAAAATTATTTTCACCTTAATAAAACTTAGTATTTATGTTAGAACAATAAAAAAATACCTAAAACACGCGATATATATTTTTTACTTATACAATATTTTAACCATGCATATAAATACAAGATTAAAATATGATAAATAAACTTTATTATATCTTTATTAAAATGAATATATTAATTATTAATTAAATGTTTTGGTGAAATATAAATTAAAATGTTAGATTTTTCGTCAATTATCAACAGCTTTAAATTATGAAAAAATTTTCTATTTTATCCTAAGCTCATTATATTTACAAAATTTAATTAGAATCTTTGATTTTATTATATTTTCAGGAATTAAATTTCAATATAATACAATAACATTTATGTATGATCTGATATATTATTATAATCTGATATTATTTGATTCGATATTCAACACGTATCAACTATATGATTAATAAATAAAACTTATACATAACTATAATATAATTAATAATCGAGCTAATTAAACAGCGTTATGACATTTCATCGCATTCATATCTAAAACAAGATAATGTCTTTTAACGTTACTGAAAACCGCATTCGGCCAACATTTGTATAATCGTTTTGAATCCAGCGTTACGCGCACATATTCTCGCACAAGTGCTCACATACATATGCACACAATCGTGTGTAAAAACCACTATGTATTTATATATATATAAATATACACGAAAATAAAAGTTGGCGAATGTTGGCACGATGATTTGTCCGGCGTGCGTTTTGTACTCGAGTTCGTGACTCGGCATCGGGACGCGAAGTCATCGTGACTTCGCAATACGTTTTACAACACCCGCCATTAATAATAATATTTACGGTCGTATAAAACGAGGGGGGACAACCTAATAATCCACGGAATATTAAAAAAAAATCGAAGCCAAGTAAAAAATATATATGGTATATATATATATATATATATATATATATATATCGGGGACTCGATGTTTCAAAGGGCCGCTGGGCGATCGGATCTCACTTTGCGGTCGTATAAAGCCGCAAAGAGCGCTGGATTTTTGTCGATCGTTTTCATAATGTGAATCTTTGTCATCTTAAGAAGCGTTACTGGTTCTTATTTATTTATTATTTTTTTTTTTTGATCTTTATGACAATTTATTTTATGTGAACTTTATGTTTTGTTTCAATTTTCTCTGCTGATCTTTACTAATAATGTAGTTAAACGTGATATAAAGCTTAATTTTAGATTATATTTTATACAAATAATATCTGTTTTCCAATGAATAAAAAATCATTCAAAAAAATGTAATAAATAATCCTACATTTGTATAGTATATTTAGAATTATTTTAAACATAAAAGTTATTTTCTTTTCTATTTATAGTAATCGAGAAAACAATTATTTACAAGTAACCGCTATAATTTTCTAGTATATACAACTATTATAATTTATGTTTTTTTACTTTAGAATTTTCGTTAAAAATTGGGAACACTTAGTAACAACAATTACACTGTTAGAAATTTACAAATTTCTCTTTATATATTTTTTTTAATAATTTCGGCGAATTAAATAGCGCATTATTTTACCAAAACAAGTCTCATTATAGGATGTAATTTTTAACGCTAAACGACAACAATATATGAAATATAACCGAATGAATGAGGGGAAAACAATCGATTTTTTCTTAGTGCATACAAGTGTGGGGTTGTAACAAAGATTTTTATGATAGATATGACAAAAGTTAAAATCTTGATATAATAAAAATGCACACAAATATTCGTATACATATATATCTTAAATATATTAAAAAATATATAAATATTTTCTAAATGTTATATGCATTAGTCTGATACTTATAATTTTTAATAAACATTTTTCATGTCTATAATATATATTAAAAATTTACATAAATTTATAAATATTTTTATCAATCGTATGATAAAAATAATATGAATGAAAATATAGCAAATAAAAAATGCGGATCACGCAAATATTTATTGCTAAAAAATAGCGAAATACTAATTTACTGTGATTAATGCGATTGATAATTTATAAGAATATAAAAAAAGTAAAATTTATTGTGATAATATTTTATTTTTGGATGTTCAAAATTAAAAAAAATGTTTCTTATAATATTTATCAAATTAAATTGTGATAAAATGTTGTTAAATTTATATTAGTATTACGAAATAGGATGTCGAAAATTTTATTACTATTTTTATACAAAACTAAATAACATGTTAAATCAATCATTTCATTATAAATTCAAAATAAAAGTATTTTTAATGTCCTCAATACGTAAAAATGATTTTTTTGTTTAAGAACATAAATGGAAAATATTGAAAATTATTTTTAAATTTTATATTATTTTTTCCTCTGATCGTACAATATTTGTATTATTTTATAATAGAACTATATTTTTAATTGAGAATACATACATATATATATATATATATATATATATATATATATATATATATATATATATATATATTTCAAATTATATATATTTTACCATATATCCAGTGAATTATTTTAATTTTACACAATCATAAAAAAATACCTGTATAAAACGTTGACTTGTATGTAAAATTACCAATATATCAAAAAAGGGCTACCAAAGTCGAACATAAAACTAGCAATAAAACAAAAAAAAAACGATTTATTGACGCAAGTATTTTTTTAAATAAGTTAACGACAGTGAAAAACTCGCACAACCCAATCTTTCTCAAAAAATAAAAATAATAAAATAAAATAAGTACTGTAAAAATAATGCTGAACCGTTAAATGCGCGAATTGACCGCGTCGTAATTTATGTACCGATAAATATATAATATTTCACATATTATACGTTTTTTTTTTACGACGGCGGCCCACGTGCATGTCGCTTTTTTTCACCCTATCATTTCATTTATCGAACCCCTAAATCGTTTTACGATCTCGAAATTAATTTAAGAACGCTACGTCGGCAAAGGGTTAAGGGTTTTCTGATTTTTTTTTCTCTCTCCTTTTTACAATCCACGATATTAATCCGAGATTTAAAAATGGCGTTGACACACAACATACGAGCGCTTTGAAAAATGTGAAAGGACTTTCACGTCGGCAATTTACATTTGGAGAAATTAATTATTTTGTTTTAATTAAAATGCATACTTTGAAAGTGCTGAATTCGCGAGATTAATATCGGCCGCGATTTGATTAAAAATTTGTGATTTTTTTAATATTCGATTACTCTTCAAAATTAATATTTTTTTATAATTCCTTTCAAAATTAAATTATTATTATTACTTTAAATTATATTATATAAAAGTAATTTGTAATTTTAATGAAAATATTATTTATTGTATAAAATTATATAGTAGTTCTCAATAAATCCTTACAGAGAAAAATGATATTTTTATGAAGCATCTAATCAGAAATTACTCTGATATTGATTATACCTTTTATATAATGAGATATTTACAGATAGTTATTATTTAATCCTCTAGTAAAAATAAAAAAAAACTTTTGTTTAATTAAATATTTTATGATTAAAATAATTTAGGAAAAAAATCATCTATTTTCAAATAATTCGATTAAAAAGGCGTGCAAGAAATCTTAGATCTAGATAAATTATAAGCAATCATTCATCACACATTATTATATATTGTTCGAAATAGACAAACAGTTTTACTAAGGGATAACTGGATTAGTTCGATAACATTATAAATTATTATTGTAGATCTCAAATAAGATATTGAGATTTTACACAAATTAACAATTTATTATCTCGTATATTTTTTTTATCAAAATGTTACACGTTACGTATCGACAAAATCGTCTTATAATAATTTTTTTTAGATTTTATCGGGTTTATCATCACAAACGACAAATCATCATGTTCACATTGGAGATTAAGATTTTTATTATGTGTATTACTAATATTTATACTATATAAAACAAGTTAACTCTTTATATATAAGGTTATAAATTACTTAAAAATAGTTAAATAAAACTGTTTTGTTTTTCTATAATAGATACGTGTAAAAAGTCACGTATATTTTTTTTCTCAGAATTGATATATAAAATTTAATTTGATTTATTTTTATTAACACAATGAACCCTTTAGAAATTTTCTTATGGATTTGGATGAACTGATTTATTTTCTATAAAGCTTATCAATTATTCATCCATTTTTTAGATATCGTTTTAATATTCAACAGAAAAATAAAAATATAATCAAGAATGAATCCATGACAAATTCACAAATATAATAAAAAACAAATATTATTATTACTTAACATCCACGGTTATTTTTAAAATATTTATAATATGATTTATAAGATTATTGAAAAAATTAACACAAATTTGACAAACATGATAAACATGTTATTTTTTTTATATATATTGAATATTATCATATTTACTATAATATCATTTCGTTTGAAAAATAAACAACGTCAGAATATCACTGTATGGTTAAATATTAAAAAAAAAATTCAAACATAAAATAAATGATATAACTTAATATCAAGCAGGTTTCGAGTAAAAATTTTATAATATAATTAAAATATTTTAAAAACGTATGATGAAATTTTTAATGTGAAGAATAAATATTTGAAACCAATAATATTCATAACACTATTCCGCTAATAAAAAAAATAATTATTCATTCGATATCAATTAATATATCAACTACCATCGGTCTATTTATTTGATAGTGTATTACTCTTTAATAATATAGCGCAAATAAATAAAATAAAGTTGTAATCAATAATAACTCGGTTTCGCGCGCGTATTCACGATATTATTGTAATAGATTATATTATTATTATTATTATTATATTGAATATCTAGATATCAATATTAAAATAATACATATGATTCGAAATAATGGTATATGATATCTTATATTTTATCGAGAAAAAAAATGTAATACATTATTATTATAATCACTTTCCTTTGAATATAATATAATATATGATATTTGAATTAATTTTTACTATGTTTTACTGTTCTATTTCTTCTATTTATAAATAAAAAAATTACAATAATTACGTATATATTTTGATTGATTACATTCATTTTATATATATTTAGTACAATTCGAATTAAAATAAAATTAAATGCAACACGTAATAAATTTGATGCATACCAATATATTTTTGAGTAACTTTCAATACGATATTCTTATCGAAGACACGATTTTGTCTATGTGATAAGATTACTATGGATACTTGAAAAACATTTGTTTGCTCTAAGATTATTATTTTAGCTCGATAAGAGTCAGATTTTAAGTTTATACATATAAATTTATATGTGTGTGTTTGATAAGGTCGTTCAGTATCTATTGTAAATATGCTGCCGTTTTCGATTTTCAACAAATAAAAAAAACATATATTACGCGTATGTGTATTTGTATCATTGTATAAGTGTTTTTATTTTTTTTTATCAAAGGCTTATTTGGTAATTATTATCTATTATCTTGACCGTATAATCCAGAATTTCGTGATTAAAGTTGATTCTCCACAGATTTAGAAACTAATTCTAAAAAATGTATTACTTAACAGATGTATGATGTCTAGTGATTACTGTTTCAATGATATATAATACTAATAAAATATTTTTAAAATTTAAATAAATTAACATTTCTTTTATATAACTTCAGAAATACTAAAATGTAAAAAAAAACACTTTTATTTTACAGCTGGAAAAAGTGTAATAATTTCAATAATCGGCGTATCGAATTGTTAATTTTAGACCTGGTTTAACCGTTTAAACCGGCGACGGGGGTAAAAATTGCCCTTATCGCTCGAGCACGAAAATTAATCGAGCTTCAAAAGCTCGCGACACATGTCTCGAAATATGTCAAACTAATTAATCCGATGCTTAACGGTCTACTCAAGATTTGAATTTGAGAATTTTACGCAAGCGAAAGGGACAAGGGGTGAAAGATTGATGCGATCAACTTAAGGGTAGGTTCGTGTACAAACGGAAGTATACACGTATAATATATATACGTGTATTTGTTTTTATTTGAACGGTTAATTAGCGCGGTTATAATTCACCACCCTTTAACGGTTTTCATTCAAAATGTTAATTTCGATGACGTTTCGCTTCGCCCTTTCGAGGAACTCTCGTTAGTTATATGCGAGTGCACCTTTGAAAAAGTGTCGTGACTAATTATTTCGAATATTTTACAAAAGTGTTTATAATGCTCGATCATCGTAATATTAATACGATTTCAGAAATTCTTGCTAAATAATAACGTTCAGTGATTTTAATCGCATTTAAGAATTCAATTTTAATTTTATGTTATTTTTTTTATATTTAAGCAACGATTTAAATAAATGATGAACAATATAAATATTATAAGTAACGAATAATAGTAAAATTTGTTAAAAAACATTATCTATTTTTAATATAATGTGATTAACATCACATAATATATGAAATTAATAGTATATTTCCATTTTAGACGTGAAAAAATATAATTTCTAATATAAATAAGTATTCATTTATATTATACAACCAATGAAAAATTAAAATGATAACAAATTTTGAAATTTATTATTAAAAAAAGAGTGAATGATTCTTGTCAGAATTTTCGAATCTTTCTAAATATATTTTTCGTGCCTTATTAAATTTGTCTGAAATTATTTTGTCAAATATTAAAAAAAACGTATACATATTTTTTTTTACTAAATATTATTTGTAATACAATAATTGAGATGTGATATATTATTTTATAATGAAAAAATAGTGATGTTATAGCGTTTCATTCGTCGAATTCAATCGCTTCATAATTCCAACAATGCCATACATAACTAAAATGGCTGCCTGTCATCCTTCCTTATGATGGCGGCTTGGCCCTACCCGCTGTTTTTTTTTCTTTATATATTTATATATATATATATATATATATATATAATATAATGAATGTATTTATTCATCTATATACATATATATAAACGTGTATATATGTCAGAAATTCTATATAAAAAATTAAGTAGCCGAATTATATTTCTTAAACGTCTACATTGAACAGAGACGACTTCATTTCGATATTTGTATAGGACGATAATGAAGTATGTGTTTTTGTAATTAATTAATTTACATCATATTAAATTGATTAATTAAAAATATGCTCGCTTTAAATTAAGACAATATTAATAAAATATAAGAAGTTTTTCTATTAAAAATAATATTTATTTGATATTTTTATTAAAAAAAAATGAATACAAATATATAAAATATGAAAATAATCTTAATATTTCATAAACTATCAATACTATTTCTTTTCAACAATAAAAATACTCACAATTTACTTGTTGAATGTAATTAATCATAAATAAACATATCTTAAATCGTGTATTCGATTACATTTATCTGTAATCGTAACTAATTAAACAATCTGCATGTTCAATATATTATTACCATATATATTCAGTTAATTAAAATAAAGATTTATTTTGTTATTTTCTACATATAAGGTCGTTTTATCAATTTATAAACATACAAACGTACATTTAGAATTATATAAATAATATATATATATATATATATATATATATATATATATATATATATATATATAAGTTTAATATGTCTATCTGTGTATAAAAGCTCCCCCAACGGTAGACGTCAATGTCAGCCGTTTTCTGACATGAAACGAAAAACTACTACGTGTACCTGAACAGTTTCCTTTTTCTAATATTTTTTTTTTATATACTAGAAGAAACCTTTATTCGTATATAAATATATCGATAAATATATATATGTATTTTGTATATAAAAGTCGGATAAAATTTTCGGTCTATTCCTACAACTGCTTATAATCATTCAAAATTGAGAATTTAATTTAATATATATATATATATAAATTTTATAAAAAAATAAATAAATTATACGTATCGATTATAAATACAGAAAAATAAATTGACTTTTTTGAACCAATAAATCTATTTATGAATTTACAAATAAGCTCGTTTGTAATGGAATAATAACATGATTCTTAGTGTTTATTCAATAAGAATTTTACGCGCTTTCATAAATCTTGTTATTTAATTAAATAAAAATGATTAAAAATATAAATTGTAATAAAATATTTATTTACTGATGTCGAAACAATTTAATATAAAATTAAAATTTAGATATGAATCCTATCTGTTAATATATTTTTTGTTACATATTATTTTTAGGATTGGTATATTATTTTAAGATGGTTACAAAATAATTTTAATAAAAAATATTTATATTCATAAAATATTTTTCCATAATTTATTTATGAAAATTTATAAAATCAATGAAAACAATTTTTAAATTAAAATAATAAATGGAATTAATAAAAAGAAGTTATTAAAATATTTATTTCAATAATTATACATACTTATAATATTTAAATCAATTAGTTATTTTCATTAAACATTTCATAATTTAATATTTTCGCCATTTTGAAAATGAAAAAGGCGACATTCGCAATAAGGTTAATTTATTTTTAGGGTGAAAAAAAAGTGCGTACTTTTTTTATGGATATATTTCATTTCCACCCCAATCCGATTATACGACGCCTGTTTGTTGAATTTTTGCTAGTGACGAGGGGTATTGGATTATTCATCTTTGGAATACAGAGGGGGATGCTACTTCGACTTCGTTAATCCAGGGTTGGTCGACCAGAATAGGGGTGGATCCTCTCAACAAGAATTAGTATCCGAAATAACGAAAAACATCCCCCAATCTCCGACCTCTCTCCAATTTGCCGCTTTTAGATCCCTCGAATATTTGTACTTGGATAAAAAAAATATTAACCGCCATCTTTTTTATATTTCACAATTAAAATATTATATTTTTTAATGTAAATTATATTTGTATAATTTTTGAATATTTCTTAAATCTCCATAAATTATACTTTCAATAATCAAATATAATAATCCTTCTTGTTCATCAAATTGTTGTATTTCTGAAGAATAATTTTAATATAAATTGAATAACAACACGTTTATTAAATATTCTTTTAAACTTATATAAAATATGAAAATATTAAAATGACCCAATATTTATTGTATGTTTGAAAAATAATTACAAAAAAGTTAAATTAGAATTAACAATTCAACGTTTTTATTATATTTTTGTTGTATAAATTCATAATTACATTATAGATATTCTTTAAATATTACTTTTTAATTATTATTTTTATCAAAATTATTAAATAATAGCTTTACTTTACAAATGAGAAAATTCTATGTTATTTTTATGATTTCTAATAATTATAATTAGATTTACGACACGAAAAATATTTTGCTCTAATAAAAAAATAAAATATAGCACAATTAAATGAAAAAAAAAATAATAATCTACAAAATTACAGACACACACGTAGACGATTACGATATTGCGAAGACGAAGAAAAATGACAATAAAACGTAATTTTGTACTCGTTCGCGCGATAATACAAATAATAACGGCGCAATTATATCGGATTATATGCGATAAATCTATATTTCTCCATAAATACTATGGGGGGCCGGTGCAATTATTGCAGTTTTTTTTACAAAAAAAAAAAGAGCGCAATAAAACTCGCATCGCGTACCGCCGTCGTGTTATTAGAGGCCGACATAAAGATTATGGCGATAATAATTCTTCGACAATAAAATTTCGTCAACATTGTTTATAATAAACCTTTGCGAAGCCTTTTGGCCACAATGTAACAATTTAGATTTCTCGCGATACACCGACAATTTTGTATACTTTTTGAATTAATATCCGCGAATTGTGCTGCACCTGTCTTTTTGTAATTGCCGAAATTATTTACACATTCATTTTGCATTTTCTTTTTAAATAAAAAAATATAAATTTTCTACCTAATTATTTTAATAAAATAATATATGAAACATGAAATCGTTAAAAAACATCACCTGTTTAAGGAATCTTAGATTAAACATTTATATACTAAGAATATTTAATTTAATTCTTAACTTCAAAATCATCATTGTATATTTCATACAATATAAAAATCGTAACTGTAAAAGTAACTGCAATTAAATAGTTTTTCAGCTAAATACTATAATTTAGTAATAAAAATATATTCATAATAATAAATAAAAATGTATATATGAATTTGTGAAACTTTTTACGACAAAAAAAATAGCAATCTAGTTAAAAAGGGAAAAAAATGAATAAACGTTTACTATTACTATACGGTTAAGTATCCGAGTCATTTTTGGGGTAATTTTTCTTTCTTCGAATGAAAATTTTCGAGGTGTATCGAATCTCGTGGCAGGGGTTGTAAAGACTAATAACTTTTTTTTATATTCACTAACACTAATGTATTGTAATGCGTAAATATAAATATATTTGTACAACTAAATATGTACGTGTGCATAGTAACATAGGGTTGGCAATATAATAATAATAAATTTTGGATAATTTTCAAAAAATGATACATTTTTAATAATATGGTAAATTATAAAAATTATATTTTTTATCATTTTTTATTGCAGTAATATTTTTATTGTAAATTTGAAAATTGCATGAAATGCAATTGCAGTAAAGAAACATGAAATGAAATAATGACAATGTAATATGCATAATAGACTTATTATGGTAATAAAAACTGTTGAAATTAGTTACAAAGTTTAAAAAATAAATTCAGATTTTTCTCACAAAAAGTTTCATATATATATATATATATATATATATATATATATATATATATATATATATATATATATATATATATATATATATATATATATATATATATATATATATATATATATATATAATTGCTAATTATTTAGTTATTTAAAAGGTAAAAAATATTAAACGATATTAACGAATATTAAAATTCTATATAATTATAAATCAAATGAAATTTAAATTCCACGTTTATTTTTATAAACACGAAGTGACAATATAGTAAAAAATAGTTATTAATTTAGCCTATTTACTTTTGATATATAAAATAATACATTTAATAATTATGACACATTAAAAATAAAAAAATATTATTTTAGATTCTTCATTTTTGATAATAATATATTATTATATTTTTGTGAAATTTTGACACACAAGATATATTATTTTTATAATTTCTTTTTTTTTACATAAATATATACATTAGAATTAAAAATATTTTTATTAATTAAAATAAATTAATAATTTAATACTGATGTGCACAATTTAATACTTATTTTTTTTAATATAAATTAATTTGATTTTCTAGAAATATTTTCCATTATTTCTATTGTTTAACCCTGTTTGACCGCGCGACATAGTCAAATAATTCAGAAATCATATTTACAGAAATATTCCGAGTAAAAAGGTAACACAAGTATTATGGCCACATCCGGCTACCCCCGTGCCAAAGGGGCTATGTCACGCGAGCCCATGTTACGTTTACGCCACGTGAAAAAAAAAACTGCCACACGATTGACCACGAAAACCCACGTAAATTGTTACAAGATGTACCATGTCGTCCCAAAATTAACCCTTTACGCGCCGACGACTTCGATTTACCGAAACCGGGTACGAAATGCTATACGCCAGATAGATCTTTCCCTTTTGGCGTGATAAGAATGTTATTACTATTATTATCAATTCGATTGTAGTTTATTGTAATTGTTACTATCGCAATTAATTCAATTTATAATGTGTTTATATCGCGTTTTAAGTATCGTAATCGTATTATGAAATATAGTAAAAATAATCTTCGACGTTGATTACAGATTTAAAATAATAAATATTTCATTACTTTAAAAATGTTGTATAATTCAATATCTTACTTGAAAATATATGATTAACCATATAAATATTAAAATAATTTTATACCACTCTTTATTAAAAATTTAAATTTTGATTGTTTAAAAAAATATTTTTTTTAAACATTTTTATATAATTCACAATCGAATATTGTATTTAAATATCACGTAGTTGTATATTATGTTATAATTATGAACTCAGTCAAACTTTTTTTTAATATATTAAAAATGGCCATACAACTATAGTCGTTAAAAACTTTTACCATATAAATAATATTTAATTATAGTTTAATTTTTGGAAAAAAAGTGTATATAACAACACTTTTTTTATTTTATTAATTTATAACGAATTTTAATTTCTTTGAAATATTTGCATAATGCAATTTTCATTTATTCAGATATATTTAATGTCGCATGCTTAAACTAAAACACTTGTCACATAATAAACGCAAACCTTTGGAAAGCAAATGCAATGTATTTAATATATATATATATATATATATATATATATATATATATATATATATATATTATAACGTATAAAATATGATGCTTAAATTAGCATAAAATATATATAATGTGCAATAAAAGCGTCTACGTGATAACAAATAGTGATAAAAATTTATTGACCACGTTTAATGAACCCATATCATTTTATGTGACGTCATTATATAGATTTTTTGAAAAAAAAATATATTGTGAGTATTAAGCAGTATATTAATTTAATTTTCAAATTTTAAAACCAAAATCTATAATATTTAAATTATTAAATATTTTATTTTTGTTATACTATCACATTACTCATCTATATAAGTTCATACTGAATGGATGTTTTAGAATCGGTGATCGAGGGATTTCAAAAGTTTGATCTGTGTGTGCACAAGGATTATTATTATAATATTTGCCTTTACTTTGCGACAGAGATCATATTGCGTCATATAACGCCAAAATTGACTTTTTGTGTTCGAAATACAATCCCTTAGATTTTGCAGCGGTCCCTTTCGTATCTAATTTCTTCAAAAAATATTTCTCAAAATCAAAAAAAAAAAAAAAAATCGGAAACGAAGCGCATAATTTTATTTCCGAATTTCTAAATAGAAAACGGTTCAATTCAACGAATCATAATATATGAGATAAAATATTACATTCCGAATGTCACGAATGAAACACTTACAAGTACACTCGTGTCCTATTCCTTTTTAACCGTATAATAATACGTAATGTGAACCTGTGTGTATGTGTGCGAGCGTGTTGGTATTTTTTCTCGGTACTTTTTCGCGACGACGAAATGCGGGGGTGGTTTTCCGAAAAGTCAATTTTGGTAATGGATAAGGGTTGTTTGCTGAGCTTATACTACCTCGTGTACGTTTTTAATACGGGTTTAAGTATACGCGTACATACGCACACGAATATATTATATGTTTAAAAATTATATATTTTATATTGCATATTTTTATACGAAATTGAAAATTTCCACCGAAACAATGATATATTGGCGGAAACGCTCCACGTTTACAACGCGTGGCTCATTTTTATGGAAATTTTAATAAATTTATAAGAACGTACCGAAACAATCTTGCAAAATATGAATTTATGCATTTTAATACGTTTTTTGTTTTATATTTTATATTAAAGACAATAAAGTATAATATAATAATATGTAAATATTCTTAGATGACTTTATCATACTTCAAATATATATATACCATATATATGTAAAATACTTGTCACGACGAAATATCATAAATTTACTAATTTGAATAATATTTTAACAAAAACATTACTGTTTTAAAATATTAAAGAAAAATAATAAATTGAAGATATTGAAATTATTTAACATATTTAATATAATCGATCAAATCCTAAACTCAAATAAAAATCTAATATATTAAATGTTTTAATAACAAAAAATATTTAAATTAAAAATATTCAACATTCCAAAATTGGAATAAAATTTTTAAATAAATACAAAAACGATTTGTATTAATAACAACAAAAAAAATTAGATTAAAAATGTCAATAGAATTATTATTTTAAAATTTTACTTCTATTAAATTCTTTAGATTTAATTTCTTTTTGATTATTAAAAAAAATCAAAAATTGTTATATATTAAAAAAAATATTTTATATACCTTTGAAACTAATAATGAATCCCTATTTCGGCAAATTTAAAATTAACTTTATATAGGTCGACGGTATTACTATTTATATAATACACATTACAATATAATATTTCTATTCCTATTATATATATATATATATATATATATATATATATATATATATATATATATATATATATAATAAAAAATAGCAATATCTATAACAAAATAGCAAATAAAATCTATAGTATTGTCATAAATTCTTAGAGAAACGAACGAAAATAGTATTTTTTTTCGACTAAAAATAGTTGTTTAATTATAGAAAAAGATTGACACGTAAATAATTAGGATTTTTTTGCATATATATATATATATATATATATATATATATGTTTGTGTGTGATTAATCGTCTCGAACGTGTATATAGGCGATGATACTTGGACACGCACGTGTGCAATGGCCGCCCGACACAACAAAAAAGGACACAAAAGGAGCTCTCTGCGGAATAAAGTGATCAATCCTCGCGGACAGGACTTTCGGGATAGGGGCCACATAGGGAATACACACATAAATGTATTTATACCTATATATAAAAATACGTATGTGCGAGCCACCGTTTTGCAAACTTTTCGTTCTGAAAATTTGCCGATTTTGTAAATTATTCGTTGACACCGAAGTCGTCGACATTTTTATTTTTAAGATGCATCTGAAAAGAAATTAAAATCGTAATACACGCTAAAATTTAATATTAAATAATAATAATTTATTATTTATATAGAATATATATATATATATATATATATATATATATATATATATATATATATATATATATTAATTTTCAATGTAACACTAAGAATTTAATAATAATATTCGTTATAAAAAAAAAGATTCTATTTTACAAAATGATAATTTACTAAGATTACAAAATGCTTTTAAATTATAATATATAATATATATATAAGTGTGTGTATTTTTTTTTTACTTTATTTATATATTAATTTAAGATTTTCAATTTTAATATCGTCGATCTAATAGAATATATAGTTTAAAATAATATATTAAAATATAAAAAAAAACACTTTTAGAAACTGCGTACAGATTTTTTACTTGTATAGATGTAGTAAGCAACTACAAGATATCTATTCTATTGTCATGTTCAAGTGTCCGTATTTTCTTTTTCTATTTCTTCTTCCCAAATATAAAGAAAAGTATATATGTGTATAAAACTATATATGATTTTATGTATAAGTCTACTATTTGATGAAAAACAAAATGTTTCTTCTTATTTTTAATAATAAAATATATATTTTTACAATTTATTATAAATTAAATTATTATTAAATTTTTATTTTTTTTTCAATTTTGTCTACACAAAATACAAATTGGAATACAATCAAAAGATTTAAACAAAGGTCATTATAATAGATTTTTATAGATAACTTCGTTGTCCATCGTCGGATGCTGCATCTAGGGGGGGAGGGATGAAAAGCGGTATCCTAAAAGCGGTTGCTTTTGACGTAAAATATACGGTGGGGGATGGTAATGGGGAGTGAGGAGGGAGGGGTCGATCAGTCATGTGGGTGTCAGCATTCCGCCCCCTCAGCCCTCAGCCTCCACGTCTGATTAACATTTCGTGTCGGCACGCCGCTGCAAATGTCAAATTACGTTAAGGGCGGCCCTATCTGCGGGCCTTCACGCCCCGCCATTTTGTTATAGAAAAATGCGAGCATACTCCTAATCAAATTACACACACACACACACACATACGCAATCACTCATAGACACACGTAATACAGGCAAATTGAAAAAAATCTAAAATCTTACTTATACATAAAAATTTTGATAAATGCGATTAATTTTTTATAGCAAATTAAATGTCAATTAAAATTAATAATTTGCAAAAAATATTTTAAATTCCAAGATTTTAAAAATAAATAATATTTTAATGATAACATTTTTTAAATTTAATATATAATATGAAAAAAAGGTTTTTATTTAAAAAAAAAATACATAAATGTCGCTATAAATTGAAATACATAGAGGCGCCTTAATATTTTAATTTATTAATCTCAATTAATTGATAAATCTGAAACTTGCTTGCGATAATAAAATACAATTTAATTTATACGTATCAATAAAATTATTTTAATAATAAAAAAAATGATTATTTAGAATATTGCTCTTATTATGAAATATTATGTATTAATGTGAAAAATTTGCCTAATGTTAAATGGAAGAAAAGCGACGGTTTTTCGGTATTATGAGGGTGAAATCGACAGATTACGGGTGATGAGAGCCTGAAAAAAAAATATAAAATGAGGGTAAGAGAAAAAGAAGCTTTCAGCGGAGCTTTTACGCGCTTATTACATTTCAGAAAACGTTGACGTCAATTCGCTCAAACACGAATACGAAACTCTAATATAAAAAAAATACATTAAAATATTAAAAAGGTCGTAAATACATTATAATTTTATTTTGATGTATATTATATAAATATAATACTGAATTTTGCATATATCTATACTGTATTAATAAAATTGTATCATTTTACAACGTGTATAAAAGTGACTATTAGAAAAAAAGCTAACTTGTTTCGTGAGACTGACGACTTAAAACTTAAAATGGCTTAGAAATGACAAGTCACAACAATTTCAATATTTTAAGTAAAACTTTTAAATGTAACAATATAATACTTTTAATGTTATATAATATTAAAAAAAATATAGATTATTTTACATCTTTATAATATATGTAGACAATTTTAAATATTTTATATTTTTAAATATTTTTTTATTAAATATCTTATTTTGTTAATTATATTAATTTATCCTTGAAAGTAATTAAATCATATATTAAGAATGTAATTTAAAATAATAAATTGCATGAAATTTTAAGTCACGTTTTATGAGCGACATAACAAGTTGCCATTTTATCTTATGACAAACATTTCTATAAAATAATATATATAAATAGTAATTTTTATTGAATATAATGTTTAATAATTTGTAATTTCGTAATGATTTATTAAAATATTTTAATTTTAAATTGTTTAATGTATGAAAATTTAATTTTATCGAATTAAAATTACTTTTAAAAATGTATTAAAATCATTTGCACTGATTTTCAAAAAAAAAATTCAATATTAAGTCGAAAATTAATTTAATGAAAAAATGTAATCTTTATAATTTAAAAAAGAAATACTAATTCAGAAATATTTTTATATCGTTTATTAAATGGATATATTTTAATATAGATTTTTTTATTAGCATAATTTAAAGAAAAAAATATGTAAAATTAAGAAAATGAAAATAGAAATTAATTAACAGCAAAAAAGTAAAAAAAACTGAATGAAAATGCAAAGTGAAGAAAATAAATGGGTAGTGTAAGATTGTGTGAAGCATCGTTTCTATTCCCCCCTAGACGGGTACATTATAAATGCAACTTTTTTTATCTATATCGTCACGCAATTTTACACGTGCGACAATAGAGCAGACCGACCGACCCCCGTGCACCCCCCTCTGAACAACTCTAATAAATAATTTTACATACATTTTGTTTGCGAGCGAACGACGCAAATAGCTTATTTTTCCACGTTTAATAATGCGAGCATAATCGTTTCAACATTTACGATGATAGAAAACAAGACGAAAAAAAATGGAAAAAAATGAGATGAAAATTCAATTTAATCAATAAAATATTAAAATTTTATATCGCTATTTAAAATGTAATTTTCCCTTATCTATTAAATTAACAAAATATTTCAAATTTAAATTGCAGTTTGGATCTTTAAAATATTCTTATATATTTATTGAAAAACTTTGATTGCGATTTTGTTTATTTAATTATCCAAAAATAAGTGTTCAAATATTCGAATAATTATGAATAGTTACTGTCTAACCTTTAATTAACCTTTAGTCGTTGTGAGTAATGGCATATTTTTAAAATTATTTTTTTCCACAAAATACATTGAAATAATTACTATTTATTTTTTAAATTAGGTAATTAATGATACTTATTGTTATTTGTTTATTATATAATATTTTTTTTCTAATTCTGATTAAATTCTGATTGCTTTCGAATATAGAAATATAAAATTAATTTATACCAATGTATGAATTAAATATATTTTCTATATAAAACATTAATTACGATTTATAAAACAAAAAAAAATCGATTCAAAACTAAAAAAATAATATTAAAAAATTCAAGGATAATTCTAAAATTATAACCGAAAGCGGCTAAAAGCGTTTTTACACTGAATTGCGACCACTAAAACTGTCGTATATTCGAAAGATATTATCTAAAACTTAAGTAAATTCTATATTATTTTTTTTCCTACTACCAGAAAGGGTATATACGAATAGGGGTGGCAACAAAGTTGACACACGACCGCGACATTAATATAGAACTACCCTACGACAAAATATATATATATATATATATATATATATATATATATATATATATATATATTTCTGACGATTCAATTAAAGTCCGTTCCACTTCGGAATTTTGACTTTTGGCTTTTTTTTTCGACGTCACATTGTAATTTTTCCGGGGAACACGAGTGGAATAATATAAAATTACGACGCGGGATTAACTAGACGATTCCGAATCGCAATTATTTCTATCGGCTAATCCGCCATTATTGCAATGGCGGCGTTGCGATATTCAGCCAAACTAATAATAATTGTAATTTTTGTTTATTAACGTAGGATGAGCAATGCTGAAATAAAATATATTCGCTCTTCACATTTTTTTTGTGTATATTATTATTATTATTATTTTAAGTATTGTATGTGTAATCAGTTTTTGTAAATATTGCATAATAAAGTTTTACGCAATATGATACAAATTGATTTCGATGTTTCGAACGAACGAAATCGATGATGAAATATTATTTGTTTCAAATTGAAGTGATTTTTATTTTATTGAAAAAAAAAATTTCATTTTTGTCTATGAAAGATAATTTAATAAATTGCTGTCGGATTAATAAGAAACGGGATTAAAGATTTAATACTAAACAATTTACTAGGAATTTTTAAACAATTTTATAAGAAAATAAATATTAATTATTTTTTTAATTCATTCCATTAATTAGTTTTAATATTTTATATAATTTTCAAATATTTATTTTACCGATAAAATGTTTTTTACTCGAGAACTAAACCTATATATATATATATATATATATATATATATATATATATATATATATATATATATATATATATATATATATGCTAACTATAAAATCGCTTCTAGTAAAAATGTATCAAAATATTGATTAAGAAATCGTTCTTCTTCCGTCATAATGATTTATTGAAAAATAATAAAAAAAAAATAGTGCGTTAAACCCTTTTTTATATTATTATATTATACATTATCGTACATGTATTTTATATCAACGTCAAACATTTTACATTTGTTACAAAACGGACAGAAAGAAATGACGTGTACACCGGTGAGTTATGTCGGTGAATATTCGACTTTTTTCTTTTTTTTTTATTTAACAACGTTTATATATTTATTTAGCTATTTATTTTTATAAACATCGAGATAAAGCGGCATTCAGATGATTTTAATATTTTTATAAGTGTACTACGATTTTTATTTTTTTTCCAACGATTATTATCAAAAATGCACACACGTATTAATCATGTGTTTTAATATCGTTTCTAATATAATTTTGTGTATGTGTGTGTGTGTGTGTGTGTGTTTTATGAAATAATCCATGTCTGGACAACAGCTGTTGCTTTTGACCGTTGTCTGCGACATATTGGTCATCAACCCTATCTCTGCAGACAAACGAATCACCCTTTAGATTAAATTAAATGTCAAAATTTCGGCAAACTATTTCAGAATATCTAATTTTTATATTTAAAAAAATATGAAATTTCTATGATATTAGAACTATAAGATAGATTAAATAATCATAAAAGTCTTAAATTATTTTTTTTATTCTTCATAAAAAATATATATGGGAATTAAATTATATTTATATTATATGTAGTAATTATTTCAATTTATAACAATGAAATTCATTTTTTTTAATGTCGAATATCGGATTTTATGGTTAATTATAAATTTTGCAATTTTCTAAATGTGAAATTATTTGATACAAAATACTATATACGATTTCTCGTGTAAATATTAACACATTATAGCGCAACATTCGCGAAAAGCACACATCTCGAATGACATAAAAGGGTTAATTCATAGTGAATGAATTGGGGGGCGTCGACGCGTGATATAAAATTACGCAGAAAAGTGGATTTGAGTAACATTTTTATTTTTACATACACACAATTTATTTCGCTTTTCATCCGGATTGCTAATGAATAAATGCGAAAGCAAAAAAAAATTCGACTTCAGCACGTGACGAAATGAGACAAATCGTCAATTATGCGGTTGACAAATAGGACGTGCTTAATGATTTGTGCGAGCGGATCAAGACAAATAGGATTTTACTAGGAATAGGGTAAAAATGAAACTAATTTAACGAAGAAAACTCAATAAGTAAGATCGATCTAAACTCACTGTCTGCGACTAATTCTACACTTCGATTATTGTAACAACAACAATAACAATAAAAAGAACAATATTAAATACGCGCTTAATAATCAAAATGTCGCCTAAAATTATTATTTTAATATTATTTGTAAATATTGAAAATGTTAATTATAAAAGACAATCAATATGGTCATTTTTTTTTAAATTTTATTTTACAATAAGACGAGGAAATTTTGCCGTCGTCAGTAATTGATTGATTCGATTTGTCGAAAGTTTCCTAGAATAAGAAAGAGGGTTAATAATTGCGTCAACGATAGATATTAATTTATAAATAATGTATCTATTGTCGACATTGCAACCCTTTAATAATGTGATCCGTTTATTTTGAACGATCATAGTAAATTCCTAAAATAAAACTGTCAATTCTTGATATAATAATTGTACACAAGCATTTGAAATTATTCCATAACAATAAATTACTTTTAAATCATTTAAATAATTATATTAAATATGTTGTGCTATTTAAATAATATCGAACTACAAAAAGAGTCCCGAAATTTTACTTTTTAAATTTAATTTTACATTTTTATGAGTACAAATACGGTAAAAATATTATTTTTTTTTATTATGAAATTCATATTTTTCTTTAAATTATTTGTTCTACATAATTATTTTTTTTTTTGGCAAAAAGTTTAAACTACATTTTCAATATTAAATATCATTAAATCGTATTAAACATCAAATTGAATATTATTTTAAAATTTATTCAATATAAAAATAATTATAAAAGAATTTTAAAATACTACTCAAAATAATTTGTTATTAATTTATGTATAAGAATTTAACCATTTTATATATATTTTAGCACCAAAATTGCCTCCGGCTACGTTAGCTGAATACGGTGCTGGTCAACAAACTTCGCTAGACGTTCAAGTGGGTGGTAATAGACCACCCTGTATCAACTTGCAAGCTAACTCTCTGTTAGCGAACTCATTATTAAACTTGAACAATACAGGAAGAACCAATTTTACAAATAAACAGTTGACAGAGCTGGAGAAAGAATTTCACTTCAACAAATATCTGACGAGAGCGAGACGTATAGAAATAGCTTCTGCTCTTCAGCTGAATGAAACTCAAGTGAAAATTTGGTTCCAGAATAGGAGAATGAAACAAAAGAAGAGAATCAAGGAGGGTTTGGTTGTGACTACGGAAAATTCGGCAGGCTCTCCAACGGGAAACAATCCTCAGGAACAATCGCTCGGAGGTGGTTCCAGCGAAAACAGTCGTGAATCCAATTGAATTGTAGTGAAAGTATAATAATGAATCAGGCTTCGTTTATGGTTAATTTTAATTAGTAGTTTATGAAACGTTGTTTGTTTTTCTTTCTATTCATATAATAAATACGTGTCAAAAATTAGTTACTTCAGGTTAGGGTCACCGTTGTCGAAATTCTTGAAATATAAAATAAAATATCGAAATCATTCATATTATTAAATGGACAAGTGCTTAAAAATATAAATATGGTACATAAGAATTAAAGTTTTAATTTGTGTGTGAATTGAATATTCATTTTTCCATAATTACAATAATAATAAATCTAAATTATCAATGTGCATGCAAAATAAATATACAATATTAATAAAATAATATATCTTCTTTTTATTAATTAAATAAATCGTTATCTATTTGAAAAGATTTTAGTGCAAACGGAAAATGAAAAAGGTTATAAAACAACAAAAAAATAA
Organism: Leptonema lineaticorne; assembly: GCA_024500535.1. Lineage (NCBI taxonomy): Eukaryota > Metazoa > Arthropoda > Insecta > Trichoptera > Hydropsychidae > Leptonema > Leptonema lineaticorne. The sequence continues at coordinate 3,183,066 of JANIJI010000059.1, read as the reverse complement.
TTTAAATCAAATCTATGATGTATAAAATTTATATATTTTTAATAGTATAACATTAGTAATCATTATTTTCTTTGTGTAGCAATTGTGGAAATTACTAAATAATTATGTAATAAAAAACATAAAGTGCTCAATTTCAAGTATAGACAATTATTACTTATTCAAATAAACAATTTATTGAAATAAATTTATAAATTGTTTACTGTCTGAAATTTTTAAAAATATAATTTTATTTCATCCTATAACTAAAATAAATTATCATTATGTAATAAATATTTGAGGATTTTTTCAAAAATTTTAATCATATTTTTAAATTAAAATAAAACATTTTAATTAAATAAAACTACCTACAATTTTTTTTAATAAAATTTTGATCTTCAATATTTTTAATTCTTTATATATTATTTTTTATAATTGCTTTCAATTAATAATATTAATTTATATGCAATTTCAACAATATTCATCCATTTTAATGATTATATAAATGAATGTATTGATTTTAAAATGTAATTTAATATACATATGCACGTATGAATGATTAGTCAATTGAAATAAAATAAGTTGTAATTATGTGAAATATTAATTTCTTCATATTTATAATAGAATTTTAATATTTGTACAATATATATGTAAATACTTTAATTTGTATACTGATATTGCTTTATATTTATTATTTGAATATTTTTTTCTGTTGCATCATAAAGAAAATTTTGTAAAAGTTGAAAATATATATTTAATATTTATTATATTGTAAGTTCAATTTTAATAAAGTGACATCTAATAAAAATTTGTACTACTAATATAAAAAAAAAATGGAAGTACATTTCCTTTTGATAAATAACCAAGTTCCACTTAAATTTATAATTTTTATTAATAAAATGTAAATTTTAATTTTATTTAATTATTTTAAAAATTTTCAGCTCTGATTTAAATTCATATATTTATCTTAAAAAAGTACTTTTTAAAAGATAATATAGTATTAGATATGTATATAGATGTCACTTTTCAATAACAATTTTCTAACATGTATTTAGCAATAATATAAAACATATAAATCATTATACTTTTACCTAAATTCATTGTTATTTCTTATGATAAATTTTTCGTAATATATCTTCTGTGATATTTAACGTATAATGGAAAAAATCGATAATATTCTTTAAAAATAGTATGTCTTATATAATCCAATTTACAAATTATTTTGTATATCAGTCTTTTTTTTTTAATATATTGATTTCCGGCTTATGTACTAAAAATACATATTAAAAGTGAATTAAACTAGTTAATATGCAAAGAATGTTCCTGTAAACCGAATTAATTGAGATGAAACAATGTTAGTTCGTTTTGATTGTGATGAAGAGAACGTATTATATTATAAATATTATTATTAATATTCAACCTTAGATTAAATAAGGTGTAAATTTAATTTCAGCATAATTATGTACAAAGGTAAAGAGAATAGATAGTGTGTTGAATAAAAATAAATTATATGTGAAAATGCGTAATTTTATTTTCTACCCTCTGCATAATATTTATATATAATAATAATAATAATAATAATAAACAAATAAATGAAAGACATATGTAAGGGCATTAATTATTTTTCATCTTTATGACACCATTTACCTGATAATAAGAATATTCATAATAATAATAAAATACATACACGTGTCTGAATTTCGTATTTCAGTTAAAAATTTTCATCATTTCATTCACAACACATCATGACACAAACAATCAAAAAATACAATGACGATTGTAATATACTTTATTTTTTTTTTCATTTTGCTATACACCATGCAAAAATAGTCTTTTCATAATTATGTATTCGTTTAATATATATATAATAATACGAAACTAGGCAATTTCGTTATAAATAATTAACGAATTCTATATATTTATGAATCATTATGGTGATGGTAAATTAATGTATAAATATTATCATATATATATATATATATATATATATATATATATATATATATATATATATATTATATATATATATATATATATATATATATATATATATATATTATTTATATATATATATATATATATATATATATATATATATATATATAGGATGTTTTCAACTTTCATTCGAATATATATTTATATATATATATATATATATATATATACAGTTATGGAAAAAGTGAAAAACACCTTTCTACAAACAACAACGAAAATAAATTTATAATGATTTTATTTTATCAAGTAAAACCATTTTTATATTGTATACAATCTGATTTTATGGTTATGATATTTTTTTTTAATATCAAAAATAGTGATTTAAACAAGTATTTATAAGAAAATTTTACTTTCAATATATTTTCATCCAATCTAAAAAAAAATATATATAAATTTAATTGATTTGAATAGGAACTATGGATCAAAAAAAAAGTAGAAAATAATTTTCTGTGTGATAACGATTTTCTATTTTCTTGATTATTCATCTCTATTATGAATGTGAAATAACCTTTAATAAAAAAAAAAGTAATGATATGTGAACAAGTAATATAATATATATGAAAAATATAATATTTCTACTTTTTTTTTGTTTTAAGAATATATTGTTTAAAATATTGAACTTTTTCGTTAATTTTCAACAGTATCGATTCTTTTTCCACAACTATATATTTTATAAATAAATAAATAATATATATATATATATATATAAATCGTTCTATTTTTTTGCAATATATGTATGTATGTCACATTATTCATTGTACACTCGTTTTAAATTCAATTTTATTTAATGAATAAAATATAATGAGATATTATCTCTTTTTCTATTTAACCTTTATACACAAGTTTTTGAGGTAAATTTTAAATATTAGAGTTTCAGTTGTGTAATTATTAGTTCAATAATATGTGGAGTTTTTTAAATACATCTGAACTGTTCAAACTACGAATTAGAGAAAAATGTTATAGCTATTTTTTATATCTCAAAAATTTACAACCTTTCATTTAGTGTGTATGTACATCAATATTAATCATGTAATTAAATGTATATATTACTGTAAAAGTTTTAAACTTCAATTTTATAATGTGATTATAGTAATTATTATAGCGTAAAATAAATAATGAATTAATTATATCAGAGCATATAGTAAATTCAATAAAAAATTCAATTATTCTTCTATGGATATATCTACATTCAGCTAAAAGTACTAACATTTTAATCGGTTTTAAACTCGTAGAGTAATATATACATTGATAATTATATTTTAATTTAATTTATAAATGTATTACATGTATATTTAAATGATACCGTTTAATATAAATTAATATAATAAATATTCAACAATTATAATATATATTTCAAATGGAATCAAATCATAAAAAGGGGTGAACTCAATTATTTGTAAAAAATGGACATTTTATAAATCATGATAAATTTCTAAAGGCCACACATTTAATAAAAATATTTCATCGAAACATAAAATATCTACCCTCATGCATTTTTTTAATTGTCTTCTTCAATTTGAATAAAATTTAATATCATTGATAATTTTGTCAATATTTTTAATGTCTATATCAAAAATATCAAAGTAAAACTTGGCTGAGTTTTCTCATTTTTTTTTACATTAAGAATATTATCCATATTAAAAATCATTCCGATAAACTCAGTAGCCACACTAAAATTGATATTTTATGATCACTTTCACACATAAATGAACTTTTTAGCAATATTTATTGGATGTAATTTTATATATTCACAAAATAAATAAAAAATTGGAACATAATTTATTAATTAAAAATCTTTAGCGATATTAAATATTATACAAGCTGTTGATAACTAATAAATATATTACAGTAATAAAAACCTATTAATAAGAAAAAAAAATACAAATAATTACTGGTTCCATTTTTCATACATACCTACTAATGCTACTGAATAAACAATATACATTATATAATTAAAATAAAATGCCAAGTTTTCACATATTTTAAAATATATATAAATAATATTAATAATAGACGTATTAGGAATAAATAAGTATAAAAAATGATGTTTTATTGTATTAATATCTGAAGTTATAATAGGGAATATATATATGGGTTAAAATATGAGTAAATAACGATATTTTTAATGAAGAAAATTCTCTACAATTCGCAAAATTGAGGACGGGTTTCTTACATATGTATATAAAATATTAGCTGAAAAATGCTGGGGTTTTATTCTTCAATCTCGTCGAAGCCATTATCGCAATATTTTATATTTTTACTCAATTTTCGTCAATATTATATATATATATATATATATATATATATATATATATATATATATATATATATATATATATATAATTCTATAGTATTAAAAACGAAACTCAAAATAAAACAATTTCCAAATTATTATAATATTTCAATACATATAATCTGATATTTTATTCCGTCTATTTAATTAACAAAGTGCATATATTTTATTAATCATCTGATAATCTAAACATTGAAATTTTAATTACACGAATTGAGTGCCATATATAGTTTGTATGTATACAATTTATCGACGACATGCGGTGACATTTTATGATAAAAGACTCTTTATATTATATATATTACCGATGGAATATTTATTTTATTAAAATACACATTAGAAAGAATATTTAAAGGCTATATTCTCAAAAATAATAATACAACTAGATTTAAAAAGATAAAACACTTTTTTCTGATGAAGTTCTATTACTCCTTATAAGTGAGATAAATATATGAAAATGTTTTTTAATCCTATTTCAAATAAAATTCTAAGCACATCACCAATAATTGCAATTTTGCATAAAATGTGAAAAAAATAATATATAGGATATTTCTCATATCTCATATTTATGAACCGCATGCCATTGTAATTTTTATATATTTTTTTAAATATCTTGATTAATATATTATGACTGGTAAATTGTTACACTATTAAGCTTTATACATAAATCTCATAAAAAATATTTTGTCGAAGGAATAAAATCCATCCTTTAATATATTAAAATATTTACTTTGATGGTCAATGTAAAATTTAAAACAAACAATGATAACATTACCACTTTCTAACAAATAAATATATATTTATTTAATTAAATATAGTATGTAATCTGTTGATTTTTATTTCTGTAAATATATATATATATATATATATATATATATATATATATATATATATATACATTAAAAGGGAAAACAAGCCAATAAATTGTTTAATTACGAGTATAACGGTTAAGAAATATATTAATGTATATATTTTTTTCTTTAATAATTGGTCAAATTTTTTCTTCACTATTAATTAATTGAAATAATTCTCAGTGTTGTATTTTTATGCACGTTAAAGAAAATATTTCAATAAGTCCCCCAAACGTGTTAACAAAAATCCTTTTCTTGATTACAACAGTCTTTTTTTAATGAACATTTTTTTTTAATTCAATCGAAAAACGATGAACTACTAATTTTTTGTCTCTCTTTCAAAATCCACACTTTCACTTTAACATTCATTAATCGTAATTTTTTAATCAATCTTAAATTAATGTCATTATCATTTATAATTTCAGAGAATTGCAATCTTACATATACATTCTATATTGTGGAGCTAATCAATATATATATAGGTATTAAATCTATAATTGTATTATTCAATGTATTGCTTAGTTTAAAAAAAAATGTGAAAATAATTGAATTGAGGATAACAACTTCTTAAAATATATTATTATAAATATATAAAGTAAAATATGGAGATCTCTTTTTTTCCTAATATTAATACATATATAAAAATCAATATATAATTAAATAATAAATATGCGTTATATTCATATAAATGCATACAAATTAAGCATATATAAAATTAAATAATGGCTATTTGATATGAAATACAAATTAATTACAAAAAATTGGCACAAATTTAATATTTGGGAGACGTTAAAACATCTAACTATAAATAACTTCATATTTTCTTAGAATTCGATCAATGATGAGCTAATATTTTATCTAAAAATCTTCATTAATATTACATATTGTAGAAAATTATCAGGCAATTTATGAAATCTATAGTCCAATTTATTAGTATGTAAGAAATAAAACAAAAAATGCATTATTTGTTATTATTAATAAATTGAAAGATTTCATACAATTCAGAAATTATTTGAGTATTTTAAGATTATAAAAAGTAAATGAAATTAAAATGTCTTAATTATATTTTCATTATCATCATATATTGTTATTTAAATATTATAATATTACAGAAATTCTTTCATTGATATATGATATATGACGTTTTATTTTTAGTAACATGATCTAATATTTGTTCATAGTTATTGAAATGAACCTTCAATATTTATATGAAAATTTAATAAACGATTATCAGTAGAAATAATATATGGTTTTAGAATATTTCATTCATTTCCACTTATATTTTTTTCCATCATATTGTGAAGATTTTTCAAATAAAATATATTCAATTCAGTATCTATTTACATTAAATTATTTAATGATATTTTGTAATGTATATATTATGAATTATGTTTATGATATCGTAAAATATTTTCATGTTACTACGAAAAATATTAAATTATACCATAAAGATAAATTGAAATGAACTACAAAAGGAACGATTTTCCCAGGATATTTTAATAAAGACATACTGCATTGCACTATATGTATATATATATTGTATAATATATTCGACCATGTTGATTTTATCATCATATATAGAGACAAAATACAATTTTTGTCCCTGCAGACTCTTCATCTTAAAATCTACACATATATAGAATTATCTATATTGAAAAAAATCTTCAATGTTACAATACAGTATAAAACTATATGTAATTAACTGAAGAGAAACGGTTTTATTTTGCAAGCAGCTATACGAATGACGTAATCAATATTTAACAAATATAATATATTGCGCAATGTAAACTTTATTCCATTTAAATTACATAATTTACTCATTTTAATACTTTGATTGTTATCATTTGCCTTTTCTTCGTTTATTTTTCTTAAGTTAAAATCTAAGAACACAAGAAATTTGATATACAGTATATTCCTTTCCGACTTTCAAAATCAAGTCGTACTTCATTAATTCAGTTCTCTTTCAACGGCATAAAACGCTGATATTAATATTGTGTGCCTCTTTTTCACATTATTTGTTTTTATGTTTCAATATATTCGATGTAATCATTTACAAGGAACGTTTATATGTTGTATATTGCTGCTAACAAGTCGTAGAATTTTGAATACATATCAAATAGCCATAGCAACATTCACAGATATAGGAAAGTTACTGTCAAAATTGCTATGATATATACAATTTTTGGAATCACAAATGTCGATGCTGAGTTCCAACCACATTCTATATCATTTTTCAGGACCTGAAAATAGTTAGATAACTAATTGAACATCGCTTTTAATCTATACAAAGAATAACAATATATCAAAAATTAATGAATAAAATCAAAAGAACAAGAAAGAAGTTTTTTTAATTGATAGTGAAAATTTGCAATTAAATAAAATATTAAATTGTAATAGTATATATAAAGAAGAGATTGTGTAATATTTATATTAAAAATTTTACATATTTTTCACACAAATATAAATATAATTTCAAAATGCAATATAATAAATTATTCTTCTTATAATTATTTTCTATATTCAATCATGAAAACATATATTAAATTATTTAATACTAAGGAATGTATTATGAATCACAGGAATAATTATGTTTATATTGTAACAATATATTTTTTTTATTTATGATATTAAATTACTGCAACTAATACCACTTTCACATTAATCTAATGTACAATAACATTAATTTTACTTACATCAAAAAGTGAAGTGTTATCTTTGTTTATACATTTTGCCTTTCGTAGATCATCTTCTGTGGTCATACACATATCTATCATTGTGTCTGTACATAAATATTGACGCCTTTTCCTCTCCCAGACTTCAATCCATCTGAAAAAAGAAAATAAGTAAAATTTCATAATCATTTTAATAGAATATTGAATTATATTTTTTAATTGTTCTGTTCGATTTAGTATTAACTATTAAAAAAGAAAATAAAATGCGTTTATATTTGTTTTACTTTCAAAACTAAATAATCATAAAATAATTAATTACTAAAATATTTTTTATTTTTTTTAAGTAAAAAAATTACTATGAACTTCAATATTATCCATCAACAATATAATATTCAAGAATCTGTTTCTTGATGTATGTATTATTATTATAAAGTATTTGAAATCTATTAATTTTAAAATTAACATTTTTTTTATTAAATAATATCGAATTATCATTTTTATTGATACTATTATACTTTGTTTTTGTCGGACAATAAGAGTGTAAACATAAAAAAATCTTAGATTTGAAATTATCTTGTTGGTAAATATAGAAATATTTGAAAGGTTGCTTGATAACTATGAAGTGTTATTTTTATTCTGTCTATGAAATGTGACAAAATGCTTACCCAATATCACAATCACATTCTAATGGATTGTCTTCTAAATATATAGCTTGAAGGAAAATTTTTCCTGACATTCCTGGCCATTCGCCAGTAGAAGGGTTTGCTACGCTGGCTAATCGATTATGTTTCAAATCCAAAGTAATATTCCTTATTCTACCCGCTTTATTGAATACAGCTCGTTGTATATTTGTCACACTAGTATTTCTAAAAGCAATTCTTAGATTTGGATTGTGAAGACCCTAAAATTGATATTGAATTATTATATTTGATAGAAATATTAAAATGGCATTCTCTTATATTAAAACGTACGCTCAAAATGTTATCTGCTATACTTTTTAATGCTTTTCCACTGAAAGTAATATTTAGTAGTTTAATAGGAAAATCTCCTTGCATTTCAATACCAAGATTAGTTTTTTCGTCTTTTACCTATGAAAAAAAAAATTTAACGAATTTATCAAATTAAGATATATAATTAAACATTTGTTCCATATACCTTTATCCAGAGGCTTTTTAAACCTGCATTATATTGTAATAAATTTGGTAGATTAAACTTTCTTATTTTCGTATAAACGGTAATGATAAGACTGCGAAGTGATTGCATTTTTGCTAAAGCTCCCATCTTAGAAAATATAAATAATTTTAATTAAATACATTATTAATATATACATTTTAGATTAAATTATATCTACCTCAAACGTATTTAGACGCAATGATGATATATCTAAATGTTCCAATCTATCTGCCAAACCAAGCAAACTATTGTTAGTCAATGTGGTAATTGGATTACCAGCAAGAGATATCCATCGTAAATGTGGTAAAGAATGGGTGACCTGATATTGTTTTCATAGTTAAAATAAAAGTATTTTATTTATATATTATAATATATGTATCAAATGATGTAATTACCACTGGTACAGTTGTCAAATCATTATTAGAAAGATCAAGATATCTGAGTTGAGTCAAGTTTGTTGCTGTATCTGGTGGTACAGATGGCAAATCGTTGTTCGATAAATCCAAACTTCTCAACATTGGAAGAGGAAGTGATGGTACCTGTCATGATATAAAACAAATTATATATCAATAATATTTATTTCAAACTAAAGAAAACATTTAATGTTAATGATATAATATTTACAATTGAAAGGAATCAATATTGTATCAATGATTTAGAAGACCCACAAATATTTTTATGTATTATATAATTTACTACATGTCTAATAGGTAAAATGAACTACGAACTTTTGTTGGATTCTAATGTCAATAAATGCGTTTTTAAACATTATTAACCTAATTAGATTATTGTAATCATGATTATCTGATAAAATATAATACAGAAAAGGTACGCAGGAATGGAGGTCACCATATATACATATGATTTATAATGAGCTTAGATCCGATCACGTCATGAAGGTTACCATACTGTACCTCATCACAAATTAATATCCATGGATCAGCATCTTCCCGATTTTCGGACAACTGTATATTGAAGATATAATATAAACAAAAATTTATATTGCTTAATTTTCAGCTATAAATGATAATATTTGTTTGTGTACCATTCGAAAATACTTTTGGTTATAATTTACATAACGTAAACATCATACAATTACCAATGTTTATGATATTTTAAAATAAATACATATACTTACTGCTGTTAAGCTAATGTTTCTAAGTCCAAGGTGTGTCAGTCTATTTTCTAATCCCTGGAAAGTTCTATCGCCTCTTCCAAAAGCTAATGGACCATTATGACTTAAATCCAACCATGATAGTCTGGGAAGATTGCCCAAAGTTCCTCCATCAACTCTAACTAATTTATTTTCTGATAAATCTAGCCATGATAAAGACTGTAAAAAAGTTTAACGTTATTTAATTCAATATAATAAAATATTTCATTTAAATATTAATTTGAAAGATAAAATTAACTATGTGAATCAAACATAATTATGAAATCAAATGTTAGACTGTCATGCAAAATAAAAAAATAAGTTATGCATTAAATTAGTCACAATATGAAATAAGTGCTTTTAAATATTATAGTCTTCAATTTGTTTCATATCATTAATTAGTAAAGATCATAGAAATTTTTATTGGTTACAAATAAGATATTATCTACATATTGAAAAGCACTACAATTAAATAAACAAAATATCTGATGAATGATGATTCAAAGTAAAACGAAGAAAAGTCTGATGCGTTAATCTGTAGATATTGTGAACATGCATATCCTCATAGTCTGACCTTGAAAAATATTTCGTGTCTTGGTTGATTTTTAAGTTTTTCTTGTTTCTGATTAGAATATGGCCTTTTCACACTGTGGTATGTATAATCTTGATATTCGCTTCCTGGCCTTTGCCAATCACTGGGACGCTGTTCCATTTCATTTGATCATCATCAATATTATATACAACATTCAATATTTTACTTGCAATAGCAAAGAAATAAAGCAATATTTTTATTAAATTATTTGTACATGTAAATTTGTGTTGAAAATGAGTCATCTTTTATTTGCCTTTTTAATTAATATAAAATACAAAAACTTTAATATGAATTTTGTTGTAAAATATAATGGTACCTTAGAATACATTATTAATTTATTCTAGATCTCTAGATATGTATCACATAACAAATTTTTCACATAAGGAATATGGATAAAATTAAAAATCTAATATATACTCATTTTAACTTGCACAAGTTTTATATTATGCCATTTTCTATGTACTGAAGTACTATTTTATGATCCACTTTACAAAGTATCATTTGTTTATCACATTCCTCTTTTATAATGTTATTTCTCAAGTTACAACTATTAATAATAATTAAATCATGTTTACAATCCATTTTCAACAACCAGATAAATATGCACAAATACACAAGCCAAAAAATAAGCAAATTACAATAGACTGTGTCACATCATACGAATATAATATTAATATGCTAATAATTATTATAATTTATATTTAAAATATTATTATGATTACCAATAAAACACACAGCATAATAATTATATGTATAATAATAGTATACCCTGAACTTCTGTAATAAATCGCTGCTTCCAACGGCCGGTATATTATTTCCTTTCAAATCGAGTTCCACCAATGACGCTGCTGCACCCATGGAGAAACAATTTGTCGGTATACGAGATAAATCATTAAAGGCCAAATTCAGTCTAAAAAAATGTAAATAAATTAATAAATAAAAAAAAATATATATTTATTATTAAATGATTATATGACGATTGTCATATTAAATTTATATCTTTTATTGTTTATATCTTGTGCATTTGTGTGCCAATAAAAATTTTCTTAACTCTAAATGTGATCATACGAAACATGAAAGTTGCACTTAGTACGCTTAAAGATAATAAATGTTTCGTTTTATCACAAATTTTGCAGAAAAAATTAGAATTAATAAGGAATAAAAGTGAATAACGACATTGCTACATTTGAATCAACAATAAATATATGACTACTTTCTTTTTCTGCTTTAGTAAAAAAAATTGAAACATTTTTAACGATACATACCTTTCTAAATAATCTTCTGGGAATAAATTATCTGGTAGTATTTTCATATCGTTGTGAGATAAATCAACTATCCTTAGAGACTGCAGACCTTTGAATATTTCTGATGGCATATCATATAACATGTTATGTGATAAATATAACATCTACAATTTTTTTTCAACAATAATTAGATTTCCTTGATTATATACTATAAATAATCTGCAAACACCATCCTGCTTACATATAAATTAATACTCAACAAACTATTACCAATAAACCCTAATAGAGATAATTAAATAAAATTTATATATCCTAAAAATCGATAAATATAGAACTAGAATTAATATCCGATTGGAATGAAGAGATTTATTTAAAGTGACCAAATCTCATTCCGGATTATGTACGTAATTTAGAAGTAATAAATTATCTATTAATAAAAATATATAATTAATAAATGATTTAAAATGATACAAGCAGGAAATGTTTGCAGTCGGACATATAATTATAATATTGACCTGCAGTCTTTTCGTGTTCTTAAAGCTGTCTGATTCCATTTCGATTATATGGTTATAAGCCAAGTCCAATAATTGCAAATGAGGCATATTTCCGAAGACATCCTGAGTTATATTTTGTAATTTATTATGCGACAAAAACATATGCGTTATAGAAATTTCAGCCGATCTGTAGTATATCAATAATATTAAAATATACTCATATTTTATAATTTTATACAGTGTTTTTACAACGAGAATCATATACCTGAAATAAGATCTGCTAATATACGATATATTATTGTGGGACAAATCAAGAGTTTTTATATTAAAATGTCGATTTCCTAATCTGATACCTAAAATTAACGACATTTTACATGATTAAATTATGTGAAAATGTGTATTTTCATATATCACGGTATAACTTTAACATGTATGCAATAAAAAAAAAACCAAAACTATAATATTAATCACCTTCGTCTAAAACGAACTCTTCCTCGAATTCGAGACCTATGACATTGTAATAAAAAAATAAAATAATATTATAAAACAGAAAATAAAGAGAAAATACATGCAATGGTATGAAAGTCGTTGTAGATCCAAATTAACCATGCAATGTAATAAAAAAATAAGAAAATAAAAAGTAATGTACATGCAAGTGAATAACAAAAAAGTGCTAATAGCGACAAAATATAAATCACACATAAAAATTATAAATTACCAATATCTCTACTGGAGCCATAAGAAGTTAGAATTGTATCAGCGAGATGATTAATCCTATTATGAGAGACATTCACGATCAAAGAACCCAGGGTTCCAACTTGATCAAACATTGAAAAATCAAATGTCTTCAAACGATTGTAAGATAAATCCAAACTAGAACAGCAAAAATAAAATATTTATTATCCCATTTCATGAAATATAAAAATGTTGATTGCTTCAAAATTAATATAATCTAATAATATAAGAAATTAGTTATTATCATTTCTTACATTTCTAGTTCAGGAAGATTTTGGAATGTTTCGTCTGTAATATTCTTCAATTTGTTACCACGCAAACTTATTTTTTTTAATGAATCCAAATTCAAAAATGCCCTTTTATCCAGTTTTGTAATCAGGTTATCTTCCAAGCATATTTCTTTTAGAGCTGGTAGCTCCACAAATGTGTGTTGAGGAATTTGCCTTAAACGATTTACTGATAAAATCACACTTTCCAACATTGTATGGATATCTCCCTAGAATTTTATTACATTCATAATATTGTTATAAAAAATAAATAACTACAAAAAATATTTAATACCTGTAATGTGCCTTTGGGAAAATATTCGATCAGATTGTCCTGTAATTCTAAACGTTTCAGATTATTTAAGAAATGGAATGATGTATCAGGAACGTTGACAATTTTATTATTGCTCATATCAAGATGTTGCAATTGAGCCAATGGTTTTAAAGCATCATGTGGCAATTCTCTTACTGAATCGGCTAAACCGTTAGACATTTTAAATGTCGTCAAACCATGTCCGAGCTGTTAAATTAAATTATCGATATAAACAATTATGTATAATATTCGAATGAATTAAAAAAAAATGTAAGCACCTCAACAAATGCTTCTTTATCGATTTTCGAAATATCATTATCTGATAGATCCAGTAATTTAATCGTACGCAAATATCTAAAAGCATGAGCCTGTATGGTGTCTAAGGAACCTCCGACAATCCTCAATTCGTCAAGATCTACTCCAAACTCTTGAAAGTCATCAGATAATAAAGTTGGCCTTGGAAGTTTGCTCAATGATAATGAACGTAATGAACGCATTCTAATAACAAAATTATGAATTTTTAAATTATACAATTTTTAATTTTTAATTATAGTTTAGAAATACCTTCGTAAATCTTGTAAACTCGTTATTCCATTTTTATTTCTACTGACGTCGAATGTAAATAAAGCATATTGAAATCCATTAAACGATTCACTAGGAACTGTGTTATGCACCTACAGAAGAGCATTTGTGACATTAATTAAATTAATTATTAGGTTAATTATAATAAAAAATCAAAAAATATCCACCTCATTTTCTCTCAAATTGAGATATCTCAATGAGTCAAATTGATAAAAGAGACTTCTTGGAAGTCCCGTTAGATTATTCTCCGATAAATCCAAGTATTGCAAAGTATTTTCCAAGCCTTGGAAAGCTACCGGAGATATTTCTGATAAACCACAATCTTTCAATGAGAGCGAACGAATTTTTGCCTGCCGGAAAGCATCTTCCTAGGAAACGAAATATGATACTATGAAAAACCCGCTAAATACAAGGGTTATATAATATTGTATGTTTTAAAATTTTACCCTAATAAAATTAATCGGGTTTCCGTCTAGAACGGTCGAATTTACCACAGTGAAGTATTGGAATGAAGTAGGCATCAAAAATGAAATCATATTAAAATCTAATCTGAAATTTAGAATATCGTATAAAAAACAGTAGTGCAACATGCATTTATATTATATTTAATTTGGACAATATTAAAATTGTATTAGCACTATTTACCTAAGTATATCAAGTGATAAACGAATTCCTGGCAGGCTCACTATTGGTGGAACTTGAGTTATTTGATTTCTAGCTAAATCCAAATGTCTTAATTGTTTCAATGGAGCCAATTCCTCGTATGGTACTAACGTCAATTGATTATCTGATAATATAAGCTATAAAATAAATGAAATTTTTAAAATATTTTTTTTAAATGCCTATTCTATTTTTAACAATAGAGTGAATATATTGTTGCCTTGGAGAGCCTTTCCATTCCATATCTGAAAACGCTAGGGTCTATTTGCGTCAAATGATTCCCCCGTAAATCGAGTGTCACTAATTTAGGCAACATCGAAAAAGCATTTGCCGGAAGGTTCGTAATTGAGTTATCGGACAAAATCAACGTTTGTAATGAATTCTCCAAGCCTTTCCAACTATCAGCCGCTATTGTTGATATTTCATTACCTAAACAAAAATATTTCAAAAATTATTCATTTCTCTCAGATATTTTATCGATGTAAAAAAAAAACCTAATACCAGTTAAATCGAGCAAAATTAATTTCTGTAAATATCTTAATGCTTTATTGGGAACCGTAATCAATCTATCTTCGTGCAATTCTAATTCTCTCAACGACCACTCCAAGCCCAAAAACGCTTCTTCAGGTACTTCGTCTAAAGGATTTTTATTGATTACCAATTTAAATAAACCTGTAATTTAAATACAAATTAAATTTAGCAATCACATTTAAACGTAAAATTGCTGAATAATTCTTAATTATAGGAATTTTTTACATTACCTGTAGATTGGAAAGCATAAGGTTCCAAATCTCTCAGACCATTGTTTTCAAAGTGTAACATGAACGCTTTGGATGAATTGATCGCCAAAGGTATCCTAAATAACGGTATCGACATACAAATAACGATACCTAGGTCTGGACTACTTTTTGAACATGTGCACAAAGGGTTGAAAAAACAGGGTGGATGTTTAGCCCCAGGCTCCACGTGAAACTGAAACAGAAACAAAAATTTAGGCCCAGAAGGGCAAAAATAAGAAAACGAGAAAACCAAGTAAGTGGACATCGCTTATAAAATATTCAAAAATATTCTTGAATAAATCACAACGAAGACACTTACCTCTTTTGCTCGACTGAGCGAAGCCCATAACATGAGAATTATGGTGAAAATCACAAGGGCGTACCCGAACTTTATAATGGTCATCAAACTCTGAAAAAGACGAGCAATCATTTTGAAGGGTAAAAAAAGGGCATAGTTGTCTTTGAATATTTGATATGAATTGAATGGAAATAAAAATTGAATCAATTTTCATACAGAGGTAACCAATAAGTATCATGTTAGATCAACAATCAACAACAAATCCACTAATTTCAATATCTCAAACCATATAATACATAATAACTTAAGTTTTCTGTATGGAAAAATCAATAGCATTACAACCTGTAGAGTAATTTCTAGTCTTTTTTTTCGAACTTTTTGTGTTAAATGGTCTAATTGTTCTTCGTCTATCTTTCTACTTTTTGCTACAGAGTGGACAAAGAATCGTTTGACTTGTCACTACAGTTTTTGCAGCTAATGGATGTACTTAACAGTGATATGGAGGAGTTGAAGCAAAGTTCCACCAATTTTTTTATAGAAGAAAGCATGTTTTCAACATCTAATTTATATATAATATAAAAAATAAATTTAAAAAAAATCACTTGATATATTAAAAAATACGAATAAAAATAAATTTTAACATATTCATATTTACGATTCTCTACGAATTATAATTTTTATTTTTAATAATATATTACAAAAATAAAAATATCTCTTAATTATAAAAAAAATTAGACAAGTAAAATAATATTTTTCTTTCGTTGTATAAACATAAATAATTATATGTGTTTATATAAAAATATGTTGTTTTTTTTAAATTTTTATATATTATATCATATTTTATAATTAATATAAACATATGTTCTTCCGAGATTTACAGACCCAACATAACCATATTAACGGCACCCTCGCTTACAGGGGAAAAATAAATATTATTTCGGACCGCGTCGCACTAATTGACGAACCCTGTTCTATTGTACACTCGGAAAATGTAAAGGTTCGATGTGAAAAAATATATATATATATATATATTTCATCGTTGTTAGTACACCCGACACATATGTAACCCATATAGAGAAATGTACAGGCGAAATGGAACGATCGATAAGGACGTCTATGTGAGAAAAAAATCCATTTTACGACTAGATTTTATGCGGGTTAAATAAGGGATCCTGCACGAAAAATAAAATAAAATAAAAAATAAAGGTACCACCCCTCCCGAAAAAAAAAACGCAGGCGGCAGATAAATAAAATAACCGATGAAAAATAACCGCGAGAAAAGCTCAACCGTGCTGTAATGGAAAATTGATTCTTTTCCGATGAAAAAAAAAACGAAAATGTAAAACAAAACGCTTTTGATTATATTTGTAAATAAAACAAGGAAAAATCTTTGGAAAAAAAAACATAATTATTATATAATATATATTATTTTGCACGCAAAATATTTTTTTTCACTTAAAAGCTTCTCAATAAATATTATCAAAATTTTTTATTCACCAAAAAAATATTATACTAGTGACTTTTTATCGTTAAACCACCTTTATAACCCTTCGTTGTCCACCATCCTCACACTGCTAAACCTGAGGTTCCTTTTAAACGCACCACCGGGTCACTGATAGATCATACGGTTTCCAATGGAAATGATTGATATACAATATTATATAAAACGACCACGTCATTTTATATAATATTGTATATAAACGAAAAAGCGACATTACGGTTCATTTTTTTAGATACTAAAATTTTATTTCAAAATAGGGGGAGAAAATGTATTCCAAATATTTCGCATTTAATTATTTTTCAGATGAAAGGCAGAAATTTAACATTTTCATTTTTCTAACTTTAGGAATATACATATTTTTTTCCTAAAAAGCGTATTAATATCATACAATATTAAAAATAAATAGTTGGTCAAAAAGCTAACAACTTTAATTCAGCATTTTGATAATGTTATCATTGAATTCATAATTAAAATGTGATAGTAAATAATTTTAAATTTACTAAAAATTTAATCAAGATTTATGTTAAATTAAAAAAAAAGTAAAAGATGCGACTATTAAAATATAAATAAACTATATATACAATTTAAAAGAAAAATATGAACATTGAAAAAGCTAATATGCCACACTTTTATTTTTGTTTATGATGTTTTGTATTATTTAAAAAAAAACATTAAATATGATAACAAACAATATGAAAATCATCTTATACATAAACATATGTAAATTAATTTAGAACGAATAATAAACATAAAATATTATACGCTCTATATAATAATAAATGCACATAAAACAGCCCTGAAAGTTGATAAACACTCTCAGTACATTAAAAATGTATGGAGGACACGAGAGAAATTATCAGCGTATATAATTTACTTTATCTCCGAGTTGCGTAATTTAATAAACACTAGTATAAATCATGTCAAATATTCTCGAAGGTACGTAAATTATTAAATTTGCAAAACGGGAAGGCATATATAATATTATTATATATTTATGTGCGCGTTTTGCGTTTTTAGTAAATATTGAATTATTTCACTCGGCATCATATCGTGGCGTGCACGAGAGGAAACTCATAAAGTTTTCGAGCCGCTTCTTTCCACCTAAAAGTACTCCATAATACTTGGAAAACTTTTTTTTTTTCTATCGTCATCGTCTCGGGTTCTGCAAAGTAGACAAGTCCATAAAATATTCCGTATGCGCCGAGGCTGTCGTTATCAAAATTTGCCGTGGCACGTTTCCGATTTTTATGCCGGTTTTCTTCTTTTTTCTTTTACATCCCTATTTTTATTAGAAATCCACTTTGGATTTCCGTATGAATAATTCATCTTCGAAATATAATCGCACATCAAATCTTAGATAATTTTTATAACGTTTAAAAGAAAAGAACGAACGAAAAATACGCCAGAGTTAATTTCAATTAACCGTCGAATCGCTTTTTAATAACTTTTTCACTCTGTTAAATCATTCTGGCACTTTAAAATAAATTTATTCATAAAAGCTAAAAATATTAAATAATAATAGCGAAAGCTTCAAAATAAAGCTTCGATATGAACTTTCTTTCGTGCGCGTCGAAGGGCTAAAAATAATTTTTAAACGCAAATACTTGGTAAAATTGAAGAAAAACCGCCTACGGGTTTTCTCTGATAAATTGCTTTCATTTGAATTTAATTTTTCTTGACGCTTTCCTTTTTTGTTTCGCTAAAGTATCTTATATTAAGTCAAAATTCCGTTTAAAAAAAAACACAGTGTTTATACAAATATTTTTGTTTGTAATTATATATTTTTTGTTGCGCATGTTCAAGTATTATCATGAAAATTCCAGATTTTTTTCAAGTGAATAATCTAAGTAACTCTCGGCTGGAGGAAAATTTTCTTTAACGAAAATTAAATAACAAAGATATTTCTTTTATGAAGAAAATAAAAATTAATATTAAATAATAAAATCGTATTCGTAATTAATTTTAATAAAATATTTTATTTAATTAAAAGCAGCAATTTTATATAAAATAATTCCAAAACATATATGTTTTATGATAGCCAGTGTAAATATTGTTTTGTCATATTCACTTAAAAATCACTAATTAAGTTATCATTTGTTGTAATGTAACATAATATATATATATATATATATATATATATATATATATATATATATATACAACAGTATTGCCAAATATAATACAATAGAAAGCTGTTAAAGAGAATACGTCGTTATCTAGTGAAGTACTTGTCATCGAATGTGTTTAATTAAGATTCACAAGCAACATTATCTGATATAGCATGACATTTACAAACATATAGAAATGATAAAATTTTCAAATTTATAAAACAAATATACAAAATGGGATTGCAGCAAATTGATAAACGTATAAAAGTGTTTTAGACGTATCAAATAACGGTAAATTGGGACAATAATTAACCCAATTGATGTCGTGGGAAAGTCACACTTTTAATATATTCCATTCGTGTTGCATTCCATCAAATCATCGTTTGACACGCCAAAAACCATCATAAAATACAGCAATTTATTGATTACAACAGATTATATATATATATATATTCTTTGCAAAATATTTTTAGAATATAGGTTTTTAACAATATAATCAAGTTAAAATGTTATTCATCCAATTAAAATGGCGCCCTCATGAAGAGTGGCGCCCATCAGTATCTCTAATTTATAAGATCGCCCCTGTGCCGTCTCTGTAATATATAAATTAATAGCACTCTAGCACTTGTATGCACTCGGAAAATTATACGACAATTCTGAAACGGAGAGCAATTTTTTTTTTTTAATTCACTTTTATATTAAATTAGTCCGTTTAAGAGCGCTCGTGATTCAATTAGAGACGTACAATTAATTTTGTACGCACATGTCGCAAAGACACGCCACCCACCCAACATTATTATGTAAAACGATAAATTTGCATAAATTTATATGCATTTTATTATATGGTGAAAAGCGCGCCGGTTTATTAATTAAAAAAGTTTTTCGACATTCGCGCAAAATCACAGAATAGAGAGAGAGAGAAAAAAAAATGGAAATAATAATAATTATTATGATGAAATATCTGCTGGAACGAGCGAGCTATAAAATAACGAAGAAAAAACTTTGTCTTGTACCGAAAGTTTGTAAGAATAAGGTGAATCAAAAGTTAATATATAAGTTATCCTTAATAATACCAATAAATGCAAAATATTTATAAATCCTGAACACAATATAAAAATTGTATATTGAAATATTATATTCAGATAAACTATAATTCATTTCTAATGAAAGTTATATTATTTATTTTAAATTTACAATGGATAACATAAACTATTTAAAATAAAGAGCGAAAACGAACAATTTTGTTCAGTAAATAATCGTGAAATAATTACAGCTGAAAATGGGAATCGTAAACATTTTAACGCCAGAAATGATTAAACAAACATTGCTGCCCATTTTCAGCAACAGGGTTCTGTTTCAGCTTTTCCAAACTCTGGCATTCAACATTATGTCTTTGTAAACAAATATTTAATGGTCAGAAGTTAGCATGAAAACAAAACCTAAAATTTCATCCAGAAAATGGTTCAGTCAAATAAAATTATTCTTAAGAGTCGTTACAGTGAATTTGAGACATTTATTATAATTATGGTATTTCCATAGAGTTTAATTTTACAATATATATATTTCTCGATAAAGAAATTTCTGTTAAATATATAATTAAACTGAAATATTGTCGATAAATTCGAATATTTTCGCTTACGCAACTTTCAAACCATCCTATGGATCGAAAGCGTACACAGGCATTGTTATTATCTTTATTACTATTGTTGATAAGGTCGAGATAATTCAAAAATTAATTGACGGCTAATTACTTCTCAATTTCACAACAATGGACTTCGCAAAAGCGATAATTATGCCGGCGGCGAAGTGAAAAAGAATATCGTATCGATTTGGTCGCAAAATAATATTTTTCGACCGCCATTTTTTTTACAAGCTTACAAAAGGTCAAAAAAAATGCAAATTTACGAAATATAAATACACGACCGATGAATAATAACCGTATAAAACATTTATTATAGTCGGATATTGGATCAAATGACGGACAAGTTACGTCAATAATTAACGCAATTGACGCAGTTTCACTTAATATACGAGACGGTGAACCGCGAGGAAACCATTATTTTTAATAAAGAAACATGAAACATAATTAAATTATTCGAAGCTTTTCTTAAATAATTTGATTTAAAAAATATTAATAATATATAAAATAAATAAATATTCATCAATATATAATAAAATAAAATTCTGCTATTTTTATACATTAATAAAAAATTAATAATATTAATAAAAATAAAAATATTTGTATTATATATATGTGTGGCTTTAGAAACGTTTAATAAATTAAATTTACTATTATTCGTGACTTTTGAAATTTCACAATGAACACAAATGCGTATAGATATATATGATCGATATATAGAATAAACGTTTTCTTTGAAGTCGCATTACTATTGATATATTGCCGGTATCACTTTTATGTTCTATGAAGCTTTGAAGTTAATACAAGAATAAATTAGGATATCATGTAATACAATATTGACATAAAGATTACTTCCGAAGTTTTCCGAGAGATTTTTATACAGCTTTATATGTGAACATTGGGATTATGTGTTGATTTTTAAAGCATGTTCTGTAATATAATATAAAAGAATTATTATTATTTTTATCTCAAAAAAATTCGAAGATTTAATAATATTGTAATATTATTTTAAACATTTCCATTTTTATTAAAAAAAAAAAAGAAAAAATATATTATATATGTTTGATATATTTCATTAAACGAAAGACGAATGAATTTACTCAAAAATTTTAATAGATGGAATCAAAATAATATGTATACATAATTTATAAGTAATTAATACAATAATAATATAATTGTACAATTTCTTGAAATATAAATATTATTTTTTAATTTATTACATTTTGATTACTTTTGATGAGAGCGACAAAAAATGAAGGAATGAAAAAGAAAAATATTTTTGTAATATATATTAATTTATGGATGAAATGTAAATACTGTAATTTAAATTGTATTAAAGACATTTTTAATCTTACAGTTTTAAATAAATGATACCATTTTTACAATAATAATCAGAAAATTTGCTTATTTAATACGACTACATACTATTTTTTTTGTCAGAAGTTCGCATATATGTTTATTATTTTGTAGGAAACTACAATATCAAAAATATATATATATCTCAAAAAATAAAGTAGTTTAAAACGTGAATGCAAATTCAGACCTTACAGCACAATTTGAAAATGAATACAATGTTTCAAAGTATTCGGACAATTTTATAAAAACTCATCTTTTCTAAAATACAAAGCAAAAGATTTTTCAGGAACCATTCACGGGAACAAAAGATATCTAGAAAAGAAAAGGAAAAACATTGCGTTTAATATTTCTTTAAATCATTTTATTGTGTTTCTCAGTCAAATTTCACTATAAAAGTACAATTTCAAACATTGGCGTATCATTTAAAAGACCTTGCGAAGTCCGCGCGAATCATATATTTACAATAAATTCACCGCCACTAATTACACGATAAAGACATGAAAAATGTCGTTTAATACAGAAAAAAAACAAACATTGTCTTTCTTAACGTTTCGACAGTATTATAATAGCTAACAAAAAAAAAAAAAAAAAAAAAATGACAGCCCGGTTAAAAATTTTAACCATCACGCACATTTTTAAAAGTGTCAAAAATTGACATTCTGTTTTATATCATAGCCGAACAAAGTGGATAAATAAAAAAAAAAGTACAATAATAACGTGCAAAATAACGTCGACGAAATTAAACAACGATATAACCGAGTCCCGTATATGAAATTATGTTCTGCGTTATGTTGGACGAAATTTATTTATTCTGCTTATATACATGCGTATCGCGAAGTTCTGGCAATCTGCTGCTTGTTCCATACACACACACACAAAAACGATAGCGTTACTTTTATGTGAAACGACATAAAAAAAAAGAAATATAATTTCGCTCTTTATGGACACGCCGACATAAAAGTCCTCTACTTTCGCACGGGACGTCTTTCAATATACCTGCGCAATGCGAAGTTTATCTAAACGATTAATCGACCGACATGAATCGAAAACGTTGTTTTCAAGGTTGAAATGTTATATTTTACATACTGTAATGGAAATAAATAAAAAATATTTATTTTATTTTTCGCAATAATAATAGTATAATATATTTGAATAATAAACGAGACGCCTAACTTATAAATGATTCACAAAAAATATTTTTTTTAATAAAAAAAAATATTTTATTACAAAATCAGTAAATAAATATATATTATACATCATCGTATTTTGATTAAACTATTGATTATAGTTATACATTTTTATCACGAGTATTATATAAATCTGTGAACAAATTTTTGCCAAATATTGTTAATAAAATATATTATGGTCTTTTTTTTATCTGCGAATCTTCAGAATTTTTACAAGATGAATTCGATCGATTTTACATTATTTATTTAGTAAAAAAAAAGACATATCCGTATATTTACATATTTAATAAAAATTCAAAGGAAAAATTGCCTTTCGAAAATAAACAAATATAAAATATTCACAATTCAAGAGTTCGAATCCATAATTTACTTTTTTAAATATGTGCGTGAAAAAAAAACTTTTATTTATTATTAAATCAACAAAAATCAGTCACATAAAAAATTGTTTATGATTTTAAAAATGTATTATATTATATATTAACACGAAACACATTACATATTCATGTCATGAAAATCGTGCATACACACACACACACACACATATATATATATATATATATATATATATAGCTAAATTTTAATAAAAAATAAATAAATTATATTCAATCGTAGCCTTTGTCAATAATATAACGAAATAATCTTTATTATAAAACGCGAAAAATTCGCATCGTTAATAATGAAAAAAAAAGGCGAATATTCCGAGAATCCATCGTTTCGAATGTCGCACAATATTTCATCGTCAAATTGAGAATTTGATATATTTTCAAAGGGGTACAAAAACGATAGATATCCATCCGTTACACGGATATGGATAAAAATACCAAAGAAGACCTAGAATTACTGACATACGAGTCAGAAAAAAAAGCATATATTTCACACAATACATATAGATATGTCTGAAAAATCGAGCGGAATTAATGCGGTAAATATTCATTTCTGTGAAACTTAATATCCGCAGCAAATATTAGGAATTCTGCTCAATGATTCGATGAAAGTAATTAATTCCATGAAAAATAAAACTTAATGATTAATTTATTAAATATCTAAAAATCTAAATATTATTTTATTATAAATAATTAAAAATTGTTTCAGATATTAATTATGCTTTCAACTGTAATGATTATTAATTGATTAGTATATTTATATAAAATATAGCAAAATATTAAAATATATAATAATTTTTGACCTAAATATAGTTGAATATATGTATATAAAATAAATATAAATTTAAAGTGGATATAAAATAAATGAAAATTAAGAGTAAAAATAGTTAATCCTGTTCTATGAAATATTGAATCTACACAGAGAATTAAAAAAAGGATTTAAATTCACGAAAGACCATAACGACACTAATTAATTTAACTTACGAACGCAGGCGGAATTTCAATTTACAAGTACAGCATTTTCCGTAATCTAATTGTCTTTAATTAGATAAGAAAAATAATTGCATTACCTATATAAAAAAAAGTCTTAAACAAACATATATTCAACATTCATTTGGAGGTCTCAAAAATATCAATTTTCTAATAAATATATATTAACTATTATATTGTAATATCCAGTAACGCCACTGAAGCGTTTAAGTTATCAAAAGAAAAAGTTAATTAAATTATATAAAGTTTAAAGAAAAAATCGTTATCGTGTCGAAATCGAAACGGACTTGCCACTTTTGCTGTGCTTAAGTAGAATTTCCACGGGAAAATTTGTAACGAAAGTTTTTCCAACGAGGTGAGAAAAAAAAATTTTTTTTTTGTTCACACGCGATCGAGTTATCAGTCAACAAAAAATTGACTTATAAAACTTATTCGATCACACGCCTCGTGGAAAAGAAGAATATCATCTCTTTTATTTTCTTTTAACTTCTTTGCCGAACTTGTAACCGAAATGTTCTATATTAATAGGTTATCGATGCGCATCGTCGATATAATATCTATAATAATATATTATTTCATAGTTTATTTTATTTTTTCCATGTAAAATGAACAGTATATTAAATGGTGATATTGTAAATAACAAACAGATCATTCGTAAAGCAATTAAAAAAAAATGTGAAGACTTTTAAAATCGACCCAATTGTGTAAAAGTTATGCGGTCAGACTTTTTTTAGAGTCAAAATCGAAAAATTTTTTTCCGACCCGAAAAAAAAAATCCGATCGTAATACATTTTTAAGAGAAAAAGGTGTATGGTATATACATAGAAATTGGCTACCCCTGTTTCTAGATATATTATGTGTGAAAAGGCGTGAAAACCGATTGCACTATTTTCTCCAGAAAATCTTTATAATAAATAGGTATAAAGAATATCTATAAATATGTTTGAAATTATGACAATATTATTTACAAATTAAAATGAATAATTTATAACGAAAAGATATAATTGTCAATAATTACCAAAAATTTGTATAAGATTATTGAGGATAAAAAGACCAGAATTATTAGCTTAAATGTCGTCGTGCTTCATTGAATATTTAAATTTAATATGCCGTGAAAAAAATTAATCGCATCATTGACATCACAAATGACAATATTTATAATAAATCAATTGTAAAAAAATGTAACGATCGAAAATTAATTGTATAATTATTGCGCAACCGTTTCGCAATTGTTAATTGCATGTCGTCTTTCTGTCTCAAGGGTGACAAAAGTCACTGGTTAAAATATCATTTCGCATTCCTTGACTGCAACAACTTAAAGACGCTTTAGCGAGAACAATTTACACGTCTTATATAATATATATATATATATATATATATATATATATATATATATATATATATATATACACATACATATACGTATATTACATTATTACGTATGCGAAAGTTTCAAGTGTTAACTCACCATTTTGCACGGTGACTCCTGAGGGACTTCTTACACACGGAGACAGACAATTTACCCTTCACCCCTCGTCTCGCCCCCGGTTGCCGGGGATGGTTAATTTAATTAACGGCGCCTCTCTGTTTCGAAAGTTGACTCAGTTTTCGGTTTAAACTGTACGTTTCCTTTTAATTTTTCAGATCACATACACACACGAATTAAGTGGGGCTTCGGCAATGTTTTAACCGCGATTAATGCATGAGGTCAAGGGTCTTCACCATCCGACAAAATTATACGTATATATCACTATCCCGTATATTACTATTATTATTATTATTTAAGCACTAAAATTTAGTCTTTTTATAATCTTCACTGTGCCACATCAGGTTTCTATTCCTTGTTTACATATTATTCGGCATATCACTGTTTTCGGATCCGGATCTTTGTGATGAGAGGACGTTTTTCTTCTGAACGTCAATCTGAAAATGTCGAAATGAATTTGTTAATCATCACAAAAAAAATAAATTAGCGCTAAAAAAAGATATTGACATATAGATAATTTAATCTTATAAAACAGTAAATCAACGTTATGAATCTTTAAGAAAATACCCAAGATCACAAGGGCTGTAACACCACTTTACTCTTAAATAAATAAATATATCGCTACAACCCTTCATGAGCCTGAGGCCCTCTTTTGGGAATTTTAGTGTTGACCCATTTTTTTTAACAAAATCTATTTGCCAAATATATATTTCACTTTCAGATATTTTTAGTAAAAAATATGAAAATATTTTTTTTCATATTATTTTATATTAAACTTTGAATAAATATTTAATTACATATAAAACCAATAATCAATACAAAAAAAACAATTCATATTTTAACATAATCGAATCTATTATATCCATTATTGTAATATTTTTTACGGATTAAGAGCAACCGTGATTTAAAATAAAACGTGTGCCCGTTTTAATTCGGAGTTAAAAGGCTTCTAAAGGCTTTTTATATCCAAGTTAATCCTTGCTAGAGATAAATAGCTTATTAATTTTTCACACAATTTTATAGCGCACCTGTAACATTTGTCGCTCGTTAAAAAACGGAGATTTAACACCGGATGATAAATTTTCTCGCTTTTCTATGACTTTTTTCGCGGTGAAAATAATATTAATTCTGTCATATATGAATTTTTTTTATTCGAAAAATACTGTGAAAGAAAATAATTTTAATCTATAATCTTCAATCATAAAAAAAAATGATTGAGGAAGGAACGTTCAGACGTTTCGAAACGATTTCTCGATATCAAAACGAAACCATCAATGATTATTGACAGTTGCAGGTATTTTTGAAAGATGGAAATTCCACAATTTCTCCAATAATTCTCGATAAATGTTCTAGATTTTTGAAAAAGGTATACACACATACACACATTCATTCTACATAATGGGCAATTCATGTCAGCATACACTGGCACATGCACAAGTTTTCCCATCTGATTCATTCGTGAGCTTGTAGAATGTAATTGGATTCACAGGAATGAGTTTTCGCGCTCATCGTTCTCGATGGGAAATTGATGTAATTTCCGGAATTTTCTTTCTTAAACAAATGTCTAATAAATTCCTTCTCAGTGGGGAAAAAAAGAAATATTGACGTGAAAATTTCACGTAAAAAAAAACGCGCAAAAAAGCACGCCATGGTTAAAATTACGTACTGGAGAAAAATATCTTCATTAATATTTAATCGAAAAAATTTTTTTAAGAAAAACGACGAAACTTAAAAATTACAAAATAATTCATTTTAAATAATGATATCATTATTAATTTTTAGTTAGTTTTATATGACTTTTAAAAAAAAATGATTTATAATATAATTTAAACTTTTTATATTCACATACACATAAATTATATTTTTAACGGAATATATATCTTTTCCATTTCATTTTTTTTTCAACGGGAAAAAATACGCAAAAATGCAAATTTTCATTTGTATTTTTTTAGACGAATATACTCGTATTTTGAGCAACCAACGTAGCAAACATTTCGCGGTGGCAGAATATCTTGTGAATATTTAAATTTGACCGCGTCAACCCTAATCATCATTGTCAAGCTTTCTGTGAGATAAAAAAAAATATACACGAAGTGAGATTGGAAGGAAAAACAGGGAAAATTTAGTAGATTTTATTGAATATATCCTCAGCCGCACGAATGCATTATGCATGAAAAACCGAGTAACGTCATTAATAACTAGTCAAAAAGGAGAAAAAAAAAGGAACACACGCTATATTTTATTTATTTTCACCTCGAAAACATTATTATTAAATATGCATCATACTGTGTATGAAGTGAGTCAAAAAGGATTTACGGCAATAAAGCCACCACAAACGGAAAACTATATCATAAAGTTAAACTGAAAGACATGAACGTAAATTCGTAATCGGAATATCATTATAATTTTAACACAACCAAAGGAAATGTGAAATATAACATTTAAATACAAAAATATCTTAGTATTAAATATTATAGTCTACAATATATGTATTTTTTTTTTGATATCAAAAAAAATGATAAAAATATTCGAGATACAGAATAAATAAAAACTTTCACATCCATCTATCTAGTTGTCCTTACAGTCTAAATCGAACCCTTTTTTCAAATTTCCTCTTCCATATCAGTCTGCCTTTGACTATCACTTTCGATTTACTTCAAAGTCTGTATATCCTTTTTTACTTCATCATCCTACTTTAATCTAGAATTGTTTCTGAATTCTCCGAAATATATTATATTAGTTTCCGGAATCTATTTTCCATTATTATATTACATAAATATTACATTAAATCTTTCTTTTGTAGACTTATGCAATTCCTTACATCTATAAATATATAAATATGTATATAAAAAAAACAATATTTTTCGTAACCACTTTTCAAAAATATGTAAATTTTTGAAAATTTTACATTTAAAAGCTGAAACGATATTTTTCTTTGAATATGAAAAATACACCAATATTTTCATATTCCAGATAACAAAGAAAATAATCATTTCAGAAAGATATCCATATTTTAAGTATTATGTTATATTATTTTCTCTTTTTTATTACGCAAATATACGATATTTTAACCGAAACTGTAATATTATACATTCGAATATTTATACAACGCCATATTTAACATAGAACTTGAATAAATCAATACTAAGAATCTGGAAAAAAAGACCAAAAGCTTCCTAACAATTATAGATTTAATAATAGCAAATATAATATAATTATATTCACAATAACAAAGACATTTTTTAAATTTATCTTTAAATTTAATGATAAAAATTCCTACTCTTTCATCATAATAATAAATAGTCATCAAAGACACGGTTGTCTTTCAAATTTTCACTTCCAATTAATAAAATTACTACCTTTCAGTTAAGAACACAAATCGGCGTTAAGCAATTCGAAACCGAATTAAAATTAAATTATACTTGACAATGTGTCGATTTAACGCGTTTAAAATAAATATGAATATTTTTTATAAATATTTTAATAATAATACAACTTAATCCATTAAGCAACTGTCATGTGACATTCCACGTGTCATTAATTTTTTACAACGAAAGTGTCACAATCCGATATATAGTATTTCGCGGAAGATACTGAATTTTTAAGGCTTCACCTAATGGGATTTCATACGTTCGCATATAATATAAGTTATTTATAAATACACACATATATAGATATATACAATATTATCTAAATATTTCAACGCTTTATGTTCGCTTTATTATCATTCAGAATTTTGCCTCAAATACCGAATAATGCCCTTTATCAGAAATATATTCTAAGGTTACATATAATACTCGATATTTATAATATAATATACCAGAAAAAAACATCTCTTTGTGAAAAAGTCTCAGATCTATTTTTTCATACTACTTATATAAATAATAATATTTACTTGTGTGCAAAATAAAAAATAAGATTTCCAATGGCTGTTGTTAAAAAAATTATCAATATAAAGTAGAATAAACGACATTATTGCTTTCGATTGAGAAGAATTTGGCTTTCTTTCAAGTTTTAAAATATACATTTTTTTTAACAAATTTTAATTTAAAAAAAATATATTATTTGATGAATTTTTTTATTATTAAAAATACAAATAAAAATAATTTAATATTCACATCCAGGTAAGAGAAGCAAACTCAGCATATGGTTCAATGCTATTTTTCTTTCTTACGTGCCATTTCCTCTACGAAGGTTGGCAATCATGACGATCTTGATTCTGGAAATTGCTGCTCAAAATAAGGTTCCGGAACTTTTCCCGAACCATCAATCCGAATTTGATAGCCGAGGTTCTTTTCCACCTCGTTCGATTTCGTTATTACGTTTACCTTCTTTCGTACAATTAAATATATGGTTTCATTTTATATACAATTTATTCAAAGTAATTTAAAACAATTTTTTTTTTAATATTAATATTTTCTATTTCTAACGTTAAAATGCATACCGAATATAGCAATTGACCTACAAATCCACACATTCTATATATTAAACGATTCATTTTTATTTATACATGAATTCGGGGCGATTTCCCAAGCCCCATCCTAAAAATAAAAATAAAAAAAGTCGGCCGAGGGGAGAGGCAGTTGAGAGAAAAATCCGCATTTTCTCATTTATAATTCCGATCTCTCGAACGGCACACACCGAGCCTATTCTTCGTTCTCATAATGCCCCTTTTTTTAAGACGTTATTTTTTTTCCAACCCGGGAAAATGTTAAGAAGAACAAGAAGGTATATGAAAAAAAAAAAAGAACCATCGCCCACTCGCACACCTTAATTTCATTTTCATGATCTTTTCACCTGTGTGTCGAGGAATATTTTATAAATTATTTTTTATATTCGCATTTATTCACGTTTGAATTTAACGACTGGAATCGCGGATAAACGGCCGGAGATGAGGTTCAGTAATTTAGCGACCGACCGTATAATTTATATACGTATACGTGGAATTAAACGGAGCCCACAAACGACCCTTAGGGGGTCTGGATGACCTCAGAAAGTACGCAGCATAAGGTCCTAATTCTAGATCAGCAATTCCTAGAGTTTGCTGCGAAAGTTCTGAGAGACGCAACGTTAACGAGGGACCAATCTGACATATTTATTATTATATACGTCTCTTCAGATATCGCACCGAAACGTGACCGTATAAAATGTAAATTTATCAGGACTACATGGATATGCATACATTATATTAAAAAAAAGAGGCAAGTACTCTACTTTCGTCAACGTCTGTATATATAAATATAGTTCGCAGAATTTTCGTAACGAAGCCAAAACTATTTTAATCTACTGTACTATAAAATATTAATTGGAAAATATACCGAAATCAGTAAGTAAAAATAAATGAGAAAATCTTCAACCCTTATCAAAGGTAATCTTTATACTGAATTTTATAGAGCAAATATATTTAATTTATTTTCTGCAACTACACCTTAAATTTTACAATCAGATATTTATTAATTAGACTCATCTATAGAATTAAGTATATATAATTTCAAAAAATTATATATACTCTATAATGTTGAATTTTTTTTAATAATTATTATAATTTTATACATTTGTTTTCATTTATAAAATTTAAAATGTGAATATTACAATTTAGAAACACGGGGAATACGATTTTATATAGTTATCCATATATTTCACTATTTCAATGTGTATTACTGTAATAACTGTGAGTATTATTATAACGATACCCTCTTATTACACGGCATTTCATCCCTAACAATGTCTATTCATTCAAAACAATAGTATAATAATTTATTGAATACATTATTAATACGCATTAAGAAAACGAACAAAGTACTTCAAACGAAGCAGAAAACGAGTACTTAAATTAAAATATATATATATATATATATATATATATATATATATATATATATATATATCAAAACAATGAATCAACGATATTGTTTTCAATATTTATTATATTATTTTTGAAAAATTTTCTTCGGAAAATTTCGTATAAACTATACGATAGCATAAATAATATATGTTTATCGTGAAAAAAAAATTCGATTCGACTTTCGCACACTACACATCGACAATATCCAAATAGCATCCATTTCTACGAATATGCTAGGGGCTTATTACGGCAATTTTCCGGGCTATGAACCGAGAACAAGAAAATGAAATGCAAAGATCACAAATCGGCGCGTACGTGACTATGGTGCGATCGATATGGCGTTTTTCCTCTGCGTTGTTATTTTTTATTTATTTATTTTTTTTTGGTTTATTCGTCCGCGACTTTTCCGAATTTTTTTTTCTGTTAATTTTTCCGACTACGAATTCGACCGTAATTATGACAGCGGCGTTCGATAATAAGGGGTCGTTGCGAAACGTACGTGTAATAATATCACGACCCTGACCCACATACACAACCCTAGATGAAATAATACGTACATGAATAGTTCTCCAGCTACTGGAAATAGTATAGAAAAATACAAAAAAAAGCATATATATATATAAATTTAAAAATTTATTTTTTATCACGTAA
Organism: Leptonema lineaticorne; assembly: GCA_024500535.1. Taxonomy (NCBI): domain Eukaryota; kingdom Metazoa; phylum Arthropoda; class Insecta; order Trichoptera; family Hydropsychidae; genus Leptonema; species Leptonema lineaticorne. The sequence continues at coordinate 3,149,844 of JANIJI010000059.1, read as the reverse complement.
ATATATATATACGTTCGATGACGTAATTTACGTAGTTGTTCCCTTATGCACGTAATAATATCGACGAACAAAACACGCTCGCAAAGTTCACGTTTAAATGTCAAAGTTTTGCTAAAAGCATATTAATTAATAGGAAACTCGACACGTCACACGTTTACAGAAATACACACTTTATTACAATTTATATATATTTAATAAGCACCCTGTATTTACGTTTAGCATATATATATATATATATATATATATATATATATATATATACATATACATATATATACAAACATACAGCAAAATGTATAATATATATATTTTTATATTCAAAGCGAAAAAATATTTCCGTTTCATTACAAAAATCGCGTATACTAAACGGAAAGTACGAGTCAAATATTGATTTTCAATCTTGAATACCGCAAAAATTGTATGCGTTATGCGAACGAGATATATAAATATATATATATATATATATATATATAATTAAAAATTTAAAGGAATAAATCGTTAAAATGATTAACCGACGGTTAAAGATGTGCGTCGTTACATAATGTAAATAAAACGTTAAACGGCGATACCTTTCCGAATTCGAATAATATTACGAATTGCATATTCGAACATTAAATATACATATACAATACTAAAACATATGTTTTAATTATGATACATTTATAAAAAAAAATAAAATAAAGTCAATATTAGAATATTTAAATTTGTATATTATTTATAAATAAAAAATATTGAATATTATATTATAATTGTCGTTGTAAATAAGTTCAAAATGGTGTCCTAAAAACAAATCGTCTAGATAACACTGTTAGTGCGATATGTTTCATATGTACCTGATAATTTGACGAAGGGCGGTTTTGTGGCCGCCCTAGAAATCCCGGTTTCGATCATGTCGAACGGAACATATATATATATATATATATATGTTCCGTTCGTGACGTAAACACGCGCAAATAATAATGTGTTGCGTTGCGTGCGGCAAAATGTGTGCTGGCGCGCCCAAACCGCCCAACGAGACCGGCCCGAATGAGCTGGAAAAACCGCCCGTCGTCCGCCCACCGAATCCAGAAACAACGATCTCAAACATTCACCGTTTGGCGTCCTTGTTCGGCGAATTGTGCGCTACTGTGACGCGTCTCGCTCTACGGTCAATTCTCGGTCTCTTTCTTCATCCGGGTCGATTGTCAAAGTGTGGCTCGCGTGTCGCAAGGTTACCCGGGGTGTTGTTCCGTTCCCCGGGATTCGCGATCATTCACAAACTTCAATATCGATTAAACATTCGCGTGTGTCGTAGGCCACGATTTTTTATTTTTTGATTTTGTCGACTCTCAATGAAGATCCATCTGACGTTTGTTTGTCTGTTTGTTTGTTTGTTTGTTTTTTTTTTTCAGCCGCTTGAATAAAAAATATGCGCGATGTGACTCCATCGATCAACGTCGCGCGCGATATTGAAGGAGTATGTGAAGATGTTCATCTTGGACGTCCTTGATGGTAAATGGAATTTTTCAGATTGAAATATAGCAGGATTACGTCGAAAAACAAAATAAAAATAAATATAAAGTATTCTCATATAAAAAAAAATTATATCAGATGTGATAAAACTTTTTTTTATGCGCAGTTTTCGAACGGTGTAAAAAAGTATGACGTCAACGTCTACACTATCCATAGTTATAACGTCCTTGTTAACGCTGACGTCACTTTTAGTTTTCATATCAACACCAATAAATAAAAATACTCGTATTCATACTATCTAAATATTTATCATACAACAATTTTAAATGTAAATGAAGATTGAATTTTATACCTTATAAATATAATTAAACTAATATGATTTTTTAACTACTCAAAAAAAAGAACCGATTAATTGGTTAAAAATGAATAAAATAATATATTAAAAATAAATAATTACAATATTTAAATTTAATAATAAAAGTGAAAAATAAATATTACAATAGGTAATTTTAAAAACATTCCACCGCTATTTTATTATTGACAATGTAGAACTTTTTAAATATTAATAACGAACCGATTTTAAATGTCACATTAACTTTTAAACTACCTTTATAAATAAAATAGAATTAAGTAAAGAGATCATAAATATTTAAATTTATATATATATATATATATATATATATATATATATATATATATATATATATATATATTAATACTGAATTTTATATTTTTCAATTTTAAAGCTTTTTTATCAAAACAATTATCTTATTATTAATAATCTTATTACAAGTCAGAAAACAACATTTTATCTAAAATTTATATATATATGGCGGCAGATGGCAGTGCGATATCACGGACAAAATTCACAATTATATGTAATATATATATATATATATATATATATATATATATATATATATATATATATATATATATATATATATATATATATATATATATAATATAAAATATTTCATTTATAAATATGTACCATATATATAAATTATTTTGAGAGAAAAATAAAATTTCAAAATGATCTAAAGACTATATATATATATATATATATATATATATATATATATATATATATATATATATATATATATATATATATATATATTGCGTCGCAATATTTTGAAGTGAAATTTCATTTTTGTTCTCTGAAAATAGTCGTGTCGAGTTCAGACTTCTAAATTACGGACAACAAAAGTGGAAACTGCTTGACCGTCTCAAATTTAATTTTTGAAATTTTAATATAAACATATGCAAAGGTTTATATATATAATACTAGTGCGTATACATATATATATATATATATATATATATATATATATATATATATATATATATATATATACAATGAATCCAAAGGTAGAAAGGGAGAAATATATACGAAACGTCCGAGTTTGAGAAGCAATGAACGACGTAGGCAGAAACTAGGTTACCAGGAAAAGCGAGGCTGACGGTCGTTTAGTACGATTTTCCAACGGGAATTTTCCCAGTATCTCTATTATCCCACGGGAGATTCCTCGTTAATTTCCGAATCACTTTCACGATTTACCCCTATTGATTTTTTATTATACATATATATATATATATATATATATATATATATATATATATATATATATTTATATAAATATATATATATATATATATATATATATATATATATATTTATATAAATATATATATATATATATATATATATATATATATATGAACGTCTAAATTGTCGAGTGAAAAAAAAAAAATAAACACACATACACACACTTATCTGAATATCAATATTGCAGTGAATGCGCACAAAAAGGGAAAGAGACTGAAATGTGGTTCCTTGGCTGCTAACGATGGCTGCGCCCGGGGGTTTTTAATTTTTTCCACCCTTAATTTAAAAAAAACTTTTGCAGCCTTCATAAAGGTTCTACCGTAACAAAGTGAAATTTACAAAAGATGGAATCTACTAAGGATGGAAAAGTTGTGTTTTGAATTTGCGGTTCCGTTTATTTTTTATTTTTTTTTTTTTATATATTTTATTAAATATGAAAATGTGATGAAATTAGAGGATCAGCTTTTTATATGAAATAATTTAGAGAATTTCACATAATTGCATAAAATTATGGTTAATATGAAACTATTCATTGAGTTCTAGAACAATTTCATTCGATTCAAATACTTCATTGCAGTGTTAACCTTCCCAAATAAATGTATTCTCTGAAACAGTGGTTCTCAATGCCTTTTATATAGTCTCTCAGGGAGCCACAAAATATTTCTTATTAGTCATAAAAGAAAAACATAACATTGAAGGAGTCAAGGTGACCTAGAAGTTAAAAAATTCGCTCTCTACCCTTGAGTACAATATTTATTTATATATATATCTAATAATTAATATATATTTCAAAATATTATATTATAAATAATTATATCTCAAATATGATTTTAAATTAATAAAAAAGGAGACTATATATAACTGCAAATTTATGTTTTAAAAGTGAAGTAATACTTAAAAATGAAAATTATTACGTAATAAGAAATTGTGAAACTGTGATAACAATATTCACATTCATTTTAATAATTAGATATTTTTGAAAATAAAATACAACAAATCAACGACACTGCAACTCTTAAAAAACTCATGTTTGTACTTCAACAAGTACAAACATGAGTTTATTCCTTTTCATAATGAAATTCAAAGTAATTTATTCCTTTTCATAATGAAATTCAATTTTATCAAAAATAATAAATTTTAAATATTATTCATAATTATGATATTATCTAAATGTTATTATAAAAATTAGACTATTTAAAATATACGCTGTCGTTCAAGTTTTGAGTATATATTTTTCTTTTATCAAAAAGCTTAATTATTTTTTTTCTAATAATAATATACATATATAGTAAATAAACAAATAAACGATTTACAAACTTCGAAATTTTACTTAAAAAAAGGGTTGTTTAATAATACATTTTTTTTATCCCCGTAAACACAAGAGAATTCGAACGCAACATAACATATATATGTGTTTTCCATATGTAAAATGCAACTCGGGATCTCCCTTATTTTCCTGCATCCGGTTTCACCCTGAACGATAATTTTGTCGGTAAGCCTGACTACGACTCTTTTCCCTTGGTAAATAAGCCTTTTCCCAATTTTCCCGACCGATTTTCGTACGTCTATACATATATATATATATATATATATTTTTTTCCAATGTGTTATTATTTTCTTTCCACACCACTCTCGACCCCCGCGGCGACTTACTATTCTTTCTTTTTTTTTTCTCTTTTCTTTTTGGAAATTTCATTTCGAAATTTACACAGGGATAATACGGTCGGTGGTCCGTAAAAAAATAAACATTGCTAACGAGATCTTTCGTTTTGAACCAATAGCCGAAATAAAATCAACATTCGTTCATTATTTATATATATATATATATATATATATATATATATATATATATATATATACATATATATATATTGTACATATGAACTCGAACCTTTTGCGTATTGTTTAATTTATTTTAAAAAAAAGGGAAGCCACTATTGTTAAAGGATGCATTATAAACTGCTTCGACGACGGTTTATCGTCGTTAAATCGAGAAGATTTTTCGCATTATGCATCGCCCATAAAACGGAATTAATTCGCTCGACATTTTATATTTTCGACAGTAAATTTTAAATTAAATTTACGAATAAAAAACCCGGTCATATTACGCAGTCGGATTGCGTTCAATAATAATTGTTGATTCTATTATTGCGTTCATTTTAATAACTTACGAACGTTGTTCGAATGTAAATGAAACCGTAACGATAAATAAATATGACGCAAAAAAAAAAAACATTGTGAATCAATTTTATACGACGGTTAAAATAATAATATATTTTAATAAAATAAATAGAATACGAATAAATATATTTATTGTACGTTATATATATATATATATTATAATTTAATCAATACGTATATCACTTGGGGTAGTAAAGCTCGAGGGCACGAAAACGATGATTTGGATTCGTCTTCACGTTTGTTTTTCTTTGAATACTACCCTCAAAAATAAACATATAAAATATTGTGCTTATTATCATATTAAACCTTGATTTTATATTTAATTAAAATATTTTTACATCTATTATGCGTACGTATAATATATAGAATTTTAATACTGATAGTCCAATAGAAGATTCCTTTATAATAAATAAACATATTTTTCATAAAAAAGGTTAAAAAAAATATTGTTATTATAATATACATAATACAAATATAAAGTATATTAAAATTTATTACATTATTCATATATTGTAAAAATAATATTATATAAAAAACAACAATAAAATCATTTTTGTATACAAAACAAGATTTTACTAATTATATTTTTAATATCAAATATTTTTCAATAGTAACAATAAAAGAAAATCAATTTAAATTTATATTTTATAATAAAAGCGTTCGATAAAGAAACGAAAAATTTCTCAATTAAATATATAATAATTGTATTTTAAAATTTAGATATATAAACTCAGAAACATCAACTTAGCTATTGAGAATTAACTTAATATATTTCGTATATCGCATTATAGTTAATTTTTAACCTTCAAAATCAAATATTCACAACATTCGGTTATATATATATATATATATATATATATATATATATATATATATAGAGAGAGAGAGAGAGAAAGAGAGAGAGAGAGATTCAAAAAAAATATTAAAAAATAAAAAAAATATTTAAATATTATAAATGATTAAAATTTAATAAATTAATTAAATACAAAAAAATATAAATTAATTAATTAATACCGTTACAACTTTACAGTTTTTATCCAAACAACGAGCGGCATTCAATCGAGCGCGTGCGAATTGCGCGCGGACTGCGAACAATAAAATTATAAACAGGCGCTGGTTTTTACGAGCACGACGACGACGAAAAAAAAAACCAATTAGGCCAAAAAAAAAATAAATAAACACTGAAATAACTACACACACGATCGGTTAATTTGAACCGTTAATTCGACCGAAAACAGGAGAGAGAGAGAGAGAGAAAAAAAAATGAAAAAAGGGGGGCAACGGTTAACGAGAAAACTTTTCCGATTTTCCGACGCGACAAATATAGAGAGGCGAACGAACGATCAGAACGTGTCCTTTTATTTATTTATTCGTATTATCCGTTCGATTTTTCGGCCGTTTATTTAATTTATTTATTTATTTATTTATTTGCACGAATGCGGCTTTTTCGACATTTTTGTATTTGTTTGTTTTTATTATTTTGGTTTTTATTTTATTTTATTTTATTTATTTTTTGAAGGAGTGCACGTTCGATGAGATTCGCGACGCGTATGAGAATGTGGGTCGTTTTCAGTACGAAAAACGAGTCATCCATCCGAACAAAACGACCCCTTCGATCCCACCTTCGCCTTTCTTCATCGTCAGCTTGGCGCCAGTCGTGGGTCGCCACGAGGCAGAAGTTCATAACTGTTTATTTTTGTCGTTGCGATTGAATGTTTCCGTCGGCGTATCCGATATATCTAGAACGCTGTACGTGACATTATCTGATATCTGATCATAATTAAAATGATTGAAAATATAATCGAACTAATATATACCATATATTGATATATGTCAATAGTTAAATATGTACACTTTAAAAATCATATAAAAAAAACATAATTATTTATATATCATAAAAATTAATAGAAATACTTCGTTTAGATTCTTTTCTTATAGTAGTGACTACTGCGATACAAATATCATTTTTGAAGATGAATAACTTTATATTAAGGTGACCAACTTTTTTTCACAATAAAAAGAATATGTTGGGGGATCATTTGTTGTATGAAAAGGAGGCCACGTTAAGATTGGTTGAAAAGACTGTCAAAAAAAGACATGATTTTCAATACACGTCCAATACAAAAACTTTCAAAAAATGACATATTTCAAAAGAATGACAAAAGAGAACGTTTTCAAAAAGGAAGACATTCTTCAAAGAAGGATAGTTGATCACCTTAGATTATCACATCAACTACATATCTACTCATTGTTTTAAAAAAATAACGAAATAATTTATCATTGCTTTTTCTTGAATATTCATTAAATAGTAATTATAATATAATTCTTATAGTTAATAATTATTCACGCTGAAAACGATAAAAATCTACAGCAATATTTTTTTCATAAAAACTGATAATATTAATATATGTTAAGTTATCCGTTATTGACACGGAAAAAATATAAATGAAGAAAAAAACATATATATATATATATATATATATATATATATATATATATATATATACACTTTCATTTTAAATTTACGCTTTAATATCATCACTATTTTTCTCTACATATATTATCAATATTTTTCATTTTAAAATAAAATTTCATCTCTGACAACTCAGACCTAAAATGAAAATATTACAATTTTAAAATTCAACACAACGCATAAATCTGAAAAACCTCAAATTTCCAAACTCTGACACGAAAGAAGAACGGGGGCGCTATAAAATACGCCATATGGCGTCTCGTGGAAAATTCCTCGCATATAAAATATATCAAGGCGGAGAAAGAGAGACACGATTGTTTAAAATAAACACATAACATTAACCAACCTAAAAAAAAAAAAAAAAAAAACACGAGAGGCTTTAACGCCGACCCTTAATAAACTTTAGATAATGATGACAAATATTTCGAACGTTTCGAAAGTGGCATCGGCCCTCCGAATTGTACAAATAATAAAACGCAGGTGAACGCATTTAACCCGGTGAAATTTTCCGACGCGATTTTTCTTTTATCGTCGCACGAAAAGAACTCTTTTTCATTATTATTTCGTAAAATTCCATAATGTTATCGGAGAATTTCGTCGAACGTTTCATTTATTTTTACGCTTCGTCGAAAGGTAAATTTGCATGAAATTTTACTTTTTATTTTCAACAGATTTTTTTTTTTTAATTAAAAAATTAATGTTTTTCAATTGCCTTAAAATTAAAATATAAATATAAACAGATACCATACATTCATATTGACATATTTTATTAAACGATTAAATAATTCTTAACATTTCATAAAATTCTTAAGACTTGGCACTTTAAATTCCAGTACTATACGAATAATTTATACCTAATTAACGAACATTATAATTATGTTGTGTTATGAAATTCCGCTTTGCAGCAACTCCTTTGTCTTATTTTCAATATATATTTATAAATATATATATATATATATATATATATATATATATATATATATATATATATATATGTATGTATGTATGTATATATATAAATTAAACGCGTTACATATGCAGTTTGATATCATTGTACGTCGTATGATACTGAATTTTACAAAGACGAAAATAGACGAGTTTCCTTTTATTAGATAGAAGGAAGGTTGATGACCCTGATTTGTTTTGACGGAGAATACTGCGCAGTTGCATCCACAAATTCCGCAAATATTTAGGGGAATCCTTGGTGACAAAGGCAATGAAACTATCCCTTGCGTAATAAGCACATCGATTTTCTATATATGTAGTCCTCGACATTTTTTATTTTGAGACATATAATAATATTATATAATGTAATTTTGACAAATATCAGTGTGACACTGTTTCACAATATTGCCTAAAAATCCAATGTGGAACGGTACTTAGATTTGAAAAGTACTAAAAAGTGTCTTAAAAGCTTTTTCGGTATATTCTAGCGATGTAATAAAATTATGTGGGTCGCCATGAATCGTTTCAAAAGTTGGGTCGCAACATTAAAAAGTTTAGAGAGCGTTGATATTACAATACAATAAGAATAATTAAAGCGTATGCAAAACAACGTTCTTAAAATGTCATAAAACACAAAAGGGTAAATCTGGGAATTGTTGAAATAAAAATAAAATTGCTATTTTTTTTTTAAACATTCAATCTAATTTCTTTTTGTATTTTAACATTTTTCATTCTATAGTTCAATATATTTTATTTACATTTCGTATCAATCGTATTTTTCGACATGAAAATATATTTATAAGGAAATAAATAAAATTTAGTTAGAAACAGTAGAAGCACAGAAAATATGATATATCATAGAATTGATCGCATAAGTATGACTGAGGCCTTATATGTGTAATATAATCCGATTTTGGAAAACCGACGAATAAAATCCGATAGCGAAAAAATCAGTCATCCACGATAAAAAAAATACGGATTCTCAACTCTAAGAAACAAAAAAAAAATATATATATATATATCAAATTCGTACTTTTGACATACATACAAGTATTTTATGTAACAATTTCGCTTTAATCGAATTATTATGTCTGCATGTGACTAATTCGCTTTTCGTTGAGGTAAAGAAACGATAATTCGACTTATGAACGATGTCCTTAGTCTTACTTCCCGAAGAAGCCATTAAAGTGCCAAAGACACTATCGCCAATGTATCAGTAGGTAAATCGTGCAAAAAAGAAATACGAATATTTTCTCATAATGTAAAGCTAAATCCGATTTACCAATATAAAAACGCGTATACATTAAAAATTCAATAATACAACCTTTTAACTTAATGTGATCCGTATAAACTTTAGTTTTAAATTTTGAAATTTTATATGTGAAAAAAAAAGTATTGATATAATGTTAGCCCTATCCACTCATATAGAACTTCTGAACTTTACATTTGTTTATAAAATGTAAATTCTTTATTTACTCTTCCAAATCTACTTCTAATCCCCGTCAGATAAAATGTACTTTTGCCTAAGCGTTTTTCAATCTTCGAAACAGTCGAAATAGTCTTTTTCTGGTATAGCCTTCAAGATCTTCTTCGATTCGGTTTTTATCTCCTCAATCGTGTCAAAACGCTATTCCCGCACATTGGCCTTTCGAGTTTGCTGAATAGCCAGAAGTCGCACGGAACCAAATTAGGTAAATACGGTGGTTGCGGAACGATATGAGTCGAGTTTTTGGCAAAAAAGTTACGAAAAACCAATGCAGTATGACATGGTACATTATCGTGATGAAGGAATCAAGAGTTGTAAAAACACGTGTAATTCGGAGATAATTATATCTTTTGACAAACAAACGCTTGACAAATTTTATGGTCAGTCCTACCAACCTAAGAAAAAAATACAATTTACCTGCCTTCCTAATGCCCAGGAGTTTTAAATGACAATTTCACCTTACTTTTTGATCACAGTAATACATTATTTTCTACATACAAAACGCGTACGAAAAAGTATAAAATACAAGGTACTTTGTGAGTATTTCAAAATTAGCAATGGTCTAAAACATATTTGTATTCATAGAAAAAAATTCATAGAAAATCTATATAAATATGAATATTAATTACTTATTTTTATCGTAAATAAAAAAATATTCATTTTTGATCACAAATATAATTCTGGAAACACATATTAGTTATATAACGATATATTAGATTACTTTAAAACAGGTTTCAATACAATATAATAAATGGAGCTTGTATTGTTAGCACAAATGATTTATGTCATCTTAAGAAACGAAGATAAATCAATTTCTAATATATAAACCACATACATACATTTATACTATACGTATATAAATTTTCAGGCAATGCATATATGAACATTTTCATATAAAGTATCTTATGAAACATTTTCTGAAAAGTTCCAACTCGGAAACGAAACAGAATAGTCGCCCTTTTGCCTATTTTCAGGATGAAATTTTGACGAAATCATCACGTAGGAGCTAGGAAACTATGAAAGTGACTGAAAGTTTTTCATTCGCTATGAAATTTTCGTTAAAACTTATTCTAAGCTGAAAAGAAATGTAACATATGCATGTATATTTCATATGTTTTTTTTAACAAAATATACCGTATTATATATAAACTTAATAAAATTAACAATGAATGACTATATATATGTCTGTTTATAGTCTTTAAAATAACTAATAAATCTGTTTTATTATTAAAGAGATATAAATGTCAAAAAATATTTACAGACGCGAAATCATCACCCGTTTTACTTCAGATAATATAAATAACAAAAATATGTTTGTTTTTGCAACGAAAATGTCAAAGGTAAAGAAGATAAAATATATCAGTAACTGGATCCAAATTAACGAAAAAAAAAAGATAAAATTACACAATAAAACTCGTAATATATTTTTGTTCTATGTTTATAACAGCGTGATGTTATCCCTCAGAAGGGCTTTGTGAAAAAAAAACTTGATTTTTACAATGGAAACCGAGCAAATAGTAATTCTATATGTAGAACTATTCTACAACAACGATCAAAAGGTTTAATTTTCAAGTGGAACACAATGTATGCCTTTCCGCATTCCATACTAATATCATAAATGATTACTGAACAATGCATTTAGCCAATCAATACTGAACAAATATCCATATTCGACGAATTAATATTCAATACATTCTCGATTTACTATAAACTAATTTATTATTAATTAAGATAAAAATTATATATATATATATATATATATATATATATATATATATATATATATATATATATATATATATAACATATAACTAATGAAATTAAGTACATAAGTTATTTTAAAAATATAAACAAAACGCAATGGAAATTTTAGTATAATTTAAACACTTAAAATATTCATTTATAATAAAAAGAATTAAATAATACATATATTCCGCTCATTTGTATTTAGACATATATTAAAAAAAGATGTATTGCTTTAATATACTTATTTATATATATATATATATATATATATTCTACGTTGCGTAAGAATTACGTATGCGCTTTCCTTACACAAAATACTGTGAGAAAAATACACTGGCCTCCTCTGAGAGTGCATTAATAATTTAATAACATAATTCAATTAGGCAAATAAGGTGAGTCAAACAGAATTACGTCCCAACAAAGATATTCAGATATTGAATTTGGCTCATCTGAGAAATTTCAAAAAAAAAGAAACATAATATAATATTCGCAAATACTGTAAATCAAAGAAATAATTAATGTTATTCATGTTAATTTTAATGATAAAAAAATGAGTTCATTTGTAGTACTAATATCAAATGAAATATAAATTATATTTAAAAATACTTCCAATAATTATATTATATTCGTTTACAATAAATAATTAAATAATATAAAAATAAGAAAAAACGAATGCATTTATTGAATATTCTAGCAGTTTGTCGATTTTAAAGTACAAATACGTTATGTATATAGATGATTATACTAGGTTAAAGGTGATGTTCTATGATTAACGTTCTTCCTGTTATAAACCTTTGACTTTATACTCGCCCACTTTTATATCCATTTATATAATACATGAAATAATATGTTTTTACTAATAATTGATTATCTGCGTCATCCAATTATAAAGTACAAAAAAAAAACACATTTAAATAACAATATAAATATATGTATATTCAATAATACATGGTCTTATTTTTATAAAAAAAAATAGTAATTTAATTTTACATTATAATCTTCTACTCTGTTAACTAGGTAAAAGATGTGTTTAGCATAAAATGTTTATATCCAAATCTAATTACACGGTTAAGTTTAAATGAATACTATCTTAAAATTTCATAAATAAATTTTGAATTAGCGTCAAAAGTTTTCATCTCTATTTATATATAATAAACTTATGAAATATGTGTTTCTCTCTATTCATAAAATCTTGAATACGCTAAAATATGCATACAAAACATTTTTAGCACATTTTATTGCTTAAATATAAATACTGCGTACAATGATAATGTAATAATCCATATTCATCTTTCACATCTGAATCTAAAAAAAAAATACTTTTAATTGACATGTCACTCAATATTAATATAATTATACTGTTGAAAACAGCATGACAGTAATCTAAAAATATTTATGATAATAATAGAATATTCCATTATAGTGTTCTAACTAACCTTTCAAAACGCTAGATGGAAATAATTGTTGTTGACTACATACAAATGTAGAAATTATAGTTTGATAAGGTTCTGCACTTTCACTATTATTGATATTATTAAAAGATTCGCTTTTAAATTTAATTTTGTAAATATTGGCAAGTTTACTGAAATAATTTCAAATTTTATAAACAATACTAGTGTTTAAATTAAAATTGCGAACTTAACTGAAATATACTAACAATTCTAAATGTTCCTTTATGGTTTTATACTTTATTGGCATACGAAATAATTGAAAAGGTTCGTTATGTAACTGATCAACAGTTTTAATCGATGATTTTTCAGCTGTATAATATTCTAATAACTGAGTTATTATTGGTTTCAAAGAATCTGCAAACAAATAAAAACATCATTTATATATACATAAATATAATTATAATTGAATATATATATATAAATTTTGTTATAATATCTTTTTAAGAATAAAATAAGTTACACATACTAAAATCCAAATTGAGTGACAGCTGAGATCTGCATATGTGTTCCATACAAATATAAAGTTGAGCCAAACGCGTAGTTTTGAATTTCCATTCTTTCGAAGATAGCTCCATATCGATACCATCACTGAAAAGCGGTTGATCTTTTTCCGATAATCTTTCTGTTTTCACTTCGAGATTGTGTTTCTTGAATGATGCAAAATTGTCTAAAGTCAAATCAGCTAGTCTTTCGTATGGTGATTGAGGTTCACTATCCTGTACAAAAGTGCTATCGCTCAAATTAAACTTCGTATCATAAGGATTAATTGTAACATCTCCTGAACCAAGAGTCATTTCAAGCATAGTTTTATTAACAACTTCTTCGTTGATTTCCGATATTCTGTAAAAAAGTAAATATTAATATCATCTTAAATTATAAATAAATAATAAAAAATATTTACTTGTTTTGTAATTTAAGCCTGTCGTTGAATGCAAGAGTGCTATCTATGAGTGAAAATATATTAGTATACTCCCAACTAGTTTTAGCTATACCCAATTGACCAATGATATTTAAAGCCTTAATAGGATTTTTATATAATATTGATAAAGATTTTATAGCTTGTTGAGATAATCCACGAGCCAACTTTTTGACCAAACTTCCAAGAAACGTAGTATTTCCAGGATCAATCTAAAATAGTATTACATTAAAACAAATATTTTATAATATAAAATATGAAAAAATAAGATAATCTTACACAAGGTCTTAGATTTTTTTTATAAATATTTTTTAAAGCATCAACAAGTAAATTAATAAGATCCTCAACAGTATCACACTCTAAAATTAAAAAAAAAGAATTGGATTATCTATAACAATTACAAATATTTTATATTTTAATGATAAATTAACCTTTTAAAATATCCCAAAGTTGATATGTGAAATCGTTAGATGATCCAGATTCATTTAATATTTCAAAAACTTCTTTTAAATTAGAACAGTTATCAGGTATGCAAATACATCCACCTTTAGGTCCACATATTAGTGCACTATAATCTTCAACCTCATGCAATAACATCTTCAGTCTATTTTCCAATTCATCTTGACTTATCTTTTTCCACTGAGAATTAAATGGCCTTAGAAACAAATAAATGAAGTTGTAATCGCAATAAAAATCCACTATTTTAATCAAAATATAAAACATTTTAAGATTAAGCGTTAATCATAATAGTATAAAATACTTTGTATTTTATATATTAATGATAAATTTGATATTATAAATACCTTATAGAAATATCGGCAATATTAGCTGAGTTAGAAATACTAGAAAGATTTATCACCGCCTTGCTAATTCCTTGTATAGCGCATACAGATTTCCACATTACAGAACAAATACTCAATTCATGTCCAACAGAAACTTCTTGAACCTATACAAACCAAAGTAAAATAAACAACTAATTTATTATAATTAAAAACAGACTGCAATAAATATAATTTACAACAAATAAGTACCAAATCAACAACAGTCTCATGAGCTGGCACTTGTAAAGAAGGTTTAGTCCATTCGCATTCTAATTGTGTCATTCCATTATGATGTTTATTCAAAGATTCAACGTTAAAATTTTTAATTTTAGATCGACGACCAGAAATTCTATAAATTCCATTTATTACACAAGTTAAAGGCTAAAATAAATAAAATTAAAAACAATTAAAAAGTGAAAAACGACATTTTGAAACACAATATAAGAAATATAAAACAAACTTGTTTAGACAAACAGCCGTATGTTTTTAAATGTTTTTCTCTAAAATTATCAATAGAAAGATTTGAAACATCGGTTATTTCCTAAAAATCACAATAAAAGTAACAAATTTTGCTTTTTAAATCAATATTATATATTTTCTTATTACCAAGTATATAACAAGCCCCCTGTTAAAATAACCTTTATACGATAAAACTGACAATAAGTTAGTTTTTGTAGCATCTTGTCCATCACAAACTACCCACAATGGTAAACGGTCTTCAATTGACAATTGACAAACTTTAGTGTTATAAAAATTTATAATATTCCTAAAAAAAAACATGACAAAACTTCACCATAATAAAAATATTTCACGCACACATTAAATATTGTTAAATATTATAATAACCTGGCATCTTCAATACATAGAGACTCTTGCATATTTTCTTCGGGTAACCAAGGAGTAGATATGTCCATTAAAAAAGTTTCTTCTAATTTTTCATATCCCATATCTAATTTTAGAGGCGAACCGGTTAATTCCAATTCTGCAATAAAAAATTTGCATATATATTTTTTTTTGATATTTCACTTAATTATGTAATAAAAACGAAAAACTGGCTACAAAAATAAAAATATATTTTAATTTGCAAATACAAATTCTAGCAAATCTTACATATATTTAATATTTTAAACGTACGTTTCGCTCCTCTTTTCCATTTACTATTTTTCTATTTTAAATATATGTCAAATTTGGATGGCTTATAAATGAACGAAATATTGATTTGCATTCATTATTCTTAATTCATTATCGTTCATTATTCTTAAATTGATAACACTTTTAACATAAATTAAAATTATATAAAAATAAAAAAAAATCTTCAACTAGAGTAGTTTTCAACTTCTTAGTTATCACAGATCTTTATTGTGTTTCATAAATATTATAATTGAACATCGAATACAAACAAGGATAAAAGAATAACATACCGGTTATGGTAACGGTTTGTTCGTTCTTCCTGGGAGTGAGACATATCGTATTATTAGCCTGAAAATAAAGACGCGGAAAGCTAAACACACACATATTTTTATATAAAGACAATATATAAAATAAAGGCGTACCTTTTGAAAACAAAAAACTATACGCGAATCTTGTGGATCGTCCGTCGAAAAACGATTCAAATGAGCGACGACATACGAAGGTGCGATTTGAATCTCGAAACTAACGCGAGGAAAGTTCTCGCGAAGTTGTTCGACTATACTTTCTTTATGATCCATTTCACACCGTTCGAACTCCAACCGACTCGATATGACAATTCATATATAACGCATAACACTGCGACCATAAACGAACCGCGTTGTGCAATAATAATTTATTTACAAATTTTACGAATAAAATATTAAAATGTTAACATAAATAGAACTCGAGTTGATTGAGACGGGGAGAATGCAATATTTTTAATAAATAACAATGTTTTTTCAACAAATAAGTGACGTAATATTATGTTATAGTTTGTTTTAATATTTTTTGAGAATTGATATTATAAAAAATGATACAGGTTCCGATTTATTGTAATTTCATAAATAAACGTATATTTCAAATTAACTCGACGTTTCAAAAATATTATGAATTTTTTACATTGACACTTGTAATTTTGTGAAATTATAAATAATATTAGTAGGGGAGAGGTTAAAAATTCGATTTTCCTAAAACGATTGGCTGCACTGGTAACGCTCGTAAGTTTGACGTTGGCAGCGCGCGCGGCCGTTGCTTTCAAAGCGCTTAGCCGCCCATCGAGATAAACGTCAACGGAAAGAGGAAAGAATGAGAAGCATCATCGACGAAGAGGAAGAATGGTTCGCGGAGAAGTTAACGCTGAAACCCGCCGAACTCGTCGATCAAAATCCCGAACGTTTCGATATATTGTCTTTGCGACTCGTTCCCAACGCTCTACACGGTCACTACAATCATTAAAATTTATGAATACTTTTCAAAATTCCCTCTTCTATACCTACGATACATATTTCTGAATTAAGACTGATTTTACTTGAAATTTATACCGATTTCGTTTTCCGCTCGTTGTTAGATGCCGTACGAGCGTATAACTCCGATGGAGCGTTCTTCATATTCGATCATTTCGACGCATATCTCTCGCTTCTCGTTAACGGAAATAAGTTGGAATGGAACGTCATTAATAAAGGTAATTCTTCTTTTTTATATTTTTAATCGATTTCGCTATATTGTAATCTAATATTTTATTGCTTTTAAGGCTTCGAATATTTGGAGAGAGCCTGTCAACGTTTGTGCACACAATTAGAAGAGGTATTTCAAGAGAAAGATATCGAACACGAAACTCGCGTTCGTCATCTTAAATGTCTCAAAACTTTAATGTATCTTTTCATAGAATTCATGAAATTGAAAGATGCTAAATTGGCGACACAGGTTGAAATGAATTTTATGTATTCAAAAAAAAAAAAAAAAAAAAAATATATATATATATATATATATATATATATATATTGATTGCGTCTATTTGGACCTAATTAATCTTTTCAATTGACGATTTTATATTATTTTTTCAGATGGCGGCAACTTTAACGATAGGAAAACGCAAAAAAGTCAGTAACAACGATAACAACGTTGCCGATAGTGAATGGAGAGAATCCGAACGTCGCGCCGCTCTCGATATCATTTTTAATTTGTTACAATTGCCGCTTCATCGCCTTTGGGATCCTCCTCTTGCCGACGACGCTTTTATAGAGTAAAATATATATTTAATTATTTATTGAAATAAATTTCGAGTTTCGTATACAAATATTATTTTTTATAGTATGATAGCTCAGCCTTGTTATAGAATGATGGAAGATTCTATTATTAAAAGTAAACCTACTAGAGAAACCGTATTTCAGATATTAGGAGTTTTAAATAAGAAATATAATCACGGCTTATCTTGTACTATAAAATTAGTACAGGTATATTTTTTTTATTTTACCTATACAATGCATAATAAAACATTTTTAAGTTATAAAATTAATGTAACTTTATAGATGGTCCAATTATATGAGCATGCAGTTTCTCCAATATGTGGTGGAATATGTCAATTGGTAACCAGCTGGCAACTTACAGGATTAGTCGCACGTCTCGTTAGAGAATTGGGTGAAGTGTTAGGTAACACCGGTTCTTCGGAAGAAGCGTTCGGCGATTCTCTACCAGCTCAAAGAAATTGCGCCCAATTTCTTAGCGAATTAACACAATTAATGCCAGCACAAATGATACCTGCAGCTCAAGCGATGAGATCGTATTTAGAGAGCGATGAGGTTAGTTAAATGTATTTTTGTAAATTATATTAATATATTTGAAAGTTGTTTATTTATATTCATATATTATTTTAGTCATATCCTCTAAGAATCAGTGTATTAGGAATGTTATGTGAAATTATATGCCATGAGTTGAAAGGAGAAGGATTATCTGAAGAAAAACGTAATATGAGAAATGAATTTCTAGACGATTTAGCCGATCATATCCATGATGTGTCCGCTTTTGTTCGAGCACGAGTATATTATTATTTTTTTAATATTTTGATTCTTTTTTCACATTTGGATTTTCTTATATTTTTTTGTTATTTATGAAATATTGTATCATTTTGAAAAGGTTTTGCAAAATTGGGTTCGACTTCAACGTGAAGGGTGTATACCTATTTCACGACAACAAGCCGTATTAGCAAGAGCTATTGGAAGATTGCAAGATCGGGCCACACTAGTTCGTAAAAATGCTATACAAGTTGTGAAAGTATGTATATTGTTTTTTATAATCCAAGCATATATTTTTTTATTGAAATGAAATCCTTTTTTATCATTTTAGGTATTTTTAGAACATAATCCATATTCAGCAGAATTGAAACTCGCAAATCTAGAAAAGCAACTAACATCTGAAAAAGAAAATCTTGAATCGATAAAACAAAAATTAAATTTAATTCCAAATATGGAACTTGCTAAAAAATGGGATGAGATAAAAGATGATGTAAAAGCTGAAATAGTATCTAAAATTAATGAGCCTCCAAAAACAAATCCAATAGAAAATGAGAAAATTGATGATCCTCATGCTGCTATTAGAAATTTTATTTCTGAAGAAAAATATTACGAAGCTTATTTGGTTGTTGAAGATGTTACAAAACAACTAGGTAATAATACTTCAGAAAAATCCAATAATAATGATGACGATAAAGTGAGTATTTTATTTATTATTTTATGTTATTTTTATATCAAAAATCACTATGACGCTATAAATAATTATTTTAGTTAAATTATACTTTAATATTATTAAGAGATTTTTACATTACTGATCGTCAAAAACTCCAAGATCCTACTACAAATGAGAACGCTGATTTGATTACAAAGTTAGAAGAAAAAGAAAATATTGTTGCATTTTTAGAAGATTCTATATCATTCAGTCGATTAATACAACAAGCGATTCCTTTAATTTATACATTACTTATGTCGAAACAATCCTCAGATGTAAACGAAGCTATCGACTTTTTCATAACAGCCCATAATTTTAATATCGAAACAGCAAAATTAGGTACAATGGGAATGTTACAGCTTGTGTGGTCTCCTGATCAGGTATTTCTGTTATTATAATCATTTTATGATACCAAATTCTATATACTTATTTGTTTAAAAACAGTACTTATATTTATTTATTTTATATATTTGCATTGTTTGCACTTTTTAATTATTGTTATTATTTTTAGGAAAAACGTGATGCTGTTGAAAATGCTTATAGAAATATATATTTGAATACTGAAGGAAATTCAGAAAGAGTCCAAGCTGCATCTACTGCTAAAGCTTTAGTAAAACTAGTTTCATTAGTAAACCGTGGTCAAGCTGCCGCTTTGCAGGTACTTTTAATTCGGTGGCTTACATCAGGACATTTAAACAGTACAGTTATACAAGTTAGTCTTTACTTTCATTTGAAAAGAAAAACAAATCAATATTTGTATGTAAAGCATTTAATTGACAATTTGTAGATACTTTGGGAAATGTTTACAATGAAACATGAAGAAACTACTGATGACGAAAGTTATGCAGCATTAAGTATTTTAACGATGTTAGCAAAATCAAAGTCATCTATTGCTTCTGCCAATATTGAAGTTATTCAAAATGTTGGTCTAGCAAGTAGTTATAGAAAAAGAGTTCTTTCTTTACAATTATTACTTTGCATAAATCAAACACAACAACGATTTGAATTGACTGATTCTATTTTTGAATTTTTATCAAAATGTGTTATTGAAACATTTTTCAAATCAAAAAAATTCGCTACATTTGGTACCACCGCTATTAATGTTATATATTCCCTTTGCAATACACCAGATTTACTCTGCGTTAAAATATTAAATGATATTATTATAAAATTAAAAGAATACAACAAGAAAAATGACGCTGACATACCATTATATCCTATTCAATATATCACACGAATTCTTGTAATTCTTGGACAAATAGCATTACAAGAACTTATATATTTAGATGTTATTGTCTATGGTGAATTACGTAGAAGGAATGAGGTAATTTTATTTTTAAATACATATCTATCTAATAATTATGGTAAAATAATAATGTTCATTTTAATTCATATAGATTCGAGATCAACGTAAAGCTACTGGAGCAAAAACTAAACATAATGCAAAGGAGGATGGTGATAGAACTCACACATCTTTCAATGCAAGTTCTGCGAGTGCTGCTGGTCGATTACAACGTTTACACAATCAAACAACAAGTACTGTTATTCAGGTATAAATTTATTCTTATTTTTTGTGAGAATTTTTTACATAAATAAAATTTGTCAAGTTTTTTATGCATCTATCTATTAATTTATATTATTATAGGGAGAAGATGGTGAAGAAGCAGATGAAGCTGGACTAGAAGGAGCTGTAGCAGATGATGCAGATGCAGAACTTATTCGAACTGTATGTGATAATGAAATTGTTTGTGGAGGTCTACTTAGTCAAGCATCTTCAATTTTACGTAATATATTACAAGGACCAGTTCAAAATAATAACGAAGAGCTCCGAGTCGCAGCTTGTTTAACTCTTGGAAGGTTGTATATTATACTACTTAATGATAATATGAAAAAATAGTTGAATAATAATAGTGTTTTAATGTTAGATTTATGTTGGTATCTTCGGCATTTTGTGATCAACATATGCAATTACTCATGTCATTGTTAAAAAATTCTGAATGCAGCACAATACGTTGTAATATTGTAATCACATTAGCTGATCTAACTTTGCGCTTTCCAAATGTTGTTCAACCATGGACTCATTATATATATGAAAGGTATAATTTTAGTTATGATCTATTACAACTATCAATTGAAGTACTAAAAGAAAATTAACATTTCAGATTGGAAGATCCATGTGTCGAAGTTCGACAATGCACTGTAAAGATGTTATCATATTTAATTTTACAAGAAATGGTAAGAGTTCGTGGACAAGTTGCAGGATTGGCACGATGTTGTGTTGATGAAGACCTTAATACTAGAAATATGGCTCGATTATTCTTTAAACAGTTATCTCAAAAAGGAAATGCATTATATAATATCATACCAGACATCATTTCACGTTTAAGTGATCCATCTCTTCGTTTACCTGAAGATGAATTTAGAACTATTTTAAAGTAATCGTGATTTTTTTTATTTAAAACATTCTACATGTACGTTTTAGGATTAATATTATGTTACTATTTATATTTTTTAGATATGTTATGTCTCTTATACAAAAAGATAGACAAATGGAAGCATTAGTTGAAAAACTATGTCTTAGATTTAAATTGTCAACAGATGAAAGACAATGGAGAGATCTTGCTTACTGTTTATCATTGTTTTCATATAATGAACGCTCAATTAGAAAGTTAATTGAAAATATTGATTGTTACAAAGAAAAATTATTTTCTACAGAAGTATACAACTGTTTTAACACAATTATTACGAATGCAAATAAACTGGCCAAAACTGATCTTAAAGTAACATTCACTTTCTTTTTTTGTTTTTAATTTTATTGTATTTCGTAGCTAACTATTTTTTTTTAGAATATAGTGTCAGAATTAAGCGATAAAATAGAAGAAATATTTTCAATTAGAGAGAATAATGACGAAAATGAGGATCAGAATAAAACAAAAGCTCCGGCAACTCCTAAACCTCGTAAAGGTCAAACCACTAGGAAACCACGTCGTAGGAAATCCAGTGAAAGTGATGAGGATTCAGATATGGAAGTATGTTTAATATGAAATCTAATATTTTGTATAAATGTTTTAATTTTTCTTACAAAATAAATATGATTTTTTAGAATGTAACACCTATGAAAAATGTAAGACCTGAAATTGGTCGCTCATCTGCAAGAAAACGCATACCAATGCAGTATCATAATGACAATTCAGAAGATTCAGGTTCTTATACAACTATTGATTTTTGTATAGAAATATATTTATATATAAATAAAATTCTTGACAATGAATTACAATAAAAATATTTCCAGATGAAGATGAATTTATACAAAAGAAGACCCCAGAAAAGAGCATCTTCAAAAAACCAGTTGGTAGAGTTGTGAGGAAAAGAAAATAGATTCATAGAATTTTACTTTAATAATTAATTGTAAATTAATATTATAGAATTACTAATAATAAAGTATTTTTCAATTTATTGTTATAAATTGATATGAAAGAATATTAAATACTATATAAATGGAATTTGGAATATTAATTTTAGAGTACTCCTATTTTTTAGTTTATAAAATTTTGATTTCTGTAATTGTAAAAAAATAATTAAATGCTATATATATATATATATATATATATATATATATATATATATATATATATATCGTTGCTAGTTTTATATGCTATCCTCCACTAATCTCATTTTTTTCCCTTTCTGTTGAGAATTTCATCGCCACTCAAACAACTACACTAATTTTAATTTTAGCACAGTTTTATATTTATATAAAGACTGCGTTTTACCATTCTGTGCTGCAAAAATTTCAAGAAATATCAAGATATTTTTTTATAACCAAGATATTTATGAACGTTAAATAAATCATTATTTCCCATACCCCATGTGAAATATTATTTTAATTATTTATTATTATTAATATTGTATATAATTATTTATAAAATTATATTTTTAGCTTTATCTCAAATTTCCTTATTAGGTTATATCTGGTAAATATTTTTTTCTTTTTTAAACGATTCATTTATAACACTTAAATCATATTCTGATAAAACAAACATAAAATGGTAATTATAGATTTTTATTAGATTTTATAATAATTTAATTTTTGTTCGAATGCTTATGATGAGTATGGTCTTTGATACAGTTATTTAGACTGAATTCAGTGTCAAAATAATTTGAGGGGATGGCGGTCCGCTCGTACTTGTTATTGTTGATTTTTTGTATAAATTATGAGGTGCTCGCGGAACGTCTCATCTGCTCATCGGAAGGCGAAAACACCAATTGCACTTCATTAGCATTCAAAAAGGTAACATTTTATATATCACATTCTTCATTTTTTTTAGATTTAGTTTAGTCTTATCTAAATTTCCTCATAGTTTTTATACGCTTGTGTTGTCAATCCACTTGAAAACGCGCAGCAACAATTAAAAGCAGATAACTGTTATCTGATAAATTTAATATCTAAATCATCAATGTTGCCCAAGATTATATATATATATATATATATATATATATATATATATATATATATATATATATATAATGTTTAATTATTCCAGATGAATCTTATTGTTTTCTCTTTCACTGATGACGTATATTATTTTTACATTTTTTATTCCATCGCTTAAATAAATACATTTAAATTTATCTTACACAAATATATATTTATATAATTTTCAGTCATTATTTATAAAAACCATACGTTTTTGATAGTGTTATAATAAATTAACGCTTCATTAAATCGGTTAGCAATTTATAGTTTTTATCTACATATTTTTATTTACGTAATGATATATTTCAATTTTTGTTTACGCGATCTTATTTACACAAAGACTTATAGAATATTCATATTCGTAGAAAATATCTTAGAAGACAAACAATATTATTTAAGCGAATATACATATAGTAATATATAATATAAAATATTTTTAAAATAATTGTCATTTGATTCCTTGAGTGTGAAAACTTTATGATCCATGTTCAAGTATAATTTCGTTTTTGGAGTATATGGAATAGCATTCCTGACTCATAATTGGCTGAAAATAAACATTTAATATTTCTTTATTTTAATATATGGTCATACGTCTTTACTTGTTTTTGAATTTATTGAACAAACCTCATTTACTTAATTATTAGTAAATTTAATTATTAGTAGGAGTTTAATAACGTTTATAGCCTTGAGTAATTTGACACTTTATTCCCAAGTTATTTATCTTGCAGAATCTATTATTTTAACCAATTTTTCATTTTATACTAAAAAGGTTTTAATATATTATTCGACTTCAATATTTTCAGAATAATTTATGTATCTTTTATGATAAATAAAAATTACTAAAGCTATTTACTAATATATGTTTTATATTTCAGAAAATTGATGGTAATCAATGTTTACTTAAATTTATTAAAAATGATACTGACGAATGTTCACAACTAATTTCAAACAAATATGAAGATGAAACGAAATTAGGAATTATATCTTTAAAACCTGTTCCTTGGTATGGAAGCGGAGATACATTTACCAAACACACATTAATCGATATATCATTTGATGATATAAAATGGACAAGTATTTTTGCTTTACTAATTTACTTATTAATTTCATTAATAGTATTTTGATCAATATATTCCTTTTTGTAGTTGCTAAATTTAGATTAAAAATGGCGAGCAGTAAAAAGGAAAATGTGAAGAGACATTGTCGACAAATTGAAATTAATACGGCGAATAAAGATGAAATTGAAATATCTCCATTAAATTATCACTGTGCATGGTCTTATCAATACGATCGATATGAAAATGAAACATATTCCCTTGAATACGAACTTATGAATGAAAACCAAAGAGATTATGGCAGATTTGAATTTATAATTCCTTCACCTAATGCTGTTTGTAAGTTAAATTTCATATTATAAGTAGTACTTTCATTTTTGACATGTTTTAAAAAAAAGTAATATAAATTACATTGAATAAGATATTCTACTTATTTATAATTTTATTTTATAGTTGGAGAAGATAGAGTGCCTTTTGTTTATATAAATAGATCATTTAGATATCAATTTGATCTATACATTATACATCTAAATCAATCTTATCCAACAAATGTTTATTTGATTAAAATGTGCACGCAAGAAAAGGAAAACGACGAACCCGGCTGTAGCGAAGGAGAAATTATTAATTTTAATTCTACTCCCTTTATTTACCAAAGAGTTCTTGAAAAAACTGGTTTCTACTTTTATCAAATAACTCCATGGTATACCAAATGCGAAATTGAAAATTGTTCAACTTTGTTATCACCTAAAATTTACATAGGTAATATATTAATGTTATATTATATTTATTTAATTCATTTTTTTAATATATTTATTTAGTCCAGTTATCATTTTCATATTTTTTGTAGATTAAATATGATTTATTATTTAACTTTTAACATTTTTTTCAGAAATGCCATGTATTATATACACAATTTTATGGAACATATTGTTAATTTGTGTAATAGTGGCAATCTTTTTTGTTATATGGCAAACAATTAGAAGTAAGTTTAATAAGCACATTCAATTTATAATAAATTATATATATATATATATATATATATATATATATATATATATATATATATATATATATATATATATATATATATATATATATAATTTAACATGAATTTTAGGACATCAGAAATACAATCCAAGGGTTTTAATAATTTTTCCTGATGCTGATAAATTGCATGTTGACGTGATAGATCTTATTTGTAAACATCTACGTACAGAATATAATTGGGATGTTACTTGGAATAAAGAAATTGAATCATCTGCACATGGAGATCCTTATTTATGGTGCCAAGAAAATTTTTTGAGGTCCAACACAATTATTTATATTGAAAAACCAACGTATACCAATTTTAGTGATATACCTTTGGATAACTCTGGAAATATACATGTGCATTTGCGTGAAATATTTGTAAAAATGATGAAAACAAGCAAAAGGAGAGATTTGACTTACATCAATGTAATGTTTGACACTCACGCACCAGATAACATTTTATACGAATTAAAAAAATTTCAAACAATTTATTTACCTGCGCAATGGGATTTTTTTGTTCATACCATAAAGAGATACACTTGGATTCAAAGACTTTTATATAAAGTTCCTAATCTATCAAATTCTAACACTGGTGCAGAATTAGCTAATGCTTTCAAAAAACTAATATAAAATAAGTTTACAAATTTTATTTCTTAAGACTGTTTAGATATATTTTATTATTTATATGTTAATGTAAACCTTTACAGAGTGCCTTCATTGTGATTTATTTATAGAGCAAAAATGTAAGCTGTTATTATTGGTAAAAGAAATTTTATTTAATACTTGTTTCTAGTGTATATATATATATATATATATATATATATATATATATATATATATATATATATATATATATATATATATATATATATAATCTGTGTGTGTGTCTACATATTTGCGTGAATGTTTTTACTGTTTCTTATTACATAATTACAAATTAAAAATATGGCCTTAAAATAAATTAAATACAAAATTATATATTTTACAACAAAACATAGTTAATATATAATATAATTACATATATAAATATTTAATGAAACATTTTTAAAAATTTTCTATTTTTTCTAAAAACTGCTTTCGCACACAATAATTATAATATAAATATAGTTATTATCCATTATTGTGTTATTTATAATTCTAACCTCCATCGTTAATCTACCTCGAAAATACCCTTTAATAGGAAGATATTTAGTTCATATAATTGTTTTTGTATTAAAATATAATTTAAAGCCTTATTTTTTATATACCTTTTGTATTGATAAGATATTATTAATAAAAAAATATTTTATTATTATTAAGAGAAAATACATACAATATATTTGTTATTATTGTCAAAATTAGAAGCATATTTAAATTAGAAATAAATAGTCAATTTTAACATATAATATAATTTATTACGCAACAACAAAATAATGCCATTGTTGTAAATAATTCCATCTGAATTTCAAATCCAGACGAATTAAATTTGCACTAGATTTAATAACAATCATTAATTTTACAGTAATATATAAAAAATCAAAATAAAATTTACTGTTTTGTACATTATTTACAATATATTATATATTTTATTATTAAACTACATTTGTGCAATCAACGATTAATTAATCATCCCTATTTTTAAAAATTGTCGATGCGAATATTTGTTGCAAAATTTGTGGCAAATTTGATACGTCCATACAAATAAACGCTCTTCCTATGGGAAGTTGTTTTAAAAGTCTGAAAAAACAATACAATAGTAATATACATATGTTATATTTTTTTAAATGAAAATTCCTAGATTAATTAATGATTTAATATACCTTTCAGCCTGATCGCCGAGGCTACCAATGAATATAATATGTGCACTTACAGCATTTTGACAAGTAAGGGCTGATGCTAAATGCGACGGAGGTATTCCATAACGCGATAGATTAGCATCAGATAAAATAATCAACATACTTTCATCCCATTTACTTGTATCGGCGTCTCCCATTTCTTTAGCCATTTCTTGCATTGAATGAGCAACCGCTGGTACCGTATTATCTCCAGCCCAACAAAATTGTGAATGCGCATGCATTGTTCGAATTACCTTTTTATAATAAATATTATTTTATTATTATATTATAAAAATAAGCTTTCATATCAATAATAATTTAATCAAAAGAATATTTAATGCGTATGTGTAAATAATATTAAAAATAATAAAGAAATTTTCCATTATTGTTTTTAGGTAATATTATTATATATAAAAATAATAGAATACCTGCAATCGCTCTTTTTCATTTTTTGGTGGATGTTGAAGTGAAACTAAACATAAATCTTTATCCTCCCCGGAATGTCCATATATATCATATTGTAACTGCGATTCAAATCCCTTGAGTGCTTCCATAACTAAAACTGCTGCTTCCAAGGAACGATCTAAACGTCCATCAAAAGAATTAAACCTAAAAGGTTTTTGTACAATTTCATATAATAAATAATTACCAAAAAATATGAAATATTTATTTATCTATTTTAAAATAATTTACCTATACATACTTCCAGAGACGTCAGTTAACAATCTTAACCGTTTAGGTCGAGTTAGAGGAGAACCCGGTAATGGTTTTTGTTCTGCTCTTCGCTTAAATATAGACTGTTCTCCAGTTAAACCTAAAAATTGTATAATTACAATTAAAATTATACAATTGTAAATTGTATAATTACAATTAAAAATTGTATAATTACAATTCAAATAATTAATATTCTTTGAAAAAAAAAATAACCTTCAATGATTTTAGTATCATCTAAGTCACCAGATGTTTGATGTCTTTCCCATTGCCTTTCTGTTCTTCTGGCTTGAAGAGCTGATAATACACCACGCAGCGCACCTATCTACATATTTAAATATCAATAAATATTATCAATATATAATAAGTAATTAATTAAATCATTATAAATATTAAACCTGCGTTTGCACAGCATGTAAAAATTGACCATAAAGTTTAGCATCATATTCGCTCATTCGTATTTCGCGTAATCTTTCTTCAAATACTTTACGATTCATCTCACGAGCTGCTTTTTTTACATGTTCAGGAATATCATCTTTTTCTTCATCAGACAACTATAAAAGAAAATATTTTATATAGTATATTTACTACTTATGTATATTTTTTAATAAAATCCGTTATATTTATGATAGTATTAAATCACCTGATGAACTTTGTGTCCAGCATCAAGTCGATATGGACCACCTTTCCCACCAAGACCTGCCGTATCTCTGCCTCCTGTGCCTCCTGCCCAGGTATTACCTCCAACATGAGGTTCATTTTTGGGATCAATTTTACCATGTTTAGGACCAGACACATCCAAACTATATATACATATTTTAATAATAAGATATAAATCATTTTAAATATTTTATAAATATCATATTAAAGAATTAATTTTATGATATTTAAATGATAACTGGTATTTACCCACTCTTTCTATTTACAGTGATCTGAATAGGTTTTTGTATTTTTTTACCACGTACGACACCTTTAGTTGGAAGTCCACTGTTTTTCAATACTTCAAGTAAAGTATCAACAACTTCAGATGTATATCGATCAAAATCAAATACATTGGATATGGCATTTGTTAAATCATCATCAGGAAATTTCTAAAGTAAATATTAACATAATTAATATAAAAATAATAATATAATAAAATACTTTTAATGTCAATAATACCTGTATGTGTTTAACAATATTAACAACTTCTCGGGTTGAATATGGATAGGTGACTACACCTTCATCTGCCATAGCTCTCAATGTAGAAAAAGCCTTTACCAATTTATGAACAATATCTTTCGGCACATTTGGTCCATATTGTTCAAGTAATTTAAGTTCAGATTCTACAGATGGATTGTCAACAGCATGACAAGAAAATAAATCACCTAAATAACAATTTTAATACATTTTAAATTTATTCAGAATACAATAAATATTATAATCAACTAATTTTTATACCAAGAGCAGCAAAGAAATCGTTTCCTAAAAATGGGAAACCGGGCCTATTTGCCAAAACTATCATTCGAAAATCTTCGTGTAAAATAATCAATTTATCTTTTGGCTCGAAATTTTCAGATAAATCTCTAGGTACAATTCTTCTGCCATCGCTCAATATCATTTTACCATCTTCAACTAGTGATTTTAAAATACATGTAACATGCACAGGTGCCTTATCTGCTTCATCAATAACTAAAACGTGACCATTTTTAACCGCTTTAACCAATGGAGAATCTTCATATATAACCATACCATCTTTAACTGTCGGTTGTACAGTTAAAGAATGAACCGTTGTATCTCTATGTAGTTGAATATACTCTCGTGGTCTATTCATTAATTGTAATAATCTATCGGCGATTTTATTTTTACCAACACCCTGATTGCCCACAAGGAGTAAATGATTACCCAGCGTAAAATCTTGCAATAATAATTCTAGTAACTTAACATGTTGTGGTACATCATAAAATAATATATCAGGAACTTTGGTTAACGATTCCGTTTTGTACACCGGAACAATAGTCGAGCCTATTTTTAAAATTCCATCTTGTACTTTGCATTCTATTGAATTTTCATTTTTCAATACTTTTCTAATAAACGATGAATTATCTTTTTCGAATTGTATGGAACACGATTTGCATGCATTTTCAAGAGCATGTTTTGCAATGTTGGGTAAAAATTTAGCTAAAAATGCCTGTTGAATTATATCGTATGATGATGTTGATGGATATTTTATTAATCTATTTGAAATTCTAATCAACTGTCTGGTGGAAAGCGACGATGATAAACTGCTCAATGTACTATCGTTTGATGTTCTCAAAATGTGAGCTAAATCAACAATATTTGTAAGATCAGGAGTAGTTTGCCCAAACTGTAAAATAATAAATAAATAAAATGGGAGAATATATGAATATTTAAGCATTAAATAAAAACTTAATATATATTATAAACATTTATAGGGTTTTAAGGTTTAAATTATAACTGTCAAAAAAATATTAAAATATGTGATCTATTGACACCACTATTATTATAATTAAACAATAACTACTTTTTTATCGATAAGATACATTTCTTCATCTTTGGTAAAATTTCTCATAATTTGAAAACTAAACAAAGTTAGAACTTCCGGAGTCAACCAATGATTTCCTTGAGATAATGATGGTGGTTCTGCTAATGCTATTATTCTAAAATAATATGTAAAATAAATATTGAAATAAATGCGTGTTTTATTTAAAATAAATATTTTTTATAATGTGAGCACCTGAAAGCAGGATTAATAGGAAACACTCCACTTTCAGCGAGAGATTCTTTGGTAAAACCATTTTCAAGCAAATCATAATAACACTCTGCACGTAAAAGTCTAGTACCATCATGCAATTGAATTTCTCTATCTTGAATTAACCTATATTTATTTAATATGCATTATTTTTCGTTGTTTATAAATAAAACTAATAATAAATAAAATACCTATGAAGAACACATAAAGTTGAAGGATGAAGTCTGTGAATACCATCTAAAATCAGTAATCTTCCTTCCAATGCAGCCGTGACTAAAGGCGATGGTCTCCATCCAGTATTTCCGTTACCTTCATCGGTGGTAACTCTTTGTTGCAATAATTCTCTAGCAGTCATATCGCGATAGAGAGTCATAGTTTCGGTGCCGTAATTTAATATACGAGCGAAAGCTTCAGCTACCTTATTCTTACCGCAACCTTTAGGACCTAGAATTTATAAAAAAAAAAATATTTATATATATAAATATTACAAATCTTTTAATAAATTAACTACGATTAAGTAAAATATTTACCTATAATACATATATCAGACACAGCATGTGCTTGCAACAAATCGGCTAAAACTTCATTTTGATAATCATTTTCAATGAAATCCGAACTATACACGTTCATTTTACTCGATAATGTACCGCGAAGTACGTCGAACGACACACCGTTTTCTAAATTAATTTTCATGGAATGATTATCGTCGGTCAAATCGTTCTTTTTCAAGTTTTTAATAGTATTCGTAGAATCGTGTTTGAAATCAATCTTGAGAGCTTCGAGAACGCCTTCAATATTCTTAATAGATTCCTTATTTAAAAAGGATTTATAAGGATAAAATACTTGCAGTACTTTGTGAACGGAGATATCTGGGTTATTTTCCTGGAAGGTAATAAAATGTGTTATTTATTTCAGAGCGGTAAAAATTTCACGCTAAATATAGAATGAAACGACTGTACGAATTTTGCGACAATGTTGTTTGACAGGTTGTATATTTCATGTTTTCGAATTCTATCTTGAAATAAACTAGTGTAGTTTTCCCCCCAAAAAAAAATAAAAAAATAAAAATAAAAAACAATAGCAAAAGGTACAAAAAAGAAAAACTTTTCAGAAGGCACCAACAACACGCGACAACGCCATCAGTGTCTGTCGTTTCAGACACTTAACACGACTTATTTATTTTTTTTCAGCAAAATTATATATGTGTATATGTAATATATATCCATTAATAATATTTATAAGAATGCATATAAAATATTCAATATTTTTGGAAATATACAATTGCAAAATAAAAAAAAATTCAAGGAAGAAACATAAAATATTGTAGTAATTTTAACTTTTTATTGACCATCAGACCTATTATACATAAGTTGTTTAAAATGCAATATATATATATATATATATATATATATATATATATATATATATATATATAAGTTTCTATAGTTGGATTTTTATAAAGTAAATATATACGGAAACCTTCATTTAAGAACCCTTGTATTAACGGAATATTGAATTTCCTCAATAAAAAAGTTCCCCTCAAAGTTGTATATTCAACGATTATACTTGAAAAAGTAGTTTTCCCTCTCAAAGGTTATCTTGATCTGATGTGTGATTAAAATATACACTTCGATAGTTTATTTTTATACTGTGATTCCCAAATTGTCGATTTTTATAAACACTGTGATTTGGTAGCAAAATAAAATCACTGATGGAGACCGTTTATATTCTTATCACATATATTTTAAAAAAATATGTATCTTACATATACTGTATACATTGTAAATATAGAAATCGAATTAATAAAAAAAAATATTAATATTTTTAAATGATTATTGAAAAATATTTATTGATAGCGCTAACTTACCAACATTTTTGCTGCAAATGGAATGGAATCGATCGGAAAATCGGGCAAATTGTGGATATTCGTCGGAAATACCGGCTGATCCGATTCCTCATCGGGGGTTGAAGTTAGATTCGAAATTGTACTAGCGGCCGATATCAGTTTTTCCAATTTAACTTTGTCCGCTTTGTAATTTTCAGACAGCAGGGAAAACAACTCCTGAAAATTCGACGAGATTAAATCGTTTTATTGCGCAAAATTAAAATATTAAAAGACGTATACAACGAACGACAGAGTTAAATTAAACGAGGTTCGTCTTCCGAAGTTTAACAAGTCGATTTTCATTGAAAACTTTTTTTACGATGTTTATCATTCAATAGCGTGATCGTGAAAACGCACGTCAAAATTATATGCGCGAATGCAGAAAGCATTCCGAGAAAACAGAAGAAAAAAAAAATATATATATATATATATATATAAAGAAACGTTTACGAATAAACATGTAACGGGTCGTTAAAATGCGAAAAAAAATGATAATTTAAAAATGTTAAATACCATTGGCGTGCAAATGTCGCATCTTCACGACAAGAAGTTAAGTTTTCGTGATAGCGAACGGTTAAACTCACATTCAATTGTGACAATGCGCATTTTCAACTTGGAACATTGGAGAAATTGCACGGGATATAATTAAAATTATGGCCCATATAAATGTGGCTAATGTTTATATTAATTTATTCCGTGTGGTTTGTTCGACGTTTAATAACAAAAAGAAAAGAAAAAACCACAACGTTTACGAGGATAACAACGTGAAAACAAAAGGTCAAAGAACGACAAACTTGACTGAATACAATATTAATATCCTCTACAGTTGATACATTCAAATATAAAAATTATAATAAATATAAAGAATCTTGTCGATGAGAGTTCAACATATTATAAAATTATTAAACATTTTTTTTTGTAAAACATGAATATATTATATGGTAAATCGTTATCATTCAAAATACACCTATTTATTATTATGATTAATAATATGTAATATTCTACCCAATGAGTTTTTCTTTGTCAAAACTAATCTAATTAATACTAGAACGATTAAAATTAGTATGATATATTAATCTAAAGCTAAGAATCACATAAAAATAATTTATAAATAAAAGGCTGACAATTATTAGTTTAAAGATAATAAAAGAAGAATAAATAGTTTCAGATAATTTTCAATATTTTTTGTAATATTTTTCAAAAAAATAATCTTCCGTTATCTATTGTAATAAATTTAAAAATATATTGTCATATTTGAATTACACTCATGAAAATAAATATCAAAAAAAATCTACTGACTTTACGTTGCTTTATATTTAAGTTTATGATATTGCGCCACTTGAGATTTACAGCGTATTGTGCAATCGAAAAAAAAAATACATTATATTGTATATTTATAAAATGACGATTAACATAATAAAATACACTCGTATTTTTATTTAACTGTGAAAGACAGCGATTTTACGACATGCTAATACAACCGAGCGAAATGGTTGTTCAATATTTTATTTACATAGTGGTGCTTTGCACCGAACGTTAAGCAGATGCAAAATTCAAGGTTTTATTAATGAAACTAAAGTATTGCGAAAGGAAAACTAAATGATATCAAATAAAGACGAATGGAAAATGGATTTGACGTCAAAGATTTCAACCGCATTGACGTAAAAAAATATATATATATATATATATATATATATATATATATATATATATATATATATATATATATATATGCGTCAGACGTTTAAATCAAATAGCATGATAATATCCGTTAAAAAAAAATCTAATTTGATATAACAATATCTTATCTGCCAAGGTTATGATGTGTCGTAAATTTAAGAATTGAAATGACAGTAATCGATGATAAAATCTCATATCTTTGTAAAATAAAATAAGCTGTCAAATTATTATATCAATTTACATAATATTAAAAAACCTATTATGAATAATATGATATGAGATAATTCAACAATATTGATTCTAGAATATTTTATATTAAACATACAAAAAATATTTGAATGAAAATTTAAATAATCATACATAAAATAAAATAGAAAAAACAGTATTTTTTTTTTTGACTTACAATATATAATTATAAAATAATTTACAATTGGGTGAATCATATATAAATGAAAATTTGTTTGAAGAAACTTTTTTTTTATATTTTATATTGTATAAATTTTCAATGAATTTTATAGTATTATATATTTATATACTACAGTTTAAAATTGAATCAAATATTCAGTATGAAGTTCTATTTTTGTTTCACAATTTTTAACTTTTTTTTAAAATACAGATATTTAGAATTTTAGTCTAAAAATAACGTGAATAAAAGTATATCAGTGTATTTAAAAAAAAAAAAAAAATATATATATATATATATATAACAAGGCGATAAAACAATTAATTTTTAGAATATAAAATCTACATAAAAAGATATCCATATAAGAATATTATCATCATTCGTATATTAATAGTATTAGAAAATAATAATTTAAAAAAAAACTCAATATATTAATATACGATCGTTTTCGACGCAGTCACGTAGAATCGATCGTCTAATTAACGAGCCAACAAAAACTATAATAAAATATTACTGCATCGAATGGTGAATCGTGGAAAATCATCATCATCGACGGCGTTAGCGGTTTCGTCTCACGCGATCGTAAAAACCGCATTTGGACCAAAAAGAAAATACACATTATGCACGTCAGAAAAGACAAATATATATATATATATATATATATATATATATATATATATATATATATAATCAGGAAAAAAAAGCGCCGACAATTAATTCAAAATTAACCGTCTTGAAGGCATAATACGATAATTTTATACGGCGAAAGAGATTAAACGCACAAGTTTTAGTTCCGCTGTCTTGTAACCGGAATTGTAGATTTGTTACAAATATATAGGTGGTTCGTGACAACGGTAAACTTTGTAAAGTATGTGACCGAATGATATTGTACGATAAATCACAGTCAACCGAATGCAAGTATATATATATGTGTGTGTGTGTTATTATTATTATATATAGTGTATATATAGTTCAGGTATGAGACTGAAACTAGATGTCACTCCTAAAATGTAGTCATGTGAAAGAATTTTGCTGTGTTTAAATTTTTCTGTTTTTATTTTGAATTTTAGTGAAAATATTTAACATTCTTTATTTACATTATAAATAGTTTAGTATTTGAATATTTTGTCAAGAATATGAAAATATTTCATGCAATCCTATTAACGAGTTATTATCTGATGATAAATATGTTAAATTTAAAAAAAAATAATAAAAAGTTTTTCAAAGATTGATTTTTATATATTTAATACATTTTTCAATTAAATTGTGATAAAGGAAAATAATTATATATATGAAAAATGCTAAAGATAATAAATTTATATAAAAGATCATTTTTTATTAAAAAAAATATTTATATAGATCGACTTGAGAAGCACTGTATATATGAACTTTTTCAGTACTCTATTTTGATTTCTAAATTTGAACTTAATTTTGAGTTTATAATTCGTAAAATTTTCAAGTACTATAAACATATAATTATAATTTTGGAAATAAAATTTTAATTATTGATTTATTGCTTTTGACATTATAAGTTTTGAGATTATATTACAAAAACAAAATTATTTTTTTAGATATAATTTAGAATGAAAACTAATTATAGAATAAAGAAAGTTAATAAGTTAAAAAAAATATATAATAAAAATGTTTACAAATTAAATTTCAAAAAAATGACTAAATAAAAAAAAAAAATTTAAAACTATAATATTTTCGACAATTATCTTTTACATGTTTTGAATATAAAAAAAAAATGTGAATGTATAGTGACTCTTTAGAAGTCTGCATACAATAGATAGAAACCTCTGAATATATGTATAAATTATAAATAGTATCGTGAAGACTTTAAATAGTGCCCAAAAATAGTACGTCCACAAATAAACTCGAATGCAAATTTAGGCAATTCTGAAAACGTACCTGAAAATCGATTTCCAAAAATATCCAATTTATATACAAAGTAATTCTATACTTAGATTATTGATATAAAGATGAAACATAAATATGCAATAAAAACATATTTATTATAATAAAACATTAATCCATATATTATTATATATAAATTATTTATATATTCTACTATACTATTAGAATATTTTAATCAGTAATATAAAAAAATAATAATTGTTAAATAACGGATATTATTTATATGTTTGCCTGGACAACTTTTTCAACTCGTGTCACGTTCGTCGACAATAATTCAGTGTGATTGTAGACATAAATATTATTTAAGTCACGGGAAAAAGAAACGTAACAAAAAAAATCAGAAAAGCTTACGACGGGTGCCGATGCAAAAATATGAAAATATGGCGAACGGGGGGGGAAAAAAATAAACAATAAAAATATGTGTATGTGTCTATATGCTGAAAAAGCTGAAGCTGAAAGTTCGCTGACACGCAATCGTATCGAGCGGCTTCGGAGACAGCTCCAGTGACAAAACTAGACACTAACATAGTTTTATAAAACTGTTATATTATATGACGTTTCAAAATAGAATCTAATTTACATATAATCTCTAAACAATGAAATCGTTTAAAAGTTATATAGGAAGATCTGACAAACATACCTAAAAATATCATTCATTTATATAGAACTTGAACAAAAATAATGCTATTCAATTTAAAACATATATAATACTAATATAAGTATGTACAGAACAATAAATACACTAATTGGAAAAGTTTTAAAATATTCTTTCGCCGTTTCATAAGTTTCAGTAATCGAATGCATCACGTTCAGACATGAAAAATGACTTTAAATTGTGTCGAAACAGATTAAACGCAATATTTCAAAATTAAATGGCGCATTTTTTTTTCCACATGAGTCATCATTACAGAATGGTTTTTTTTTATTTCATGTGAAACGACGCGATATTAACGGCAAGCGTATGATCATACAATATTATATGCGCGATCCAATTTTAATAATGGAATTAAATTTCGAGTCACAAAGGTGGAACCGTTGACACAAACCAAGTAGATGATCACAAAAGCGCGCGGCCATTTCTGAAAATTAGTCTGAAAATCCCGACGAAAATGATTTAATGGGAAAAGTTTCTAATTTATGTATAAAACAAAAATTACATTAATTTATTAAAGCATACTCATATCATATTTTATATATCATACATATATATATATATATATATATATATATATATATATATATATATATTAATACATACAAAAAAAATAAACAATTTAATTTTTCTCAACAGTTAATATTTTTGGGTTTATTAACATATACATGTAAATATATAGTGCTAAAAATGGTAATCATATATTTATATCAATTAATAAATTGTCATACAAGCGTTGCCCTATTATACACGGTCATAATACTATCCGTGACCATGAAAATTGAACACATTACCAAAACTGTATTCTAACAAATGGAAGTAATACAGAGAAAACTTTGCAGAAGGTTAAATTTCATTATACAACTTTGAACGCATTAACTATTTTATACATTTACATAAATGATTATAATAACTGTCGTGATATTCGCAGTCGATCGGAAAAAGGGCGAACGATCGATCGACAATTTTCAAAAGTTAAATTGAAACTCCAAAAATCGAAAATGAAGCATTTAAGATGGTCTTTGATAACGGAGCGCATTTAATCCATTACGCGTTGCACGAAACTTGTGTTAACTCTAATTATTTTCGTAGAGGGTAATGTTTGTTTGACATGAAATCAGAAATAACAGCGATTTTCTTCCACACCGAACACTCTAAAGACTATTAATGTTTGATAACAATAGATCGAAAGTTCTATTTCCGCATATAAAATCTAGGTATCCCATCAGTAATAATTACGATGAAATTATACCCTTACGTTTTACGACTCTGTTGCAAATTGAAAATATATAATTATGAAAAATGCGAATATATAATTTCGCCAATACACCAATAAAATAAATGTCGGTCAACTTTAAATTGCTAATATGTTTAACCTAAATAATATCAAAACAATAAAAAAAATTAAACAGTTTAATAACATTTTGAATTACTATTATATATATATATATATATATATATATATATATATATATATATATATATATATATATATACATCAACGAGGAATAGGTGTTATGTTATACTAACCAGACTTAAATAAAATATAGATTATAAATTGGAGAATGCTAGATGTCTACTATTATCCAGACTGTCAGACTAACTGGACTAGATTCTATATTGTTGATTTCAATTGTATCAATATTAAAAAGTGCGATATTTCTTCTTTATATAAATGCTTTAATTTATCCTTTATACTATTCTGAATTCCCAAAATAAAATTTCTTAAATTCTTCTTTAAACAAAATAAAAACTCTTATATTAAATACGTAAATCAATTGATGATCAATGAAATAAATGAAAAACAGTATGAATAATGCAAATACAAATTAATAATAATGAAGACATGATTATAAATTATAATAAAAAAAATAATTATTATTCGTGAAGACTCGTTCAGTCGTATAACTTTATAATCAAATTCCGTGCACGTATATAAATGAATCAAAGGTGAATGCTGAAGTTCATTCAGCTGAAAGAAGCGCTAGTGGATAGTCGTGACAGTGACTAAATTATATCGTTTCTTTTATAAATTTTTGTGAATATATTTTCGGATTATTTTTCATAACTTTAATCTGAAACTAATATATTGGCTAAGTTTCAAAAAAATGTAAAATATTTTAAATCGTTTCATTTCTTATAAGAAAAAAAAATATATAATACTGATCACATTTCATTTACATGTATATAAAATGATAGTTTTTTGGGAAACATCGCAACGGCCATTGTTAATAAAAACTGTTTGGATAAAAGGTCATAGACATGCTATTCTATCTGAGAAAGATGAATTCAAAAGGCACAATAGAAAAAAGGGTCAACGCGTAATTCTTTCCGATAGAACAACACATATGACAAGTGAAAATTTTAAAGATGAAATAGCAACGAATGAGATCGAATCCTCAGATACCAATTGTATTACTAAAAATATTAATAAAACTTGTACGTTAAAAACGAAGACTGATAATTTAGAAATCAACCCATTATCGGAAAGGGTTTTACAATGGTTAGATTTAGCTGGATTGGCGTCCACTAAATATGTGGATGAGTCTAGATTAACTAAAATGCGACATAGTTTACCAGAAGTCAAAATATCACAACACGAAATCAAAATGTTTAAAAAAGACATAGAATTCAATGAAGCTAAATTTATATCTGATAAGGTTAGTAATGTTTTTCTGATATTTTTATGCATTTTTGTGATTAGTAAATTATAAAATAAAAAAAGTTTACGCAATAGTTAAAAATCAACACGCAAATTTGAGTTTTGGAAATAGTAAAAAAATAACATTTTGATAATATTTTACAGATTGATAAAGAAAGTAAAAATAAAGAAGCAATAAGTGATGTTGTTCAATATGAAGAAAAAATAAATGATTTTGAAAAAAGCGATATAATTTCCAATTGCACAGAAGATTCATTTTATAATTCAGAAGAAGACGAGGAAGACAGCATTGACGAAGACGAGTTACCATTAAATTATATGAAACCTGGCGAAAATTTTGCTTTTGAACACGATTATATTAACATTATAAAAAAACAAATATTTGAAAGTAATTGCAACACTTATGTAGCAAGAAAAAAATTACACATTTTCATTCCATCGTTGCCAAAGAAAACAGAAAGTTCAATCGACAATGAAACCATAAGCAGTCATTCAATTAAAAACCATACATAAAAATAAATATTCCACATAAAACGTCTTTCTTTAACTTAATATAATTAAAAATATTACCTTATAAGACAATGGTGCGATATATCTTGCTTGGAAACGTGAGCGTAATGGTGGATCGAGTGCATTTCCAGGATACCTTGGTACGGGCAAACCCAACGCAATTATTCTAAATTGATCGTGAACTCTTTCCAAACCCCATTTATCTATGTTACTTTTTCCATGTTCCTATGAGCAATTTCCATTAAATATTGAAAATCTATATATAATATTATAACAAATTAAAATAAATTATTTCAATTTACATTTAATAGTTTATCATATCTACCGGCAGGAATTAAAAATCTACCATCCTCTAAATGCATTTCTCTATTTTCTAAAAGGTTATTTAATACTGGTAAAACATTACGTTCTGCTTTTTCGATCCCTTCTAAAATTAAAATACGGCCTTCGATTGCCGCTCGAACAGCACTCTATAATTTGAAATAAGATAAATATTAATAATCAATTAAAAACTTTTGAAAGCAAATAGATCAGAATAAGTACCTGATCGAAGTATTTGGCAGTTGAACCTTGTATTTCACGTCTTTGTTTCAAATCAGATTCGGTAGTGTCACGTGAAAGTGCTACATATTCAATCTCGCGCTGTGTCAATTCTAAAAACTGCATCGCAATTTTTCGTCTAAAGAGTATATGAATTCACAATTATTTTTATGCCCACACAAACATACACTGTTATAATAATTTTAAGCAAGCATTTAAACCTATTAGAACCAGGAGGTCCAATAAGAAACATATCTTGACCAAGATCATCTTTTTGTAACATCCAACGTAAATGTCCTAATTGCGTTTGTAATAATTGTAAATTTTTATTTTTAACTGCAACTGATAGATATTGATCGAAAATTAATAGTGATTTTTTTATAAAATTATTCAATAAAGTAAAACGTTCGTTTCAATAAACCAAAAATTGACAAAATAAACTAACGAAATCGTAATAAAGCAAACTAACCATATTTTCTGGGAACATACTGAGCAGACTTTGGTTCATCTAAATTTTTTGATATATCACCAATGATTATATTGCCGGAACTCGTAAAACGCTTTATTCTGTACGCGTGCGAATTACATTTTTTAATATAAAAGTTAACAACAAAATTTTGATTACGATTTAAAAGAAATAACATGTTTCTTTATATAATAAAACACCACACGAACTTTGTACACAACTTGACAATTAAACTGTCATTTTGACAACCCGCACGTGGTATTTGGCCTTAACTTATCATTAAATGAACAGATATCGTAATAATTTTTTTCTATGTCGAATATAATTTAAAATTATACGAACGTATATATTTAATGTAACTAATATGGAATAATTATTTAAAATAAATAAATTAGAAAAAAACGAATTATATACGATTATTAAAAAATAAATTACCGGTAAGTACGTACGATTGAAATTCTCTTTTTAAGTTTTTTTTTAACTGTTAATTTATTTTTAATTTACTTAATTCGTAAATTTTAAACCTTTATGTTTATTATTCGAAACCGATTTTAACATATTGTTAATAATTACTGATCCACGGAGAAATTTATATAATATTAAAAAAGCAGTATACGAAGATAACGCGTTCTTAATTATTTATATTCTAGATTTTTGTTAAAAATAATTCGATCGAGTATTACGAAAATATAAACTTTAAATACGTTTTCGATGTCGAATAATTTCGCAAACATTCTAAACGATTTTTTTATATTGCGATGTATTTGTTTTTTAATTCAAAATATTAATAATACGCTGTCGTATGAATATTTATAATATATAAAAAAGTACCGTCCTTAAAACGCAACGGTTTAATTTAATTAAAAAATAAGTAAAAAACTATACTAGTAAAAAAATAACCTTAAAATCGCACATAATAATCGGAAACTAAATCGACGTATAAAAAAGTAAATTAAAACGTTCGTATAAAGTCTTACTTACGCTAATAATCTATTTTT
Source organism: Leptonema lineaticorne (assembly GCA_024500535.1). Lineage (NCBI taxonomy): Eukaryota > Metazoa > Arthropoda > Insecta > Trichoptera > Hydropsychidae > Leptonema > Leptonema lineaticorne. The sequence continues at coordinate 3,106,539 of JANIJI010000059.1, read as the reverse complement.
TAGTAATCGAATTTGATCGGAAAAAATATTAAGTGATCGTTCTTAAACGTTCAAATTCAAAAATAAATTTTTATAAACGCCATTTAAAGTTTTTGCGTTTTAATATTTTTTTAATCGTATTTAATATATTTTTGCGGCTCGAGACGCGAAAGCGACGCGTCGTTCGGGGTATGGCCGCGCTCGTGAGGCGTCGCGACCGTCAAATTAAGAAAGAAGCGGTAGCGGTGTGCGCGTTTGTGTGCGTGTGTTGTGGTGCGCGTCGTCGCGGCGATGCCGTAGACTTCTTGGCGGCGATCGCACAGGGCGCAGCGCCGGCAAAATGGCGGACGCGGCGGGCGCCTCCGCGGACAAAGACGACGAGCTCGTCGACAAGGAGGCGGCGAACGGCGAGGGCGGCGCCGACGGCGACGCGGACGGCGACGGCGCGGCCGGCCAGGGAGCTCCTTTGAAGGACGTCTACGCGCGCCTGCCCGAGATGAGGAGCGGCGGCTTCGCGAACGCGCCCACCGTCGCGCCCGAGGAGCTGCGCTGGCTGCCGGCGCGCGCCTCCGATCGCGACCTCATCATGTACCTGAGGGCGGCGCGCTCGATGGCCGCCTTCGCCGGCATGTGCGACGGCGGCTCTCCGGACGACGGCTGCGCGGCCGCCGGCAGGGACGACACCACTATCAACGCGCTCGACGTGCTGCACCACTCGGGCTACGACCCGGGGCGCGCGCTCCAGGCGCTCGTCAAATGCCCGGCGCCCACGGGCCACGACAAGAAGTGGTCCGACGACGATACCAAGCGCTTCGTCAAGGGCATCCGCCAGTTCGGCAAGAATTTCTTCCGCATCCGAAAGGACCTGCTGCCCCACAAGGAGACCGCCGACCTCGTCGAGTTCTATTATCTGTGGAAGAAGACGCCCGGCGCGGGCAACAACCGGCCGCACCGCCGTCGCCGTCAGGCCTCGCTGCGGCGCATCCGAAACGCGAGGGGCGCGCGCGCGCCTCCGCCCAAGGAAGCCGAGAGGGAGCCCGAACCGGCGCCCAACGAGACCAGTTCCGTCACCGAGGACGACGACGACGACGACGACTCCGACTCGGCGGCCGGCGTCAGAACCCGCAACGGCGCCAAGGCGAGAGACCTCGCTCCGGCGGCTCCCGCGCCTCCGGCCCCGGCCGCGCCCTCGGCGGTCCCGGCGCCGCCGTCGAAGAAACCGGACCGCGACAAGAAAAAGCCGGCAAACGGCAGAGTCGATCCCGCCAAAGTCAAGAAACGCGCCGACGACTCGGAACCGGAGCCGGAGACCGCGTCCGCTCCGTCGACCGTCGATCCGTTGTACAAAAAGAAAAGACGCAGTCCGGAGGAAGGCGCCGCCAGTCCGGCCGAAAGTCTCACCGCCGACAGCGGGTCAAACGCGGACGAGGCCGAACCCAACGATGCGGACGCAGAGTTGACGTCTTTCGGTAACGCGAAACAGGATTCCGCGGACGCGGACAACTCTAGGACGATAGAAACCGATAAGAATGCGGAATTCGACGACTCCGAAAATATAAACGTGCACGGGACCGCGGCCGATTTTTCGAGACCCGCAGAAATGCAGACGCCTTTGCGTTCTTTCTCCTTCGAAAAAGAGAACGTTTCGTCTAACGATATTAAAGTCGAAGTTCAAACTTCCGATCGCAACGAAACCGTCGAAGATATGTCGGACGCGGAATCGAAGAAGGTCGATCGTAAACCCGTCGAACCGATCGCCCAAAGAACGACGACGGCGCTCGTCGATCCGTTGGAGAGAGTCAAAATCAAAGAAGAAGTGGACGTCGACGATTCCGCGGAAAAACTTCATCCTCTTAAAGACGATCCATCCGGTGATCCGCTGTCGAACGTTTATACGCCGCTAAACGTTTGCGGTAAACCGCCGTCCGATCTCGCGCCTCAGGGTTTTCATTCCGTCGACGGACTGGCGTTCGCGCAAAAATCTCAAACTATTAAATTGGAAAACCCGTCTAGCGGTAATCTACATTATGGCGGAATCAATCCTCCCAAAGATATGTCTAAAACGAATAAAGATTTTATTAGAGGAATTCCGTCGTACGCTTTCAATCCAAACAATATGCCGCCAAGCCACGACCATAAATCTATGTCGAATCCCATTAATGCCGTCATCAAATTAGAACCAAGAGAAGAATCCATCGATATTAAAAATCCTCGAAACGAATCTCCGTTCGGCGGTCCCGATATGAACAATAGTAATGTTGATAATATGGATGATATTCGGGTTGAAAGTGGGCATATGAACGTTTGTAGAACGCCGCCCGCTTCTCAAAGTTTGGCATCTAATCTTATTAAACATAATATTCGATCTTGTAATCCGGGACAGACCTCTCCCATATTACGCGGTACAGATTTGAGTTCGCAAAATAAAGATGTAGATAATGTGGATTGTAAAATTTCCGACTCCGGACCTCATTTATTGAAGAAAGATGATAATGTGCCCGCTCCCAGAATTCCTCCAGTTTCTCTAGCTACTAGAATGGACAGTTCTCATCTAAGATTTCCTCATATGATGGAAGGAAATCCGGGTGATCCGGTTCCAAATTTACCGCCAGGTTTATCCGGTCTTATGCAACAAGGTCCTATGTTGTCGTTAGCTGGTGCACCTTTACCGCCGTATGGATATATTCCTGGATATGGCCAACATCCTGCTAATCATATGTCGGTTGATAAACCGCCCGGAAATACGTTAGGTTCATTGCCCCAATTACCACCGCATTCGTCAATACCTTCTCGTAATTCACCTGGTATAGCTCCACCGGAAATACACGTTCCTCAAGATCTCAAAATAAAGTTAGAGGTGTCGGATAATTCTAATAATGTTATAAGTGATCAAATATCTCCTGCTCAAGGACAACCATTATCTGACCCCTTGCAATCGTTAAAAGAAGTGAAAGTTCCCGGTTACACTGGTAATTCAAATATTTTAACTCCTAATACTCACAGTATAGATTCTTTATCTTCGAGCGATGCTGGTACAAATCGATCTCCTGCAAGAGCAACAAACGACGGACCAATTTCTGGATCATTTTTAGGACCTAGAATTGAGAGTATTAAAAAGGAACCTGACTATTCTTCTCACATAAGCGGTGGTTCTAATCCTCAAAATTTGACCAATTCTGATTCCAATAATCCACCACCACCAATTAAGAGTCCTCATACACCTACTCCTATCAAAATGCAAATACCCGGTTTGCATATTAATTCTAGTTCACTTTCTACTACGCCTCCATACTCCCGTCATATTACAAGTCCTTCACAATCACGTCAGATAAACTCATCACCATTACAACAAACGCCTCCGGTTTCTCATTCTGCATTAAATTTAATGAGTCCTGCTCCATTGAGTTTACCTACCACAATACCGGGGCCGGTTATGCACTCGTCACAACAACCCGGTCCTCATCCGCATCCTTTTGCACCTCCCATGCATCCTCCGCCTCATCCATTATATCATCATTCTTTGCTAGCAGCGGCTGCGGCTGCTCATGCGTCTATGCATCCATATTATCCTCATCCTCATCCTGGTTATCCTATGGCATATCCGTATCCATTTGGAGCGCTTCCTCCTCAACCTCATCCAATTCCACCTATGCATAATCCGCAAACTACAACTTCAGGTCGTCACGATGCCGCCATAACTCATAGTAAATTACCGACAATAGAATCGACTACTATGTTAACTTCACATCATAGTTCTAGCTCTTCGGTTACGACAAGATCTTTAAGAGAAATATCGGAAACGACAGAAGATATTCGTAATCCTAGTGGAACTACCGAACGACATCAGATGCATGAAACTACTTTAACTCATCATCACTCGACTAGTCATCACAGTTCAGTTCATACTAGTACAGAAAAACAACCAAATCAAGCTGGTGCTAATCATTCTCTTACTATATCCCACTCGACGTCGAGCAGTTCGTCGCAATCTATTCAACACAAGATTAATACACAACAGAAACCAAGTGCTCACACGAGTTCACCTCATAGTCATCTGTCCGCCAGTGTTTCACAAACTACCAGTACGTCATCGTCAATTAATATGGCTAATAGTCACACTCATCATCACTCCCACTCTCATCATCATTCACATCACCATGAACGTTTGTCACCTGCAGATCAAATGCTTGTTAGACATCATCCTAAATTATTGCCTGGAAATTCTGGAAATCCTCATCATCTAATGATTCAGCCTCCAACTCTTGGACATCACATGGCTTTAGGTATGCCACCGGGTTCAAGTGCGAGTTCGCTTGATAGTCTTCGAATGCACGCTCAAACTGCTGTAGGTCTTCAACATCAAAAACCTGGTTCACCTCATTCTTTGCCAATGTCTCATCCTCATCATCGATCAAGTCGACCGCTACCAGAAGATCATCATGATAATTCTATGTTGAAATTAGAACCTCCAAGTCAACCCCCTGAAGAAGAAGAAATTCCTAGCCCCGCACATATTCCTCATGGCCCTAGTCCTGAACCTAAAGTTGAAGATACAGAATGTCATCGATCACCATCAGCAATATTTTTACGACATTGGAATCGTGGTGATTATAACTCTTGTACTCGTACCGATTTAATCTTTAAACCTGTACCAAATACACCATTAGCGCGTAAAAGAGAGGAACGTTTAAGAAAACAAGCAGAAAAAGATAGAGAAGAGAGAGACAAATTGGCGCAACAAGCTCACGCCAGAAAAATTTCTACTCCAGATAAACCTGATGTGAAACCGCCTTCAAGAGGAGCGTTGGAAAATATATCGTCACCTTATGATAGATATCCTAGACAAGGTTTTCCTGATACCCCTGCTTTAAGACAATTATCAGAATATGCAAGACCGCATGCAGGTTTTAGTCCGGGAAATTTACCACGACATTGTATGGATCCTATGTTACAATATCAACTCAGTATGTATGGTCCAGCTGGTGCCAGAGAACGACTTGAATTAGAACATTTAGAAAGAGAAAAGAGAGATAGAGAAATTCGAGAACTTAGAGAAAGAGAATTGAATGACAGATTAAAAGAAGAAATTATGAAAAATAGTAATTTAGGCACTAGAGTAGATCCGCATTGGTTAGAAATGCACCGTAGATATGGTGTTGGACCACCCCAAGGTGGAATACCGTTACATCAATTTGGCCTTTATAGTGGTCCTTCAGGCCCAGGCCAAGTAGCCTTATCACAATTAGAAAGGGAACGCCTAGAACGCTTAGGTATACCTGCTCCAGCACCTCCAGGTCCACCTGGAGCCCCTCATCATCCTCATCACCATCCAGGCACTATGGCTGCCACTCAATTAGATGTCGCAGAGAGATTAGCTTTAGCTACTGATCCTATGGTACGACTTCAAATGGCAGGTATTAGTCCTGAATATCATGCGCACACTCATGCTCACACGCATGCTCATTCGCATACCCACTTACACCTACATCCGGGTCAACAAGCAGCTCAAGCACAACAGGAAGGTTGGGAAAGAAGTGGAGTGCGCCCACCATTATTAGGCGCTCATCCTGAATTATTAGGAAGACCTTATGCTGAACAATTAGCGCAACAAGCAGCTGCTCATGATCAAATACAACGTCAATTGTTACTTGAACGAGAAAGATTTCCACCTGCACATCATACCGCTCACGATGATTATTTAAGACATCAACAACGTGAACGTGAACTTAAAGTTCGAGCTCTTGAAGAAGCTGCTCGTGGTGGTCGTCCTTGAATCTCTATTTAAATATTTGTTATTCTTTGTGTATTATATTAAACCTATAATTGGTACATTTTTTTTGGTAATCACAACATAAATTAAAGTATATATATGCATAAATTTTTATTGACATTAGTTTGGTTCGCAGCATCTATAATTTTTAGTATATTTATCACATTTACTTCAATGTACGTATTGATATTTTACATATTTTACTATAGAAAGCATTTCATAAGAATAATTTTAACCATTTTTATTTAGTAATTTCTATATTTATAAACTAATCAGAATTCTTATTTTATTATAAGTAACGTATTGCGAAAAAGAGAAAACATCATTTATAATTGTAGATATTAAATATAAATCGTGTCTTGTTTTTCTTCTACAAAACAATGACATAATGTATTGTAAATCTGTATGAATTTTGTATTTCTCTCAAATCTCATCACAATTAAATTAATTTTTAATGTAAATTAAATAGCTCTATATTACGAGTGTGATCCATAGATATTTTATAATTCTTTGTGGTTTAAAAAATAGATATATTATTACAGTTTAATGTGTAGATATTTTATACTTTATGTGAATACATAAATAACGCTATAAATTTGACTTTCATGTCAGAAAGTATTGATTATAGTATTTATTTTTATTATTAATAAATAATAACGTCATTCTCGTTATAATATGACGAGTGTAATTTACCATTAAGTATTGTTAAGAAATACGATCTTTCGCCAGTGAATGATTACCATTGTATTGTTTCATTTGTAATTGTATTTTTTTCAGAAGTAATATATATCATCTAGTCATTCATCTGGTTGAAATAATTGTATAAGAAATAGTACTACTTTGGGCACCTGAAGAATGATTATATGTCTATGAGGTCCTTTCGTATACGTGTTCTTGATATTCTTTCTAATGATTTATGTGTATGAAAAAGTATTTTTGTTTGGAAATGTTTAATACGCTTGTCTAGAGTTTGAAAGTCTTAATTGTAAGGATAGTGTTCAAACATTTTAAATATTTCCAGAGAATATTGTGAATACGACTATTATTTGAATTTTTTGCATATGTGTTTAATCCTTGAGAATAGGTCATGTTATATCTGGTATATTGGATAAATTTGTTTAACCATTATCAAGAACGGTCTAGCAAGTTTGATTGAACGTTCGGTTTGAAAACAATTTTTTAATGCACTACTTTCATATACAAAAAATTTAAATATCAGTCATGTTTATTCGTATATATCTTGTCTAACACGGGGAAGGACGGTAGTGAATTATTGTAAAGAAAAATTATTTAGATCATGCTCGCTTGGATAGCAATATAAATTGTGTTCAATGACAGTGATGAAAACTTCATCAGTATCGATGTGTATGTATGTTTAAAATTATAGATGTTACGTTTTTAACTGTCATTGTAAAAAAAATACAATACTGCAAGATTGACGTTAAAAAAATCACCAAATCAAAAATGAAATTTACATTTATTATTATAATTATTATTTTTATATGTATATTTATAATATTTATTTCGAATAGAAAAAAATACAACGTCAAATGTTTTTTCTTTTATTCTGATTTTCTGTTCCATGTTTCAATTTTGCATATACTGAACATTGTAATTAAGGTATTTTAATCTTAAGATATATTTGATTTAATTAAGGGACATTGTAAACTATCCAAATATACATAAATGTATATTCTTTCTTCGCACATTATATTTGGTTAGTATTACATTCTAATGTTAAATTTATATATAAATATCAAAATATTTTAATAGATATAGTTTAATTATTTGACGGTGTCCTTTATTAAATGTAAGCAGAGTCTTTTATCAAATTAATTTCATTTGTATTAATTTGGAATATTTATTTATTTCAGGAAATATATGATTATGCCAGTATATGCATATTTTTTGTAATTTTGTTTATTATTTTTGAACCTTACCTTTTTTCAAAGAAAATTCGTAATTAGTCATAGCGAGTTGAGCTACAATTTTATTGTGAATATTTGAAATTGGTGTTTATAATTGAATCTTAACAGCCATCGTCATCGTCAGCCAAAGTAATGTCGAAGATTGAGATCTGTAATCCTGCTCAGTATAACTTTTATTTGTTCTATATTTCAATAAGTGTGTATAGAAATAATTCCCATCAAGAATTAAAATAAAAAATATGGTAATGAAATTTGATTGTAATAATTTAAACTAATCTTGAAACAGTTTGTGTTTCTACATGTCAATTTAGATATTGTTTACATAGCTGTCTTTATTTTCTATTTGTGTTAATTTATATTTGTTTTCTTTTTACACTATTTATAAAAAAATATAATTCGTACGACAATTGTATTAATATTTTTATACAATAAGTATATTAATTATATATATCGTTACATGAATTTAGATATTAGTCACTAATAGTTTACTTCATTTATATAATTATTTTGTGAATGTAATTGTCATTAACTCACTATTATGTATTTCCCCACTTAATATGCGTGTTTGTTTTAAGTATAATTCTTGATTTTATGAATATATTTGAAAAATTATTTTATTAATTTTATCTGCGGTAACAATTGTAGTAATAATCGTTTAATATGCAACAAATCTTGGTAGTGAATTCTTGGATGTGATTTTTATGTTTATATTATTTATATATTATATCATTTGTATAGTGTCTAGTGAAAACCACTAATAGAAACAGCTATTTAAATATCAGACATAAAATTTAAAACTGAATTATACAACATAAATTGTTTTTTTTAATTGTAGGTCAAAACTTAATATCGTGTTACTATTATAAAATGGAGAATCGTTATAGGTTTTAAAATTGAGATAATCGTTGATTGATTAGCATTGATATATCAATTCTAAATCAATATATTGAATAACGTCTTTGAGAAAATAAATTTTCAAATTTGTTTTAATATTTAATTGGAATCTTTAAAAATATGGAGGATGAAATAGTTATATCCGATGCGTTAAATTAATTAAACTGCAGTTACAAGAGTCAATATTTTGAATTTAATAATATTTGTTTTGTTATAAAGTCTTGCACTTTAGAAACACAAATGTTGATACTGAATGGTATAATCAAGCGTAATTATTCCAATATAAATCATTAAAAAAATAGTATATTATAAAATATGAGATTAGATCTTATTAGATCTTTAGAAATAGCCCCTGCAATGACTACAACGTTTCTTAGCAAATAGGAAACAGCATATTATTCCGACAGGGAAAAATATTATAGCACAGCAGACTCCACAGCAGGTAAAACTATATCCAAGATTTCCAACTCGACATCCTGGACAATTTCCAGTGACGACTACGGAGGGAGCAGTTACTATGACAGTATTAGTCGGTGGTGGTGCTTGCTGCATAGTAACGTGGACTGGTTGACTTTGAATTGGTGGATAAGGTTGCGGTGGATGTGGATATCCTTGTGGTGGATGTGGGTATCCCTGTGGTGGATGTGGATATCCTTGCGGCGGATTTGGATATCCTTGCTGCGGTTGAGGATATGGCACTTCTTCTGAAATTCAAAATTGTTTATATGAAATTTATCGCAATTTTCATTCATTTAAATAGTATATTTGAAATTTTATGTAATTTAATATTATAATATTTATAAAAATAAATTTCATAATATTAATCTAAGAAATTAAGAAAAAAATAAACTTGTTTTAAATATTCAGATTGAACAAGATTTTAGAATTTATATCTTAAATGATCGTTCAATTATATATACGTTATACCACTGTATCTAAATAATAGTTTACATTTTAAAATAATATTTTGCAAAGAAAACGAAAAACACATCAGTATCGATTGTTTGCCACCATTGTTCACCCTTCTGTATAAAATATAATATTTTACATGCAATTTATTGAATTTTTACACGCAAGCAATATACTAATTAAAAAATATATATTTTCTATTTTAAAGGAAAAAAAATTGATTCTAATATAACATATTTTAGTGATTAATAAGAATAGTTATCATTGCAATAAAATCAATTCGATATAGAAACAACAGTTTTGATTATCTATACGTATCAAATATAGTGTTTGTTTTTACTTTTCATTATATATATATATATATAATCTATCCCAACAATTGACCTTGATATTCTGTACATCTGTTAATATTCTATAAATATTAAAATCACTATGCACTCCTAAAAAAAAAAAAGTGATTATATTAACAATGTTTAGATAAAAATTTAGCTCTGAACGCACAACTTTTATTGCCATTTGTAAATGCGTTACGAATTATAAATAGACGACGTGAATCATTCTCTTTAACAAATTATCAAAGGAAAGCGATTTTTATTACTTGACTCGATACATTTGAAACATGACAAGCGACCAAACGATGTAAATGCACAAAGCGTACGATGCGTTTTTTTTTTCTGACCCGTCTATTTATAACTTTTTTTTTCAATTTAAAATTACAATTAGTCTTTGAACGCTTCGTACATTTATAACCAAAAAAAAAAAAAAAAAAAAAAAATACGACAATCAATTTTAACAAAGATTCGTCACACAAGCCATATTTCCCACTATTAAGCCAGTTTCAAAATGTGTAAAATTGTACATGTTTTTTTTCTTCTCATATATATATATATAAGTATAAATAAAAGTTGCACAATGGAAACAACTGTGATTGCATGCCGGCGTAACCACGCGAAATTCCATACAAATTCCGAAGAGAGTAAAAGTGTCGTATAGTATATAACCTGGATTGTAAGGCGGCGGTTTATTATAGTCCATCCTGTACTATTTTATCTATCTAATTTAACACTGGTTAATGGTGGGTTTTTTTTATTATTTTTAAACAGTTTTTATTTACTGCAGACGACTCCACTCCTCCGACGAGCATCGGCGACTGCTTCCTCCATTCAGCGAAATCGCTTATCTTTCGTAATGCGGTCGTTCTGTGTTTACTGCAATAGCTTTGCTGACTTTTTACATATATATATATATGTATATTATTACAATTATATGTATATATATATATATACAAAAAATTTCTTAGTTGCAGATCATCAGAATGCCTTTTTCTTTCATACTCATGTTACGCTTGTATAAATTAACCGCTTGAATGCCGGAACTCGTATTTCGATTTCAACTATAATAAAAGTGGGTCATTAACTCTATCGTACTTGAATTAAGCGTTAATGTTAAATTGTGAATTTTACTATTTATTTAAAAAAAAAAGAAAAACATAATCATCTTAAATATAGCAATTCGTAAATTTATGTTTGCTGATAAATAATATGAATTTATAAATATATAAAATATTCGAATATAAAATTAAATATGAAAAAAATATATCGTATTTTTATAATAAATAAAAAAACGAAGTTACGTTTATCAAGTTTGTAAAATATTTTGAAAATATTCGGTTATTTGGTTTTTCCGGATTTCTAAAAAAATAACCAATTTTATATTATTAGATATAACCTTCAAATATAATTGACATAAAATCAATAAATGTGAATCATTTTTTTTTTGTAAAAAATAATGTATTTATTGATATATTTGAATGGCGAGTAAACGTTATTACGAAATGCTTTGTGATTTAATCTTAGAATAAATTCAATAAATTAATATTTTAAGAATAAAAAATAAACTATAATTATATAAGTTCAAAAATTACATTGCAATAAATATATGTTGAAATGTGAATCAGTCACGTTAATAGTACTTTATTTGAATAATAAAAATCAACATTGAAATTATATTAAATTATCTAAAAATTTACATTGAAATAATTAATTATCTTTTTGTATCATAATCTAAAGATAAAAAATAAATTTATTTATTTTTCATTTTTATATAATTATCAATGTTATAATATGAAATAAGATTTTTTTTTGTGAAATATGATAAGAATGTTAAAAAAAAGGAATTTCATATCAATTATCAGATAAAAATTGGACTTGAATGTTTGACGTCAGCGATTATATTATAGTTGATATTCTGTAAATAGTTTTAGATTATCTTTTTACATTATTTAATATTTTGATATAATTCGCACTTCTAATATTTCTGAATATAGTGATATAAATTTCATTGTCATTGTGAGAAATACATATTCATTTTTTGAAATATTTTTCTATTTAAGCAACAGATCTCACAAAATAATTATATATCTTTATTCTTTATGATTTTAAATACATACAAATTAAAATAATGAAAAAAAAAACAAATCGATAATAGTAAAGAAGCTCAATGGTTTTGGAAAGTATATAGAAAAATTTTTTATTTTCTTATACTCTTCCAGTTAATAATTATGTTTCAATATTATAATGTCCTTGCCATTAAAAAAAAATCTATGTAATTAAAATAGATTGTCAAATAAAAACTGAGATAAGATGTTTACCGTATGCGAATTTCAATGTTTAAAATTATGCATTTTTCTTTTCCATTTTATTTTACGTTTCCTGATTCTGAAAAAGTTCAATTAAAGTGCAAGTCAATAATTGCTTACTTTATATACAGTGATCTTAGAAAACATGGATTTTATGATATATTAAATTTGAGAAATTCACAGAGAATTGACTTCTTATGAAATTGCTCATGATTACTAAATTTTCACAAGTTATTATTTAATCTACATCTTGGAAATTGAAAAATGTCGCACATTGATTAATTTTTAAAATTTATCAGTAACAAAATTTTATAATGTATGCAGTTAAAATCGTTTATCATACTGAGTAATTGTTCAGATATATTGATATTTCATATATATTATGTTTGTATATATGATTATAAAGAATCTTTTATATTGTAGCATATTTTATATGAATCATGTTATATGACACTTATAAATATATCACTAATCTTCTATTATTTGTTTATCAATTTTGATAATAAAATACAACAGCAGTAAATATTATTAATATAAATCATCATACACAGTGTATAATATTAAAAATTAAATCACTATTATTCATTAAATAAATTACACGATTCTTTTTAATTTAATCATCAACGACGCAATTTTAAATAATATTTGTTCAAGTTATGTTTTTATATAATTATTGAAGAAAAAAAAATCAGATTAAAAATTCATTTTACTGTGTGGGTACAATTTTATCATTAAAATAACATTGTTGACTCAACTCGTTCCAAAAAAAAATCAATATTTTTATTTCTTACGAATATAATTTGAAATATCATGTTGATAATAATCTACGTTATATTATCAGTTAGTTATATAAAAAAACTCGTTTTAAATTTAGCGTTATTGTATTTTATTTAGTAGAAATATTTTCTATTAAAATATTATTTTATAATACATATGTATTATAAAATAATATTTTAAATTATTTTGGTTGATGATTTTGAAAAGTTTCAATTTTCTTATAAGTTTTTAATTTTTGTAAAAGATGTCGCTAAAAATTTTCAATTTTTTTAAATGTAATTAAATATAATTATAAAAATAGTTATAAATGATTATGTGATATTAAATTATTAGTAGAAAATAAAAAATTACATTTAATAGTATTATTATATAATTTTTGAAATATGATAAATTTTAAGAGATTTAGTTTTAATAGAAAAATCATTCTAGAAGTAAAAAACGTTATTTAAAAATATTAATCGAATATTCGTAATGTAATTTCAAACATGAAATAAAACAATATATATTTTTTGTATTATAACGGAAACATTGATTTTTGATGTTTTTGACAAACATTTAATGTGGCATAGCTTTGTATTTCTTTTTTTTTAATAGTTGAATAATAGAAATATAATTAAAATATAACCCACACACACATATATATTTAATACATGTTTTTAATACATATTTTTTGGTAATGTCTTTTTAGTTACGGTTTATTTATAATATATAAAAATTTTTGAAAGATTTTCGTTTAGTAGATTTCTATTGAATAAAGTTAATAGTTAACTGAATAATATATAAAATAATGTGTTTTTTTTTTCAGAGTATACTGAAGAATCTTGTTGCACACATTGAACAATGCCTGTCAATGAACAATCTTTAATACAATATACTGTAATCAAAAAGTAAGGAGAATTTGTTTATAAAATGTAAATTCTTTATTTATTCTTCCAAATTAATTTCATCCCCTTCAAAGTAATCCCCGTCCGATAAAACACACTTTTTCCAATCCTCGAAACAAACGGAATAGTCTTTTTCCGGTATAACCTTCAAGACCTTCTTCGATTCGATTTTTATCTCATCAATCGTGTCAAAACCGCATTGGCCTATTAAGTTTGCTGTTTAGCCAGAAGTCGCACGGAGCCAAATCAGGCGAATACGGTAGTTGCATAACGATATGAGTCGAATTTTTTGTCAAAAAAGTTACGAAGAAGCAATGCAACATGCATTATCGTGATGAAGGAACCGAGAAATGTAAAAAACACGTGTAACTCGGAGATAATTAAACTTATCGACGCTTGGCAAATGTTATGGACAGTCCTATCAACCTGGGAAAAAAATTACCTGCCTTCCTAATGTTTGGGAGTTTTAAATGACAATTTCTTCTTACTTTTTGATCACAGTAGTAGTAGTAATAATATATATATATATATAAGTAATATTTGTAGAATTTCCCACGTGTGTCTGTTTGTGTGTACGGCCACCCATATTGCGCGGCATGGCCCTCGTTTCACAGTTTGACAATCAAAACAAACATCCATTAGCGGCAAAAGACGCTGAAAACGACGCGCAACATCTTTTCCAAAAAAAAAAAAAAAAAAAACACACACTTTGCTAAATCCACTCGGCTACGGGAGACGTGTGCGTGAAAACGCGCGCGCCAACGTGCGTGCACTTTTGAAATTGAAACTATTTTCATATGACATGTTGTTTCGCGTTCGTAGACGATTCGTGAAAATCGGTGTCATTATTTCGATATGTTTCGTCTTCGCGTCATTTTAATTCGAACGGAATGAAATATTTTTGCATGCGATTTTTTTTTTTTGTTTGTTTATGAACTGAAATAACGACATTCGAAACATGAGAATATTTCAATGTATTGTATATATATATAATATTCTTATCCTGAATCAGATTTATACTTAATTTGTCGAAATCTATCTGAAAATTCTGCTATTGTTATGAGATATGTGATGCAAAATATATCATTGATATTTTTTATTACATATATTATTATAATTTGTAGAGAAAAATGATAAATTTTCAGTCACTTTTAAAAAAACAATACAAAAGTACAAATAGATTCTGATAATAATAATTATTATTATGATATCCATAAATTTTCAATATCGATTTCGTATAATATATTAATCGCCTTTAATAAACAGTAATATAAAGCAGTATTATAATTTTTTTTTTTTGTGGTAATACTGATATGTGTATACAAGTATATCAGTGTCAAAATTCTCGTGAATAGATGGATTTGTTTACTATTGTAATTCGAGAGAAGTTTCAGCGAAACCATTAGCCTATATCGTTCATCCCCATTTTTATCCACCCACGTTTTATTGACTTGTATTCTTGAGTTAATTCAAAAAAATATATATAATATTACGAATATAAATATCAAAAAATATATAATATAAATAATTATATTTCAGATGATTGTGTTATTTTGAAAAATATTAACGGGCAACATTAATTATTAACACAATTTTTTATAAATCATTTTTTTTTAATTAGCCTAATATTTTTTTTATTTATATTAGTCAAATGGTTAAATGGTCACTAGCTATTTTATGGAGGAAAATTAAGTTAATGATATAAATACATTTCACTTTTAGCATAAATATTTTCTTTATAAAAATTTTCAAATTTTTATGAAGAATATGTAATTTTATTATGCAATGACATTATTTTTTCTTGGAATTCTAAATAGATTCTAAATATAATTTTTCCGCAATTTTATGAATTGGAAAAAGACTTATATTTTAAATTTTTGATTTAAAATAATGATTTTTAATGAAATGTGGTAAATATTTATATGTAATTTTATTTCTTTTATTTGTTGATTTTTTATATTATCATAATGTTGTACATTATATGGTAAATTTCAACAGTTAGTCAAACTATTAACAAATAATACACAAATTCTAAAGACGTTTTATGAAAATATTTTTGAAACATTTAAAAACGGTAGTAATATGGGATTAGTTTAATATAAAAAAAATATGTTTCCATCAATAAATTTAAATTAACCATTTATGATATTATTTCATCAAATTAGTGATAATTGTTACAAATAATATTTGAAGGTAAGACTCCGTGAAATATATATATATATATATATATATATATATATATATATAAATCTTCGTTTTTATATTTTTATTTTTAATCATATTTTCCGATAATTCGACAATTATGTAACGATTTTCGAAATGTATCTTAAAGCATCTGCATCATAATATAATCGAGTTAACATATCTCACTTTGATATGAACGATATCACAGTTTAATTTTATGACACAAATGAGATAATATAATAAAAAATTATCAATATATATATATATATTTCATATCATCCTAAGAAATCAGTTATTGGAGTTCGATATTAAAGAGATCATGAAATTTTTAATTACGTACAATTAATTTGATTGCTTAAAAAATCGTCAGTTTTTTTTTTAGAGTTGCTGCATTAACGCGTTCGAAGTGAGCTAACGAGATATACGTCATATGACGGGCAAGTCGTCTAACTAATATACATATATACGCACATAATGTAACACGTGTCGCGTTTTATTTATTTTCGTTTGCAGAAGCGAGAAGAAATGGAGCGATGTTGAGACGGGCGGCTGTTTACGTTAGATAATGCTCACACGTTTAAACAAACCCATTCACGCTAAACAAAAATTAATCAGTCCCGTTATTGATTTTGGATAATGGAATCGAACCGGAGATAGGGAATGAGAGGATAAAAAGTAAAAATAAAAAAAAAATAAAAAAACGACCGAATATTTATCATTTAATGACGCGCGCGCGTTCGTCTATTGGTTGGGACGATATTTTTGGAACGGTGCATAATTTCGTCTTTTATCCAATTTGTTTGTTGTTGTGAACGTGAAACGAATGCAGGTGCATTCCGGGAAAATGCCGACTGTTTCGTGCTAAAGATCGTTTCGACCGCCGGAATCTGTCTAAGTTTTTCTCGGAAACGCCGTAGAGTTTTCCCGTTCGGTTGTAACAATGTTCCGCTCTTTTGCGGTATTCGTGTATGTATCGTTTGACGTTTGTTGTTGTTGTTTTTTTTTAATTTGTGTATTTATTGAATTGATATTAAGAAAAATTTATATATATAATAATTATTTACAAAATAAATTTTAATAATTAAATCATTTATTTTTATATAATTTTTCTAATATAAACAATCATTGTGATATAAGAGTCAAGACACTTCATATTTATTTAATATTATTTTTTCATTTATTTATTTGTTAAAAAAATAATATTCTGGAAAACAATTATACATCTAATATTTTATATATAATGCTTTTGATCCAAAAGTTATAACAAATTAACTATTTTTTTTTATATATTTTTAATATTTATATAGTATTCAACCAGTAACAAGAATAATAAAAGTAAATATTAAATAATATAATGAAAATATTGGTAATTTAATTAGTTCTAATTGAAATAGACGGAAAAATATTTATTGTGAATTTAGAGAAAGAAAAACATTCAGTAGTAACATTTAGAAAAATGATTAGTAATTATTATAAAAATTAAAAGTTTATATATCTAATTATTTGGATTATTATATTTATGATTTCAAAACCACACAAATAATAAAATCGTATGATACAAATTTATTATTACAAAAAATATTATCTGAAATTTTTAATTGTTAATCACGAAAATTTAGTATGGATTTTCTTCTTGAAATTTAGTATGGAAAATTTAGTATGGATTATCTTTGGATAATAATAATAATAATCATTCTAGAATAAATTTGTAATTTATAAATTTAATTACAATACTCGTATTGCATTAGTACACAATTTAAAAAATATTTTTTTTAAAAAATTATATTTCCATTATAAATAACTCACACTCACATCGTTCTATAAATTCAACAATAGTCTATCTATAGTGCTATATATATATATATATATATATATATATATATATATATATATATATATATATATATATATATATATATATATATATATATATATATATATATATATATACTCGCTACCAAAATATGCACTTGGATCCTTTCCGTACGAACGGCATGCCGTTTAATCGAATCAGTATCGTTTTATTGATTCAAAAAATAAGAACCGAATCGACCAGCTTTTCGAGCGGCCGGAGGGCGGACGCCATTTGATTCAATTTGCGAAAATGGCGGAAACAATGGCGGCAACTCGTTTAGTACGATTTTCACGCAACATTCCCCTGTTGATCTTTTTCATTTCGTGCGGTACGTGTTTATACAAGGAATAAACGGATTTCTATTGCAAGAAAGTGAATAAAAAAAAAAAAAAAATAAAAAGAATTCGATATATTGAAACAGACGCTTTTTTAATATAAAATTGTCGATTTTTAAAGTAGATAAACGTGTGACAAATATTTAGTTTATAGAACGATCAATTTGAACGTTCCCGAATGAATATTAATTTTATAATTTTCTATTGTTTTTTACATAAATATTAAAAAATAAATAATAATGATATTTTGTATTCAGAAATACGATCATAAATAAATAAATAATTATGTGTGCTACCACTGAATTACAATTATATTATTTTTTTCGGTATATATAATAATGTAATTGAGATTCAGACGAGAATGATATTTTCTATAAACATAGTGTTACGCGAAACCTCAGCACAAACAAACGATTCCCCGTGGGAACAAATGATAAAGTACCGCTGGAGATATTGTCTGGATATACTACTATTCAGCACGTAGTAAATGTGATTAGTATGAGCCTTCGGGGTGACACGTCTTCAACTTTATTTATTCTTCATTCACTCTCGCATTTCGATTGAAACTCACATTTATATTTTTAATGCTATACTGAATGACCGATAAAAAAAATCTCGTATTTTAAATATGTCAGTAAATACATATTAAATTCTATTTATATCTGCGTATTTCGTCACGTTCCAAAATAATAGTAATATTTTTATCTCATAATATTTCTTTAAAGCTTCGCCACTAAACGGTTTATTTCAGACATATCTAGCTTAATTGATTTACATCGACAATATAAACTCGGTTGATCAACATCTTAAATATTTATGTTACAAATCCATATCAATATTGATTTGTATAATGTAAACCGTGCGAATATTTTTCGTTCGTATTTACAATGAATTAAAACAGTGGATTTATTTTCAGATTTTATTTTCTTACATATTAATCGACGTGGATATTTCTATTAGTGTTTCGTATTAAAATTTTCTCGTCGAATGTACGAGATTAAGTCATAAATATTTACATGCACATTTTTCATTTCTATATTTGAAATTCTTAATCGATATAATATTATATAATTGGATCATATGTAAAACTTATAATGCTGCAGTTGAATCGATTTGAATTTATTTTTATAAAATTGTAAAGTATATCAAAATATTCGAATTAGGGGTAAAAAATAATATTTGTTCAATATTATATATATATATATATATATATATTCAATATGCGATGAATCATGTCAAAAAATGTGTCTTCGGATGTGGTGATCTGCTAATTCATTTCAGAACAAACTTGACTTCAAAAGTAGACATATTAAATTTCATTCGAACAGTAATATTATCCGGCTGTCGAGATTTTTCATACGTGATAAACCATAAATTTGAAAAGTTCAAAAATTTCGTATAAACAAACCGGTGGCAATAATTTTTGGCGCCCCACTTTCAAATATAAAATAAGTAATATATAAAATAAAAAATGATATAGATAATGGAAATTTAATTACATAAATAATATGTTGAAAATGTTTCATTTATATTATGAATATCGTTCAGATTTTCAATCCTTTGAATAATGTCTTTTTGTTATATTTTTCCTATGAATATAATATATATATATATATATATATATATATATATATATATATATATATATATATATATATATGTAAATGCAACTTTAACCTTTAATACTTTTTGCTCAAATATACGCATTGTTATTGAGTTGTTATTCTTCTACTCTAATGTATAATAATAGGTGCATTTTATCACAATAATTCATTGTTTAATAATTACTATTTGAAAGAAATCAAATATAATATAACAGTACTTCAACTTATAAATGAATTTGTTCCGATTGGAAATTCATTTTCATTATATATAAAAAGAAACATATATTTAGTAACTCGATGTATGTTTGAATTAAAAAAAAAAATTGTTGTATGATAAATATCATTTGATTGAGTGTTGCGATGTACATTTTCATTGGAATTATCTACGTATTTATTATTATATCGTATTTTTTTTTTAATTTCTTCTTTAACAAATGGTTGTCAACGACTGTAATGACGTGTTCCATATTGAATCGTGCAACGTTGAGCTAATGAAGTGAATCCAATATACAAACTTCGTGATTCCACTCAATGAAACCGGATGCTGAATAAACATTCATATACCCCAATATACACCCCACGGTTATTTAAGAACGACGGTGGTTGATTTTGTCGTAATAAAACAGTTAAATTAAATATCGTCATTGTGTTTAAACGATAATCGGATTATCAAATCGATGATAAAAATATATTAAAATTTTTATTTTAATATATTAATTTGTTGATAAAATGAAAAAAAAAACAATTTTCTTTTCGAAACATTTATTTAATAATGATTTAATACATTTTATTACTATATAAAATATATTGAGTAAATGCATTTACGAGGAATATCCGAGTGTATTTAACAGGAAATTTTAATAATAATTTACATTATTTTAATTTATATTATATATCATTGAACATTGATTAAACGTTATTCTGTTTAATTTTCTTACATTTAAAACTCTAAAAATCTATACATTAATATGTATTCGAAGCTTATAAATACATATGTTAATGTTGAAAATATTATTATAAAAACAGTATTTTTCATATACCATATATATTATATTATATAATGTTAAGAAAAGTGATTAATTTGATTAATAAAATTCATTGATGAATTCGGTTTGTCTTTTAATTATTTAACTCTGGATTCGATTTTAAGTTCAATTTTATGCAGTTTAAATATATTAATTTATTTTTATGATATATTTAATTTAAAAAAAATTCTATAATATTTTTTTATTAATATATATTATATTTTTCATTGATATTATATATGTGTTAAAAACATATTAATTTAATATAAAAATTTTAATTTCTATTTATTATGAGAACATTTAAAATAGAATAAAAAGATTTTCAATCATTGAATGTTTACTAAATTTATTCGTTTTGCCACTTTTGTAAATAGATATTAAGTAATAAATTGTTATATTTTATTTTTATAAAAAAAAAATTAACAATGTGGTCCACATTGTGTACATCCAGGCATACAAGTGCGTGGAAGCGGTAACAGTAGAGATCCAGGCAATAACCATTCGGGACAGAGACCGCATACCAATGGCACCAATTGCCCGCGACCTCCAGGTGCGACAGCTCTGAATGCGGAATTTCTTCCGCCCACCTCACCGACGGTAATTCTACTGATAGATTCCGGTTGGTGTTCGTCTCCAGGTTTCGTGGTCTCCTGAACTGATTGCTGAAAATTGAAAAAAAAAAAACAAAACAATATTTCCAAACTTCGTAACTTTAATAACGGAATATAACATAGTCGTATAAATCGGTTAATAGTCACCGTTGTTTGGTGTGTTTGTTGGGTGCAATTAAAGTGTTCCACTGCACGTAATAGATCATGGTTACACCGTCTCAACACTAATTCTAAAACTGATCTTTTTCTACCAGGAAATAAATTTGACAACATCTCGAGACTAGCTCGACTTACTGAATTATTCGAACATTCGCCATCACATGGTTCTGATGATACTCTATGAAAGATAGTATAATTAAAAAATTATTTCCTTTTTCTGTAATATAAAACTAAATATTTCTTGTTTTAAGATTGATATTTATTACCTGTGAGAGCAGGATGAAGAGTCGTTTTCTGAAGAAGATTTTTCGTTATCCAAAAGATTTTCTTCGGGTAATCCTTCGACTTCACTGTCTACTTTTATTATGTCATCCTATGATAAAATTAAATAAAAAATTTTTCAACACGACAAATTAAATTATGTATTTATTGGAAAATATATAATACTATTAAATTAAAAGGTTTTTCGTTAAAAATATACTTTGTTGAATTTGAAAATATTTTTTTCTGAGTCGGTAGCTTATGAATAAATTCGTGATTACTGACGTTCAATTTATATATATATATATATATATATATATATATATATATATATATATATATATATATATATATATGTAGTTGATATTAATGATTTTAATGTAGAAAATTGATTTTTAATTGAAAATGTATGTGATAATACAATTATTTTAAATATTAAATATATTTTTAGTTTAAGAACTTTCACATTCATATTGTTCGAAATCGTCATTTTTTCAGAGAAGTACAATAAAATCATGCATTAAAAAAAAACGAAATTACTTCTACTCTGTGAATATATATTGGTAAGTGTCTACTTAAATGCAAATTTATCGTTATATAAACTTTTCCATTGCTCTATTTTGATTTAATATTTCTTTTCTTCAAAATAACGATAGTGTATCGTAAAAAAGATCGATCAAAACGTTATATAGTAATAGAAATTTCGTATAGTATATCGTAGTACAGCTATATATTAATTTAATTTAATTTTTTTAATATTAATTTATAATTATTTACACTGACATTGGGTTTATTTGATTCAGTGGGCGGTGTGACGGTCATTCCATATATTCTTCCCGGCGGCAGAGCACTGGTCGGTTCATGCAAAGCACCTGCGGCCGCAGCCAAATGCAATGCAATCCTGTCTTCGGCTGCCTGCTGACGCTTCAATGCGACCTTTGAACGATGATTAAAAATTGACTAAATCATTTTTTTTTTAATTATTATTATTATTTTTTTTTTTGTTATTCGACGAACGCAGTATTATTTCTATTAACCTGAGCGGCCATTATTCTTTGTCTCTCCTTGATGAGGCCGCATTTGGCGCATTGGCAATGTCTGTAAGCGCAAGAACGCTTGTGACCACGAAGACCAGATATAAGACCGTGATTTCGACAACGTGCACATTTTGGTACTCGAGCTCGACCACCTCCGCACAACATGGTATTGATAACTGTTAATATTAAATTTAATATAAAAAAAAATATATGTATATATATATATATATATATAATATTTTCAATCGACATCATTAAATATAGATTTATATTATTATTTTAATAGAAATAATTTACAAATTTATTATTTTTTAATTGCATGTTTTATATACGTTTAATATGTGTAAATTTGTAATAACTTATAATATATTTTAAAACTTCAATGTTTTAATTTTATTAATTAAAAGTTAAAATTAATATGCGAATAAGCGATTAATAATATATAATTTTTATTTGAGGTTTAATAATATTTGATTTTCGAATTTTCATCTTCATTACCGCTGATCTAATTGTAATTAAAGCATTCATTTATATGGATAATTTACAAGAAGAAAAAAAATGTATACATAATTTTCGATTTGTAAAAGAGTTAAATTTCAATTATTTTTTAACGACATTTTAAACAAAGCAATTAATATAACATAATAAAATTTGTAACATGAAACTTGTTGATTGCAAGTAATCTAATAAGAACTTATTAAAAATAAATAAATTAAATTTATTACAAATAATAATTTTGAAGCAAATGTTATTAATAAAATAATTATGTCCATCGTATCAATTATCTATATATACAAATAATTTTCTACATTATTTCACATGCATTGTATATATTCATAATAAACGTAAAATTCTTAAAATATACAAAAATAAAACTGTAATTATATATGAAATAAAATTTTAATTTTTATATTAAAAATTAAAAAAAAAAAGAAACAATACAAACTGATCAAATGTCGATATTATCGAATAGCACGAGAAGAAACGTCTCCCGGCAGCCGCTTGTATTTTTTCAATGTTTCAAACTGAAGCAGTCAAAAATATCCACTGAATGTGTCAGTATCATCTGCGAATGCAGCATCCGATGGACCAATGGGAGGGATTCTTTTTAGTCATTGGCGAATTTAACGATACGATGGGCGTGGTTTACGATTCGGACACGCCCTCATTGATCATCCGGAACGCTGTCGGAGATTTTCGATCCACCATTTTATCCATAAAAGAGACATTTTTTTTTCTGTAAAAATTGTAACGATGCGTTTATAAAATTACTTTTCGTCTTATATAGTTTCTTATCGAATGATACAATTTTATTTTGTAGAGTTTATAACAATATAATCATATTAAAATTTATTTTAATTTATTTAAAAATTAAAATATTTTATTTTGTCCTTTAATTACATTATTTTTATCTGTCACACATCATCGAAGAATGTTGAAATTTATAAAAAATAATATGAATCTTGAAATATATTATAATATTATATTAATCGTTAATAAAATTACTTCATTAATATTTTTTATTACGTTCGTCAACATTTTAATTTCTTCGACGTCGCAATTTTATTGATTTACATTTCAAATCGCGATTCTCTTTGGAAACAATTATTATTCAGTTGTGTAATTAAATAATATTTTAATAATAAAAAAAATCCTTTATTAAAAAAAAATCATCTTAAATAATTTTTACAAGTCGTGAATAAACTTAATTTTTTTTACAAAGTTTGTATTCTTATTGGAAAACTTTTCAAGTGCGTTTTTTTTTTAATTTTATTTAATTCATTCGATGCGATTACAAATTAAAAATCATCTACGTTTTCAAAAATTGATTATAATTATATAATTAATTAAGAATATATTTATAACCCATTAATGAATTTTGGTTCGGATTTTCATATGAATTTCTAGAAAAGAGATTCAGGTAACATTGATCTTGTATAAATTTTGCTAAACATCGAAATATATGCAAATTGTTAAGAGTATTATTACATTAACTACTATTATCATATGAGCAAGAGTTTTTTTATTATTATTTTTTCTCTGAAAAAATATTTGTGATATGTATGATTTTATATTTTTACGTTATTTCGTTTTATAATAGAATCGCATTCCTTTATTAATTTCAGGAAATGTCATGTTAAATGAAACTATATCAAGCAAAACTTTATAACAATTTAAAAAATGGAGTTACTCTGTGTGATTTAATTTCTATTTAATATTTTATTATTAAATAATCATCAAATAATTTATGTTGCGCAAAATATTCTATGAAATCTTAAATCTGTTTTACACTATATAATATGGCGGCAAATATTCATTTTTATTAGTTTTAGATAAAAATTGTAAAATAAGTATCAATATATGAATTATATTTATATTATACATGATAAAACCTTTATTAAATGAAATGACGAGATTTATAATATAATAGTTATTACAAAACTATTTTAACTCAATATTTTTTATAAGTAATAATTATTTTTTTCGATATGTTTAATTATATATAAATATATATATATATATATATATATATATATATGTATGTATGTATGTATGTATGTATATATATATATAAGTTAAACTTCCCGCGAAGTACATGCGCATGTTTATTGATCGTTTTGCGTAACGCAGTGTTGCCATATATTTTTTCATTAAGTTTCTTTTTTTTATTGATGGCAATAATATATTATCTAGCAATGAATCGATTAAAGTATTCGGTTTATTTTAAAACCGTAATAAATAAGATTTTAGCGCGAATTTAAAGTTTATTATTTTTTTTATGCTTATACCATATATAAACTTTATTTTTTTTAATGTTGATTTAAAAAGATAAATATTTTTTGAAACATTTTTAAGTTATATTTAATAAAAAAATAATAATGTATTAATAATTGAAATCTATATAAAAATAAATTTTAATTATATTTTTATTATTCGGTCTTTCATAGATAAAAATATTATTTCTATATATGAATTAAAAGTAAATTCGATATTTTAAATTTATTTGTATATATATATACATATATATATATATATATATATATATATATATATATATATATATATATATATATATATAAACAGCCTTTAAGATTTATTGATGTAATTATATATAATTATTGAAAATTTAAGTAAAAAATGAAAATCTTTTGGAAAATTGGAATATGCATGAAGAAATCGGATTAGTGAAATATTCAGTTTTTTTTTTTACTCTAATTTTACACTGTTAATTTGAAGAAAATTGTATAGTAAAAGGGTAATAAAGTGGGTGTGCGCGAACGTTTGCCTGTTATGCGTTTATTTTGATGAATGAGTGTAAATGTGTGTGTGATCGCGTGCGTGATAACTGGGATCGGTGGCGTGTGTGTGTGTGTATGCGTGAGCGCTTAGTGCGCAGAGCCGTGCGTAGGGGGCGCGTGCGGGGGGCGGGTCGGGGGCGGCGTCGCTTGGAACAGCGCTGCGCCCCTCGACATGCCCGAACAGAGCAACGATTACCGCGTCGTCGTCTTCGGAGCCGGCGGCGTCGGAAAAAGCTCGCTCGTGCTCAGATTCGTCAAGGGTACCTTCCGCGAAGCTTACATACCAACAATTGAAGACACGTACAGACAGGTGAACGTTACATATTAATAATATATTTAACCGATAAACAATCTATTATCTGGTCGTGGAAAAAGCGTCGCCATTTTATATTATTTTCACGTACGCTTTTCCGCTCACTCCAACGTATAGGTTATGTTTTGAGATTTTTCAGCTGAACAAATATGTTAATATCAAAATTGTGATCGTTTAAATCGTCTAACTATTCGATCGTAATTTTTCAGTAATTATCTTGTATATTAAGAATTTCATCAGAGTTAAGTTTTATCGTACGCTCTTTTTTATAAAATGAATAAAAAACTCACAATATTTTTTTACGCAATAATGTTAAATTATAATTATTAAATTTTACTTCACAATTTATTAAATGTTTAAATAAATCGATTAGTTGTGCAATATTGATAATATAACTTAGGGTGTCCAACAAATTCTTCCAAAGAATTTTTTTTTTCGAAAAATGTATTTTTATTTATAAACAAATTAAATAAATAAATCACGAATGATTTTATCGTAATCGTAATATCTAATAGACCACTTAAATTTTATAGATATTTTAAAAAAGTTTACAAGCAATTTCTAAAGAACTTATTTAAACTTTAATTAATTAACCGGTTTTTCTTAATATCTATCAATTATATATTAATTATTTTCTATGTAATTCTTGAAATTTATTAAAATAATTTTATATTTTTCATGTAGTTTTAACATTACTTTAAAATTAATAAATTTGTTGTAAATTTATTATGAATACATTTAATAAATTTAAAACAATATATTTATTTTATATGTAATTTACAGGTGATAAGCTGTAATAAAAACATATGCACTCTACAAATAACAGATACGACCGGCTCTCATCAATTTCCAGCAATGCAACGATTATCAATTAGCAAAGTATAAACATATAATAAATCACTTTATGTACATAAATATAAGATAAATAGTGTTATTTTATTGTATTTAATTTATAGGGACATGCGTTTATATTAGTTTATTCGGTGAGCAGTAGACAGTCTTTGGAAGAACTGAGGCCAATATGGAGTACCATCAAAGAGCTGAAAGGTGCAGATTTACCATCTATACCGGTGATGTTAGCAGGTAACAAATGCGATGAAAGCGCTGAAGTCAGAGAGGTGTCGACGTCTGAAGGACAGGCCGAGGCATCAGCATGGGGCGTTTCATTTATGGAAACTTCAGCAAAAACCAATCACAATGTCAAACAGTTGTTTCAAGTATGTTATTTTATAATTATTATATTAATATAGATGTATAATATTTACTATGTGATTCAATTATATGAATATTGAAATATTTTCTTATTATGTTTCAGGAACTGTTAAATATGGAGAAGAATCGCAATGTTTCACTTCAGGTAGATGGTAAAAGCAAAAAGAAAAAGGAAAAGGCTGTAAAAGCCGAAGGTGGTGAGTCATCTGTCGGTGGTCGCGAAAAATGTTCACTAATGTGAAACATCATCGAGAATTTCGAAGAGAGACAACGCGAAATAAAAATATTTTTTCCTATACTCAACGAATATTTATTTATTATTAAGATATTAAGATAGTGATTTTTGATTTTTAGATTTATGAACGTTATACGCGCGTAAATTATACATATTATTATAATATATATATATATATATATATATATATATATATATATATATATATATATATATATGCATGTGTAAATTTGCCATTTGTGTAATTTAATAATTTTGTAGAATGCTTATTTACCATCGACATTATTTGAAATCAGGACTGGTGTTGATTTTTAAAGGGGTGCTGTTATATTGAAAAAAAAAATAAATATTAGAATCAATAAATAAATATTAAAAGTTTGATTCTAAGTCATTTATGAATGTGATTAGTATACGTATATTAATGTAAAATCAAAAAATGTTTATGTAGGGAAAATGGTGCGAAGAAATCTTGATAGGAGAAAAATTTTAGTGCCAGTCCTGTATAGAATATTAAAACTATTTCTTTAAATTAGAAGTGAATTAAATTTTAAATCCATTAGTGAGAGTAATTTTTACATATGTTATTTATTTCCTTTCTTATTATCGTTATTATATCATAATACAAACATTTTAAGTTCCTACTCTATATCAAAAAGACTAAAATTATTAATAAAAAAATGCTTCTACGAATATTCATGATTTAAAGATTTTTTCTCTAATTAGATATTTATAAAATATATTTATTAACTTTCATTTATATAATATTATTTTACAGAATTTCTACAAAATTCTTAAATTATACAAATTTGGATGCACTCTGATCTATACTACAATCTCAACAATGACAAATTTTTAATATTAAAGTGAATGTGATTTGATCACTGTTGAGCATTTTACACATATGTGTTGTGTCACAGCCGAAATAATATTATTAAATATAATTATATATTAACTGAAAAATTAAATATTTCAATTATAATATCGATAAAAGGCAAATTATTAATATTAGTGGCAAATACAGAGTTTTGGCCGTAATGGAAGAAAAAAAAATAGTACACTATTATGACGAACGAATTCATATTTAGATGTAGATACAATAGTTAAAATATTAAAATTTATAAATAATATTATCGTTATCATGGAATGAAAATACATTTACAAAGATGGGCCAAAATGTTGAATTTTTGAAAATTTAACGTCTCGTTCACAACATTAGTTATATATTTCAATAACAAAAATATCTGTTATCTATCTTTTTTTTGAATATTTTAATATAAAATATATTTTAATGCAAAACTCAAAATAAGATGAGTCAAAAAAATATACGAGTATTTTTTCTTTGTCATAATCATTTGCATATAAAGTTTTCTTTGACAACGCTAAAATTAACATAATTTAATAATTATATAAACTATTTCTTCGTAAATGATAAAAGTTAATTATTTTTAATAAACAATTTTATCATTAATCTTTCACTGAGTAAAAACACTTTTTTTTTTGTTCAGCAATTTAACACCTGCGTAATATCTAATAGCATAAAAAGATAACAATTTGTTATATTTTGAACATTTTCTGTAAAAAAAAAATATTAAACACGATTTAATTTTTATGAAATATATAATTATTGATTTTAACGAGATCATTCAGTTAGCAATACGGAATAGTTTTTTGGACCATATTGTATATAAATTTTCTAATACAATAATGAATTTCATCTTAATTATTGAACTATTATCTATTGAAATGATTAAAATCGTTTCACATTCTTTCCAGATTAATGAGTAAACTTTATTATTTTATGAATAAAAATATTTTGACTATGTACTACTAATTCGTAAATAATAAATCGCTGAAATTTATAAAAAAATATAATAGAATAATATCTAAGTGAAAATAATATTATATTAAACATTTTTGCTGCACGTTCACATTATAACAGTAAATATTCGAAACTAATCTCGTATAAAATTACACTATAATCTTTCAATTGAACTAAATCTCACAATACTAAAGTGAAAATTAAAAAAAACATATAGTAGAAATACTATAATATATTATGATAGTTATGTTGTGCTTAGTAGACGTATCTTAAAACAATTTTTAATATTAATACATTAATCCTTCACATTTTATATTATATTAAATAATGATATGTCTTTCATTTTTCCTATACTCAATTATTTTTTTTTCTATTTTCAATAATTTAGCCTCACTGAGAGACATTGTAATTTGGTGCTTTATGTAATATAATTTTAATGTATATTTATTAAATATGTGACTAATTTTTGAAGTAGTTTCAGATGTAACTATTTAAATCGAACAAACACTGGTATATTAAAATAATTTAGCTTTATAATTCATTTATATAACGTAATTTAGTTTAATTCTTTCAAAATATCATTGTTAACGGACATTACTTTGTATATTTACTTGGAACACTATTTTTTTCACACTCTATAGAAAGAATTGATCAAATAATTAATTTAACAAGATTTTTTTTTAGAAAATGTATTCTAAATACATAATTACATGTCACAGCGAAAGTGTTAACGAATTTCTTTTCAACTTACTTCAAAATCTGTTGTTTCTTAATATTTCACGTTGCATAATGAATTTTCAGTACAAAACAATGAACAATTCTTTTACCAAACAAGTGCCTTATTTGTTTTACTTTTATTTTAAAAGGTAATACTGAAAAAAAATATTCAAAGGCACATGAAAATGGTAATTTTTACGTGATAATACATTTTTTTTAAAGGTCAGTTAAACAAATTGTTACATGTAATATTATTTCATACGTTCATTTTATAGAAAACATACCATTTGAACAATTTACAAAAACTTACAATGTTGTATTTTAATGTTTATAATATTTTTTGTAAAATAAGTATTAAATTTTGAATTTTTATAGTAGCAAAAATATTTGCTAAATTATGTTCATATCTGAGCTAATATTCAAGAAATTATTAATGACATATATGGTTGTGTATTATGAAGATTACTAATATTTTTTTATCTTTGGGGAATTTTTATATTTAATTATATTTTTTTCTCAATAATTTGTTAATACGTTATTATCAGCAAAATAGTAGATATCATGATTTTATGTAGTTTTTTAGATTTACGTTAGGAAAAAACACTTATTAATTTTTTAATTCCTTAAATATTAATCAATTAAAAATTAAGCATTACATGTGATAGTGTTTTTACGAAAACAATAAATATTGAAATGACTCCGATGCTTTTATATATTAAATCATTAATTGATTTATTTTCATCAAAACAAAATATTGTTTATTTTTATAGTAAAAAATGCAATAAATGTAAAGAAAAAGTTATTTATAAAAGATGTGGGTAATATATGAAAAAACTTTAAACGATAAACATCCCCAAATATAAATATAATTGAATCCTCTTTAAAGGGTTAGCATGAGAGTTATTTAATTTTTATACATTAATTATATATGTCATTAAATATCATCGTTTAGTGATTCTACTAATATAAAACGGCCAAGGAACATGTAAAATATTTTTTATTAATATTGTTATATTATAACATAAGATCTCATTGTATAATAGGGTGATTTTTGGAGAATTTCGCATTTTATTCGATTATTTAAATTATTTGTCTGTAATTAATTTTACTTTAGGTTAATTCAGAAATTATTTCAGCTTCGAAAACGGCATGAAAAAAAAACGAAAAATCAAGTCTTATCGCGACGATAATGATTGTAGAATAAACGAAGGGATTTCAAATAGAAATTTTTTCGTAACATTAAAAATGACAATAATAACTGTTTTTTAGAATATATATATATATATATAGTCATTGTATTCATTAATAATTTTTGGAATATCGTAAAATTCACGTCTCAAAAAAAAAAATTAGTATGTGAAATGTATATCGTATCCAAAACAAGAAAAAGAAACTTAAAAATGGAAAATATGATGACTGCTTCGTTTCTTGATTCAATATTGACATTTTTGCTTAGATATATAAAGTTATTTTGAAAATATTGCATTATTATTTACGTCTATTTAGTTGAAACATAAATGAAGCACTTCATTAAAATTTTTGATTTATTAGAAAAAGATACATATTCCTAGATCATATTATCGACAACGAACGTGTTAATACAAATAGTGAAAAAAAGGCAACATGCCATTCAGGACGTTCAACTGTTCATTATTCGAGTAGATTTTATCAAATATAAAAATCCATAGATTGTAGAAGAAACTAAAAGAAGCACTTATTCAAAAATATCATTCACCATACATATCCACTAGATTATTCATTAAAATAGTTATAAGTAGAGAAAATATGTAAATTGCTTGTGAGAAAGCAATAAATACTGTGAGATTGTCTTTGTTACGAAAAATAATATGAAGCCTAATATTCATTAAAATATCGTTTGTTAATATATTCCTACTTCTGGAGTTTGATTTGGACAAAGGAAAATAAAGGAAGTCTTATGGTAGCAACGGTATTTTTTATGAATATCATTCGAAATAACTGAATTTATGCAATACAATATTGGCTTTTAAAATAGTTTATTAAATAATTGTATTCATATGTGGAATACGCTAGATTGCACCTAAAAATATGTATATATGCATATTATTGTGATTGCTGGAATTTTCTTAAATCTTAGTTATAGCTAATAATCAAAAACTAAAATGTCTTCAATCGTACATATTCAATTAAATTTTATTTTTCGTGAAATTTAAAGCTTGTTACAATTTTACAAACACAGCATTAATATATTTTTTTTTTCAAAATCGCGCCGTCAGCTCTGAATTTAATTTTATATTTTTAATCGTTACTGAATTAGAACTGAAAATTATAATAGGCGTTAATCATATATTTTTTTTAATATAACAATATTTTCAGTCTGTTCAAGTGAATTCGTAAATTTGTTGTAAAATACAATAGGAGTAGTATAAATTAGATTGCTTAGATTTAGAGATAATTCTGGCATTTACAACAATATGTATGTACATACTATGCACTAATTACAGGCTTAAAAAGTGAATTTAAGCCAATTTTTAAAATACCAATATAATCAAAAAAGTGGCGCGACATATTGTATATAAATTATATTCACTTGATATAAACATTAATGGATTTTGAAGGTTGCAATCATTTTCGATGACCAATATACAGCAGCCTGAATTTAGAAGATCGTAGAATTTCATTTTTTGCTTTCAGCAATTCTTTATTTTAGAGGAAAATTCTATGGTTGAATATATTGATGAGAATTAATAACTTGAATGTTTCCAATTGTTATATTTTTTAAAATTTATCTTTGACATATATTTAAGAATATAAAAATAAAACATTCAATATCATTTTGTATTTTTATTTATCCATTTTAAACTATACGCATATTTCTAACCTAGTGTTTTTTTTTTACAAGAAATAATTGTGATCAGGTTCACACAATGGTTTATTTGTTCTAAATTATAAAAATACAAAGATTTATTAAATTAAAAAATATATAATTTATTATTACTTTTTCATATATACAAAAATAATTATATAAAAAAACTCATTAATTAATACGAAATATATGTGCATAATAATAAATAGTTGTAACAAATAAAATCACATCGATTATTTTTTCATTTTATACATATTTTGTAAAAAATTACTTGGTAAAATAATATTCATGTTTAAAATTATGTAAGTCATAAAACCACATAGTGGTATTTTTAGTAATATATTTTATTTATAAAATAAAAGACGCACATACATAATGATAATTATATATTTTAAATTTATTATTATGCAGCTGCAGTTTCACTATTGGACTCTTCTTGATTATCATCATTGCTTAGAATTTGTGGCTGAGTAATATTTCTATTTCTCAATATCACATTCGAAGGACCCGGTGAATCGATATCTGTATCGTTGAAATCAGATAAACATTCATCGTCTGAAGGATTTTCTTCTATAGTATCAGTTATTGGTTCAGGAGACACCGCTTTTTTCGTTCTTTTAAGTAGCTTCTGGATTAATTTAGTGTTTAAATCGATTAGTGACTTGTAATTTTGCTCTTTAAGAGAATTTGCATGGCTATTTAATGCATTGAAATTTAGATTTTCATTACTAGACATGTTTCCACTGACATTAGTAGAATTATTGTTTACTGAAGCTCGCATACCAAAAAAATTTAAATTGATATTTCCACCAAATAACAGATATAATGTGAAACAAAAAATTAAATATAAAATAATAACGCTAAAACACCATGCGAGTAGTAAATATACAATTACATTAAAAGGAAATACGAAATTTTCTGTAAAGTAAAAAAAAATAATGAAAAATAATATGTCTATTACAATGTAATTAAAAAGAAAACAAAAAAATATTACCACTAATCGAATGTGCGTTTTCATCAAAAAATTTAAATAAATGTTTTGATGGAGAATATATAATTTTAAATATTACTTGACTACAAATTTTTGTTGGTTCAAGAACTTGGTATATACTTTTAACGTTGGAAAAATTTTCATTTTGTGGCCAAAATCCAGACCAAAATTTCCACCACGGACGATACGTAAGTCTTTCGTATAATTCTTTATCAGATTTCTGAAAAATAATAATATAATCTGTTTTACATTTAATTATCATAAATTTCAATTGCCAGTTTGGATCTACCTCGATTTCTAGCTTGCATTCCCATATGATGCATATAAATAAAAATATTATGACAAAAGATCTTGCAGTTAAAAGGATATTCCAATTAACAAAACGTAAAAAATATAAACAAACGCAAATTGCAATCACAAAAATAATATACATCTAAAAAAAAGGAATATAAGATAAAGATTATAAAAATAATATATATATATATATATATATATATATATATATATATATATATATATATAATTAACGAATACTATAATTTCATACATAATATGTTTTTAACAATCTTAGAGAAAAGTCCAAAAAAGTTTCTACTAAAACTTGAACTAATGATGGAGTGATTATTCCATTATTAAGTATTCCATCTATTTCTCTAAGTTCTTTTGGTGTTAATGGCACGCTTAATTCGGCATACTTCTTTAATTTAGAAAATTGATCGGTAGAAATCTGGAAATGTAGATAACCTTCCATCGTATTATAGCTTTCCTAAATTGAAAGATAGAATTGGTGAAAAGAAAAATATATATAAAATTTATATATATTTTATTCACGTTAATACTTGAAAATTGTTTTTATTGACGAACAATTGAAGCATTCTCTTATAGAAAACGTCGTGTAAAGAATTTTCACAATTATATTGTCCATCTAAATTCGATATAGTTTCCGGATCCATTTGATGCCATGGATCGGCCCCTTGAGACTTCACGAATACAAAGAGACAAAGGCACATGTAAATATTTGATATATACATTTTGGATTTTTCGTGTAGTCCAATGCATCAGTTGCGAAATCTCTTAATCATATATTATAATTATATTTATAATTACAAAGATTTATTTTACTATTTACAGTTTTTATATATTTAGAAAAATATATGTAGAATTTATATAAAAACAAAAAAAAAGGCTAAAACGATCCCATTTCAATAAGTACACGTAACCTGATAAGAGGCGATAACTGTCAATTTACAGTGTGACCAATATATAAATTGTAAGTTTTGTAAACATAAAGAAAAATTTGAGAGTGGTATGACTGTACTGGTATGTCTAGATTTTTTTTGGGAATACTAGAAAAATAATGTGATATTTATTATAAACGCAATTGACGCATTACTCAAAAAATTTAATTTAATTAGTGAAATATTCTTGATTTTAAGTAAATTATAAATTAAATTGTTTCGGTGTCTATAATAATAAAGCTGAAAAATAGTAATTTTAAAGAAAAATAAAAATATATAATTAAAATCTTTGTTTTCTTATTAAAAATCATCCGTATAAATAATCTCATTTATAATCGTAAACTTGATTGATTTGCATTAGCACAAAAAATACAATTCGATTCACATTTTTCATTTTTATCGCAAAATGTTTATAATTTAGTACTTAATCGTCGAAGTATATTAAACTATGATATTTGACTGTTTTCTATATATATTTTTATACACAAAAAAAGTATTTATTTCATCAAACTTTCAAGATTTTTAATTTAGCTATCATTTCATTATAGGTTTTTATTTATTTTTTTCATTTCAAATTCATTGTTATATTTTGTCGTAATACTTTCTCGGACTAAACAAACACCCGTGTTCTCCGAAGTACTGAAAAAGTCGATGATTTAAAAATCACTCATTCAAACAAATAAAAATCTATTTAAACAAATAAGTCACTTTATTTTTAAAATAAATAAAATTCAACAATATATATTATAATAATAACAGTATAAACAAAACGAAAAATAAGTACAATTAACTAAATTACAACAATTTAATTTATATATTTAAATTTCAATAAAAATACTAATGAGATAAAAAAACTTGTACTGAAAAATAAATAAAACATTGAATATTCAACCATACTAAGTTTGTATTTTATTAATCACATTTAATTTCAAATTCATTTGTGAAAATATAATACTGTAATTCACAGATAATGTAAATAATAAATAAAAAAATAATTGAACTAAAATACTTAACACTTAATATTGCACTAACAATTGTAATATAAGTTTAAATCTAGACTGACTTCTTTAAATATATAAAAATACGAGAGAATCGAAAAAATAGTCACAATTTTTTTAAAAATCAAAAAAAAAAAATATTTGGATGTATTATTTAGATAAGCATATTTTTTAAAATAATAACATTCAAATTAAATAGCTAACCTTCCAATTGTTATTAATTCCTTTATCTGATGATTGTAGGTAAAAGAAAATTTACTATAGACGAGATGCAAAAGTTATCACAGAGACTTCAGAATGTATAAAAAAGTGCTAGTAATTATGATAAAAAATAATGTATTTACACTGGTTTAAAATTTGTTTAAAAACATTTTATGATTTTTAAAAAAAATATGAAGATGTACTTTTGAATTTCCCTCATATTTAAAATAGTTACAAATATCTTAAGTTTTTTTTAATAAACTAATATTGTACACTACAATTGAAATATGATATGACTAGAGAAAACATGATTTACAGGCGTAACTCGACATAATAAATTTTATATAATATGTAATATTACAATGAAGAAATTGTGCGCCTTGTCATCATGTAATACTGCTTATATAGTGACTTTTATGCTAAGTTTTAATTAAGCATTCACGAGATCACTGCGTCTTAATACTTTGGCCCCGATTAATTTTACGATAATAAAGTCAACACAAATGAATTATAGTATAATATAACATAAATAAATACTAATATTAAGATGTGAGTTAAATCATTCAACAAAAATTGATAAACAATTAAAATAAAATCAGTTACGGCAAACGAATACAGCGATCAAAACGATTAAAGAAAATATAGGTTATTTTCATTTATAATTAAAATTAAAAACATAAATGGAACGATTGTAAAATATGTATAAAAAATACATATTTAAACATAGTAATCAAATAAAAATTAGGTATTATTTTGTTTTATCTTACACGTCCATGTCGTGTTTAACGTAAGATAAGAAAATGTTATACAGCATCGTGAGACTGTTAACGTATATCACCCGATAGTGTCCAGGTATGAAGTAGAAATTAATAAATTGCGTAGGTGGCCAAACACACCAATCCGTCTGAAAAATATAAAAAAGGTTATAAATTAAACAAGTCAAGTTTATCGATTTCAAAACTGGTATTAATCTAAATATACTTTATTACATACACAATATGTTGTATATTTATAAAATGAGAAAATATTATAATACACATATATATATATATATATATATATATATATATATATATATATATATATATATATATATATATATATATATATATGTTTTTGAAATATTATTATTATAGTGAAGTTTAATACTTACAATATATACTGTAGAAAATTTTTTGCTCAATTCAGTGTTACATTCTTTCATCGACTTGCCTTCCATTAAGCCCATTCCCGTAAAAAATAATATTATACAAAAAGGCGATGCGACAAGTTGATCGATTATAATTTTTTTGGCCACCGTTTGGAAAGAGGTGCCAGGAAGATATTTATCTAGATATAAATAAAACCAATGTTGCGGGGCTCCTTGTAACAGACCAATAGTAAGCATACGACCTTAAATTTAAAAAAAAACAAAAATAAAACTTAGGGACATTGACTCTTTAAATATACTCAAAGTAAATATTTGTTAATAGATAAAGAGATGAAATAGAAAGATAAATATGTATGTAAATATTTATTTAATAAGAATATTTACATATAAAATTTCACATCACATTTTTTCATTATAAAAAATTCTTTTAATTATAATTTTAAGCAGTTCTATGATAATAAAGATCGTTGTACGTAATTATTAACTAAAATAAGTAAGATATTTCTTGAGAAACTTATAATGAATTTGTTAGAAGATAATTTCTGTAGATTTATGAAATATTAAAAAAAAATAAACAAAATATTATCTTAAGTAAAATAAAATAATTACAATATAATACGACATTTTTATTTATTACTGCCTATATTTTCTAGTCAACAATTTATGAAAATAATGTAGTTTTTATAGAAAAATATATAACTTGATCATTAATATGAATATATATTTTTATAACTTAATTATCTTTTTAAATGAAAATGCAATAAAATAAATACATTAAAAAAATAATAAATTGTTCAATATACGATATTTTTACAATTAATTAAAATGGACAGTTAATATTACATAAAACAAAGTTAATAAAAGAAAATTTAAGGGCAAATTTAATAGTAAAATTAATTGTTTAAGTGAAATAAATTAAAAAGTAAATGATATTTAAAAACTAGACAATAATTATGAAAGCGTGTTTGTTTCTTTTTTTATTTTATAACACTAATAGTTTTGATCTTTCGAATCGAAAACAAAAGACATAAAAACGTGAAAAATTTTGCGGCACAGATAAATACATATTGATATTATAGTTAAATAGAAATAAAAGAGAGAAGAATACCGGTTCGAGACCAATCGTAAGAATGTTTGGTCGAGGAAGAGACGTGGGCGTAGGTAGATGACGATTGAGACGAAGATTTATTGAGATGTTCAATCTTCTGTTGTATGAGATCTCCGATGGCCATCAGCAGACCCGAGCTGATAGTGTTGGCGGCGAGGAGATGTCGCGAGATTAGACCTCGCCATCGCTGCATTTGCATCCGACGATCAGACCTCTACCTGCGAATTCTCCCCCTCGACTGGGAGCATCTGACGAACGATATTTCGATCAACCCATCTGACATTGACAGTCAGCGCTGCCAACCTTTAAATTTCTCTCATTCTATAGCAATTACCAATTTTTGTTTCTGTTTCTTTTACAACTTGTTTTAATATTTTTAATTATATAGTCTCACATAGAAGATATTTATTATTTTTCATTTGTTTCACTTTTTAAAGTAATTTTCTTTTATTTTTAAATTCAGTTTGATAAAATTCGATATATATTTACATTAATGCCAAATATTTTTGTATATTTAAAAAAAATATAATTGTTTTTTTTTTAATTAATTTAAATTATATTATATAATAAATATTTACGATTCGATATATATTATATTTTATTTTATATACTTTTATTTTTTTTATATATGTACTATTTCAATTACATGAATACTAAATACACCTTTGTTGATATCTTTCAATATACTAATATTTATAAATAAATATTACAAAATTAGTTGTTGATTTATGTTACTTTTAGTCATTATTATGTTGCTTTTATTATATTTGCTATTTAATTTTAATAAACCGAATATATATATATATATATATATATATATATATATATATATATATATATATATATATATATAATTAAAAAGAGGTGTATATCTAACGTTCTAACGTATACGATGGGCTCGTGAGCTAATCTGAGTACGTGACAGTATGATTAAACATTATAAAAGGATAAAGAATAAAATTAAACGGTTCTACTATAGGTATGGTATATAATATAAATACACAAAAGAATATGCGAATGTTGTGTTATTTCTAAAGGGAAAAATCGTTAATACTTGTATATATTACTTATTTTATCACTTTAAAGTGTAATAGGTTTATTACGATGTTGCATTCTAATTAGGGAATTAACAATTTTCCATACTTCAGTATTATAGGATGAAAAATTTCAAACATTACTTAATTTTTAACTACGTACTATATTCATAGTGATTTCAATATAATTAAATTAATCGAAAAAAAAGAATTTCTATTAAAAAATGGAGCCATGTTCATTGCTTCCTTATTCTAAATTACTTAAGCTAAGAATATCATATTTTCTGGTAATTTCTGGTTAATATTTGTATTATATATAGTTAATTTTCTTGTAGTCTTTTAAAGCATATAATTGTGATAACCTTAACTTTGAATTGGTTTGATTTTGTGTGATTTTCAGATTACAAGGTTTAACTTTAATAGTTTTAAACTGAACTACTTTAAAGCAATGTCGTACTCCATGTATAAATCAATTAAAATTGATATATTAAATGAAAGTAAAATCGGTCATCTTCTTGATACTTTTATAACATTAAACGCAAAAAAAAAACACTTTTATCTTTTTTGAGACATTTTTAAGAACCCAAAAATAAAAAAAAATGTTTTTTTGAAATCATATATATTACAATAAATTAATAAAAGTATTTGTAAAAATTAAAAAAATCAAATTGTATTATAAATAATATAATTTGCAATAATTACAACATCTATTAAATATTGAAACAACTATAATAATTATATTTAAATGAATTTAGTTATAAATTATATATAATAATCTCTAACTAATATTGTGTAAATAGATCTTACATATTATGAATGTATTTACATATATTATCAATACTGGTACACTTTCACGACCAGCACAATATAATTTATTGTAAATTAATATGGTCTAATTACTTTTTTAGTATTATGCTATAATTTTTACCTAATATAAAGTTGAGTCCATATATATATATATATATATATATATATATATATATATATATATATATATATATATATATATATATATATATATATATATAAATATGTATTTTTTTGTCAGGGAAATTAATTTAGAAAGATTAAAGAATACGATATATCATTCTATTTTTGAAATGGAGGTCATGGTTAGTTATTGGTTTATATAATAACTTATCATTCAAAACGAATTTATTTGGTATAAATATTTCGGAATGTACATATTTAAACCTTTTAATTAATGTGACTCGATGATGTTTATCAATTGTAAATCGATATAAATCATTAAGATTTGAATGCAGATTTTGTTTTGCATAATCATTTTTATTGTATATATTTATCGTTCGCTAGTTTTTTGTAAGCTGTTTACTGAGAAAAAATGTTATTTATCGAAAAATAAATAGTAATATAGTAAGAAAAATAGGTTTTATTCTTACAAATTAATTTTATTAGATAAAACCTCAAAAAATATGTACTTCAAATTTGAATTTATATATATATATATATATATATATATATATATATATATATATATATATATATATATATATATATATATATATATATATATATATATAATTTAAGTATAAATTATATTTCATAATAAAGTTAATAAATAAAATAAAATATCGACTAAAGTAAGATAATAAGATTTTGACTTCAGCATAGAGGAATATTATTGAAAAAGAAGAGAGGTGGTGGCGACAGATTTTATAAATTTAATATTTTCATACTAGACTAATTTCTATTCTTATTTCTTTCCATTTTAACGTTACAGATTTCTCAAAAAAGAAAATAGAAAACGCTTTATCATCTACTTCCTATATTTTCTTTACAAAAAGTGGTACATTTGGGATACGAAATAAATTCCTTATAAATAGCGGGACTATCGTACAAAAATCGAGACCTCTAATTACCTTAAAGTAGTGAATGCATAGTTCTTATAAAATTCCTATAAGATGCATATGAAAAACTGATACACACACACACACACGCACACACACACACACACACGCACACACACACACACACACACATATATATATATATATATATATAAATTTATTTCATAAAATTTTAAATTGTTGACAGAAACTAATCATAATTAAATTAATCATAATGCGACCATCGAATTTGGAGAATGCGATAATTAATAGTTTATGCATTGGATACTGTTATACATTATATAACACGCATAAAATAAATATCAATTCACCATATGGCGATGAAAAAAGAACGTTTTCGTTAAATAGTTAGTTAAAATTTTGTCATCAAATTAAATTACAATTAATAAGATTCAAGTTTTAATTTTTATCCTCGATAAGTAAAATTTTTCAAAAATTGAGATTATCGTATTTCTTTTCAATGTGTTATAATTGTTTTTCCGTCACAAGATTTAAACGGAAATCGATAGAACGACAAGCGGTCGAATTAAACAATTATGATTTTCGTATATTTTAAAAAATGAATTTATATATTTATAATTTTATTACATTCGTACGCTTCGCGCATTAAAATAAAAACAATATACGCGCATTCAATACGTTCATGAATGTGAGTTATAGTTCGAAATCGCGTTCAACAAAGTTCACCGAATATTAATTCACGTTAATTCGCATAACATAAAAGTAAAAATATGGAATCGAATCGAATTCTATCGGTTCATGGTAGTTTTCGGTCGCGTTTAGTTCAAAGGCGTCGGCGAATGAGCGTCGTCCATTTGTACGTGGTG
Source organism: Leptonema lineaticorne (assembly GCA_024500535.1). Taxonomy (NCBI): domain Eukaryota; kingdom Metazoa; phylum Arthropoda; class Insecta; order Trichoptera; family Hydropsychidae; genus Leptonema; species Leptonema lineaticorne. The sequence continues at coordinate 3,063,834 of JANIJI010000059.1, read as the reverse complement.
CGTCGAGGTGTTTCGCGATTGGTGGATTCGGGCGCGTGGTCGGTTCCGATTGGCGGACGTCAAACGCGAACATATTCGCCGGCGTCGTCTCTTCGTGTTCTTTCACTTTACTGTCGTCCGCCGAGGATTACGGAGTTGTCTCCGCTCGATTCACCATGGTGGGTCGGCGCCCCCTCGCTTCTTGGTTCTGTTTGTTCGCAGTGCTGATCGCCTGCGCCGGTAATTATTTTTTTTCCATCGAATATAGTATATACTTTATATCGATTCGGTTTTGACCGCCGTGTTCGTATTTTTGCACAATATCACATAACCTGTGTCGAGCGTCGTTTGATGACGACTTTTTTTTGCACGTTTTTTAATGCTTTGATTTTTTTGAATATTCATAAAATTGGTCCAACACCGATGATTTTTATCATGAATCGTGGTTATCGCCGAAACGTTTTCAGTAACTGTAGTATAGAATAATGACATAATTTGTAAAATTTAATCGTGTCGGACCGGAACGTAGTTCTATTTTATTTGCACAATAATTTCTATTTTATATTATTTGAAAAGATGACGCGTTATATTGCACGAGTATATGAAAATTAATAGACCTCGTGTCGACTGCACAATTTTATCAAAAGCTTTTATAACGGTTTAAATTCTTATATATACCGTTAAAAATATTTATTTAGCAAAATGATTTTTAATATTTTAATTACGCTCTAATACAAAAGATCAAATACATAAATTTACATATTTTATCATATATTTTAATATGTAAAGATAATTACTTTTTTCGAAATCGACGTCTCATTAGAATCTCGGTAGATGTCCGGCTCAAGTTTGCGGCTTTAATTTTAGATTTATATTCTTATTTTAATTTTTTATAATGATAAATATCGAAAAGTAAAGTATATCATATATTAAACGAGCGCTTTGAAATGAACCAAGTTTGAAATTAGTTTATTATAGAATCATATTTTAAAACGTTATCGTGAAAATGATTCTTTTTTTTTTGTAACTATTTCCTTATCTTAAAAATGTCAAATTTTTAAAGCTTTTAAAGTGAAAATTTGTAATTAATCTTAGCTTAATTTTATTTGTTAATGAGAATATTACCGAATTAGAAATTATTATGAACGTTCAATACGTATATTATAATAAATATATATAACTATCTTATCTCTTATGTTAACTATCAATAAGATTAATGATGCATTGGTTAGAAAAATATTAAGATATGATAATAAATTTTATACGTGTAACATTATAGTTTAGGTTCATTTATATATATATATATATATATATATATATATATATATATATATATATATATATATATTGTTCTGTAATTTACAGGAGTATGTCTCGCTTCTGAGGATGATTTGAATGTTGGAGAAGGATCAGTTGAAACTGTAGAAGCTGATATTGGATCTTCTCGTGAAGGATCTCGTACAGGTATGTTAAATTAATATTATTTAATTTATTTTACGTTATTTTTAATATTAAAAAACAACATTCACAATTATAAATACCTTTTCAATTCTTTGCATTATATAAGTAATTAATTTTTTGATTTCGTAGTTATCGGTTTTATATTACCCATAGTTTGATCTGAAGCCAATATAAGTATCCGATATTTAACCATTGGAGAATCTTTAATTCCAAAATGAAATTTTTTATCAAATTTTTCTCTATTTGATAAATGAACGTCGTGATACCATCCATACCTAAGATTTAGATTTTTTTTTAATTATCCTTATTAGTAATATATTTACTTATAACAAATCTTACTTGTGACTTTCGAGTTTTGGTAAATGATACTTTTGATGAGGATTTTGGTTGCAGAGAAAATCAACATGATGCTTCATTCTATCTATTGTTAGTTTATTATCCATTTCAAATGTTTTTACTTCTTTAGAGTAGAATTTTGGTGTCAAAGTAGGTACTGTTAATAATGAATATAAACAGAATAAATAGAATATAGTGTTATATTACAGAGTGTAATAAAGTATTATCAATATTTCACTGGTTTTAAAATATTAAAAAAAAATAATCAAATCAAAATTAATATTATTTATTCAACAATATCATAAATTAATGTGTAACTCTTATAGAATATTATAATAATTCAGATGTGATTAATTTTATTTTTGGATATCAATAAATATATAATGCATAAATTTTTTACATACATATTCCGATTGGTCTTGTTGTTGAAATTGATGATCTGCCTAAATCATGTTGTTTTCCAAATCTTAATTTGAACGGTTTCTTCTGTATTTGAATTGTTTCCGAATTATCAGTATTTTTGTTTTTAATTTTTGTAATAATCGGTAAATTTTCGTTTTCTTCCATAGTTTAAAAATATATGCACATCTACAATATTTTTACTTGAGAATGTCATTATGAATATATTAAAGAATGTTTGATCAATAATTTCCTGTTTGACAATTTCTACCAATTTTTAAAAAAATAAATTATAATAACATAAACGATATTTTATTACCATATATATTTTATCTAAACTATTATTTTTTAATTGTATTTTTGTGATATTTGTTGCTCGGTATTTTTTATATATATTCGAAACTTATGTATTTTTCGTAGATGCTGAAGTTGTTGCTAGAGAAGAAGAAGCCATTAAATTAGATGGTTTGAATGTAGCACAGATAAAAGAAATGAGAGAAAAGGCTGAAAAATTCGCTTTTCAAGCTGAAGTCAATCGAATGATGAAACTTATTATCAATTCGCTTTATAGAAATAAAGAAGTTAGTATATTTTGCATTAATGAATATTTTATTTTTAAAATAGCTTTTTTTACATTGTGCTCTCGTTTTTAGATTTTCCTTAGAGAATTGATTTCAAACGCTTCAGATGCTCTTGATAAAATTAGATTGTTATCACTTACTATGGCTTCTGTTTTGGATTCTAATCCTGACATGAATATAAAAATTAGAGCAGATAAAGATGGAAAAACGTTGCATATAATTGATTCAGGAATTGGTATGACAAAACAGGATTTAATTAATAATCTTGGAACTATTGCAAAGTCCGGTACTGCTGATTTTCTTTCAAAAATGCAGGTTTGTAAATAATCTTTTTCTGATAATTAAAATAAATTTTTAGTTTATGGAAATAATTTACTTTATAAAACTTTTTTAGGATTCGGCAAATAAAGCTGATATGAATGATATGATTGGCCAGTTTGGTGTTGGATTCTATTCAGCATTTTTAGTAGCTGACCGAGTTACAGTTACCACGAAACATAATGATGATTTGCAGTATATTTGGGAATCAGATGCTGGTCAGTTTTCTATCGTAGAAGATCCTCGTGGAGATACACTCAAACGTGGAACTCAAATTAGGTGCTTACTAATTTTATATTTTATTGTATTACATTATAGTTTGATAATAAGTAAATAATGTGTTAATTACTTTTATAAATAGTTTACATTTGAAAGATGAAGCTTTGGATTTCTTAGAACAAGATACTGTAAAAACTTTGATTAAAAAATATTCCCAGTTTATTAATTTCCCTATTTATTTGTGGGCTTCTAAAACTATAGAAGTTGAAGAACCAGTCGAAGAAGAAGAAAAACCAGTCACAGAATCTGAAGATGAAGATGCTCAAGTGAATAAAATGCTTATTTTTTGTACTGTTGGTTAGATTTTTATTATATATATATATTTTTTTTTCACAAGGTTGATGAAGATACTGCTGATGATAAACCTAAAACTAAGAAGATTGAAAAAACTGTGTGGGATTGGGAGGCCATTAATGATAATAAACCTATTTGGACAAAAAAGTAAGTCGTCATTTATATCTATTTTTTTATTTATTTTGTTGAAATAAATATATAATTTTTTGTTATTTATAGACCATCTGAAATTGAAGATTCAGAATACAATTCATTCTATAAATCTCTAACTAAGGACAAAGATGATCCATTATGTAAAGTGCATTTTATTGCAGAAGGCGAAGTTACATTCAAAAGTTTATTGTATGTACCCAAAGTGCAACCTTCTGAAGGTTTTAACAGATATGGAACCAAAACCGATAATATTAAAGTTAGTTTTAATTATTGCAGTTTTGAAATACAATATAAGCGTTTTTTATTTTTATTATTTATATTTTTTCTCAATAGTTATATGTTAGAAGAGTTTTTATTACTGACGAATTTAATGACATGATGCCAAATTATCTTCAATTTATACAAGGCATTGTTGATTCTGATGACTTACCTTTGAATGTGTCAAGAGAAACATTACAACAGCATAAATTGATTAAAGTGATTAAAAAAAAATTGGTCCGGAAGGCTTTGGATATGTTGAAAAAAATGAACAAGGAAGATTATGATAAGTTTTGGAAAGAATTTTCTACAAAGTAAGTTGTGAATATAAATTGTTTAGATGTTCTAATATAATTTTGAATTAAAAAAATATGTAACAAATTTAGCATTAAATTGGGAATTATGGAAGATCCAGCAAATCGATCTCGTCTTGCTAAACTTCTTCGTTTCCGCTCATCAAACAGCGATGAAATGACTTTCTTGTCTGATTATGTTGAACGTATGAAGCCCAAACAAGATAAAATTTATTACATCGCCGGTGCTAACATTGCTGAGGTAAATAAATTAATTAATTTTGTGTTTTAATATGCTATTCCAATATAAATATTGAGATTAAAAAGCTTTTAAATCCTATATAATGTAATTTAAAAAGTCGATTTTAAAATATTTTTAGGTTTCCAAATCACCATTTGTTGAAAGGTTATTGAAAGCTGGATATGAAGTTTTATATTTAGTAGAAGCTGTGGATGAATATGCTATTTCTGCTTTACCAGAATTTGATGGAAAGAAATTCCAGAATGTTGCCAAAGAAGGTTTTAGCTTAGCAGAAAGTAAGTATTATATATTTAATAATATTTTTCTATGTAAAAAAATGTAAATTATATTTATATTGTATAATTTGCGTTTAAGGTGAAGATCAAAAAGAAGTTATGGATGGTTTTAAAAAGACTTACGAACCTCTTTTGAATTGGTTAGGCGATATTGCGCTTAAAGATCAGATAACCCGTGCTCTTGTTTCTGAAAGATTGAGCAGCTCTCCATGTGCTCTTGTTGCTAGCATGTTTGGTTGGACTGGCAATATGGAACGTCTTGCTATGTCTAATGCTCACCAAAAATCTGATGATGCCCAAAGAACGTACGTATAATGTAATATTACTTGATTTGAATATTGATTGTTTCATGAATTTTGTTATTGAGTATTTATAATTTATATAGATATTACCTTAATCAGAAGAAATCATTAGAAATTAATCCTAGACATCCACTAATTAAAGAATTACTCAGAAGGGTAAGTGATAATCCTGAAGACGTAAAAGCCAAAGAAATAGCTGTTATGATGTTCAGAACTGCTACTTTGAGGTAAATAATTTATTATAATTTCTTAATATAATATGTTAAATATTAGCCATCATTAGATTGTATTTGGAAATTATTATTTTGTAAATTTGTTTTATTTAATTATATATATGTTGTAATTATTTTTGCACTTTGTTTTTAAATTTGAGATATTATATGTATAGATTTATAATTACTTATTATATATTGATAAATTTGTATACAATATGATTTAATTTTTATATTTTTTTGTAGATCTGGATATATGTTACAAGAAACAGCTGAATTTTCAGATACTGTTGAAAAAATGATGAGACAAACTTTGGGAATTCCGGTTGACGAGCAACCAGATGAAGAAGATTTCAGTAGTTCAAGTCAAGAAGATGATTCATCTGATAAAGATCAGCAGCAAGATGATGAAATAGATGCAGATGAACACGACGAATTATAAAATTATACAAATGAAAAAAAAAAACCCACTTAAAACTAGTTTTTGCTCCAAGTGTGATAGACTGAAACTTATATTAAGTATTTGAAATGATGAATGTACGAGTGACTGTTTATGGTATATGCGTGGACATGTGATTAATAAAAATTAATATATTTTCCATTTTCTATAAATATGTAAAATTGAAATAAACGAAGTTATTATTTATTGAATGATTCGCAAATAAGATTTCATTTTGGTTTTTCGTTTTCATATAGGATAAATTTTGTACATATGTACAATCTGGATTTGTTATATATGTATACAGTTATTGTATATAAAAAAATATTGCATTTATATTTACTATCATTGCCATTAGATATTTTAACGGATGTGTATATAAAAGCTACTTTTTTAGTAAAAAATACTTCATGTTGATGCAGACTTTTCAAGGAAACTGGTATGATTCAAATTTACATTTGCATAATTGTATCTAAACGTGTGAATGAGGTCGAAATGGAATTTTTATTTCTTTTTCGATTAAGTTTATATTTTAATTAATCTAAATAAAAGTTGTCACAAAAATTTACAGTTGAAATACTGCAGAAATAAAGAATTTATATATAAAAAAATACTTTTTATTTTGTCAGTCTCTTGTAATAATAAAATTATATTTTTTCTTCGGAATTAATGTTTATGGTGGCGGCGATGCATTCTTGCTTAAATATATCGACTTCTTGAGCGATAAACATTTCAATATTATCATATTGTTTAATTGTTAACACTTTGATTCGCGGTTTTCCTTTGTAATTATGATAAATGGAACGCAGAGTGAATGTGAGTGGCTTTTCTGGAAAATTATTCCCTGGAAATGGAAATAAATTTATTTAGTAAAATGAAAGTGTGTAGATCTTTCATTAAAATAATTTTGAAGAAATTAGTTTTTTTCTAAAAATATTATTTTATTACCAATAGCAATGTGAAGAATGCAGTAGAAGTCGTTGACATCTAAAAGGAATGAAGCAGTATTTGAATCGTGCTCCAAAATTCCGCCTTCGTATTTTACTATGAAACGTGATAAAACCTCTTGACGTAACTTTTCACTTTCGAAAACTAATGTTATCTAAAGAAATAGAATATATTGAAAAATATTTTCATCACATGTGAATATTAAAAAGAAATAAATTTACCTTTTTATTTAACAAGTCTGTGACGGTCGGTACATAATCCATAAGTACACCCGATGGATGCATTCTAGAATATAAAAGTATTTTATTTTAATAGTAACAGTTAAGTTAATTGATATATATGTATTAATAATCATTATATATTTACGGAGGCAGCACAATATCTCCAACTGCTCTAGTAACTAATGGTGACATTATAAGATCGGCTTTGGATGGATTCGGATATTTTACTAATATTACTGCACATTCACCACCAGGGTTTTCATAAATACTAAAAATGGATACAGTTTATAATATTCTTAAAATGTTATTAGAATATGATTTTTTACAATATTTTTATAGTCTTGAATTTTACTTTTATAAATATTTATATATTTAAAAAGACATACTCGTCTGCATATAATGCCGGTAATTGTGATTGTTCAATATTCAATTTAATTAGAAAATTAACAGATTCTCCTTTTCCGACTAATATTTCCACATCATTTTCTGGTGTGACGGCGTCACCTATCAATGCGGTATATTCAAAGTATGCACGCGAATTTTCGTCCCTAGCGAGCAGCATTTTCTAAAAACGATATATTGTTTAATAAATTGAAATGAAATATACATTGTTTTCAATATATATTGATAAAATCACCTGATGTTCACGATATAAATGCATCAATTCCGTTATTACATTGCATAAAGCTTTCGGATCTTCGACATCCCAATTCGCTAAACTAGGTACATGTGTTTCGATGAATTCCGAATTGACATCGGATAGAAAACTTTCGTCGTCGAATCGAAAATCTGGTGCAAAATATGGACGCATGGAATCGAACATGACTTCCCATCGTAGACAACAGCCGGCGTAAGGTAATATAAGTGTAAATTGGTCTGCAAGATTGTTTTTATCGCCTACAGTAGAGCGGAGTTTTTCAATATCAACTTTTGATCTACAAAGTCCTATAATAAAATAATATTTAATTTTTTACGAATGTACTATGTTTTTATTTATTCTAGTATATGTAGTAAATGTAAAATAAAGATAAAATTATTACCCAACACATTTTGTTTACGTAAGATATTGTTTAAATCTATATAAAATTAGATAAGAATTTATAATTCACAGTTTGAATTTAGAATTTATTTATAAAATTTTAATAATTTTTTCTTTATTTTTAATTGATGAACTAATTTGAAAATGTAAAATACTTATTAAAAGAAGAGATATATACCAAAATTTAAATCTTTCCATAATTCTTGAACATATGGTCTGAAGGATTCCGATATTTTGTGAAGAATTCCAAGATTAGACTCTCTTGCAGGCATTCTGTTTTGATTGTAAATTGACGTGTAAGTGGTTTTAAGTAGAATTCAGTTGATCAAACTTCATTACTATACAATGTTGTTAATAAAATGTTCCGCTTTTATGCGACTATTGAAATATGATAATGTATTATTTTTTAAAGAAAAAGACCTTAGAATTATATAAAATCAAGAAAATATTTCTATTGTAACTAAAACGCAAACAAACCCGTCTCTCTTAAATGACAGCGACTTGCTTTTGACATTTTAATGACGACAATTTGGCCTTAAGACGAAAATTTTGCATATCAAAACTTTTCCCTTTTTTTTGTACATTTTTAAAATCAAGATATTATGAATAAAAATTCAACTCTTTAATAGTGGCAACTACATGTTAAAAACAAATGTAAAATATTCCGATTTTGAATTTTTTTTTTTGTAATTTTTTTCTTAGTTTTGGCAATATTCATTTAGTGTTCTGTCATCAATTATGAATTTATTGGCAATTTAATGTTATTTTGCTCTTCTAGAATCGATTATTATTGAATAATAATTTGTCGATAAATCAATATATAAAAAAATATATTTAAATAAAAGAATGACTTTAGAACGTAAATCTATATATCTATAAATTAATATTAACACTTCATTTGATTGATCATGCAATTATAATACAAATACTTCTATATATTATATAAATAAATTTATAATATTTTTTACTAAATTAATCAAATTTATATTATTAATTTTAAATATGAATGCATATCTATTTAATATTTATAGAATATAAAAAATGCTCAAATGATGTACAATATGTTTTATCTATTATTAGATGGAATTTATATGAAATGAATTAAATTGGAAGAAGAACTCCTATTTAATAAAATTATAAATAGCAATATTATAATTTTTACTTAAAAATCAACAATTATTTACTGTATTGAAAGAATAAGTTTTTTGTTAAATTATTTTCTTAAATAATATTACAAAAATTATAATTTATATAATATTTTTATCATTGATCCATAGATGACCGTATAAACGAGTTAAGGGTTATGATATTATATATTTCTAAAATAAAAAGACTGGGTTTCATTAAAAAAATAATTTTATATAAAAAATAACATTTTTATAGCAATAAAAAATAAGCTTAAAAATAATTTTTAATACGGGCGCATATTTAAATTTTGCAAATCGTCATCTTTCTTAAACACCCTCTGGAATTCTAGAGCAGATAATAATAGTCATAAAGCAGTAAATAGCACTCATTAACTTGGGTCATACGTTTAATGAGCGGTGTCATTTGTAAGTATATCTAGGTACCTTTGGGATTAAATTTAACGACCGTTGCCAAAAGGTAACATACGTGACGGTTCAAAATCACCCCCCCTTATAATAATAGTTTATTCATTCAATTTCATAATTTTAATTATGTTTTTTTTAATATTTTCATGTGTTCAGTAAAATAGAGCGCAAAATATCAACGACAACGCTATCATAAAGATGAAGAACATTGCCTTTTTTGTAGAGATATTTGTATATATAATATATTTTAAAAATTTAAATGTAAGGTATATATATATATATATATATATATATATATATATATATATATATATATATATATATATATATAATAAATTTGAGTTGTCTTTAATATGATTATTTCATACAGTTGAAGAAGTGAAAATTTAAGATGAGGTTCACATTTATTTTTTTTCTTTTTTCTTTTTTAATTCATGAATAATCTGATTGAACAAACCGAGGATATGTAAGGTGGAACGACAAAAAAATATATATTAAATAAAACTCGTCCAAATGAGCGAACAAAAGATGAGAGGGTCTTCGAACGAAGAGGTTTTTGAAGAAAGCGTGTCCAATCGCTCGTTCATCATTCAGAATAACTTCTTCAGATTGCCGCAAAAATAAAGAAAAAAAAAATGGCAAAAAGGGAATTTTCAAAAGATCATTAAAAGCGATTGTTAATTGGAGAGCTTATTGCGCTTTTCTTTGTCGTTTGTCATATAAAATGATTAAAATATTAAGGATATAAGTGCATTTTTATTAAATATAAATTAAATATATTTAATTTACAAAATTATAAATAACGATGATATATTTGTTATAGTTTAAAATATTTTTGTATATAATATTTCAAAGCGGTAATTATACGTATGATTATTAAGGAATTATAATAAAATTGTCGATTCAATTATTTAACTATTATTTTAAAGCAATAATATTTGATTCAATTTGGCAACAATTAATAAAATTACTAATATAATAAACATAATTCATGAAAAGTAACAATTCTAACAAAAAAAAAAGTGCAAGAAAATATTTATAATTATTTAGTCTGTAGTGGAAAATATATGTATAAATAATTTTCATCAAAGTAGATATTGAGACAAACTTATATATAAATTTTATATATGAGTTTGTCTCCACTGCTCCAGGGTGATTACATGTCGCCCTATAGAAGGTTAATGACACATAGTGCTTTCCTAGATAACCTTATATCTATATTATATTTGTCAATGTTTTAATTTTCAGTTAGTTAAGTAACTATCGAACGTCATCTATGTTGACACATATGTTAACGTTAAGGGAGCTTACTTAGTTTCATTGAATGATTAAAAAATATTAGTTTATCTATATGACATTATTATATTTATATATATAAAGTTAAATTTTCATCTTTTTTTTTTATAAAAAGTCAAATTTGGATTTATTTATTATATTATATATATTGCATTGTGTTTGTATTCTATATGTAAACGACAGATTTTAGTGAGATATTTGGAATAGAGCAGCAATTACTGTCAAGCCGGTTACTTAGCGGTGGCCAAAGGGGGGTTTCTGCAGACGACATCGTCCATCAGTCATCGCTAACGACCCATCGAAATCACGACAAAACGACCGAATTTTCGATAGCTTCTTCAATCAAATTAGTTCAATTAAATCAATTCGTAACGGTACGACCGTAGCAAATGTCTCGTTGGACGACATCACCCACACCGATAATCCAATTATATGGACTAAAAGCGAAAACAATACCGTTTGCCATTAGGGAAACGTTCAAGATTTGTGTCCTTTTTCGTAATTATAATATGTACACAAAAATAATGATTGTTTGTTCGTGTTAGTGTTTGTGTTGTTTTTCAACGAGCGCCAGTCGCTATGTAGAAGAATGCTCGATTTGGACTTCATTAATCTGGAATTATATCAGAATTTAGGTCAGTTTAGAGTCTCAATAGAATTTTGCATTCTATAAAATTTTATATAATTCCAGTTGTTGAATATCAAAAATTATAAAATGAACTAAATAATATATATCAGAATAATATTGCCATATATAATACAATTTTGTTTATAAATATAATTAATTTCTGTATTGATAATAACAATATTCGTTTTCAGGATTGTGGAACGCTATCAGACTACTTTAAATTAATTAAAAATCCTTATCTATTTTTAAAAATGCTGAATCGATTAATCTTCATTAAATTGTTCAATATAAATATTCAAAACGTGAATAAGTCAATTTTAGCATTAAAATACATATAATTTGACATATTTCATGTTGTAAGTTATAATTAATTATGTTTATACTATAAAAAATAATTAATATTTTTAGATAATTTTAACTTGTCATACATACATATATATATATATATATATATATATATATATATATATATATATAAACGATTTATAAATTTTAATCAATAACATGGCAATTGCAGTATATTGACATTAATTGATTATGTAAAGCTCAAAGACTGTATAATGAGTGCAGCTTATATTTAATTAGAATGTGTTATATAATAGCCAAAATAATAACGAATCGGATTTCGATTTATGAGAGATCAAAATGGATGATTCGTATTTAAAAAATCAAATTATTATGAATATCGTTAAACTGAACTGATAATTTACATATATTTCAAATTCGCCAATTGCAATTCACTCGTATATTTTATATTATAATACTTTATAATAATTTATTTTTTCCTATATATATATATATATATATATATATATATATATATATATATATATATATATATATATATATATATATATATATATATATATATATATATATATATATATATATATATATATATATATATATATATATATATATATATATATATATATATATATATATATATATATATATATATTATTAATTATATAATAGTTTTTTTTTGTTTTGTTTTCAAATTTTGACAACTAATGCTCATTGATGTATCACACTGTATTAGTCAATTACTTTTAATATAAAAAATACTATTTTTTAAAATATATAATTGTAGATATTATTACCATATTAATTATATAAAAAGGTATAAAGTGAATATCAATATGATAAAAAATTAGAAGCGTTAACTTATGTCTGATCGATTTTCATATAAAAATTCAATCAAATCACCCTATAACAATTGTCAAAATATATATATATATATGTATTTTTTTAATTTTAATTGTTTGTATAATCATTTTATTGAACCGTAACCGAATAATTCAGAGAATTGTCGTGGTCATTAATTACTTAATGGTGCACTTTGTCAGTGCGGTCTTATCAGAACTGTGCAATTCTGTGTATTGACTTACGGTCATCAGATAACAGAATAATACAGTGGAGTATTGTGTTTGTTAGACCAGAAAACAATACCGTATAAACAATTGTAATAATATATCAAATCTTAATATAAACATAATATTATATTATATAATCAATGATGAGATCAAAGAAAATTTAATTTCGTTTCATCATTCGAAAGGTTATTTATTTATTTTTTTTAACAATTGATCTTTCTTTATATTGATTGAAGTATAATGAATTGTAGTGTGATAAGAGTCTTAGACAATATAATTTGATATATGAAGTATTACATGAAGACACTCGGTAAATACGATTCAATTTTATTAGATTACTAATGTTGAATGTTGAAGATGTATCGAACCGGAGTGCTTTGAAGCGATGAACGAAGAAACGATGTAGAATATTTAAATTTATCTATTCGAAGAAATTTAAAAGCTATTTTTATGACTTGTTTAATTATCATAAATGTGAAATGTCTTATCGTCTATATATTAGAACAACATGTTTAAATATGATATTTCTATTGCGTTTTTTTGATAAGGATAATATTCCAATAATATAATCGAGTTAAATAAATAAAAAAAAAATACTTTAATAGTGAGAAAGAATTTGGATAATAATAATATGTAAATTAGGGTGGGTAAAAATTATAATCTACTCGATTCTGATACACTCCGGCGTAGATTATATTACATTATTATTTTTATCACAGCTATTTAAAACGTCGCGAATAATAATAATAATAATAATAATATGAATGTCGGAAAAAAAAATGTGAAATAAAACGATTTTTCAGTATTACAATAAAATTTAACTCGCATATTCGGGATATTTCGTTATGACTCGGGACTATTTTCCCGGGTTTAGCGCTTGTGAAAATTGAAAAGTGGTCGTTATGCGGAAGATTTTTTCCATTGATATTCATATATGGTCAATGAAAGAATAATAAATTGGCCGTTAAACTAAATGGTTATGTGTGCGAGAAAATTTCAACAAATATATTTCATTATATATGCATATATTTAATAAAATATATTATGATCTGAGTAAATTTCATTGAGATGTGGATATTAAAATATGAGAATTCAACCGACTTAATATAAGTATTATATATATATATATATATATATATATATATATATATATATATATATACATATATATATATATATATATATGTATATATATATATATATATATATATATATATATATACATATATATATATATATATATGTATATATATATATATATATATATATATATATATATATATATACATATATATATATATATATGTATATATATATATATATATATATATATATATATATATATATATATATAAAATTTATTAAAAATTTCACAATTTATTTTTTGATAGTATTTTTTTACATTTTTTTATGTTGATATAAAATGAAACGATCATATCAGGTATTGAGAAACTTTTTTTTCTTATTATTTATTGCAACGTTCGATTTTTGTTAGCGCATAAAGTTCCCTTTTCGTTGCTTTGGATTTTATTCGCATTTTCACGAATAAGAATGAGAAAATGCGGAAGTCATTATGTAAATATGATTGAGTAGCAAAGGAGGCGTCTGAGGGAAGAAAAAATAGAAATTCGAATCAATCGAAAAAACTTCAAAGGAGCTTTTTCAGTTTCATTTTGCACTAATGCACACTTTAAGCTCGCGCCGAAGGCTTCGAGAATCGACTTGATTCATTCATCTCTTGAAAAGATCGATTCGAAGCCGAAGAGGAAATATTTTTACGTCATTTGTATAAGCTTTAAGGCGAGTGTTTTTATAAATTTAAATATATCATATTACAATAAAAATATCAATTTACATATATTATTATAAGATGTGGGTATAAAATAATAAGACTATACGGACGATATGTTATTTTAAGAATTATATATACCATACACATATTGATTATAATTATTAATTGTGTTATATTATTGATTACGCATATTAATAATTGTTTGGGATTATTTATTTATTATTTATAATATTAAATTGTCAGCTCTATATTAAATCGTTACGTATATATTTTAATGGAAAAGTTAGACATATCATTGCATTTCTTTTTTGACAATATATCATGTTGAAACATTAACGCCTTTCGTAAATTAAAAGTGGCAATAAAATACTTTTTTTTTCTTCAGCAGGAAAAGCCTTAAAAGGGTTCATTTTTCATTGGCTGTTGAACGAGCGCGTTCATAAAATTCACAGAAATATTTTTTTTTATTGGAACTATTTTTTTTTTATGTATATGTATGTATTTTTCAGACATTATTCTCTCATTAAAAGATTTGATATATCGTTATAATTTTGAATTCGTTTAATTACGATCATAAATAATGTTTCAACGTGAGCGCATACGGAAAATTCTATTGAGATTTTCCACGGGCGAAAAGTTTGAAAAGCTCAGACGCGGACCAAAACCGAAATCTTCACGTATACGTCTACGTATTATTATACAGCGTATGTATGTGCACAGAATGGCCAGATGGTACGTGAGATAAAACGTAAATAATGTGACCAAAAAAAAAAAAAAAGAGATAGAAAAAAAAAGAAAACAGCAGTGACAAAGTGACGACAAGAAGGCACTTCTGCGTCGTCGCCGAAACATGACCGCAATATAATGCACCTTGTTTGGGTTCGCCTCTATCTCGTTTCGTGCACGTAAAATGTTTTGTCTCGTATGCTTTTCACCATATAAAAAAAATATACTATACAAGAGTGTTTTTTTTTTATTTTATTTCATTTTATTTTTTTTTCCACTCGACTTTTCCGCCCTTTTCCACCCTTCTTGTCAACGGCGTTCCTTTCGGCGTGACGTGTTTGTCTTGTGTGAAGGTCTATATTTTTTTCCCCATTTTTTTTTTTTTGAAGGATCGATCGGTTGCAGCTCATGAATTACATTATTGGAATGTCACTTATCTACCGTATATATTATATTATACGTGAATATAAGCGAGTTTGAATGGTCTGTCATTTTTATAGGAGCCGTGAGGAATAACTATGATGTAGAAAAAAAAGGTGATACGATTTTCGTTCGTATTTCAGAATAAAATCGACAATATAAATATATTATTTATATAATAAAATATTTTAGTATTGAATTATGATTTTTATTCAAGTATTTTTAAAAATAATTCACTGTATGTGTTGAATATTATATTTTGACATGGAATATGATAATAAATTCATCTTTATATCACAGTTGAGAAAAATATAAAAAAAATCACAACTGATAAAAATATTATATATATATATATATATATATATATATATATATATATATATATATATATATATAAAGAATTACATAAATATTGTTTAAACGATTGCCATTTTGACACTAGATAGATAAGTGGCAGTATAAATTGCTTTCAATAAACAAAGACCAGATAAGTGACACAAATTTTATATCCACTTTGAGAACGGGTCAATTTTATCGTTTTCGAGCATGCGAGTGCGCAAATTCTCGCATATGTGTGCGCGTCCGTGCACACACACGTCTGCGGGCTGCCGGAGCACAGATTGGGTTTTCGTGTCGGACTAAATTGGCCTTATTCAGAAAGTGTGGCCTTTTGGCAACATAATAAAGCTCATTAATTTGACGAGGACAGGCCAAGGGTCACGTTACCTGCCCCACTCGCCTTAATGTATAATAATATAAGGCGATGAGCCCTAAGTCTTTAATTAATTGGCGATAGAACCCGCACACCCTTCTACCCTCTGGAACGTAGGATCGGTGGGAAAACTCTGGACTTACCTGTCCTATCTATCGATTTTCCACGGTGGCTTCATCCACACGAAAACTTGGAAGCCAATCTTGTTCAGGATTTCGCTGAAACGACAAGCGCTCACATATTTATTATGAAACTTTTCGCTTTCGCATTTGCAAGATTGCTCCGATTCGATGATTCTCAATCTTTTCGCATCTTTACGGACGATTTCGTCCAAGGCACGATTGCGAGTCTATCTGGAGTTATCAAAAAGTTTGCCCTTATAACATATATATATATATATATATATATATATATATATATATATATATATATATATATATATATATTTAACCCTTCGATGCACGCAACGACTATGTGGTTGATGTTTAGTTTTCATTCTACTATATTATCAATACGTAACGTTCATTGTTTTCTTTTCAATGAGCACCAAAATTTGTAATAAAATACTCATTTTAAATATTAATAATATACACAAATATTTTCAGAATATTTTTATAAATTGAAATTAAGTATACCTATTTATATTAATAAGTATAAGTTATTATATATATATATATATTAACTTTTTTTACACGATTTTGAAATAACGCAGTTCATATTTGCTGACTTTCTATGACAATGCAAGAATCAATTAACAGATTTACAAAATAATTGACCAATAAATGACAATTATTTATATTGCTTTTATGATGATAATGCGATATGGCGATAATACAATAAAATTATTGTATTATAAATAATGCAATGGATATATTTATCGATAAATTTATATGATAATACAATGGTGCTATTGTTATTATTGATAAACTATGTGTTTTTTTAGAAAAAAATATTTTTTATACTAGATTTTTTTTTACTGTAACAATAAACATTTCTAAACCGATAAATTAAAAATACAAATACCATATATCCAGATATGATTAAATAAAATTTTAACCTATTGATATATTCATATTGAGAATGTCATCAATCTTTTTAAAGTTCGAAAAAAAAAAATTTTTTAAGTCGATATTTAGTCACAGATATGCCGAATCTTTTTCGCGAATTTTATCGACGGCCTTAAGGAAATAATATATGACCATTGCCATTTATCAAATGTCGAAAATGCAGCCGTTTTATACTTATTTGTGTCGGTCTCCATATTGATTTCAACGAGAATTTTGGAACGTTTCCAAATTGCATCCATTTAGTCCGTGGTGCATAGCGCAGCGAGAATTGCAAAAATTCTCTAATTTGTGCACAATAATATTAAAATAACAATTCGCTGAACGTCGATCCAACTTCAGCTCATTCCGCCATGTTTCATATTTCACGAGAAATTTCACTAGTTAAATTTCATCTATATATATATATATATATATATATATATATATATACATATTTTTTTTTATTTTATTATTCTTCGTGCCATCGTTATATTCGAGTGCCGCCTGTGCAAAATATATACAAGCATTTCTGCAATTATAAATATTTAAAATTATTCCGTTATTTCGGTCGACAATTGTATAACGCAATATACGGTTTAACGTTTTAAGTTTTAATCCATGCTAATTGCTGGAATTGATTCGAATTCGAAATTTAACATCGTTTTAAAATTTCTTGCACATTTACTACGAAAAACATATTCAATGTTTATTATATATATATATATATATATAATAAACATTGAATATGTTTTTCGTAGTAAATGTGCAAGAAATTTTAAAACGATGTTAAATATATATATATATATATATATATTAATAAATATAATATGTAATATTTTTTTTATTCTATACGATATTATGTCATATCCAATTATGATTTCGAATGATAAAAAAAAGGTTGTCAACCGCTGAGATAGATAGCGTTCAGCGTTTCATAAAATGTAATTGAATTTTTTTAAACAGGCACAGAGCTCAGATACGTGACGTCTGAGCTCGTAAAACTTCACAATCATCGGAAAATCGGGATTTTTATCTACTATTTTTTCTTCTTTTTTTTTTTTTTTTTGGAAAATTAGGTTGGCAAGCGAGACGGAGCACGAGCGCGAGAAAGAGAGATGTCGCATAATAAAAATGTAATGCAAAAATAGAAAGTTCTCAAAGAGTTCATTTCCGGAATTTTCATAAGGCGGCTAATACAACCAATTTCGCGGTTGGCAATTTGACGACTTCTATTCTATTATATTTTAGAACCCTATAATAACATTCTAACAAAAAAAAAAAAAGGAAATAATTTTTTGCTCAATTTATTACTGAATAATATATAATCGTTTAATTTTAATATATATATCGAAAATTATTATAGATAGTATCGGCGAAGTTTTTCAATAAAAATTCAATATGTATATATTAAGTGCAGACATCAAAACGTATTTATAACGTATTATCGTGAAAATTAAGAGTTTGTTTATGGAGTATGGAAGACGGAAGATTCTCGTAGTTCGGCAGTCGGTAATCCGAAATAGTTGCGGTCATAGTAACTTGCCACAACGATAAAATGCTTATGAGAGTGAGCATGCGAGCAAAAGCGGAAGTGGTGAAAAGGAGTACGACGTCCTGAATGGACATTGAACAAGGAAGAAAGGGACAAAATGGTCACCGGAACACACACATATATATATATATATATATATATATATATATATATATATACATACATACACCCTTACCCATTTTGCTCAGCCACCTTACAATTTTGATAATGTTGATTAAAATACTATGCGGGAACGTCCGGGTCGGCGAAACTTTGAATATCAAGAAAGTTGTCGAAATTGCTTTGCCCAACTCCACTCATGCCGGAGCTGGTAACAACTTCCCCCGCATGGCCTTATAAATTCATGCGTTGGGCTCCAGATTGAGATTTCATGCAAATTCTAGTGACAAAAGCCATACAGCACACCTTCGCATAATTGTCTCGCACTGGCTGTTCGTTTTCGGCTCACATTCGAAACTTGCAAGTATCGTTCGTGTACTCGCTATGCAGCAATGCACTTCTGTTGAAATTCTGAACAAACTTCTCGCATTATGAAAATTCTTTAAAATTATAATTTTTAGTAATTTGAGATTATCTAAATACAAAAAAATAAAAAAATAAATAAATATTAGTTGACCCATATGCGTATTAGAACACGAGTGTGTGTTAGATCATTAGAAGTACACACATTTTAATCATATATTTAATAAATATAAATATAAAAATATATATATCAGATTATATATTTTTTTATTATAGAAAAGAAATATTTTAAAAAGTATTGTTTTGTTTGCTTTAAAGTCGTACAGGCGAAACGTATGGAATATCACGTTTATAGCTGTATTGAACTGAAATTGGATCATAAATGCTGAAATATTTTATACGAAATCATATAGTATTAAGTTGAACTTTGGAATGCCAAGGATCTATATTTTGAGTTATAAAGATCATTTAAGATTAAATTGTGATAATAAAATAGTATTTGACGTAAAATAAAACGCTGTATTACAACCTATGCACCGGTGCTAGTGTTTTATATTATATATATATATGATATTTAATAAAAAAAAAATTTTTTTTTAAATAAAATATCAGATAAAAGGATGCAAAAATTCAACAATAGTGACATATAGCAAATATACGCTGAATTTAATTTGTGAAAAAATTCAATAATGGGAACACTCGTCAACGATCGATTTCAACTGCAGAAGAATGAATGTCGACGAAATACAATTTTCCGATTTTTTTCCGAACGACGCACACTTCGTTCGTGTAATCGGCTATTTGTCAATAAAAGTCGCACGCGAAAAATTAAAATCGAAGAGCTTTTGCGCACTATAGAGCTTTTTTTGTTTAATTGTTTAATTTTATTAATTTCATATATTGTATATTAATTATATTTGTCATGTTTTTTTTTATCGAGAAAATAATTTACGTCTCTCCATTGCGATGCGATGTTTACGCGTTTAATTTTATATTTTTTTATTATTTGATATTTCTCAGAAATATTTGTGTATAAACAAGTTTTAATTATCAATAATTATTGTTTTCTCGTGAAATATTATTTAACACGATATATAATATTTACAAGGAAAATTTATTTAATTATTTATATATTTGATTATTTTTTTTTATAATCAAAGATAGAACATAATAATGTATTGATATTAAAATTAATACATTTTTAATATACAGTTAAAAAAATACCAGAGAAAACAGTTGTTTAATGAATATTAAAATTTGTAAAGAAAATATATATCATTCATAACAAAATTTTTAAATTATATTATAGCACATAAATATTATACGATTATTACATTACAGTCGTAATATTTTCATTCATTTTTAATGGTTACATTTAAACAGTAGCGTAACTAGGGTTGGTGTTATCTATTATGTTATTAACACTTCTTTCTGAAAAAAATAATATTTATAAATAATATGAAAAAAATATTTGAATATAATATATTTTAAGTTTTTTTTATAAATTAGACAAAATTATTGTCGAATTCGGAAAATTTGATGAATATATTTTTCTTATTAAAATTTCGTATCAAGAAGATTTCCGCTGTTTATTTTTTTTTTTTTTTTGAGTTTTACGCGAATTTGTAAATCGAGAAAATTCAAAAAGGACAAAAGGACTCCGTAGACGAGACATTTAAATATTTTATTTCAATGAAGTGACTTTTCGGTATCTTTTTTAATAATTTATCAACGCCGCTTGAATATTATATAGACGTTCACGAGATGATTTTTAAATTATGAATATTTCAATCATTTTAAGCGATGACAAACGTTTATACTGCGTCAATAAATAAATACGTGCATTTTCACTAAAAATTTCATATAAAATAATATTGCTATCTCGAAATGCAAAGTGGGTTCGAATTAAATTTTCCATGTAATATAAATGAGGCTTTCAATATTATTTTATATAGAAGACGTTTATTATTTAGTATGTATAAGATATTTTGATACCTGAGGTAACATTCAATCGTTTATTTGTATATTTTATGCTAAAGATTTGAAACTGATAATATTAATTGAAAATTTGTAACTGAAAAAACTGATTTAGTGAGATTATCGAAATAATTTTTAGTATATTATATGTAATAAAAATATATAGAAATATAAATATAGAGGTCAGTATTCTGTTCTAGTTTCGAAATTGTCTCGTAGGTTTGAAAATATTATTTTTTTCAATCATATTTCCACGAGCTCATCCATATATATGGTAGATACTATTATATTATATGATATTATCCTGGTTACAAATAGTGTTTCGTACGTGAGCGGTTTCCAATCGGGTAATTCCTTGAAAATGGAAAATTCACATTCGGAGTTTTCCACTTATTCACATTCAAACACCATAATCTACGCATAAATTGGAAATGAAAACGGATTTTTTCTCTCTCTCTCTCTCTCTCTTGAACATCTTATTTATTTTATATATTTTCAATTTACTATTTAATATATTTTTTTAATTATATATAAAAAATATGAAAATACTTTTATTAAGTCTTTCGATCTAAATTAAAATTGTAAATAAATTTTATTGAATATATATATATATATATTTTTTTTTTCAATCGCACCTTTTCAATTTTGTCGTTGTCCATCCATTGTTATTATTATCCCGTTTACGAATAGTGTGTTTTATACGTGAGCGGGTTTCGATTGGGTAATTCCTGGAAAATGGAAAATCCGCATTTGGAGATCTCCACTTATTCATTTCCATGGGATAATCTCGCGGGAAAAATTGTGAACAAAAAATCGTTTTTTTTCCAACTATTTGTAACGTATTGATGTATATATTTTATATTAAAAAAGTAATTTTTATTTAGCATCTATCTATTGAGAGCAATATTGAATTTATTTATTTTTATTTGAAAGTAAAATTTTTGTATGAATATATAATACATATGACTCTATTTGTATATTTATATATATGTGTATATTATATATATTTAATTTGATAAAATTATATATATATATATATATATATATATATATATATATATATATATATATATATATATATATATATATATATATATATATATATAAAGCTATTCCAATAATTAAAAGTTGACATCTGTCAATTTTGAAGCATTTATATTTAATATAAAAATGTTATACTATATTTCTTTTTAAATTAAAAAGTTGAATTTGATTAAAAAAATACAGAAGAAAATATTTTCGTTCGATTTTAAATAATATATATATATATATATATATATATATATATATATATATATATATATATATATATATATATATATAATATAATCTACTAAAATATTTATTTTAAAATTTATCACATATATATAATATTTACGATGATAATTCATTTTAATTACAAATTTTAAGAATTTATATAATAATAAAATAACAGTGCATTTTCAGAAAAAAACATTTTCATGGAAGAGCATATAAAAGATAACCCATATAATATATTACTGATAGCATGAATATTTAAATTTATATTTATTTCAATTATATAATATTTTTTTCTATTAGGTATAAGTTGTTTGCAATTTCATTTTATAAAAAGTGTTTTATATGGAAAAATATTAAAATAAAACAAATTAATTGTAACTGTTGTACGTAAAATTATTAATTTATTTTTTAATTATATATTAAGATTTTTTTCTTAAAAATAATTTCATATGATATAGATATGAATTTATCGATTTTTATTTTTTAAAAATACAGTACTTTGAATTTACATATACATAAATTATTTTTTAAAACTTCAAAAATCACAAATTTTGATATTAATTATGGAAATCAAAAAATTCACAGTAAATTAATTTTGTTGAAACCGTGTATTTTTCGTCCGGCTATATAAAGGCGGTAGGTTTAAATTTCACACATTAGTTGATTACTTTAGATATTATATCGTGTTTTAAATACGAAAATTTTCATTAATCGGTAAATATCAATATATATTATATTGGTTTCTTTAAATAAATTTTAATATTGAATATTTGAATATATTATTATTATTATTTAAATTTCAGTTAAAATGCGTTTATTGCATTTATCGTTTTTAATCCTGACCTTTGTCGCTTTTGTATCATGTGGAAGATATTCTAGTTCTGAGAGCCACGAGAGCAATGGTAATATAAAATATTATTTTTAAACTTTATTATGCGAAATTGAAATTAATGTAATTATCATCTGAATATAAAAAATTATAATTTTATTGTGTGGTATATATATTTTTTTTAAATTTAATATTGTTTTATTGAATTATTTTCTTAGACGTAAGATTATTTAAATTATTTTTTTTTTATAAAAATATTAATTATTAATATTATATAAAGAAGATGATGATTATGATTGATAATTTGAAAACGCGATAAATTATATCATTAGAGCAGATGTAGTGGATATGCTGTATTTTTATCGATTAGAAAAAAATAACATTTTATTTCAGAAAGAGTGACATGTGAAGCAAATGAAATATTCAAATGCAGAAACGAACCAACCTGTGATAATTACGATAAAATAGACACATTTGAACGTACAAAAAGTTGTAATTGCGTTTGTAAATTGGGATTAGTACGTTTAAACGGAGCGTGTGTACCGAAATCGCAATGCATCAAAGTTAAACGTTCAAGTAAGTTAAATTTTAACATTGACAAAAAAAAAAGTTTTTCAATACACATATAGAATACTGATAATTTAAAATTTTAATAAATATATTTCGACATGATATAATATAAAAATTAAATTATATATTTAAGTATATATATATATATATTTTTTTTTTTTTCATTTTTAAAGCGTCTTCATGTAGTGATCCGAATGAGCAATATTTGTATTGTGGCAGTAAATGTCCAGCAAGATGTGGAGATAAACCAGGATCCAGAGTTTGCACCACTGAATGTATTAGGGGATGTTACTGTAAAAAGGGTTACATTTTAAATACGAACAACAAGTGTGTTTTACCTCAGAATTGCTAATTTGCTTAAACTGTAATTACGCAACAGTTTTATTTAAATTTTGACAAAAAAATAAATAAATATTATTTTGTGTGTGTGTGTCGTTTATATTATATATATATATATATATATATATATATGTAAACAAATTCTAATAAAATTTTATATATACGTTTTATGCAATTTCATTTTCATTAAAACTGATAAGTTCAATTGAAAAGTTAAAATTTTATGAGAGAATATGGTATTATGTAAATTTCAATATGAAAAAGTACATTATATAATATATTAGTGCACATTTTTAATCATTTAAAGATCATATTTAAGCGATTATTAACATTATTTAACTGTTTTCACAAAGTATCAAAATTTTTTATTATAATTTTTAATTACGAATAGAAAATTTTATTAGTAATATTTTTTTTTATTAATTTAATAATAATGGTTTCAAAATATTGATAAAAATGTAACAATATAAAATTGATTTTAAATTACGATGTGTATAAGTGAAATAAATTGCTTTTAATATATTTTATTTGAGATTTAAAATAATATAAAATATTAGAAAATAAATATTTTACATTACTCATAGAGTAGATAACCTCTTAATATATACAGGGTATTAAAACTAAATTCATGTTTATATAATATTTAATAAATCACATTTAACTAATATCGTTCTGGAAAAGAAAAACGATAATCAACATTCATATTTCAATAACTTCAAAAGTTTAAAAGAAAATGTTCGTTTATTTTTGTTTCTTAAAATCATAGAATTTTAACAAAAAAAAAATTCAATTTATTTTATAGTAATTTTGTAGTTTTTGTTAAACTATTATATATAATGAGTGTGCTCAAATTAGGAAATTCAGTTGGGTTCTGTAGTTAATTTATTGTGATACGAAAAATTACATAAATAGAAAATATAAATAAATAAAAAAATTACAATTCAATTTTTGTCTATTTTAATTGTAAAATATTTTTTATTATTGTATATAAGACATTTTCAATTTCATTTTTTAAACGTATATTTTTGATTTTCCAAAAATATTTGTGAAAGATATTAATTTAACATATTTTTACGGTTAAAATATGAAAAACAAAATAAATAAGTAAAGTAATATTTTATATTAAAATAAAATCTAATTCTACTTGTAAAAATATTGTATTTGAATTTTTAAAATTAATATAATATATATATATATATATATATATATATATATATATAAATATATTGAATTGATGTTAACATAATGCGATTTCCTAAATATTTTTTAAGTAACGATAAAGAAAATATTCTCAAAAAAAAGCAATTTTTGCGAAAGAGTATGTATTAGATAACCTTTTAAATATTATATATATATATATATATATATATATATATATATATATATATATATATATATATATATATATATATATATATATATAATTAAATTCTTGTTTATAAACGATTAAATTATATTTTGTTTATATCAAGTACAATATGTTTACAAAATTTCTGTTGTTTATAAAAATAATATAATTCATTGCAAATTTTCTTTCATTATTATTATATTTGAAATATTAAATATAAAGAAATGCAAATTTGTATTATATTATATAATAAAATTATATAATATAATACAAATAGACGTTTTAAATGTAATAGAAAGTCGTCATCCATTTCTAAATTATTTTTTAAATTCCGAGGAAAGCAAATTGTGTACATGAATTTGGTTTTCTTAAATATTTTAAATATAAAATTTAATAAAATGAAAAAGTCAACATATTTTGTAGTAATCGTGTAGCTTCTGTTTAACTATATAATGGGAACATTTAAATTTTTCATATTAGTCGAGTGCTGTTGATATCGCATTGAATTTTTAAATTAGAAAACTTGTATTAATAGGTAAATTTTTATTATTTTTATAGTGTTTCAATATGTAAAATATTTTAAAATTTAATTTTATGCTAATATATGTATTTTTTAATTGCAGTCAAAATGCGCTTTTTGCACTTTTCATTTTTAATTTTGGCATTTTTTGCCGCATTTGTATCTTGCGGAAGACATTCGAGTTCCGAAAGTGACGAGAGTAATGGTACTTTATTTTTTTTTAAATAAAACATTTTTATTTTAATATTTATCTAAATATGATAAATATTAAAAAAAAACAATCTATAGTATCATTAAAAATATTTTTAAATTGAAATAATCTTCAATTAATTCGGAATGAATACGGATTTAAATTTAAAATAATAATCATAAACTATATATATTATTGAGATAATACAATATCGACCGTGATTTAGTGATATTCGTATATATTTTTATATACAGTAAATATATGAAATAATTTAGAAAATTTTCAATTTTTATGACATAGTTCACTCGGTATGATTTGAATTATCGTAATATATATATTTTTTTAATATTTTAGAAAGAGTAGTATGTGAAGCAAATGAAACATTCAAATGTAGAAATGAACCCACATGCGATAATTATGGAACACTCGATACATTTGCCCGAACAAAAAGCTGTAGTTGCGTTTGTAATTTGGGTCTAGTTCGTTTGCACGGAGCTTGCGTTCCAAAATCACACTGTAACAGGGTTCGCCGTTCAAGTAAGTAATTATATTTAATAATTTAATATTAATCAATTTTTTTTTATTTCTACACTGTTGTTATTATAGATCGATATACGTTAGCAAAAAAAAAATTTTATCTCATACTATTCGAAACGATAGTTTGAGATCAAAGTTCGATCTATTTTTATTTTATATATATATATATATATATATATATATAAAAGTATATAAGTTTTTATAAAATATATTTTAATATATTTTTTTTAAAAGCCTCTACATGCAGTGATCCAAATGAACAATATTTGTACTGTGGAAGCGCTTGTCCAGCTAGATGCGGTGATAAACCCGGTGAAAGAATATGTACTACCGAATGTGTCAAAGGATGTTTCTGTAAAAAAGGATTTGTTTTGAATTCCAAAAATAAGTGTGTCGCACCGCAAAATTGTTAATTAATTCCTACACACACACACACACACACACACACACACACAGTTACAAATATCTAATGTAAAAATATGAAATGAAAACAAAAAAAAAACAATGAAAATCAATAATTTTTTCACACATGTATATAAATAGTAATAAAAATTTAAATTGAATTGAATAAAATAAAATATTTAAATCTAATAATTGGTTATTTTTTTTATTATAATACATATAGTATAATAATAGAGAAATTATCAAAAATCATAGTAAAAAGTTATAAATTTACTGAAACGTTATGTCGTTTGAAATGTTAAACAAAAAACAATAGGTTTAAATTTTTCATCGAAAATAATCATAATTTTTCTGGGATGCAAATTATATAAATTTTATATATTTATTTTAATATTCTTGAAATATAAAAAATAAAATTGAATTTGAATGTTTATAAAATAATAATTAAATCAGAAATAAATATATTCACTAGAGCATACAAATTGATAACCTTTAAAATTCATTATTTATAATATATTTAAAAAAAATTGTTATAAATAAATTTGTCGTACAAGTAAGTATAAAAAAAATAATATAAGCCGGCGCCAAACTAGATGTTGATGTTTTGATTTGTATATCATTATTTACTTATTTATTTTTTATAATAATTTTCGTTTACAAATCATCGATTGAATTCAGTCTGCGTCAAATGTTAACGGTTTAATTCGAGTGGGCGATTAAAATTTTATTTGAAATATTCGAACGAATTTTCAAAATAAGAAATTCGAATCGTGCCCCGTTATATTATATTTTATTAGACCGCAAGTTGAATTACAAAGTTGAAACTCAATATCAACTATTCGTCGAAGAGTTTTATTCAAATAACTTTTGGATTGAGGCTGTATGAGTTTTCGTAGAATTTATTCATTTTCAGTATTAAAAATTTACAATGAACGATATGAATATTAGAATTATGTATATTATTATTATTACAGTTTCATTTTGGAGAATTCGAAATGAAAATCTACTTTTAGTAAACAAATTATTGGAAAATATTAATATGATATGTTCATTTTCAGTTCTTTTATATTGGAACAAAATTAGTATTCTAATATAAAATATTTTTATTTTTAAAAGGTTTTAGATAGTATAAGGAAGTTTAATAATTAATAAAATATTAAATAATGTTTGTTTATTATATATGTATATATGAAATAATTTGTATGTATAAGTGTACACGTGTCGAGTGAAGTTTTCTACTGGTAATTTATTTTAATCGAAGTCGATAACAGACGAACGAATGAAAGGAACACGTAAATAAGCCTTTAAGGATTTGATCCAGTGTGTAGTCCTTCAGGTAAGGATATGCTGATGGGTCGGTTTAAGAGGAAGCTTTAGGATTTGTTGCCAGGATATAAAAGCAGTCGCTGCGGAATATAAAATATTATACGAAAATGTTCACGGAATGCGGACCGGGATGACAGTTAAAAAACAGTGAGCTCGGATTTTTTGCATAATTCCCGGCCGTGGGACAGAAAAAAAAACACTTCGACTTTAGGAAAAAGTGACGATAAAATGTGGATATATATATACGTATTTTTTATAAATATATATATATATATATATATATATATATATATATATATACATATTTTTGTAATATTTTCACTTTGAAAATAGTTAATAGAAATATTTTATTATATGGTATATATTAAATTGATATCGATCTAGAAATTTATTTTTTACCAGTTCAATATTAAAAAATATAGTTATGATTAAAATAAATTTAATTATTGTGCATTTTTACATATATTTTTTTTTCAATGAAAATTGGTTTTATATATAGTAAAAAAAAAAGAATACTTTTTAAGAGATTTATTTAAGAAAATAACAAACTAGGAAAATGTAAAAGATAATGAAAGATTCAATTAATCAAAGTTTAAATTGTTCAAAATATTTTTAAGTATGATTAAAACGATTCGATAAAAGCTAATTTGTATGAGAGAACAAATGTCGAAAACTTTATATATAAAAATATTGATAATAAATATGATTTTTAAAATCCTACATCACATTTCAAAACGAAGATTTTTCTTCGTCAAAAATAAAGAAAATTCTACAAGGGGGGGGAGGAGATATAAATAATAAATTTTAACAAAGGGGGGGGGGAAAGGCATACGATATTCGGTCAGTTTGTCATCGTTCTATAGTCGCCTGCATGCGAAAATCCCTCGAATAATAATGGTATATATGCGGCAATAATGGGTTTAAAATTGAGACGGCGGCCGTTCGTTAATTAATGGCGAATAATTGAACACCGGCCGCCATTAATTTCGCTTCGACGGCGGTTAATTACTAATTAAAAGCCTCCGAAGGGAAATAAACAGCGTGATTGCCTCTAATTGTTTGTTCCAACTAAACCGTTGGCTGGCGTCCCACAGACCCTTTGGACGGAACTCGTGCACCAAACCAACCGTGCAACATCCAAAATTTTGAATTATTAATTCCTACATTATACTTATTTTATTTTATTTATAACGTATACTAATCGTTGAAATTAATTAATTTTTAAATATATCAAAAAAAAAAAAAAATTTTATTAAAAATTTCAATATTGAAAAAAAATTAAATTTTGGTCATATAGGGTTAAATTTAAAATGTATTAAATCAAATATTATGTTATTTTGTTAGAAAATTTTGTTCATATATATTGACTAAGTTTCACGTATCACAATTTATGAAATATTAAATATTGATGAAATATGATTATAAACGATATTCGAAACGTTTATAAGATTTTTCTCTAAAATACTGTCCACTTTAATAAAATATTTAAACGGGGAGAAGTTTTATCATAAATTTTAAACGAAATAAAAAAAATGTATCCCTTCATATTATAATAAAATATATCAAACTTTCAAAAATTTATATGAAAAATTTTATACAACTTTATAATATGAATATATATATATATATATATATTTTTTTTAGCAAATAAATAACTCGTACCACATATGAAAGCTTAGAGAGTTGTGAATTGAATATACATTTAATAAATATTTTCAAAATTTTTTAACATGTAATAATATTATATTGGTTTTTTTTTTCATATCAATGCGATGTCAAATATTTAACTAACATTTAATACAAAAAAACAAACATTTCAGTATATTTTATCAAATTAAAAATATCCCGTGTGTGTTAGATCATCAGAAGTATACATATTTTTATTATATATTTAATTAATATAATATTTTTGGCATAAAAATAAATATATCAGAATTTAATCGAAATAAATTTAAAATTAAAAAAAAATATTTAAAAAAAATAATTGAAAGGATGATTATATATATATTTAATAAAATGATATATAATTCGTACAGATTAATAGTATATCTCGTTCATAACCGTACCTTATAAGAGGTCAGCTGTCAAAATCGAAGCAAATTTGAATCGTAAATGTTGAAATATTTTACACCAAATCATATAGTAACAAATTGAACATTGTAATGGCAAGGATTTGTATTTTGAAATATAAAAATCATTTAATATTAAATTGTAAAAATAAAGCAGAATTTGTCAAAGAAAAAATGCTACACCTCCACCTTCCATTGGCGCTAGCGTTTTATTTACACGTATACAGAATAATCGTGATATGAATCAAAGAATTAATCCGTTCAAATGTAAACCGTGTTTATTGAATCGGACGGGTATGGTTAATTTGAAATGTTCACCATTGAACCCCCGCCCCCCCTCATTGAACCATTACACGTTTCTAGTATAATGAACTGGTCACAAAAGAGCGACATAAAGGTTGCAATCACCATAAATCAACAATGACACGAAGACAACCTTTAACGGGCGACAAGTGGGACACTCCTATAACTCGATAAGTCTACTTTAGATATCGTTCGTCTAATGTCGTCTCGGTGTGACAATATAGTAACGGGAACGTCGCTTTTTTGATTATTATTATTATTATTGTATAATATCGCGATTTTCCAGTCTTTATGTTGTTACTGGTGCAGTTTTCTTTTTTTTTTTTATTCTTTCGGTCTATTATGCGAAATTTTTGCAATATTTTGAATTCTTCAAGTTGGCCGTCTTCCAGGTTCCTTTTCTTTTGCAGACTATGAGAGATCTATTTTATTCAGTTTTTTTTCTTCTATTTCTACGATAGACGTGTCTCGTTCAGTTCTATTTGATGTATATTTGAATTAAATTTATGATAAAATAAATTTATTTCTCTTAAAAACTTTGAATACGTTGAAAACTTTTCAACTTAATTTTAATTTTTGTATAATAAATAATAAAAGTTTTTTAGTCTAATGAAAATTCACTATTTTATACTTTGAGTCAAATTTTTTATCCATTATTTTAATTTAATATTAAATATAAAAAGATGAATTTGAGAATTAAAAAAAATAAATTCAATCAAAAGGTAAAGATTCAATTATTCGAAAATTAATTTTAAATAAAACATTGAAATATATAAGAAATATAATATTAAAAAAATATTGAGTATTGTAATATTTTTACGTACCTACATTTGAATTTGTTTTTTTTTATATTGTTGTATTTTAATTACAAATAATATTAAAAATATAATGAAACTTCAATCTATAGATATTAAAAAAATAAATTAATATTTTTACTTTAAAAATCATAACAAAACAAATTTATTTAGTCATAAATTCACAATCAATTATAATTTTATAGAATTTAGCATTAAAAAAAAAAGATAAAATAAAATTTTATAAATATATAGGAAATATTTTGAATCATATAATTATGTTATGATTTAATATCCATTCGTACTATTAGAAATATTTATAACTTCCGGTAGTTTTGCTGTTACTTTCATACTGCATTATTAATATCGAAGTTCTTAGTTCAAATCCTGCATAAGTAAAGGGAAGTATATATGAAAATATCGTGACTAACATAAGTGGAGTAAAATGCACGCCAATACGTCCATCCCTTATAAAAGGTGTTACTATGTTGTCGTGAGTAAAAAAAAAAAAAAACAGAAAATTGAACAATAAAATAGAAAAGTGGTCGGAAAAGATGTTCAACAACGTATAAAAGTGCCTTTTCAGGATTTTAAAGTGGGATAAATGACTATTAAACTTAGTAAATTGGATCGTATTATAAAAAATTATATATTATCTTAAGATTTATATTGAAAAATTAAGATTATATTATATAATTTATAATTTATTTTAATTTAATCATAATAAGTATAAGAATAAGAATCATATAAGGAGTGGAGGAATGAAATAGCGTATTGATACTAGCATGAGGAATGTACGAGAAAGGGCGAATTAAGAAGGAAATAAGGGATTTTTTCTCGCGGTAATAGAGTGGGGGATTGCAGGGGTTCTCCACTAGTGATTCGCGTACCCCAGTCATTAGGTATCGGCAGTGGCGTGCCACGTCCACATTACACCTGCCATTGAACTCTCGCTGATTGATTGAGGTTTACTTTGTGACTTTACACCACACCCGGCAAGCCTTTTTTTTTTCCACCACAATTTCACCCTCCCCGTTTTCGTGGCATCGCTATGAGGGTGCGTGCCAAGAACGATGCCAACGATTTGTAACGTGTTTGTTCTACGTGCGCGAGCTCGCGCGTGTATGTGTGCTCGTCGCGATTTGACATAAACGTACGTACATACTGAAATTCTACTATATCGATAAAACAAGCGATTCTCAATCAGTATCGTACGAAATGACGATATTCAAAATTCACGTTATCGTCTGTCACAATATAATATTGTATTTTTTTTCATATTTTCATTTGATATTCGTTATATGAAATGATTTAATCGGTTATATTGAAAATGGTACAAGTCCATTTTTATGTTAAAATTAAGATATAGAAAGGTTTGTCTTTGGTTAAATTTAAAAATATTGACAATATTTGATACAATTGAATAATGTTAATGAATTTCTAAAGGTTTCAAATTTATTATCTCATTTAGTATAATTAACATTATTTAAGAAATAATATGTTTTTGATTGCTTTATTTATTTCAAAATCAACGAAATGATATTTTCAGTTAGTATTGAAATATGGAAGACAACGATAAATTATCATATTATAATTATCAAAGATCGTATTAAACGACATATATGGTTAATAGTATTTATAAATTGTCGATATAATATCATTTTAATAGTTTATTTAATTCATTTCAAATTTATAAATGTCGGTCTTCAGAACTGACGTTTCGACTGAACTTGAGAACCTTCGCGATAAGGGTTGAAAAATAAAATGAAAACGGTAGAGAAGAATGGGGGGAGGGGGGGTTGAAAAAATCGGAAAAAAATCGTGTACGTGGTTTTTTTTCAGCCCCCGTCGCGACAAACGAACCCCTCTAATTTGTATTCGGAATTTTAGGCGATCGATGAATATTGAAATTGAGGTTGTTGTACGTGGGAAAAGTGTGTGTTTTTTTTGTCGGTCGCGGCACAATCAGAATTGATTAATTTGGATCTTTTTTTTAAAAAAAAAAGAAAATCGGAAGCATTATTTTTACTTGATTGAAAGTAAATATTCCCAATTAAATTTATGGTGTTTTTTTTTCTGTGTACTTGTGCCTATATTTGTTTTTTGTTTCCATTGCCAGCGGACGTTTGTTTATAAACACGAGATGATAATATACAATAACAACGCGGCTCATTGTTTCACAATTTTTTTTCAGAGTTTTTGTATTGAAAATATTAATATAAAAAAAAATGCGTGTTTCTACCTCTAGGGTAATGTTAATGAAATTACGTTATGAATACAAATTATTTTGAAAAAGATAGCCCTTCGGATGCCCGAAGGGGTTTAAAATGTTTTTTCTTTATAAACATGCATTTAATTATTGAATTTCAATATTAGAATAAAAGTAAATATTTATAATATATATATATATATATATATATATATATATATATATATATATATATATATATATTATGATATTTATCATTTAATAGATAATGAAAAATTGAATTCGTATTATCAATGCTTTGAATAGATTGATATATTGGAAAATATTATATATAAATTAATATTCGTTGAAGTATTGCAAATATAATGTATATATTAATAATTAAAATAATATTTATTTTATGCGCGAAAACGTAATTTAATAAGGACGATATTTATAAACGATTTTTCGATATTTTCCGTGATAAATCGTCTTAATATTTAAAATTCATAGCGACGGGGGGGGAGGTGTGGGAGTGGAATGATGCAATATGAATTTTCGAATGATATTAAAGCGGAAAAAATACATTAATTAATTATTCATTTGCATTTTATTAAGGCATTTCTCAAAACGTCGCACTAGAGGAATTGTTAGCGTTTCTCGCTAAAAGAAAACGAGTCATTAGGTTAATGATGGCGCGTTCACCCCCATCGTTTATACGGGTGTTTGTTAAAAAATATATAAATATTATTTTTTTTAAAAAGATCTAAATATAACTAAATGAATAATAAAAAATAATAAATATTTTAAAGTCGCTAGTTTTTAGAAATGACGGGATTGATCTAGCGAAATTTTTTACGGTTCTTTGAATATGAGATATTCACGGTACATGATAGTTGAATGGTAAAAGCGTTCGACGCTACATATAAAGCTTTGAATTCGATTCTTGGTTCGGTTGTAATCGTTATTTGTATTAATTAAATTGAGCTTTTTAAAGATTTCGAGAGGCAAGGAATGTGGATAATCTGATTTTCACCGTCGTTCCGCACCGTGTTTTCAATTTAAACTTGGACTTAGGAAAATTCCAGAGGTTTATTTTTTTAGGTTCAGTTATCCGGTATTCGATTTAGTTTTTATTTTATACGTTAAAGTGCAGCATTTTCATATATTTTTAATGAAATTTTTGTATAAATAAATGTTTTTTTTTACATTTTAAAATTTCAATATGTGCAATTTTAGTCTATTTACATATATATATTTTTAATTTAAATTTAGAATATATTTTATATTAAAAGTACATATATTTTAATATTGAAGTTGAAGTCCAAATATAGTTTTTCAATATATTTTTTCCTACATACATAAATTATAGGAAAAAAAGATGTATAATATATTCAAAACTTCAATTATTGAATCTAATTATTATAGAAGAGATAATTATTATAGAATCTAATTATTATTGACCATTAATTTGTTAATTGATTATTGCATTGCATGTATGCAAAGTTTCAACTCAATCATATAACGAAAAGTGTTTGAAAAATTAATTATAAAAATTCTACCCAGACAAATAAACAAGTAAAACTTATGTAAAAGTGTGTAAAATGACTATTTTACAATAGATACAATCACAGTAGCGACTGTTAATATTTTTTAACAAATTTTCAACGTATTAGTGAATAAAATTTTATTTTTTTTTAATAAATATATTTGGTAAATAGATCGATATACGTTTCAGTTTCGTTTAAAATCAACATGTTGATTATATTATTAAATTAGAAATCATCCCGTATATATGTATATATACATATAGTATAAAATATATTTATTTCTATTAAACGTACATATTATTATATTATATATATATATATACATATATACGTATAAACGAATAAATGAATGAATGGAGCGAATGAATAAAACAAACGACGCCAATGAAAATAATTTACATGATAAATGTCGGGCAGTAGAGCGCGATTACTCTAAACATTTGCATAATTTTCCTATTCGGATAAGAGACGTTCTTTGGCGATAGCTCTCGTCGCCATTCGGGCAAACTTTTACCACCGAAATCAAACAAAGCCTTTGTACATGTGATTCAGCTGAATATTAAGTGCGATTATAAATTCTGAAAACTGAAAATCGTTTGTATATATATATATATATATATATATATATATATGTGTGTGTGTGTTATATATTTTGCAGAATTGCGATCCGAGCCTTTCGCCGGGACCCCCGGGTAATCCTCGATAAGAAGCTCCACGACGTTCAGTTTTGTACGATTGTTAATTTTATGGTGCATTGTTAAAATACTAATTTTCAGGTAGAACGACCGAGGTAACTCATTAAATTGAATACGATATCTATATATGTATATTGAAATCCTGGAAATTTATTTCTAATTCGTATATGTCTTGATCCGTTTTACACTATTCGGAATTTTATTCGTGAACATTCGATAATGGAAAATTCGACAACGCTTAAATAATTAATAAGGCAAAATTTTAATCGTGATCCCATTTATTCATGATTATATAAAACGGTATTGACGACATTCTAATTAATACACGTATTAATTATATCAAGTAACTAAGTAAGTTTTATTGTCTTTTAACATGCAATAAATCCAATAAATTAAACATATTTTTATTTTCATATATAATAGCATAATAATTCTTTTTGTTTACTTTTTATATAATATGAAAAAAAAATGTTTTTCTTTTAAATATGCAGTTGACGCTTTGACGACCCCTGTTTTAAAATTATGTGTTATATTTAAATTTGACATATTGACCAAATAATAATATCATATATTTAAACTGATATAAATACTTTAAGGTTAGAACAGCTATATATCCATTTTTATAATATAATAATTATTCAAAATTTCCGTTTTAAAACTGTGACGTTATTCATGCCGAAGTCCCATATATAACGGGAAATATTTGTCAAAAAAATCGTGTCGTATTAATCAACATAGATAAGAATCGCTTTGTAAAGTTTTAAATTAAATATCCAATTAGTATTTTAATATTATGGATTGGTCTTAATTATAGTAATGTCATTGCGAAAATTACCCTTTTAACACCATAAAATAATTTATACAATATTATATATATATATATATATATATAATATATATATATATATATATATATATATATATACTCGTATATAATTATTTTAAAAACAAAAATGTCTCTTGAAAACGTATATAAATTTAGAATGAAAAATGATTCAAAATCTTTCAGTCGTGAATAATGTATAATATTTATTTTTCTTCTATACATGGTTATACATAATGGCACAAAAAAATCATATTATAAAAGAAAAATATATGGAACTATATATATATATATTTTTTTTTTCGTTATAAATAATGTCGAATTTATTTACGCGTGTATTTTTTTATATAAAATTATTAAAATAAATTACGTCATCATAGTTTGATTATATAATACAGAGAGATGAACTATATACGAAAGAATCAAATCAACTATGTTTCGAATGAAGAAAAAGAAAAGATTTTACTAAAAATCACGATGACTGCGCAATACGACAAAACAAGATTATACTTTTAAGATTAGAGTGCGGCTCTTTTTTTTCTTTTCGGACCACCCTATGTATGCGTCGTTTTTATGTATGCGATGTGTATTAAGAGGTAATTTATTCGAAAAAATGTATTCATTTCGTGAAGTCAAGACGTTATTTTAACGGCTGAAAATGGCGGCACGTGTGTGCGTGCGTACCGTGAGTAACCCGGGGGGGGGGGCTGTGGCGTGTTCTTGAGTTTTACCCTCTCATCCCCACACTAAATGATTCCAAAAGGGGTTGTAAATAGAGTAAGAGAGAGAGACAGAGAGAGAGAGAGAGGGGGGGGGGGTTAATAATAAAAGTAACAATAATAATTTAATATATTTATATATATAGGGTGAAAAAAAAGTTGAGGCTAAGGGTGGTTTCGAGTACTTATTGTGTGAATTTGTACGTACTTGTAAAAGAGGGTAGAGGGTTGCGTGTTCGGTAAGTTTACTTGCGTTCTAGTCATTAGATTTCCACTTCAATTTCCCATAAAATCACACAACGTTGTTTAACCGTTCAACTAACCGCTTCGTTCGTCGTTTTTCTACGACGAAAAAAAAACTTTGCGCTCAAATTGATTATGTATCTGACTAGTGCATTCAAAAATGATAAATCTTTAATAACAAATATAGCGTGATTTTTTTTTTATAAAGGTATAAAAAATATTTTAACAACACTTTTTGTTATATACTCTATTTTTGGCAGCCATTGCTTGTTTTGTATTTAGTTTCATGTGTCATTATATTTGAACAATGCTTACAATTTTTTTTTTAAGAAAATCATAATTCTTAAAAAAATTCATAAATAATTTACATTTTGAAAGATAGTTAAAACTGATATACGGTTACAAAATTGTTACAAAAAGTGATCGAAAATTTGAATTCTCGTTTCGACATCTTTCGAGCTAACTGAAGTAGCCATCTCTTTTGAATTATCTTTTTAAAGAAAGTAAAATTCATTTATAAAAAAAAACATCCTACATATTTGAAAATATAATTTAAATGTAATTTTATACTTGATTTATCGATAAAAATCTCGAGATGTATATTAAATATTTAAGTACTTTAAAGGACTGAAAAAGTTTCAACGTGAAGAACATATGACGAGAATTGTAGTAGATAGATCTTGTTGTACTTTCTTATTTTAGGATTTTGCGAGGCACCCAGAAAACATTTCTCGACCCTTTTGGTCGAGGGTCGCGATCCATCGGTTGAGAAGCGGCAATCTAAATAAATCAAGTCTCTCCATGAAAACTTTTATCATACAATTGATATAAAACATTTATCCTGAATTATTCGGGTATTTCAAAAAAAAAAAAAAAAAAATCCGAATAGTTTCATCTTAATAAAATTCTAATTATTCATCCGATTTATATTGGATATGAAAGTATAAAAAAAAATATGATTTAATATCGTTGTTATAAATAAAACGGCTATAAAGTCGGGTCGTTTACGAGTTAACACCGCGAATGAAAGTCGTCGCCGTAATCTACACACATACAGACGTTTATCATAAAAAAACCGGAAGGTTTCAAAATATATATATATATATATATATATATATATATAAGCACACACACACACACACACATATATATATATATATATAGATACACGTTCCCGCAATTTACGCGTATAAAATTACCCGGGTCAAGAATGGACCGCTTTTATAAATGAATAAACGAGTGACTAAGATGAGTCAGTCCGTTATGTCGGCAGTAACATTACGTCCGATGGTTTCATATGGGATTGCGTGTTCCTTCTGAATAATTTATTCGCCTTCAGGGCGGCAAAAGGGCGGGCGGAATGGCGCGCGGGAAGGAGGGGCGCGCGGTGAATTTTCCGTGCGAGAGCGGAAAAACGTCGGAAAACTTGCCGAAAACACAAAAATATACATATATATATATATATATATATATATATATATAGTGCGTGCACTTTTTTTTTTCGCAACGATGATAATGATGACGATTTGGTCTCGCGATATTAAACATTTTACGAGGTATGTTTTTAACGGGTTAACCCCGGCAGCCAGTGCGCGTTTCGTTGCGGCCTCGTAAAACTCGTGCAATATTAACATAATCGTCCGACGCGCAGATGATAATAATAATAATTCATATTGTATTATTTTATTAGCGAGCGCATATTTATTGTGTGCGATATATTTCGTCTTATTGTTTCGTTGTTGTTTATTAGATTTGTAATTTGTTTTTTTTTTATTTTTTTTTTATATATAATAAAAAATCAAAAAAATAAATTTTTATATATACAGTATTTGATAGATGAAATTTTGCCTACATAAAACTGTTCAGTTTACTAATATATTATTATATAGTAATTATAATTTGAATTAAATATAAATATTGTAAATTAGAATATGATACAAAAATATTTTTAATGAAAAAATAAAGTTAACGATTCCATCTAATAAAAATATAAATCATCTTTATATTTTTATGAATTTTTATTGTCCATTTTTTATATAATATCAAATATTTGTAATTGTTATTTTTTCAAAACAATAATTATTATATTTAATTCTGATTTATGATGTATTAAAATTCTTCAATCAATATAATGATACCTAAAGATTGAAAAATTATATAATTTTTAAATACGAATTTGAGATAACAGATTATTTTTTGTGAATATATAAATTATATTAAAAATAATTTTAATACATTTAACAACGTAATTTTAATAGTTAAAATTATTTTTTTGGAATATAATCGTCTTTTTTTTTGTTATAAAAATAGTATGCTTGCGGTTCAATTTCATAAAGGAATAGACTAGTATCAGGAGATTGAAGCTTTCAACGGATTACCTATTTAGTACAGCGATTCATAACCTGTGGTCCGTGAGTCTACGATGCTTTCCCAGGGGATAACTCGGACTTTGTGCTCAATTGCTTTAAAATGAATTTAATTTTAAATTATTACATATACGACGGAGTATACGTTCGAATCAACGCAAACGTCACACGACAAGAAATGCGATATTAAAACAAATTAACTCATTGTAAAAAATATAATATTTTTATTAAAAATATTTTTTTTTCAGTCGAAATAGACGAAAAAAACTGATCATAATACGAACGACGTATCTAAAAGTCAGTTATAGTTTCGAATTCGGTTATCAGTTCGGTTCACATGGGCACCATTTTCGCTTTGTAACAATCTATATAGAACCCGGGAACAAATTTATTTTATGCAAAACGGCGAATCGAATACCTGCACTGAAATCGAACGGCTGCAATATATATATATACATATATGTATATATTTTTTTTCAGCTGAAAATTTTCGAATTCGCCGTACGCAGAATTGTATCGTTAAAGTTTTGTACGGGACGATTTCGAGCACGTACTTTTATATCGAATAATATGCGCTGAAAAGTCTACGGTGCACTCCTTCAGGAGTTATCTCTGAAAATTTAGTTAGATACGAATTTTCAGCATTCTCCAAAGTAATACTTTTGCGCAATACAGCACGAAGCCATAATATTATTATTACATTTAAAATTTATAATATATTTTTATTTTTGATGCTTTCCGTTGTGTGAAGCATCTATTATTTACAAAAATATATTTTCAGGAATGAAATTGTGGTATAAAATTAAAGTTCAGTAGAAAAAAAGGATTTTTTTATTTAAAAGGTCATCACATATGATAGTATGTACGTGATAAAGTTGAGGTAGGAGTTATGAAAAACCATTTCAGGCTACCTGGAATAATAGTGTAGAACAGGGTTTTTCAACAACATTTTACAGTTTATTTTCCATTTTAATATATATTTTTTTAAATATATTATAACAATATTAAAATTCAAATTATACGATTGATACGTTACCATTTTTTTGATTTTAAATCCTTCATATACAAAAAATAATTCATTAAAATTTTAAATATATATTCTATTTGTTTGTAAAATAAGAATTACGTTTTAATTATTATTTTTTTAATTAAATAATAACTAAATTTAAACAACAAACGTATTTTGGTTAAATAGTGAAGCGTAGAAATAGTCTTTATAAGTATAACGGAGGAAAGTAAACTTGTTTTCACTTTAAAAAAAAAATATATCTTTTTTAAAGTTTCATACAAAATATTTTCAGATTTATATGTAAATATATTTAGAAATATTTAATATATCGATTAGTTATATATACACACAGTATATTCTTTCATCGATCACAGATCCAAAAATGCAAATATACATTCACCAGTTATCATTTAACCGCGATAAAGAATCCTTTTCGCGGTTCGGGCATTTTTTTTTTCTTCTAATTTTACACGCGTATCCATTATTAGATTTAATGTCCCGAATGTGTGTAAACGCCGGCACACATTAATGGCTTAAGTAGTCCGACGAGAGTATAAATTTTTTAACGAATAAGGCTTAATGTAATTATTTTTTCATAGCATCGCCGAGCTAAGCCGAGTTCGAGTTAATTGAATTCCGTGGCTTACACGCTCTGCAGGGTTAAATTCCTATACATACACACATAAATGCACACAATTGTATAATGTGTTTGTACATATACGTATACACGTTACCATTAAAGTATATATATATATATATATATATATAAAATTCTTTTATAATATAACCGAAGAGAATCAGCAGACCCAGAAACGTAGACTTTGTTATAAATATATATATATATATATATATATATATATATATATATATATATATGTATATTAAAAAAATATACGTGAATTACGACAGTCTTAGTAGGATTATTATGCAGGTGCCCTCAGTATATGTTACAGACCTTAGTGCGAAAGGTGTTTAAGCTTAAGAAGAAAAAAAAGTGTAATAAGGGTTGATTATTTTAGTTGTAAAACTTGCTCAATTAGATATAGTTATAGTTTAATATATAAATATATTTTTTTTTCTAATATAATATGAAAAAAGTATTTTAATTAAATATAATATAATGATAATTAAAAAAAAAAGTGATGATGTTTTGAATCCGTAAAAAATTGAAAAATATAATTTTCAGAAACATATAAAGGTTTAAATTTAATGAATTTATAACGGTTTTATATTTAATATCTAGAGCATTGATTTAATTTTTTACGTAGTCGAGTCATCAGATCTGCGCCTAATATTTATATATATAATATATTTTTCAAATATTTCATTAATCATTATATTGTTATTTAGATTTCAAATAGTTATAGTATAATATAATAATATCATTTTTTTAAAATAAAATAATACGCGATGACATTGCAGATTTCAACGATTCAATACA
This sequence comes from Leptonema lineaticorne, assembly GCA_024500535.1. Taxonomy (NCBI): domain Eukaryota; kingdom Metazoa; phylum Arthropoda; class Insecta; order Trichoptera; family Hydropsychidae; genus Leptonema; species Leptonema lineaticorne. The sequence continues at coordinate 3,020,724 of JANIJI010000059.1, read as the reverse complement.
AGTAAGCGAATTTAACTACTCGACAATTCAAATAAATTGAATTAAAAGTTACACAATTACATCTTTGACATTTAAATCCCTCTTTATCTATTCATAATTATATAATATTTAAATTTAAAATTAATGATAAGTTATAATAAGTATATATATATATATATATATATATATATATATATATATATATATATATATTACTGTAGTCAAAAAGTAAGATGAAATCGTCATTTAAAACTCATGAGCATTAGGAAGGCAGGTAAATTGTATTTTTTTTCTAGGTTGATAGGACTGTCTATAACATTTGCCAAGCATCTGTACACGTTTTTTTTTTATTTTTTAGTTCCTTCATCACGATAATACACCATGCCATACTGAATTGGTTCTTTGCGACTTTTTTGCCAAAAACTCGACTCATATCGTTCCGCAACCACTGTATTCGCCTGATTTGGCTCCGTGCGATTTCTGGCTATTCAGCAAATTTAAAAGGCCAATGCGGTGATACATTAAGTATAAATAAATAATTTACATTTTTTACAAACAAATTCATCTTACTTTTTGATCACAATGTTATAAAAAAAATATGAAAAAAAAAATTGGCGTTCTTTAACGGTAACATGTAGCTGCAAGCGATACGGTTGATACACATGTGTGCATTTCTGTGTACACACATTTCAGACGTATTGTGGTTATCATTATTTACAGTTATTAGTCTCGTAAGGCTGTCTTATTTCATATGGGTATAATTATGACGCGGACCTTACGATATCGCATAACCGTGTCTTTCCCATTCGCGCGAAGCAACGCATTTTCGGGACTCTCTCTCCCATTATGGCGGCAACAATTCCTCGTGAATATTTCGCACGCCACCATTCCCTTATATATATATATATATATATATATATATATATATATATATATATATACATATACAGTTACATACATACACTTTTGGCCTATTTATTATATGTATTTACCGGCGCGTGTGTGTGTGTGTGTGTACAATTTAGGAATTTATCTCGAGAATTCTTTATCCGTTCTTTTGTAAGAAGCACGCACGTATAGATTCTAAATGTGTGTGTGTGTATGTATTCGAATTTTATTTCGAATGCTTTTCAAACTTGATATTGTAATTGAAATTGTATCATATTTTTATTCTATTGTTGAAAACATTAATATTTCTACGATTGACATATAAAATTTATTAATTAATTATCATTAATTAATTGTGCGTATTGTCATTGATAATTAATAAATATTAAAAAAAAAATAACTCAATCGAATAATGAGAAGTGGTAAAAAAATCGATTACGAGATTCCATTCCGATAAATAAACACACCAAAAATCAGTGCAAGTTAAATTAAAGCGTGTAATAATAATAATAAAATACAGATAATCTTTATTTGTTATAAAAATTAAATCAGTCGCTTTACAATTTTTATATATTTTTTTCTTATAATTTTTGTAAATATCTAATTAGTCTTCTAAGTGTAACCTTTAATTATTATTTTAAATTATATTTTATAGATCGTTATTATTATTTTATAATCATTAATAATGTTGAATTTTAAAATTTAAATTTAAGATCAGTGAAAAAAAAACATGACGTGTGAGAAATATAGAATTAATTGCTGAAAATAATATTTCAGCTAAAATCAAAATCCAATATATTATAAATGGATATATAATATGAATTATTATCGAATATATATATATATAAAATAGTGAAAAAAAAATTGAAAACCAGTGGCGTGGGAATCGCCATGATATATTGAGCGTAATGTGCTTTATAAATGGTAGGCACTTTTGATATGCCAATAATCAGTGGCGTATAAACACATATTAGTCTTAGGGGAGGATGCCCATTATTTCCCTTATTAATATTTTATTATGACGAAATAAATGTATTTTATTACGACGTATGAAAAGTGAACATACGCATTATCGCGAATACTCGGATAAATGTTCGCTTATATTATATGATATTTTTTTTATATAATATATCTAAATATATATATATATAATATATTTTGATGCGAAATTATTGTTTTTAATTGCGTACAGAAATTACGTCAGAATATATAGATAAATTAATACAAAATAATGGCAGTGTTTCAATTAAGGAAAATATTTTAATCATGTCACGAGGTGAGGGTCAAATATGTGATAATATTCTAATAATAAAACCTTTGACATGTATTTCGTAGAATATGTTAATTACTTGTTTATGTTTTGATTTTATTAATATGAAAATCAAATAATGTTTATTAATAGAATTTATATACGATATTTTAATTTAAAAAAAAAATTGTTTAAAATAAATAATCAATAAAAAAAAATTGTATTGTTATATATTGAAACATATATCGGATAAAATATCGTGCAATACAAAAGATAGATAACGTCTTTAATGATTCAACATTTGAACCGTTATATTTAGCACAAATAATAGATTCGATTTATGCGTTTCAATTATGCCGCATCGATTAAATTATGTCCGTGAGTTGAACGCGCACTTTTAGAACGTTATTTAAACATTGATCACGGTCTACGATATTTGCACCTGGTCCATTCAATATTTGAAAAGGCAGCCGGGAGACGTAGGATCGGACCAAAGTCCAGTCTGGGAACCTTGGCGCATGCATAAACATGGACTTTTGCGGTGGCTCCGTGGTCAGGTTTCGCCATAAATCCATCGTCCGGCACTCGGTCGGATGAATAAAAGATGGCATAACGTGTCCAATCGGCGAATATTCCCAGTCTTCGAAACCCCACGGAACAATATCCCAATAAATATTCCCAACTGGGAATATTTTATTGTGCGAGCGCGCGTTTAATTCAACTCGGCCAACAATTGTTATTGTTTTTATTTATATTTTTATTTTTTTTTAGTTTCGATTTTCTATATTCGAAAGTGCATCATTTTAAATTTTATATTATATACAAAAAATTCTAGGAAAACATTGTAAAGATTTCGACTACTACTTTCATATCCGTTAATGTAGACAAAATATCGTTTTTCCTAGAAATTTCACATTTGACCCTTAAACAATAATTTTATTCAGTTTATTACACGGAAGCGTCGAGTTTAATTATTATTTACGACCATATAACCGGATATTATAATTTTAATGTTGCGTCGCGTATGCATTTACGCTGAAACGAGTTTAAAATATATTAACGACACTAAAAACGCGAATGCGATTTGTTGTGCGCTGAAAATATTTCATTTTTCAGATCAACATTTTCATGCGATGCCGTGAAACTAGAATACTGTTAAAATTTCCTGTTTGAACTTACTATTATTATAGTATGAATAAACTTGTATATCATTTGTGTACAAAGCGGAAACGTTGTCGACAAAGCTCATCAACCAGTACAATTTGTCATAGTGGATTGCTTTAAAATTAATAAGATATCAAAGCAAAATTACGAAACCGTCAAAGCATTATATTTTATTATTTAAAAGCTTAATTGAAATAGTCTTATTCGATTTTTTTTTCGTGGAAAATAATGATACGACGATTTTAATTGATAAAATGATGCAAAATATATATATATATATATATATAAAATAATTAATTTTCAAATTTAATTGTTAAAAATATTTTAATATATGTGATATGCTGAAAGTTATATAATAATGTGTATATTTATGTATTATTTACATTTTTCAATTATTATTATATATGGGGATGCAGATTGTAATAAGTTGAAGGTAGAAATATGATTTATAAGATACTATTATACGACGAGATTAAATTTTATATGGAATTTTAAGAAGATATAAGGGATGAAAATATTTCTAAATAAATTTTTAATAATATATTCAAGATCAATTGAAATATATTCCGATATATTTGACAAAGATAAAGAACATTATTTTTTATTTAATATTATATAAATTAAATACTTAAATAATTATATAATCGTCCAAGTTATGGCATATACATTAATATTTATCAAAGAAAACGGTTAATTTCCGTATTTCGTCTAATTATCGCTTTTACTTTTCTTGTCAATGCGGCGAAAAAATATCTACGAAATTAATCTTAAAATCAAGCATATTATAAAACGTGAAATTTAATATTTCATCAAATCAAATTTTATAAACAAAAACTAATCCATAATATTCGAATACATATTTTTTAACTATTCATTTTATTATCGATATTTATTTGAATGACGCCTTTTTTTTCTTCTTCAAAAAAAAAAAAAACTATTTTCAAGTAATTACGTAATACTTGGATTATTGAATTGTGTACAATTTTTGAATTTTCAAACGTTCACTATGGTGACATCGGTCATTTTATTAGAGCGGCACTTTTTAAAAATATCGGATTAGTAACGTCGTCGGTCGCAATTCATATTTAATAAAAAGTGCCCGAGATCTTTAAACTACATCACGGGATTTAATCCTATAGCAACCTCTTTTTTCAAAAAAGTATACACACACACACACACACACACACAAATTTCATATATTGTACGTGTATTGCTTATGTGTGTTAACGAAGCCTCTTCGAACGTAATATTCTTTCGTTTTGGCCAGCGGGATTATCAGCTTACGTTTCTTCGTTCAGTGCAAATCCCTTCTACTTATGAAAATACTTCAGGACGTTGTCTTCAGATTACTCTTTCAGAAATATAGATCGTGCCATCGACAATTTATATAGGGTTTTTTTTTTGTTTTGTTATTTATTATAAAGTAGACATCGCGCACAATGGATATTTCCGATGAAAGTTTTTGATCGTTTGATTTATACAGGTGTATCATTATTATTTTGTATGTGCGTATTTGTACTTATTTGCGAAAGATCTGACGAATATAAAAATATATATAAATTTATAAAATGATTTTATAATAAATCTTAGCTATTTTATATAAATTAATAAGTTGTCAAATATTTATATTCTATTAAAAATATATATATGAGTATTCAAATCATATGAATTAAAAAAAATGTTTAATAATGTGTTAAGATTATTTATCGAATTGACTACAATTTTAAGAAATTAAAAAAAAAACAACAATTAACTTCAAAGAGGAACCTGCAACGTTCAAACACTTTTTTTTATTCGTTTATTATTATTATTATTATTATTTTTTGAAAAATAACGTTTCGTGAATATGCATCGTCTACGAGGCTTTAGGTGGGTTAAATAGTGTTATAATGAAGTTTGTCGACGATCAACAACGTCGACTTGTAATTTATGATGAAAATTCCCACCCCATTTATAACACATGCATAACGTACGAATTTCGTGTTTGAAGTGTCTGGCACATGTTGTGCCAACTACCACCGCCTCCCCCCCCCAATCCTCGTCTCATTCTCCCCCATCATCCCTTGCTTATTCGATTCTCACCCTTAACTAATTATAACACAACATGTTGCATTGAAACTGATTTATCGACTATCAGTTTTAATCGCGTCGACGGCCATCGTTATTATTAATGATCTGTCGATTTCGCATCGTCGACGGAAAAATTATACGGAAAACTCGCGGACGCTTCGGGAAAATTTATACACATCACGAACGTCGTGTGCTGCGTTAAAAAAAAAAAATAGAACGACGTATAATTATGTTAGTGATCGTAGTCAATGTGCGATGTTATCGTGTGTGTTCCCGTAAAAAGTGATTGCTGTCGTTTATTTTTTACTTTTCTTTTTCGATATATTCATAAAATAATACTATTATATTTTTACACATGTCGATGAATATTTCGTAAATACAATTGCAAAATTTTCCTATGTAATCAATTGCAAAAAAAAAAAAATATTAATTACAGTTATAGTGTCGATGATTATATAAAATAATTTACATTTTAATATCACAATAACGATAAATTAGTGGTAGATTGGTATGGAATTACACTTATATATGAATAATCAATTAACTATAATATACAAATGTAAATTAATTAATTTTGTGCCGATTATTATATTATTAAATTTATACTGTGAATTATTATGGAGTACTAATACATAAAATTATTTCTGTAGATCATAATTATCAATAATTAATACGTAACATTTTTTTTTCTTTTAAGTATCGTAATGGAAAATCTGTATTTAGTGAACGAAAATTGAATATATATTACAGTTCTAATAATTAAAAGATGTATTAGATTTAATAAATAATCTTTGATAGTTTTCTGACAAATTGGTTTTTCTTTACTTTTAATTGAAATTTAAACGATATTGAAAGATGAGTACTTTTAATTTAACAAGTTATTCTTGAGCAGCAGTCTATTCTGGAAAAGTTTGATTTTTGTAATATTATTTTTGACTTTAAGTTAACAAGTTGGTTTCCATAAAAACCAGTGCCTATGAATATAAAATACAAGAACTTTAGTTAAAAGTTTTTTGCATCATTGATTAATGTTAAAACGGTGAAATTTATAAATAGAGGAAAGTTTTGTTTTTAAATTAAATATCCCAAAATATGTATCGAGAATACGATAATAGAAAAAATTTAAACCAATTTTCATCGGAAAATTAATTTTCATACGGGCATGATCACTTTGAGCATATAATTATATTCGTCGTCTATTTATAAATGGAGGGGGGGGGGCGAAAAACTCGTTCTCAAATAAAACATCGTACTTTTTCGAACATTTACCGAATGTTTTAATTAGAAATTGATTGGATATTTTTTTTCTATCTCCTCCCCCCACCTCATTTTTGCATTAATATTAAATATATTTTACAAATATTTCGGATCAAACGGCGTATAACGAGGCGCTATCGAACGGGAAGAACAAAGCGAACTGAATAAAAAAAAAATATATATATATATATATATATAAAAGAAAAAAAAATCTTAAAAGGTAGGAGGTAAAAAAAAATATATAATAAAATAAAAATAAAAACGAATAGAATAGGAGAGGAAAAAAATGCGTGCGAATTTATAAAATTTTTCATTTCATACAATCGCTTCGAGGGGTTCGGTCGCACAACAATGAACCGCGGTTTCTTTTTTTTTTTTTTTTGCTACAAGAAAAATACAAGGTTCTTTTGAAATACAACAATAGTAACCTGTGCTCCCCATTATTTTAAATAATAAATGCTCCGAGAAGGCTTTCTGTCCGACGATACGAGAGGTGTGAGGGACGAGAGGTGCGCCGGAGCAAGGGGTGGTCTTCCCGAAGATGAACCAAGAAACCTTCGGGTTCAACTCTCATAGCTGGTGTGGGTAACAGATGCTTATAGCGAAGGTTAATGGAAACATTAAGTAGTTCACTGATATATATATATATATATATATATATATATATATATATATATATATATATATATATATATATATTTTGTTTGCCATATTTATCATTATTTTAAAAATTGCGATACTTGTTAATTTTAATATATACATTGTTATTATGTTAATGTGATTGAAGAACGAACGTTTTTAATAATAATAAAAAAATATTGAAATATTTGCAGTCGAGAACAATATTCGGTTATTTAGTCTATCGATTGAGGCTCTTCTATAAAATACCATAGTTCACTTTTATCCACCAATTAGTATCGTTTATTCGTCCTCAGAAATAAAAAAAATCGGATCCATTTTAATGGGACAAATACAATATAACGACCGATATAAAATGATTTAATGTATTGAAAAAAAAAATGTTTTTAAACATTTAAAATTTTTAAAATTTAACGCAAACCAAATTTTTTGCATATCGAATTTTTCAGATACGACTAGAATAATCAAACTATTAATAATTGATTGAGTTTTTAACGATTGCGAGTTTTCGATTAATTAGATTTGGTTAAGATTTATTAACCTATATATTTTTCAAATTTTATATGAATTTCTTTGTAAATAGATAAAACTGGATTTTATAAAATTTGTACCAAATCTATTTTCAAAATTACCAATATTCGTAAGGATGTGATTATTTTAAAAATTAAAATGTATTAAATTAAAAAAAAAATCAAAACATATATATTTTTAATTCATAAAATTCTTTGCTTTTGTTCAGATTTTGCTTCAAATTTATTATTCATAATATAACTAAGCTTTAAATACGTTAAATAGATTCAAATAACTTTTAACTTAACTGATAACTTGATAATTTAACAAAATTGAAAGTTTTTTTTTTTTCATGCCAACTATAACTAGTTTCTCGAGGAAAGTTAGAATTTAAATGCAATAAAACGTTTAACTCGTAACTATATTATAAATGTTGATAAATGGGTGAAAATATTTAATACAATATTATAAATTTGACGTGAAACGATAACGAAGTATTATTTATATTTTTTATGTGACTTTTAAATTTATCATTTATAAATTCAATTATTTTCAATGTTTTATTTATAATATTATCAATTTAGGTCGAAATAAATCTGCAATTTTTTAAGTTTTGTTTTGTGTTATATAGATAATTTTAATTAATCTTGTTTATTTTATAAAAATATATAGCGGTTTAAAAAAAAAGATTTTTTTTTACAAATTAATCAACATTATCTATTTCATTTTTTATAATTTTAATTAAAATTTATTTTAATCATATTTTTTTTTAAATTAAGTGAATATTTTTTTGTATGTATTTTTTATAGCTTTTCGTTAAGAATTATACAAAATTATATCAATATTAAATATAATCTTTAAACTCGGTATTTTTTTAACTTAAAAAAATATTATATATTTTGTAAAAAAAAATATATATTGAATGTGTTTCTAAAATAATAAGAAGAAAGTTTTTCCAGAAAACTTTTTATTATATATTATGAAGGATTTTAGTTGTCATCATATTTTAATAACTTTTATGATAAAAAGGCGTTTCATGTAAATGAAAACTTTGCAATAATTTATCATACATTATATATATATATATATATATATATATATATATATATATATTTATATATGATATTATTATATTTATATGTTCATGTAAATTCGGTTTATACTGTGTAACTTGGAACGACGTAGCGTATAAAATTATTTACATACGCGATATTTGAGAAACACAAACGAACGTTGCACTTCAATAACAATTTATAGTTATTTACAAAACAGGGTTAAAGCAATTAATTTTGCAATCAGAACAAACGTGTCCTGTACATTAAAAATAATATGATATATATATATATATATATATATATATATATATATATATATATATATATATATATATATATATATATATATATATATAATTTAAATATAATCAGGTCAAAATTATCAATAAAATGATTAATTTTTTTTCCAGCGCTATATATATATATATATATATATATATATATATATATCATGTATTCAGTATTCTGGGTTATTTTTCCAAATTTAACCGATTCCATAATAAAAATGTCGCCTACGCCTTTTTGCATCTAAATCTCTCAATTTATTGCGATATATTGCAAATGTAATTGCGATATACTGTCACGGGCACCGTGTAGTATACATATTATATATATATATATATATATATATATATACAGGGTGTTTGTGCGTTTATTTCGCCGATCTGTATTATTAACGGTGTTGCAAATAGACGGCGAGACTCGCACATCTATATTTATGGGTTTATTATGTCGTTACGTTGTATCATCCTGCGGCCCTTTATTAAAGGGAAATAACTGTACCGGCTCCATTGAAATAGTGGTGCGGCTCTGCAACCAAATCCAACTCACACCTTCAAGAGGATCACCGAAACTCATACCTATTCCCTTTCGATCCCTTCCGTTATTATGTTACCCCCATTAATATAAATTATTTCGCATAAATGCCACACCTAGGGTTTTGTCGTCGAATTTCTTGAATTTTTTCCCCTTTCCGCTATATATGAGAAAAATTTGAGTAGATTTTTTTTTCATATATACTATGATGATATTAATTTTATTAATTAATTATCTATAAATCAATTATGTTTATTATATAATTAAAATATACTGTTATATATGGATGAATGCAAAATATTTTATACTGATTCAATATATTTTATTTTTTATTTATAATAAAAACTTATTAATTTTTAAAACTTATATATGCATTATAAAACTTACCTTTGAAGTCATACAGATTGAAATTATTTAAATTAAAAAAAAATATTTTTAATAAACAAATACGAGTATTAAAATTTAATTATAAAATAGTTAATTTATTTATTTTAAATTAATTATTATATTATAGGTTGATATGGTTTTCTTTTCAGGATTGTGTTTTGAAAAAAAACTCCATGGTGATTTTTTTAATACTTTTATTATCTTTAATTAAAGGATCAATATTTTGTACATTGAAACTAATACAGAAATCGTATATATAATATATATACAAAAAATTTCAGCTATTTCTCATTACACGTTTTCATAATTATAATGATAACAGCAAATATATGTATGTCAAGCGAATAAATTTTACGAAAAAACACATATTTATTTTTTTATTTTTTGTTAAATATGGTATTGATATGATATTTATATGAAAAATGTCTCTTTGGTGACATTTTGATATCGAATGTGAGTTTACATAATATAATAATATTTTAATTTATAATATATAAAAAATAATATCGTTTGCAAAAATATTACAAATGTGTCTTAATTCATAAATATAAATTAAATTCTATCTATTCAATATATATATACATTCATTATATTTACAGACATTGGAATAATTAATTCACGAAAAAAATATTTTATTTTCGATATTTTTATTACACGTATAAATTTTTCTTTTCAGAACAAGATATTTGACATTCATATATAATTTGACAATGTATTAATTATTATTATTTTTTTTGACAATGATATGCGATTTTACGTTTAATTATATAGTTACAATTGACATATTTGTGACAGAAAGAATGTATTACAGTTTTTTTTTTTGGTAGTTTAAGGAAGGAAGGATTAGTATTCAGTACAACATTAAATGAAGCCAATTTTACTACTATAATTATACTTTGCAGTCATAATTATTGATTTTATGTTTTTTTTTTAATATAAATTGGATACATATATATATATATAGATATATTTACAAATTGAGCTCAATATTATATAGTCACGAATTATAGTAATGATTATAAGAATATCGCAGATTAAACAGGATGACACCGATCAATAGCCAAATATTGTAATTGTTGATGCTGGTGTTACTTTTAACTGAAAATAAGAATAAATATTTATTTTTGAAATTATTAATAATTTATATGACAAATAAATCAAACGGGAAATGATTTTTTTTTTAGTTTTAAATGTAGTTGAAAAGATGAATTATTAATTTTATATCCGTTATTCAAATATATTAAGGTGAATTATTGATATATATATATATATTTTTTTTTGAATTAAAAACGATAAAAAGTGAATTGTGAAAGTAAAATGAAAGTCATATATGCTTAAATAACATTGTGTAATTAATATATGTAGTTAATTTGATTAACACGAGTAATAAAATTAAATAGAAAATTAGTATGTGAAAAGAAAAAAATTAAAATTAAAAATAAATATTACGCTATGAAAATAGTGTGTTAAATAAAATAAAATTAAAATTATAATTAGATACTGATAAATAAATATATTTTATGATAAAGAATGTTCATTATCTCGTAATATAATTGAAGTGAGATGTAAGGGAGCAGTTTTGGCGTTAAATAGCGATATATATTCAGGGATGAAAGTTTTCGTAAAGTTATTAAAATTAACTTCTATCTTTTTGTGGAGATGAGAAAAAAAATTGGGTCAAATTTCGATACTAAACTTTCCTTTTTTATTATTTATACGACGAAACTTCTTCAACAGACCACGGTTTCATACATGATCAACATTCAAAGTGACCAAATTTTCTTTAAGACTTAACCATATTAAATATATATTTTTTTTTTGCATATAATGAATATATTTTATATTTAGTTTAGAAAAAAAAATGGGTATCGGGTAATTGAAATTAGATTTAATAGATCAATTTCGGTTTATAAAAATACTAGAGTTGGTCAAAAAAAAATTATTATATCAGTTTTATGATCTACTTCCTGAACCCTCATTTAAAATGAAGAGTTCTGAGTTGGTGTTAAATCTGATTTAAATCTAGGGTTGTTTAGGTATAAGTCTAGGTGCATAGAAGGAAACCTCAAACCATTAGACAAAGTCAACTAAGGGAATAAAAATAGAGATGAATATTGACAATTTGTAAATCCCAATTTCTACCTTTAGATGGAGTGCTAATGTTCATTATAAAGATGAAATTAGACTTACCTAGCAATAGAGCTTCCCTGTTATCTATGAGAGGTGCAACCCGTTCGAGAAGAGATTCTCTATCAGCATACCACAGCACAGGAGATACTTTAGCTACACATCTGGCTCTGAGAGCACCACCAGGAAAATGTCTTGAAATCAATGGCAGTTTCAATCCAAGAATCGTTGTCACTAAACCGTGTTGGTGAGTCATCTGGGGATATTCTACTAGTTCCTTCTTATTGGTAATCTAAATATTTATATTACAATATTAATACCCATAAGTCGATAATTAAAATGAGTATTTATAAATGCATACTTCTTCATCATTGACGTTCCACTGCAGCAATGCAGCTGGATAAGAGCGACCTGATGTACAGTTGAGGCTCAACGTATCACCTATTTGGTAATCCTTCTGTTGACCACTGATATGTGGCCCGTCTTTAGGCAAATCTGTATAAAATTAACGATGCAACAGTTTAAAATGAGCCACACGTTAATTTATTTTCAGGTCGAATTTCAGTCAATTTTGTCAATAATTATTATATAAAAAAATATAATGCATTAAAATAGATTTTTTTTTATATATGGGCTGATTATTTTTTTTAGCTTGTACAGAATATCTATATGTGTAAACATATATGTTTGATGCTTAAAATTGGGTAACAACAGCACTGATAGTAACCACAAATTAAAAGTAAACAAACTTTGTGCGGATCTAGATTGAGCATGAAAGGGCTGGGGAACTTTATCACAATAATTGGCATATATATATATATATATATATATATATATATATATATATATATATATATATATATATATATATATATATATATATATATATATATATATTATTTAAAAATAAAATATAAAAAAATATTATATATTTTTTTTTACTTTTAACCAAATCTAAATATACATTAAAATTAAAATTCATATTTTAAATATAGTATTGGGAGGTTTTAATATTGGGTTATTTGTACATTTGGTTGTGCTATGTTCGAGACTATAATCGAGGGTCTTCGAAAGTTCGAGGCCCCAAAGCAACAATCTCAAAGATCATTTACATCCCATACTAATTAATTTCCCATTCCAGTGCAGTTACGAGTATCCATAAAACTCAATTGTTTTGGGTTCTCGGAAACTTTGAGTGCGGCTGGCTTTGATTCAATGGGTTATAAAAATAATTGTCAATTCCTATTTAATATCTTAATTTGAATTTATAGATTATAATTATGATAAAAAAAAAGATTTTTTTATTGTTTTTTTTTTTTTTTGAAAATCATCAATATTTATTCAATAATAAATTAATATATCTATTGAGAGTTGAATTTATGATGTAAAATTTGAACTTTTTTTTATTTTTAATTATATTTGAATATTTAAAAATAAATTTTGAAATCTAAAAAATATAATAAAAAGGCTGAAAGTTGAAAGTATTTTTTCAGTAATTATAAAAAAAAATAGAAAATATACTTCGGTTACTCGATATGTTATATGTTCGTTCATTTATTTACTTTTACATTGGTAACGGGTTTAATCGAGCGATATTTCGTGTAAGCTATTTATATTTATACTGTGTGGGATTTTAAAATTTTAATGTTTATAAAATAAATATATATTATAACTCACAAGATACGGTTACGCTATATAAAATATTAGAAAGTTTAATATCGGACAGTGAAATATAAAATTAAAACATCTAACGTTAACTAATTTCAGAGTCGTAATAAAATATCGAAAAGCACACATAAAAATATACTAGTGCAACGGCGGAACGTTGTCATTGTGTACACATACACACACACACACACACACACACACATATGACGAGTTTAACAGTGTCGTGAAGAGAAAACCAGCGCCTTGTAGCACGCGAGTCGGAATTTATTTTTATGTCGAGTTTCACACTCGTCGCGACATAAAAGATTTTTATTACACACCCCCGGACATTATATAAATAGTGCAAAGGGGTGTTTACGAGCTCGGTTTTACCGATCGAATATTAATCGTTTCGCACGTTCGGCCATTGTTGGATCCGTTGTTACGGCAATGCAATTACGAGTTAAATAAATAAACGGCCGAAAAAACCGTAAAAATGTTGTTCGACTCGTAAAAGTTTCCGAAGGCGCTTCTTTCCCGCATCCCCACTATACTGTTTCTCTAAAGAAATACACCCCCATGAAGGGGGGCTGGGTGGGTGGGGAGGGGTTGAAAAAGATGGGCATGATTGCATCACGTACGTGAAAAAACCTCATATCTAGAAGTTTCCATTTTGGAGAGCATGTTTCCGTTAATGTTCATCTACCGGAACAAGCGAGTATGAAAACTAGAGTTAGACGTTCTGGGAAAATGCGGAAAAGCGCATCACGCTTCTGGGGGGGGGGGGCGCAATATTATTTTTGTCTTTTGAGTTCATCGCGCGTTATTAAATCAATGTTTAATCGCTGTTCTATTTGCTAAACGAATGTACGTAGTTTGAATTTAATTTATTTATAAAATATTTTCTTTTTATTCAAGATGTTTTGACTACTTCACTTGACTATTTCACGCATGATATATTGTTAAATGTTCGTAGCGTTTTTTTTTTCATTAAACGCCATACGCAAATGTTAGGTTTACCTCAAAATCTTGACGTTTAGAATTTCAATGCCGCACTATTTCAACAAAATATAGTGTCGATTAAAAATTAATAAAATGAAAAAAAAATATCTCAAATATATATTATTAAATTAGCTGTTTTTAATATATTATTTAGAATATTTTTTATTATAAAATATATTAAATAAAATCTTAGACATATTTGTTGAAATTATAAATTAAATAATAATAGTTAAAATAATTAAATATGTCACATTTAATTTTTTGAATGAACTCGCGTTCAATTTAATATACAATTGTATATAATTTCATATTTAACCACTTTCACACATCGTTCATTTGATAATGATGAATGAGTTGACATTTTTTTTCAGACGCTTCGCTTTCAGCGATTTTCAGCCGTCCGCACTTTTCATCGCATTTTATTTATAACTAACATCAAAATAAATCCTATGAATATTCTTCAGACGTTTCCGAAATAAAAAAAAAAAATCACAAATTAAAATAGAAAAAAAAAGTCAAAATATTTACATGTGTAATATAAAACTCAACATTTCATACGTATAGCGTGTGGGCGTTCAAATAAACATTTCGACGTATTTATTTAAATATTGTAACATTTAGAACGATATTCATCCCCCTTTTTTTTTTTGCATTATTATTATTTTTATTATTGTAGCCATTAGTATTTTGAATATACTGGCTTACATCGGTTTACGTAGAATCGGTATGAAAGCCACGTAGAAAAAAAGGTAAAGCCCGGTACAACGCCAGCCTCGCATTTAAATAAAGTATCACTACGCCTTTTTTTCCCTTGTATACCCATTGTGAGATACCTGTGTGTGTGTGTATGTGTTGGCGTGCGTGCGTTCGTATTGCCGTTGTCGTCGAGCCTTAGATTGTCTTCCTTTTTCGCTACCTAATTGAATTGTAAAATAGTTCCTCAATATAAGGGATGAATTTAGCGAAGTCCTACCACTTTGCATTTATTTCGTTTTTCGTTCGCAAAATCGATAGTTAACCCGAACTCTTTGTTTCGAAAAATCCTTTATATATATATATATATATATATATATATATATATATATATATTTATATATATATATATATATATATATATATATATATATCGTAGAAGAACTTTTAAAACAAATACTGTTCAAGAAACGGTACATGTTCCCAAATGCAAATTCGTATTGTTAATTAGATTAATCCGTTTCTTTAAGAAAAATATTTTTCATAAGTATTTTCTTTAAATATTTTAAATAATTCGCATTTTTTTATATATATAAATCAATGATTTATATATATTATATTATCTGCTACAATATGTCGATTTTTTTTTATAAAATTGAGCTATTCTTTTTTAAATTATTTAACAAAAAAAAACTTTAAATGTTTATATATTTATTAAAAATATTAGTAGTTATCGGTTTATTTTTAAATTGATCTTATAGATAATTAAGCTTAAAAGTGAGACTTTGATCTAAAGACGCTGTTGTGACTCTTATTTATTTTTTAATTAAATTTGAATAAAATTATATATTTCATAAATTATGAGTTAAAATATATTTAAAAGTAAATAAATGAATTAGTTTGGAATATTTGGAGTAATATATATACATATATATGAAATGTTCGAGTATTATAGTAATATTTTATTCGATTTAAAACTGAATGAAATATTAGAATTATGTTAAATTTTTGTTTGAGCTTTAAGTTTTTGATATTGTTTTCACGTATATTATACTTTAATAAAAGTTTTATGTTGGTTATATTTTCGCAACGATATGCCGACAATAATATCACCATAAGTGTCATATTATTCAGATATAAAACTAAGATATCATCCCTTAAGTGTCATATTTTCAACTTACACACAACTTCCATACGTCCCTCCCCCTGAGCGGACGCAAAGCTCGGAGCCTCTGCAGACACTTCGCACTTGAAAACACCGGAAGATTTCAGCGTGACAGCCTTCAGCGTTACTTTCTTGTCGTCTGACTGATGATGCTGCAACAAAGGAGACATGATACATTATTTAAAAAGGAGATAATGTAACGTGACGACGTGGGGTCATCTAAACAGTGCTCGCGTTACGCATTACGAGAGAAAAGTGATTATTTGAGGGAAAACATGCTCAGGTGTTTCCGATATTATTAGTCCTAAGGATAAGAGTGTGGGGAAGGGGGGGGGGGTGGCGTATTTTAGGGTGTGCGCACGTTTGTCAACGGCGATGATTAATCAAAATTTTCACAAAACAAACACATATTGTGTATTGTAGGCCGGAAAATGCCCGTGGAAAACTGACGTGTTTAGTGTCTTTGCGAAATTTTCGCCTCCACAGTCGGAGCCGGCGCGGAAGCATGCAAGATTAATGACGACACAACATTAAATATGCGCAAACAAAAATGTCAAACAAACGATAGCGGCCCTTAGTACGTTTCAAAATAATGAATTTTATATGGATTTTATTTATGAAGGTTTTTTGACGCGATTGATATCTTGAAAGTTTCGAGACGGGGCGTCGATCGATCTATTTTATTCGTAAAATTCTTTGTGGGCGAGCTATGATTTATATGTATATTTTTTTTATTTTTATTTAACACGACAGACAAAGAATGAAATGTATTTTTGGATAGAAAATGATATAATTTTATTTAGGCGTTCTCAAAATCAAATTACGGATTATCCAGGTATCTAAATTTAGAATACGAATATTGAGTTTTATATATATAATATTTGACTTGTTATTCACAGCATTTCTATAATATAATAACTAGAAATTGATATACGATTTTCATAACAACGAGAATAAAAATAGTTTTAATATAAAATATTAAAATATATGATAAATATGAATATTGCAAATATTTTTATTTGGGAAAATAATATCAGAATTTTTATTTGAAATAGAGCATTCGACCGTAAATTAATTTTATTCTATAAAAATATTGCAATATATATAATATTAAATTAATAAAAAATATTATATATTATATATTTTTTCGATTCTTTGTGTAATACAATACAATTGAAATATTAGAATGGTATTTCAAATTATTAACTACTGATAGACAATAAAATTTATTCTATTGACAAGACAATTCGTATGAACGCTGCTTTACGTATTATAAAGTAATAACGAACGTTTTTTTATACGTGCAACATGTTACATTTTATCCGTTATATTGATCAAAATTATGTTAAATTTAATTTATGTAATATTTTTTTATTAGCTCAATTACCATTTCACGTGATGTGTACTTTTTCTTTTGACCTCCACTACCCAATCATGTAATGACTGTAATTGCGCTCTATTACTGTACTTAGTTTTTTGAAATCAATCGATAAATTTTGTACGAATATATATATGTATATATTTATATATATATATATATATATATATATATATATATATATATATATATATATAT